>JBBDGP010000800.1:580000-1252500 GCA_037952835.1 Lithobates septentrionalis
TTGCACATGATTGGATGATAGAAGTCAGCAGAGCTTCTGCTTGTTTACTAAGCTCTGGAGCAACTGCACTTGCAGAGTTCAACTTCACTTTACATAGTGCTCAGTCACTTTGTCTTTAGTAAATCAACCCCAATAAGTCCAGTTGAATGTGATGAATACTACTAGATAAACCATGACCTGGGTAAATGAGAACTTTCACACACATGCAGTAACTGTTTGTTTAAGGCTAACATCCTTAACCACTTGCCGACCACCTCACGCCGATATACGTCGGCAAAGTGGCACGGGTGCACAAAATGACGTACTTGTACGCCGCTGCATCCTTTGCGGCAATCGGGCACCCGCGATGTCTCGATGTCGCCGGTGACCCGCGATCGTGGCACAGAGAGGCAGAATGGGGAGACACCTTTGTAAACAAGGCATTTCCCTGTTCTGCCTAGCAACAGAACAGGGATCTACTGCTCCCAGTGATCGGGAGCAGTGATCTCTGTCATGTTCTAGTGAGCCCATCCCCCCTACATTTAGAACATGCTGAGGGAACACAGTTAACCCCTTGATCAGCCCCTAGTGTTTAACCCCTTCCCTGCCAGTGACATATTTTTTTTTTTATAATTCAATTTTTATTATTATTTTTTTATATTTAAGACAAACCATACAATACTGTACAAAAAGATATGTAAAAACAAAGAAAAAATGAAAGAGTAGACTGTATATATATATACACTTTTATATTTGCTCTTCTACCTTAAATCACTTTTCTCAATGATATTGTTTATCTAATAAACCCTTCTATACACTGCCAGTGACATTTACACAGTAATCAGTGCATTTTCATAGCACTGATCGCTGTATAAATGCCAATGGTCCCAAAATAGTGTCAAAGTGTCTGATCTGTCCGCCGCACTGTCGCAGTCACGATAAAAATCACAGATCGCCGCCATTACTAATAAAAAAAAATTAATAATAGAAATGTCATAAATCTATCCCCTATTTTGCAGACGCGATAACTTTTGCGCAAACCAATCAATATACACTTATTGCGATTTTTGTTTTTACCAAAAATATGTAGAAGAATACATATTGGCCTAAACTGAGGAAGAAATCATTTTTTTATATACTGTATTTATTGGCGTATAACACTCACTTTTTCACCATGAAAATCGGGTGCAAATAGTGCGTGCGTGTTGTACGCCAAAATTTCAATTTTAGCTGCCTCGGAGGGGACAGGGATGGGGGCGGGACGAGCGCCGTCAGATTACATACAGTGAAAATCTCCTGTTTACTTGGCGGTCTCTGTAATAGGAAGTCCCATCTCCTGGGCCGCCATTGGACTACTGTTCTGTCTATCATAGGAGATTCTCACTGTATGTAATCTGTCGGCACTCGTCCCACCCCCCTCCCTGCCCCCTCTGGGCTACAGATGGGCATCGATCAGGCTGCACTGATGGTAATGGTGAGGCTGCTGCATTGATGGGAATGGTGAGGCTGCTGCACTGATTGCAATGGTGAGGCTGCATTGATGGCACTTGTGAGGCTGCAGATGGGCATTGATGGCAATAGTGAGGCTGCAGATGGGCACTGACCCTTATTTTGCTTCAAAGTTCCTTATTTAAAATTTAAGGTTTTTTTCCTGAAACTTCCCTCTTAAAATGAATGTGCGTGTTATACGCCTGTGCGTGTTATACGCCGATAAATACGGTATTTTTTGGGGATATTTATTATAGCAAAAAGTAAAAAACATTGCATTTTTTTCAAAATTGTCGTTCTTTTTTTGTTTAACGCAAAAAAAAAAAAAAAAAACGCAAAGGTGCTCAAATACCAACAAAAGAAAGCTCTATTTGTGGGGAAAAAAGGACGTCACACGACCGCGCAATTGTCAGTTAAAGCGACGCAGTGCCGTATCGCAAAAAAGGGCTTGGTCAGGAAGGGGGTAAATCCTTCCAGGGCTGAAGTGGTTAAGAACGTATTCACACTATATGGATTCTTCTTATACAATTTGCACCAGTGCAAGCAAAATGTATGGACGTGGGAAAATCCATTGTTTTTCAGTAGAGTCTGTTCACGTCAAAATGTTATATCGCAATGTACTGGAAAAAGTCCTGCCACATTTCTGTGTACTGGCCTGCCATTTAAGCCATGTCAAATAAAGTCTTTCAAAAACATGATGCAATATACCCAAAATACGCTTGAGCGCTTATCAATGCCGCCGACGTTAATGCATGGGAAGGAGTCTTCTGTGGAAATGAATGCCCCGTACACACAATTGGACTTTGCGACAACAAAACCGTGGATTTTTTTCCAAAGGATGTTGGCTCAAACTTGTCTTGCATACACACGATAATACAAATGTTGACCCAAAATCCTGAACGTGAGAACGCAGTGAAGTACAAGACGTACGACGAGCCAAGAAAAAGGAAGTTCAATAACCAGTGCGGATCCTTCTGCTTGATTCAGAGCATGCGTGAACTTTTGTACACACAATCGGACTTTCCGACAACAAGTTTTGTTTGTGAAAATTTGAGAACCTGCTCTCAAACATTTGTGTGCGGAAATTCCGACAGCAAACGTTCAATGGAGCATACACACGGTCGGACTTTCCGACAACAAGCTCACATCGAACATTTCCCGTTGGAAAATCCAACCGTGTGTATGCGGCATAAGGCTTAAGAAGAAGTCTACCAAGTAAGTAGGGTACTTTTCCAAGGATTCCAGTTAGACCCAGTTTAGTGATTAACTGCATATGCTACACGGTACACCTTTCTTACAGATATAGGCATTGATTTTGGCTGATATCTTCCCACCTCTGGACAGTGATGGACCATTATTGGTCACAATGTCTATATGTTATTCCTTTTTACAAACTCCAAACACAATTCAGCTCAAGACGTAAGTGGCTGTGACAGAGTTGCATACCCTAAAATATGGTGATTCACCTGCTATGGATTGGAGATGAACCTAAGTGACCATTATTGGCCACCCCTTTCACATCAGAAGCCCCTCCTTCACATCAGAGCACCCCTTTCACATCAGAAGCCCCTCCTTCACATCAGAGCACCCCTTTCACATCAGAACCCCCCCCCCTTCACATCAAGGTCCCCCCTTTCACATAAGATATCCCTTTCAAATCAGAAGCTGCCCTTCATATCAGAGTACCCCCTTTCGTATTAGAGTACCCACTTTAACATTAGAGCTCCCTCTTTCACATCAGAGCTCCCCATTTCACATTAGAAGCCCCCCTTCACATCAGCATCCTTCCTTTCACATCAGAGTCCCTCTTTTACATCCGACGGTCTTTTCAAATCAGAAGCCCCCCCTTCACATCAGAGCCCCCTCTTTCATATCAGAGAACCCCCTTCACATCAGAGTCCCGCTGTCACATGAGCAGCACTGTCACCCCACTACTCCAGGGTTCCTGCAGGCCAGGTAGAATCTTGTAGGGGTCCGGATATGGCCCTCAGTCCATAGTTTGGAGCAGCACCGGGACAAGTTCATCTAGCACCCAGGGAAAGGATGTGGAACTGCACCCTCTCCTTCACTGTTAATGCATGCCGTAGAATTGGTTTACTGTTCTGTGTTCATTCTCTGCTCCATCTTGTCCTGCTGTGCCCAGGGCAGCTTCCCCTCCTGCCCACCACTTGTCCCAGCCCTGGTTTGGAAACTCCCCATTTTCAAAGGGAAACCCAAGTTTTTCTTTTTTCTGTAAAGTGAGGTGTTCTCAATCCATTTTTCTTTTGTCCATAGATCAACGTAGAATTCAACATAGGTTCCAAATCGCCTAACTGTCCAGATTTGGTCATACCAATGTATGGCCAAATCATGAACGAACCGGGCCACCCCAGATCGAGCTCAAGACCGTCCCAGGTATAGCTAGCTTTACACACTGAGGTTTTCTGTTCCTTCTACCACAACCAAAAGTAATTTATTTGCATGAATATTCTCTCCAAAGACCTTGACTAATGGAGAAAGGGTACAAGCTGTGAGAGAATAATTCTGTATCTGTCCACTCATAATGTTTTTATGCATGACAAGCTCATATTGTGCTCATGTTCTGGAATATTTAAAACAAATATTACTGTCTTCCTGCACGTCCACCAGTGCTGCAAAAATTCATTGCAGTCAAAGTTTATTGGCTCCCAGCTGTGTCATGATAAATTCCTTTTATCTCCCTCATATTCCATAGTTAGCACCACTAGAACAGAAAATATATAACGCTTTCAGCACGTGTATCTTATCATATTCACACAGTTACCAGATCGTTATGGAGTGCCGGGAATGCATTGGAAAAATATGAGTGTACGTCTGTGTGTGAGTTTGTGTGCCCATGTGTCTGTCTTTGTCTGCGTGTGTGTCTATAGAGAGGTAACAGAAATTTAACATTTACTGTCTTCATTGTACACTTGTCTGTAAGAAGGAGCATTTCTAGGAAGTGTCATGCACCCCAAATGGAGTGGGTGTATTATGTTATTAAATTAGATTCTTATATTGCCGCTCTATATATTATACAGCATTCCTGCAGAAGAAAAAGATAGAAATTGTAAAAATAAAATAGAAATGTAATACTTTATAAAAATACAGATTGATTACATTTTTAATTGCTTGTTAAAGCTGGCCTTTGGCAGTATTTGTGCAGCACACGGGGCCTCTGCAGACACTAATCTGTGATTATCTATTGCCCTGTTATAGGAATGATTTGTAGCAGTCTCATGTAATATGTGCCCAACAACTCCTATAGCATAATCACGGGCTCTGAAAGTCTCCTTCAGCATGACTGCATCTCTGACCATCTCTTGTATCATGTCTGTAGTCTCTGACCATCTCTTGTATCATGTCTGTAGTCTCTGACCATCTCTTGTATCATGTCTGTAGTCTCTGACCATCTCTTGTATCATGTCTGTAGTCTCTGACCATCTCTTGTATCATGTCCGCAGTCTCTGACCATCTCTTGTATCATGTCTGCATTCTCTGACCATCTCTTCTATCATGTCTGCATTCTCTGACCATCTCTTGTATCATGTCCTCGGTCTCTAGCCATCTCTTGTATCATGTCCGCAGTCTCTGACCATGTCTTGTATCATGTCTGTAGTCTCTGACAATAGCTCAGTTTGGCCAGACGGCCGGCTCTAGGAAGGGTTCTGGTCATCCCAAACGTCTTCCATTTAAGGAATATGGAGGCCACTGTGCTCTTAGGAACCTTAAGTGCAGCAGAATTTTTTTTGTAACCTTGGCCAGATCTGTGCCTTGCCACAATTCTGTCTTTGAGCTCTTTAGGCAGTTCCTTTTGACCCTATGATTCTCATTTGCTCTGACATGCACTGTGAGCTGTAAGATCTTATATAGACAGGTGTGTGGCTTTCCTAATCAAGTCCAGTCAGTATAATCAAACACAGCTGGGCTCAAATGAAGGTGTAGAACCATCTCAAGGATGATCAGAAGAAATGGACAGCACCTGAGTTAAATATATGAGTGTCTCAGCAAAGAGTCTAAATACTTAGGACCACATGATATTTCAGTTTTTCTTTTTTAATAAATCTGCAAAAATGTCAACAATTCTGTGTTTTTCTGTCAATATAGGGTGCTGTGTGTACATTAATGAGGGAAAAAATGAACTTAAATGATTTTAGCAAATGGCTGCAATATAACAAAGAGTGAAAAATTTAAGGGGGTCTGAATACTTTTCGTCCCCACTGTATGTCTGCAGTCTCTGACCATCTTTTGTATCATGTCCACAATCTCTGACCTTCTCTTGTACCATGTCCACAGTCTCTGACCATCTCTTGTATCATCACTACAGTCTCTGACTATCTCTTGTATCATCACTGCAGTCTCTGACTATCTCTTGTGTTATGTCCATAATCTCTCACCATCTTGTGTACCATGTCTGCAGTCTGTTACCATCTCTTGTATCACGCCATTAAGGTTAGTATCCTGTTCTCTGTCTGCTGTCTCTGACACTGAATATTCACTGAATTATATGTGCTGCCCTTTCGTGTTCTTGGGGCCCACCATATCAAGAAAGTTGACCACCATTGGTTTAGAATGTTCTTAGCAGAGCACCTGGGGATCGCCATTCCTGAAGATCCCTGCTATTCAGATGGGGGGACCAGTTAATCCGCTTTGTTGAGACCACAGGTACACTTTACATGGAATTTCCAGAACTTGCTGTATTGCAGTTTAAACTCCATCACCTCCAGTTCCCAGCTGCTACAGATTACCATCTTTGGCTGAGCCTTCTTTTGGCTCACATCACACAGCCTGGAGTGACAAGCGTAGTCCTTCACGCAGAGAAACCCTCTTGTCATAAGCAGGCCTTTGGAGTCGTGGAAGGCCAAAATCTGGATTAAGAGATTTTCTGCCAAGCTGTGCATCGAAAAACAAAATGCACTCGTAGATATTCACCTATTCTTAAAGCAGAACTCCAGTCAAAAACAAGATTAAAATGGAAGGTCTTTTAATGGGTAAAAAAACTATAAAACTTTTGCAAAGCAAGGTCCATAAAGACATGGATGAGCGAGTTTGGGGTGGAGGAACTTGACTGGCCTGCACGGAATCCTGACCTCAACCCGATAGAACACCTTTGGGATAAATTAGAGCGGAGACTGTGAGCCAGGTAGGGTTGCCATCTCATCCCTTTAAACCCGAACACATATTAATTTCACAGGTTCTGTGGCTGATTAAGGTGGTAATTAAACTCACTTAGTGCCTTATCTGCATTCAATTAGCCTCAGAAACTCTGTAATTCATATGTGTTCAGGTTTAATGGGATGAGGTGGCAACTCTAGAGCCAGGCCTTCTCGTCCAACATCAGTGCCTGACCTCACAAATGTTCTTCTTGAAGATTGGTCAAACATCCCCATAGACACACTCCTAAACCTTGTTGACAACCTTTCCAGAAGAGTTGAAGCTGTTATAGCTGCAAAGGGTGGGCCAACTCAATATTGAACCCTACGGAGTAAGACTGGGATGTAATTAAAGTTCATGTGTGTGTAAAGGCAGGTGTCCCAATACTTTTGACATTATAGTGTAAATTTGCCTAGAGTTTGGCTGTCAGGCTCTTTTTAGTGGCAATTTTTATTTTTTTTAATACAAGATTTCCTTAAAAGCATGTCGCTGGTTGCTATGAATTACTGCAATCCAATTGTATTTTAAAAATGTATGTTTGTTGCTGTTTTTACATTAAGACTGAGTTTACACATCTGCAGCGGGGTGACATTTGGTAGCGTGTGTGACATGTTAACATGCGTTGCGCTTTGGCAGCCCATACATCCCAAGGGCCGTCATACATGGTACAATCTGACCATACAGTTAAATATTCATCTATTCATCCATTTGTCAGATTCACACAGCCCTGTCAAATAGCACAGCCTTGATTGGCAGGGAGAGGTGTGCTGCTATTATATACCGTATTTCCCCGAAAATAAGACCGGGTCTTATATTAATTTGGGCTATAAAAAAGATCCTAGGGCTTACTTTCGGGGGGTGTCTTATTAGTATCAGTATTTTGACATCATTTTAATCCCCCAAAAAACATCTTGGTTAAAGTACTTTATAAAGTAAAGTAGATTATGTAGTCCGTTTAGTGGGAGGATTGTGCTGGTATAGGGTGCAGTGTGTCTCCCTTTGTGGCTGTTTTATGAGAAGGATCTCCTAAAATCATTTTCAGGTCTCAGAGAACTCTTGCCAAAAATTATACCGGTAATAAGGAGAGCCGGCAAAACTGTAATCCTTGAAGTGTCGTTTATTGGTACATCGGAGTGACAATAAAGCTGACGCGTTTCGGCAATAGCCTTGGTCAGCTACGACTAAGGCTATTGCCGAAACGCGTCAGCTTTATTGTTTTGTTGTCACTCTGATGTACCAATAGACGTCACTTCAAGGATTACAGTTTTGTCGGCTCTCCTTATTACTGTTGCATTGGAGTGTGTTGGGACACATTGAGCCTCGGCACCTGTGAGTGGACCTGGTGTATGGATTGAGTTGTCCCCGCGGAGAGCGCTGTTACCTTTCTTCTTTTCCATGCAAAAATTATACCCACAGCTCAAAGTATACGACCGGTGAGTTGTAGAAAGTTTTACAAGAGGATAAAGATTAGACATGTGCAATTTGTTGTGTTACAAATCAAAATTCGGCCAAAATTTTCATTATTCAGAGATTCGGATATCTGAATCTCCTGATTACAACTGTAATGAATTTCAATTCAATTTGAATCTGAAATAAATTTTAACGAAATGAACAAATTTATTAGTATTCCTTTTTTCTAGTCAAATGACATGATGCAATAGTTTGGGCCTTTTGTAACAATATAAGGAATTATCTGAATTGATTCGGATACTTTTGTTTTTTTCGATCGGCGCAGTAGCCTTGACTTTTGGATAATCAGCTGATTCTTTTTGCATGAACTTTTTTCATCATTATAAAAAATGCACTACATATGAAATAGGAAACATATCGTAATGAATACAGTAAGTTATAAATAAGATGTTTCCTACTTATAGTGTTTGGGTTGGATGGAGGTGGATCCATCAGAATCTCCAAATCATACCATAGCAAATGAATCTGAAAATTATTTAGTTCCATCCGTTACTTTCCAATGGACTTCAGTTGATATTCTCCAATCAGCTCATTCCATTTCTCTTTGTGGGTTGGACTAGCAATGATGACTCAGAGTGTGTAAGTAATCCCCCAAAATAACTGATTAACACGTTAAAATGAATATAGCCAATCTTCCGAAATAGCTTCCTAAATTTACGAATCGATCCAGGAACAACGAATTTATACGAAGCGAATCCGAATATATGAAATTAATGTGAATATATGAAAGAAATTCAGAAAACGAATCATTCTAACATGACGAATATGACGAAAAAAGAGATGATTTACTTAATAAATGAATCCAAAACTAAAAAAAGTTTTCATTGTTTACATCCCTAATAAAGAACATGGTGCAATTGATACCCAGGGCAAATTATTTTTAACACCACTTGCTGAATACAACAAAATGATTTTCAAGAGTAAGAAAATGGCAAGATGAGAAAAAAATGTGTGATGTCCATTAACATTAGTGGTCAATGTAGAAATGGCTTCTTAAATTAGTATCTTGTGGGAAATGTTCCCCTATTGCTGGTGACTGTAGGTGGGGAATCAACACACTGCTCTCTGCTCAAGGATCCCCTAATAACCTCAAGATATATAAAAAAAGAAAATACCGCTTAGCTCGGTCCGCTCTTCTCTCTGTGTATATTGGATCCTGATCCAACTTGTCAATGAAGAATCAATAAAACATAGATTGATGACCACACTTCAATAAAAACACTAATTTATTGCAGTATATCCAAAAAAAAAAAATACAGCACACCGGGAGAAATGAGACTGTTGACGCGTTTCACGATACAAAATGCTTAATTATAGAATATTGCTATGATTAAGCACTTTGTAGCAAGAAATGCAATTCCGGTCTCAATTCTCCTGCTGTGCTGAATTGTTTTTGAAAATTATTTAAAGGATTCCTTGTGAAAGATGTTTAGGAAGGCTGGTCTAAATAAATAAAATACATTCCATGTTACAAAGCCATGCTTTGTAGCGTAAAACGCGTCAATCCTCATTTCTCCTGCTGTGCAGAATTGTTTTTATGGATATACTAAAATAAAACAGTGTTTTTATTGGAATGCGGTCATCCACTCATGTTTGATTGAACCCCATGAGGACCCCTAGTCTTCCATGGAACCATTGGTGTGCACAGCCTATTGCATTAGTGTGTGCACCCCAGAGCACAAACACACATGCGTGTATATCAGTGAATGGTGTCAGTAGAGCAAAGATTGGTGTCAGCAGGACAGTGGACGTTGTCAGTAGTTTTTTTATTTGTAATCTTATTTTTTTTCCAATTTAATTTTTTTTGTTATTTTTTACAATATTATTTTTTTACAATTTTTAAGGAGCCCCAATCTGGGGCTTTGGTGAAACATCAAGGGTCTAAACAGACCCCTGATGTCTCACTTTTGAGACAGAGAAATAAACTGAGGATGGAGATTCCCCAGTCCCTTTCTCTGCAGCCTGCAGTAAACATAGTTTCCCACGCTTCAGTTAAGAATGAAGATAGGAGCGATCTGTACAGATCACTCACTACGTTCATTCAGAAAAGGAAGGGGGCGCTTAATGAAATATTTACAAGCCCCTATCCCCACTCCTGAGAGGAGAGAAGGAAAGCTGGCAGGACTACAGGGAGGAGACAGGAAGCAGGGGGAATCGGCACCGTACGGGATGATTAGAGTGTGCCTAGGCACATCCGGCACACCCTGTGCGCACGCCTATTCATGGAACCCTTACTGCTCTAGAAGAAAAACAACTGTACACTGTGCGATGGATACCAACCTCCACTTCCACTTTTATAAATGGTCTAAATTTCTCTTTTTCTGATTAAAAAAAAAAATGTTTTTGACTAGGAGCCGTTCCCAAAATGACCAGCTCTAAAAAAAACAAAAAAAGAAAAAAACAGGGACATGTCAATCTATTTTCTTAATAAGCATCTACAAAAAAAAACAAAACACATTTTACATTGCCCTTGGTAACAAAAAAATACATCATTATTATTTTTCAAACACCTCTCTCTTGCGTTCCGAAATTCTAATTTGCATGGCATCACTTTCTAGATTTTCTTTCACTCCGCTAGTAATTGGGAGTATTAGTGTTCTGTGTATAATGGCAGCACACAGGTGCCATAACAAGTTCATTTGTTCACCAGTAACGTTTCTCTCTACATGCCGCAGATTGGTCCTTTATTAATTACACTGCTTAAGACCGTATGTCCAACTTCCCGCTCATTGTCTGGTGCCGAGGAAAGGATGCGACCGCTACATCATTATCAGAGTGATGTTCTTTTGTTGCAAAGGTCAACATGTTCATTGTCTCTGGATGAGGTATTGGACATAATGTTTACCATAAGTCACACATTATGTGCATACATAAAAAGAAACAATTGCATTTTAATAATAATAAAAAAAAAAGCTATAGCATTGGCTGTAGGTGTACAAACAATAGGTAATACATAAATTGATTATTTTGCGAAAACAAAACTGGAAGGTGACATAGCTCTATAGGCAAAGAAAAAATTGTTTTAACGGAGTTATAAAACAGAATCAGTTCAGACTGAACCAATTGTTTAAGTTTGATGGAGGATTTTCCTTGGATACTTGTCTTAACAGGGTTCACATATTGAACAAATAGTATATAAAGTGAACCTGTCACGCAGAAAAAAAAAATTCTCCAATGTATTTGCATATAGCAAGCTCATAAGGGCTCTTTCACAGGCGGCCGTAGGAAGGAAAAAAACAGGCGGTTGAGCAACGGTTTTACTGCCCATCAGCTGCCCACCTAAATTCTAACATTATGGCTGGAGAGGGCAGTATACATACCATGGATGCAAGGCTGACAGGCACCACTCCTTGTCAAACTTGCCCAATGAGGTCAATGGGAGTGTGCCGCAAACACGAGCCAAATGCCTGGTTTGCAGAATTTTAATACAAAATCACTTGAATTAAAAAAAAAAAAAAACAGTCTATAGGATTGCCTCTTGAATAATAGCCAGCAAGCCTCTGAAAAGCAATTCACCGCAGCACTGCTGCCAAAGTGAAGGAGCCCTAAAGGTGTCTGAACATCATTTTGGGTCTGGGAACCCAAGCAGGCATAAATGCAAGATCACAGAGTGTGTGGATGTACATACACATAGCGAACATAACCCATCTAGTAAATTGTAATTCATGATGTTTATTGTGTATGGCAAAGCAGTATGCTTTAAACATTTAAGGAGACACCGGGGTTGATTTACGAAAACTGAAAAAAACTCTGGTGCAGCTGTGCATGGTAAGCCAATCAGTGTTGGACCCGGAAGCTTCTATGCAAAGCTGTACCAGAATTTGCATTCTCCAGTTTTAGAAAACCAACCCTACTGCCAGCTTATCTGTGCAGATGGAAGCGGCAGTGTCTCTGCAATAGGGCTACCCTCGACCCCATTTTACTTACCCTACCTGTATTACCTTGCAGATTCCAGAGAGGAAGTAAGTGGAAATCTCCCCAATGGAGTCCAAGAGCAGGAAAAACTTGGCAGACATTATAAGCCATCCCCACTCTATACTAGAAAAAAAGTGTTGGCTGGAAATACACTTTAAATTTAATAAATTGACAGCATTCCCTCAATGTGATAGGTGGCCTTATTGACCAATAGCTAAGGGACTCAGCAGTAACGAGTGAACATAGCACAGCTAAAAGTTTTCCAAAAGAGATTTGCCTATGTTTTTTAAAGTATAACTAAAGGCAAAACTTTTTAGCTTTGGATAGAGTAGACATGGATTAGAACACCTGTTAGGTTTGTATTACTGTCTCTGCCCCAGTCAAGGAGAATTACCCTCTCTATTTGTCCTGTTTACCATTATCATTGAGCGTTAAAGTAAAAAAAAATCCCAAGTTTCGGGAAATCTTCCAATGGGGACACTAGTTCTGGTTACCTGAGGGTCCCCAAGGGTTTCCCTTAATTTGCAGGGATTTCCCTCACTTCTGGTTTCCACTATGGGACAGGAAGTGACGGTAAATCTCCCTAATGGGGAACAGAAAAAAACGACAGATGTTATAACCTCCCCTTACTCTATGCAAAATAAAACCCTTTTGCCTATAGTTCAACTTAGTGTTTGGACTCCTGAGGAACTTATGAAGATATCTAAAGATACAAGTTGCCATTGGTTAGGTAAGTACACATGGACTGTTTTGCAAAAATATTTGTATTCTGCTCTGCCCTCTTTGCGCTCTAGAAGGGTTGGTGACCTCACATTTCTCTACTGCAGCTTGGTCACCAACTATGAACTCACTGGATTTCTGGCAGAATCAAAAGGTATTTTTTGCAGTTATTAAACAGAAAAACAAAAAAACTTTCAATGGTATATTTAACATTCTAAAATGTAGTAAAAAAGAGAAATTTATTGTTAGGGTTTGCATACATGTTTATTAAATCATTACACCACACTGGATGGCATCATTCATGACACCACGGGGTATTCCAGAGTCCATATTAGGACAAGCGTTGTTCGTATTCTTTGCATCCCAATTGTTTTAACATTGTATGTAATGTGCTAAAACATTCATAACATGATGATCAGTATCGGGATTATCTATTTTGTCTAATTTTAACACACAATTTGCTAAAGGTTTTCTTAAATATAATGATACATTTGAGGTAAAACCGCTACTATATGATTTATGACCCTGAAATAACTGCATAGTAAAAAAAGCAGAATAAAACAAAATTTGTGCTTCCTTTCTTTTTTTTTTTAACAAAACCACATGCAATGTTCCCTGACTTAAGTTTCACTATTCATAATGAATGCAGTCTCGCCATTCAAATGCGACCATAAGTACACAGAAGATAAGAATTTAATTAAATGTAGATTAAAACCAAACAGGAAAACACACTGGCTGATAATTTTATCCCATCCTCTGGCCATATTTTTTATACATCCTTCTTGTTCCTCTTTGGGCTATAGCTTATCAACGTGCCAATAGTAACATAACTCATTACATCTGATGGTACAACCATAATGTGTAGTCTCTGTGTAAAATTTTCAGGGTCACTTAAGATGCAAAGCGTGCCTATCTAGAAGTTAATAATATACTGGTGCAGTTAACTCTTCAGAAAAGAATATGATTTGTCTCCGCTCTATACCACACACCGTGGTTTAAATAGACAATGGAGTTTATTTAGCATGTAGAGCAATGATGTCCATTTATGAAACATTAGAGTAGGTGGTAGGCTCAGAATAGGGTGGAGGGCTTTCTTGACTTTTATGAAAAAGTTTAGGATATTGTTCACAAGTAATGGAAAGAAAATGATCAAGTTTTATAAGTGGGCTAGGTCAACAGCTGGACACCCTAAAGCAGTTTTTCTCAACTAGGGTTCCTCCAAAGATTGCTAGGGGTTACTAGAGCAGTGGCAGATTTGTGTCCCACTTACAACTACCACCAATGTAAGGGGGTACTATTCCACTGACAAACAATTCAAGGCAGCCTTTCCCAATAAGTGTTCTGCAGAACCCATGGTTTCCTCCAGAGATTGCTAGGGGATCCTCGAGCAGTGGTATATTTAACTCCCACCTGATGGTGCCTGCATAATTCTAGCAGTAATGCCACTTGGCAGAGCCAACAACATGAGACCAGTAGAGCTCCTCCTCACTTTTGTTAGTTGAGTAACCACTGGCACTGATGATCATGTTAACTGCCTCTAAAGATGGAGCATACTTCTTACTGACCATCAATGTAAGGAGGAATTCTTCTATCTGGCCACCTATGTAAGGGGCATTCTTTCTACTGACCACCAATGTAATGAACATTCTATTCATGGACCACCAATGTAAGGGGGCCACCTCCCACCAATGTGGTGTGGCTTACATACCACAATTTGTATATAAAATCATTCTTTGCATTCTTTGCAGGGGTTCCCTGAGACCTGAATATTATTGCAAGTGTTTCTCCATAGTAGAAAGGTTAAGAAATGTGCCTCTAAAACAAGGGCTTTCTACCAGGGTATCTTTACTCCTTGAGAGTATTGGAACTGAATTATGGGGGTATTGTATTGGATCTCTGAAATTTTTTTTTTTTAAAAGTCAGCATTATTGAACCTGAAATCAAAGTGGAGAAATCAACTTGATGTGCTCAATTACATGTGAATAACATTCACTGTACCTTCATTGCATATTTTGGTTGCACAAAAACAACAAAAGGCTCACTAATTATAGCTAGCTTCTGTTTTGTGATTTACTGTTTTTATATAAGTATATATAACATCCTTATGATTTTATTTCAGCTGTCCTGTTCCTAGCTATCCATACAGTGGGTTAAAGAGACCTTTAATTTTAACAAAAATCTTCTTATAGGACTATATATACATTTAAGGTATTTATCCATGTTAGTTAACTGTTAAAGCCACCCTTGTGTAGATAATCAAAGGCCCTGGGACTGCCGCCGGGTGCCGTCATCTTGGATGTGATGTCAGGAGTCCCAAAAGACTCAGAGCTGTCACTAAAGTATCACTCTATAATATTGCCCTTCACGCCTCAATAAAAGGTTTAATAAGAAGGTGGAGGGAGGAACAGAGCAGCTGGGGAAACACAGATAGTAGTGATAGATAGTAGTACTTTCTCCATAAAGTGGAGAAGACTATGAAGTGTAAGGTGTGAAGGGGTTGTTCAATGGAGTTGACTCTCGTGGAGTAGTGACATTTTCTAACAAGTTCAAAGGCACATTGCAAGTAAAGAAACAATATATGGAAAGGAAAAACACTGCAAGTATAATACTGGATTTTCTCTGCTTTTATTTGCAGTTTTCTGGTGACACTTGGTGACAGGGACTAATTAAGTAAAACCAATCTATTGACATTTTTGAAGTCTTACTAGTACCTAATTAGTCTCTGACCCTAACCCTCCCACTATATCTTCCTGTAATCTTAAGGACCTATGTCAACAAGATTTGGGCTTGTGCTAATAGCATCAGTCTGACATCAGTTCGAGATGCTTCTAAAATCATTTATGATTCAATCATACTTTATTGACAGGTACTGTACATCTAACCTGTCTTTGACCTGCTTCAAACTGATGTTGCAGTCCTGTAGATTTATATGTGGTTTCAAAACCAATTTGAAGCACAGGAAAGCCTACTTACACAGGTCCTAACCCTCACATTAACCTTCCCTGTAACCCTAATACTTGCTGTAACCCTAATCCTTCCTGTAACCAAAAGCCTAATACTAACCCTCCCTGTAACCGCAACCCTTCCTGTAACCACAAGCCTAACACTAACCCACCCTCGAACCCCAACAATAACCCACACTATGACAGTAATGCTATCCCTCCCTGTAACCTTTACACTAGTTCTCCCTCTAATCATAACCCTAACAGTAACCCCTTCTTTGTCTGTGGCATCCCTCTTATACCAAATCCTCCACACCATGCACCTTACCATTCCTGTGCCAGTAGCACCACTGCAATCCTGGTACTGGAATCTACTGTCTCTCCAGGTGTCTGCTTTAATTTTTTTTTGTGTGTGTGTGCAGTTTATAATGTTTAGGAATACATCACAGTTTTTATTTAGTAGCTTTGTTGCCTTTCAGCACTTCTATTAAAACAGGGGTCTCCAGGTTACAGCCTGCAGGCCACATCAGGCCTGCTACAAGATTTTATTTAGCCCACCAGCTATAGTCAGTGTTATATATTGAATGTGCACTGACTGAGGATTAATGTCTCTTCGCTGGTTCTCATCCTACCTATCCCACCGCTCCTTCAGTGTCACTTACAACTCTACTTCCTCCTCTCCTCTTCCTTTTTCCGTTGGGGTCCCCCAAGGTTCTGTTCTTGGACCTCTCCTTTTCTCAATCTACACCACCTCCTTGGGTCAGTTGATTGCCTCCCACGGCTTTAAATATCATCTCTACGCTGATGACACCCAAATCTATCTCACCACCCCCCAGCTCTCTCCATCTGTTTCCTCACGCATTACCAACTTACTAGCAGACATATCAGCCTGGATGTCACATCACTTTCTCAAACTCAACCTATCCAAAACCGAGCTCATGATATTTCCTCCCTCAGGTGCCACTTCCCCTGATCTCCCTGTCAAGATCAACGGCTCAACTATCAACCCATCTCCCCACGCCAAGGTCCTAGGTGTAATCCTGGACTCTGAACTAACCTTTCGACCCCACATTCTATCACTATCCAAAGCTTGCCGCCTCAGTCTTCGCAGCATCTCCAAGATACGCCCCTTCCTAACCAATGTCACCACAAAGCTTCTAATCCACTCCCTGGTCATCTCCCGCCTTGACTACTGCAACTCCCTCCTCATTGGTTTACCTCTAAATAGGCTATCCCCACTTCAGTCCATCATGAACGCTGCTGCCAGGCTCATCCACCACACAAACCGCTCAGCGTCTGCTACACCCCTCTGCCAATCCCTCCATTGGCTGCCACTCAGTCACCGAATTAAATTAAAGATACTAACTATAACTTACAAAGCCATCCACAACCTGGCCCCCAGCTACATCTCTAACCTAGCCACAAAACACCAACCTAATCGTTATCTTCGCTCCTCCCAAGACCTCCTGCTCTCAAACTCCCTTGTCACCTCATCCCATGCTCGCCTTCAGGACTTCTCCAGAGCCTCCCCCATCCTCTGGAATGCTCTATCCCAATCTGTCCGATTTTCCCCTACTTTATCCACTTTCAGACGATCCCTGAAAACTCATCTCTTCAGAGAAGCCTATCTGGCCCCCACCTAACAACTGTAGATTTATCTTCTCAATCAGCACATCACCCACAGTTATTACCTCTTGTATCTCTTGACCTTCCCTCTTAGATTGTAAGCTCTAAGGAGCAGGGCCCCCTGATTCCTACTGTATCAAATTGTATTGTATTTGTACTGTCTACCCTCAAGTTGTAAAGCGCTACGTAAACTGTTGGCGCTATATAAATACTGTATAATAATAATAATAATAATGTCAGGAGAGGCTGCCTGTGGTCTCTGCTTCTAATTTAAGGGCAGACTGTAATGAGGGCCCTGATGGGAAACTTGATATAAAGGGGGGATCCTGATGGGGCCTTGATCTAAGGGGGTACCCTGATGGGGAACCTGATGTAAGAGGAGGGGACTCTGATGAGGACCCTGAAGTAAGGAGGACTCTGATGGGGAACTTGATGTAAGGGAGGACTCTGATGGGGACCCTGATGTAGGGGGGAATCTGATGGGGACACTGATATAAGGGGGAATCTGATGGGGACCCTGATGTAAGGGGGAATCCGATGGGGACACTGATGTAAGGGGGACTCTGATGGGGAACCTGATGGTTATTTTTTCTCGGCCCATGAACATTTGTAAAATATATGATGTGGCCCTTGTACTGAACAGTTTGAAGATCCTTGTATTCGAAGGATGCCATTCGTCCAGAAGTTTTGTCTAAATGTCCCAGCTTCCACCCATAGTCCCAAAATGCAAAAAAATTGGTCAACTCATTCATGGCTAATTGGGTCCAATAGCATGTTTCACAAAGGTAGCAACACTGATTTGTAATAACACCAAATACAGAAATACCAGTAGTTATAAAGAGTTCCATGTTTTCTATATAGTACTATTAATATACAGGATTTATATAGCACCAGCAGTTTGCGCAGCCCTTTACAACATGAGGGCAGACAGTACAGTTACAATACAAGTACAGCAGGAATCAGAGGGCCCTGCTCGTTACTTAAAGTGGAAGTTCAGACAAAATTAAACTAAGGCTAAACCTACTCCCACCCCCATTCTACCTATTCTACCTAACCCTTAAAAGAAAACACTTTTCTGAAGCTGCTTAGGCCCGGGTCACATAATCTCTCCAGTGGCAGCTTCTGTTTAGAGGAGAGAATGGCTGCAAATACATGGAAGATGATGTCACCTAGAGACCTACTATGGGGCATCTGTTGTCAGCTGCCCTCCTCTACACTGAAGCCGGCGCTAGAAACCAATCATGTGACCGGCCTGAAGCAGCTTCAGAAAAGGTAAGTATGCACATCTTTTCTTTTACATGGTAGATAGAATAGGCTGATGCCCTGTACACACGACCGGTTTTCCAGTCGGAATAAACTCTGAAGGTTTTTCCAACGGAGTTCCTGACGGAATTTCGCTCAAACTGTCTTGTGTACACACGATCACACCAAAGTTTGATCGTCCAGAACGCGGT
The DNA here is from genome assembly GCA_037952835.1 of Lithobates septentrionalis. Classification (NCBI taxonomy): domain Eukaryota; kingdom Metazoa; phylum Chordata; class Amphibia; order Anura; family Ranidae; genus Lithobates; species Lithobates septentrionalis. The sequence goes on from JBBDGP010000800.1 coordinate 598,746, forward strand.
GACGTACAACACGTACGACGGGACTAGAAAGAGGAAGTTCAATAGCCAGTAGCCAATAGCTGCCGTCTTGTACTTGCTTCAGAGCATGCGTCGTTTTTGGTGCGTTGGAACAACATAAAGACGAGCGGTTTCCCCAATAGGAATTTGTTATGTTGGAAATATTTAGAACATGTTCTCTTTCTAGGTCCGTCAGAATTTTCGACTGAAAAAGTCTGATGGGGCATACACACAATCGGAATAGACGATGAAAAGCTCCCGTCTGACTCTTTCTGTCGGACATTCGGCTCGTGTGTACGCGGCATTAGAATGGGGATTGGGAGTAGATTTAGCCTTAATTAGATTGTGACTGACATTTTAATTGTAACTCTGCTTTACTACAAATGCCACAATATGAGGCTGAACAGCTAAAAATAAATGTTCTAAATGTATTTGCATTGTTACCTTAAACCTGCAAATAGCCTTAAAGTATTTGTTGTGCCCATTTGGAATTATTCACATTTTTCTTCATAAAGCAGGAGTAAACCCATGGATTTAAAGTAGAACTATAGGCAGAACGTTTTTATTCATTTTTCATTTTATAACCCCTGTCAGATTTTTTTCCCCATCTGTGTCCCATTGCGGAGTTTTCTCTTTACTTCCTGTCCCATAGCCAAACAGGAAATGAGAGGAAATCCCTGCAAATTAAGGGAATTTCTTGGGGACCCCCAGGTCACCAGAACTAGTGTCCCCATTGGAAGATTATCCCTCTATTACTTTTCTAGGGACAACCCAAAATTTGGGGTTTTCTTTTACTTTCACTTTTAATGATAATGGTAAATGGGACAAATAGAGAGGGTGATTCTCCTTAACGGGGGCACAGACAGCAATAATAAATGACAAGCATTCTAATCCCTCTCCACTCTGTCCAAAACAAAAAAATACGTTTTGCCTTTAGTTATACTTTAACAGTGTAAATCAACAGTTATATTTGCTGCACGTGCCAGGAATGTAACTGTCACATTGGTTGTATTCTCAACCAAATTGTCAAACCATCCAATGGCTGGTGTCATAACTGATCACATGTGCAGCATTATAGCAGTTGAAGATTAAAGCGGAGTTCCACACAAAAATGGAACTTCCGCTTTTCGGAACCCTCCCCCCTCCGGTGTCACATTTGGCACCTTTCAGGGGGGAGGGGGGTGCAGATACCAGTCTAAGACAGGTATTTGCACCCACTTCCGGCATAGACTCCCATGGGAGTCTACGCCTCTTCCCGTCCCCACCGCGCTGTCTGCTGGGAACACACAGCTCCCAGGAGAGAGCGGGGACCACTTGGGACGCGCAGCGCGTCTCGCGCATGCGCAGTAGGGAACCGGGAAGTGAAGCCGCAACGCTTCACTTCCTGATTCCCTCACCTAGGATGGCGGCGGCAGCTGCCGAGAACCGAGCGGGTTCTCGGCGTCGCCTGCCGACATCGCTGGACCCTGGGACAGGTAAGTGGCCATGTATTAAAAGTCAGCAGCTGCAGTATTCGTAGCTGCTGGCTTTTAATATTTTTTTTTTTGGCGGTGTGGGTGGACCCCCGCTTTAAACAGAGGCCAAGATGGCAGCTTCCTTGGCTGAAAACAATAGGAGGGCTTACTTCCACTTTAAGGTATTACAACATTCTATAGTCAGCTATAGGCAGGAATGTACTGTAGTGAGCACCTTATGTAGATTATGTAGATTTCACTACAGAATACACATAGTACTTCCCTGTACCAACATTCTGAGATGGGAAAAGGGGACACTTTAGCTATTATTTTTTTAGGAGAAAGAACTCTCCCAGGTATACTTCACTTGAAAAGCAGGCTGAGGGGTGGACAAAGCAGACTGTGCAGCTGCTTAACCGCTTGTCGACCAGCCACCGTCATTATACTGTGGCAAGGTTACACGATCCCGCAAATCGCCGTAGGTGTACGTCGGCAGGGGAACTCACTTTTGTGGGCGCGTGCTCATTGGCCAGCGGGGGAGCCAATCAGTGGGTCCGGCAGACTCGATGTTCGCCGGCCACCCGCGATCGTTCCTGGCAGTGGCAGAACGAGGCTCTGCCTGTGTAAACAAGGCAAATCTCCGTTCTGACAGGGGGGATCATACAAATCCTGTGTTTCTGCTAAGCAGGAAAACGGATCTCTGTATTTCCCCAGACACACAGTCCCCCATACAGTTAGAAAACACAAACAGGGAACACATTTAATCCCTTGATCGCCCCTGATATTAATCCCTTCCCTGTCAGTTTCATTAGTACAATAACAGTGCATATTTTTGGCACTGATTACTGTAATAATTTCACTGGTTCACAAAAAAGTGTCAAAAATGTCAGCTAGGTATCCAATCTGTCCGCTGCAATATCGCAGTCCCACTAAAGATCACCAATTGCCGCCATTACTAGTAAAAAAAAAATAATAATAAAAATGATATACCGTATATACTCGAGTATAAGTTGAATTTTTCAGCACATTTTTTTGTGCTGAAAGTGCCCCCCTCGACTTATACTCGAGTCAAGCACTTTTCTGCAGCAAAAAAAATCATTTTCCGAACCGATTTTGGGGCCCCGTATCTCAGGGCCACTTGGTGCTAAGAACCCCAAATTTGGTGTGCAAAACCAGTGGAACTGGTACCACAAAATATCCAAAGCTGAAGTTCCTAGAACTAAGTTGCCCCGAGATACGGGGCCCCAAAATCGGTTCAGAAAATGTCATTCTCTGCTGCAGAAAAGTGCTTGACATTTTCTGAACCGAATTTGGGGCCCCATATCTCAGGGCCACTTGGTGCTAGGAACCCCAAATTTGGTGTACAAACCCAGTGGAACTAGTACCACAACATATCCAAAGCTGAAGTTCCTAGCACTAAGTGGCCCTGAGATACGGGGCCCCAAAACCGGTTCGGAAAATGTCATTCTCTGCTGCAGAAAAGTGCTTGACATTTTCTGAACTGATTTTTGGGGCCCTGTATCTTGGGGCCACTTGGTGCTAGAAACCCCAGCTTTGGAAATTTTATGGTGCTAGTTCCACTGGGTTTGCACACCAATTTGGGGTTCTTAGCACTAAGTGGCCTCCAGATATGGGGCCCCAAATTCGGTCAACTGTGTCCATCTGCAGCAATGTCATTTCGAGACCCTTTGGGTTCAGAGACCCCAAATTTTGGCTGCAGCTAGGGGGCATCTAGGAACCCTTAACTACCGAGTTTGAAGTTCAGGGGACCTATGGCTGCAAATGGGCACAGTGAGGCATGCAAATGGGCACAGTGATGCTGTAAATAGGCATTTTTGACCCTCTTTTCCACTTACAGTAGCTGTGCATTTCTCACCCTCGTCTTAAACTCGGGTCAATAAGTTTTTCTCATTTTTTTGTGGTAAATTAGGGCCTCGACTTATACTCGGAATGACTTATACTCGAGTATATACGGTAAATCTATCCCCTATTTTGTAGATGCTATAACATTTGCACAAACCAATCAATATACGCTTATTAGGATTTTTTTTACCAAAAATATGTAGCAGAATACATATCGGTCTAAACTAATGAATAAATTGTCTTTTTTTACATCTTTTTTTTGGAAATATGTTATAGCAGAAAATAAAAAACGTAGTTTTTTTTTTTCAAAATTGTCGCTATCTTTTTGTTTATATTGCAAAAAAAAAAAAACGCAGAGGTGATCAAATACCACCAAAAGAAAGCTCTATTTGTGGGAAAAAAAGACATCAATTTTGTTTGGGTACAGCGTCGCATGACCGCGCAATTGTCAGTTAAAGCGACGCAGTGCCGTATCGCAAAAAATGGCCTATCAGGGAGTGGGTGAATCCTTCTGGAGCTGAAGTGGTTAAAAGCCCTTGAGATTTAGGGTTCATTCAGATGGGCACGGAGCCCCCTCCCCCATGCTAAACCACTAAAAAGATAATCTTTATTGCCAAAAAATAATCCGTACACATCCACTACTAGAAGTGGTTGTAAGCTTCTAATATGAAGCGCCGCCATCAGTGTTGGTTTGAATGATGCTGGCCATCAGGTTGAGGACATCAAGAGGCATATAAAAGTACTGCATGGGGTATCTCTAGATTTAAGCTGAATGTTTCAGCAACATCTGCTTTTGTTATTTTATCTTTCATTGGTGGTTTTAGTTATTATCTTTTTTTTTTTTTTTAGTTTGAGTTCTGCTTTAAATGAAAAGATCACCATTCGTTCTTAGCGTGAGATTAATTCTACAGTATACCAATTTCACTGTTGTTGCAACACAGCCATTTCACATGATTATCTTCAGTGCCCAATCACAGAGCAGTTCCAGGAACATCCAACTCTGTACCGCATCCTGATCCAAAGTTGGAGGTCCAATAAAAGGCAATAAAACAAATGTATTTCCACAGTTGGCTTCTCAACACGGGCAGCATGAATTTTAAAAGTCAAACCGTTTTTTACTTTGCTTCCAAATACTTCAGCAGTGGTCCTTCCTCATATATGATAGATTCGCAAAAAAAAAAAAAAATATCCCTAACCATATGTAAAAATATATAGCTGGAACTAAGAACATGGGAAATTGCTTTTTTTGAAAAAAAAAAAGTCTGAATGAGATTTTTTACAAGGTTGCGATTATCTGTAAGGCTCCTTCTTCTTCTTTCCTTAGTAGAATGTGGCGGGATTAAGAGTGAATAAATATATTCTGCTTCAAAAGCAAGTTGTGTGTATGTCAGCAGAGCTCTACCAGTAGATAATCTGTGGAGTTAAATTCCCTCCAGTTGAAACCTCATATAACATTGGCATAGGATGATCTGAAGCGTTTGATTTTTCTGCGAGAATGATTACACTTCTCCCGCACAGTGCTCTGCACCTGATCGCCTTGTTTGCAGTGCGTGTGCAGAGGCTACAAAGCAATGATATGCACAATGTCTGTACCTCTCACTGGGGACTGCAGGCTGCCTCGGTGACAGGTATGTTTTATTTAGTGCCACGTTGTCTTTATTGTCCGTGCAATCTGACAGATGTTCGCTAACGCAAATAAATGCAGAACTGCTTATGCATAAGAGGACTCTGTGTGCAGTGTAATCCTGTAATATATTATAGAATCTAAATATAGAAAACATTATTATTTTTAACATAAATTGTTCTACCTATAATTAACATATGCGATTTTGTAATGGTACAGATTGGAGCATTACTGGTAACGATAATCAGGAAAAAGAGGGGTAAAAAGGATCATTTAAAGTTGGACAGTCAAGGCAAAAGGAAGGATCAATAAACGCACAGCATTAAAGGCTAAGCTCACTTTTTAGTAGCCTCCCTGGCGGTATGATTATGTCCGATTTTTGCGTCTCAAAGCGGTACAATTGTTTTGCATACAAATTTGGCGTTTTATATTGTAGGTCTTTAATTCTTAGCAATAACACCCTTAAATCTGTCCAAACAAGAGTCTAGTAGATATCCCAGGTATGGTGAATTTTGAAACACAAAATCAGAAAAAATTATAATATAATAAATAAAAATAAATAATTATAAAAAATAATAATATAATTCCCCACGATTCACTATCGCTCAATTCTGCAAGTGTTCTAATTTACTATCGCTGTTTTCTAGCTGGTCTAAAACCACTTTTGACGTAAAGGGACACTTTTTGGTTGCTATGGACAATCTCAAGCTTCCTGGCAGAAAGAACAGTATATATAATATAAAACTGCATGCAGGGCATTGGACAAAACACTAGGAACAAAAGGGATGTGAAATGAGTTCATACAGTAATGTAATCTGTAAGATTACAATGTACTGTATGTGTTATGAATTTTCAATTTTTTGAATTTGCCGCCGGGCTCCGCCACCGGGCTCCGCCCCTGTGCGATGCAGCGCTCGCAGGGAACGGAGGGCGGCACACAGGGGCATCAGGCGGAGGACAAAGCCTGCAGACACAGCGGGGGGGCATCGCAGAATCCTGGGGACAAGGTAAGTAACCTGGACCAGGATCCTGCAATGCAATCAGAAGTGTGGCTTGGGGTTACCGCTAATGGTACCGAAATTTAACCCTGAGCCACACTTGTGAAAACCACCAGGGAGTTTAAAAAAAAATGATAAATGCATCTTTCTAAAAAAAAAAAATGCACATTTTTATTTTTTTACTCTGCAGCCTGTAACACATTGCACCCAAGATCACCAGATTGCTAGTGCAATGCCAGGATCCTGCAGACTTTCACTCATCTGTCTGCCAGTACCTCCAATATGGGCCGAACTGCATGAAGATCAATGATTTTTTTTATCATGGCTCAGTGTCTAGTCTGCTTAGTGCATCCATGTGAGAGCTAACAAACTCATTGACTATTTATACACAGACACTAATTGTGATTTAAAAAGCCACAAATGTGGCAAATTAACCTTTAATTGCCATTTTAACCTGTGTGTGCCCCCTTCTGTGTCTGTACCAAGGCCAAGCATTCCAGGGTATGTAAACTTTTTATTAGGGCCATTTGGGTGATTTCTGTTATCATTATGATTTAAAAAGGATCCACAAAACTATGTGATAATAAATGGCTTCATGGGATTGTGATACTTAAATAAAAGACAGTTTTTTTGGCATGATCGGTCATATTTTCAATATTAATGCCAAAATTTCACAATTTCTGCCAGGGTATGCAAACTTTTGAGCACAACTGTATATTGGAGCATGGATGGACTTTGTTAGCTAAAAGTTAGTCTGCAGCCTATAAGAATGTTGTACACATTGTGGTATACAGATATTTTATCTATTTATAGTTATTATATTGAAATTATTTTAGGAAGAGGTCACTGTCAAAAAGTGTCCCCTGGAAAGAAGATACTTTGAGAGGAAGTTACAAAGACTGGAGCAAACAGAATCTGGAGCAACTGTGCATGGCAACCGATCACCTTCTAGCTTAACCGAGCAAGCTGAGGCTTGAAGTTTATTGGTTACTATTTACATCAGCTTCAGATTTTGTCTGCTTCAGTTTTATTACATTTGCCTTTTTATATATATTTTTTTTAATTCTTTATTTAAATTGACATGAACATAGGACAAGTAATACAGCATCCAGAAATCTTACAGTATACAAGCATTAGCGTACATTCCAACATCTAGATTCGGTTGTAGAGGTCAATCAGTTAAAGCATAAAGTCTGTAAATAGAGTCCACCGAGTGGTGTAGTTATGCTGCTCATCAGTAGTAGCCTCATCCTGGTCTGTTTTTTTCAGATTAGGTGAACAAAATTAACTATTAGAAGGACTAAGTAAACAGGCAGATGAGTAAAAGCGGGCGGAAAACTAAAAAGGGAATAGCTAGGGAGAAAAAAGGGGGCGGGGGGTGGGAGAAGGAAGGTAGGGGGAAGGGGAGCTCCCCTCTCCTTACAGCACCCCTGAGAACCGCGACAAGGCAGCTTATGGGGTGTCTCTATACAACAGCTTCTCAGATTGGTCTTTGCGAAATGCAGTCAATTGTTGCATGAGTTGAATGTCTGATGCTCTAGCACCCAAATGCATTATGGTAGGTGGATCATTTGTTTTCCATAGAGCCGGTATGCACACTTTTACTGCATTCAGAAGATGTCTCAGGAGTGAATTTGTTATGCATTTTTGGGATATTTGTGTATCGTGTAAAAGATACAGTAGGTGGCCGATGAGTCTGCTAAGAGCCATCCGGTTATATTTTTGATGGAGGGTTTATTTTCTGACCAAAAAGTGGTAAGCACTTGGCATTTGCTTCTTTATATTTCCTTCTACCACTGCATCAATCTCTGCTCTGTTGAAGAGAAACCGCCTCCCGAGGAATCCAACACTTTCAGGAGTGTGAGATTACTTGTCTCTAGTGGTTTGATCCTTTGGTCACCATGTCACTATTCTGTCCTGTGGCAACGTAGGCGCTGGTAGGAGAAACCACAAAGCACCACAAGGGACCAGAAATTCAACACTGGCAGGAATGTCAAACCCTGAAGTTTTCTCCGAAGTGGTTTCTCTACAATAAAGAGGAGATCGGCAGCGGGAGAGGAGCTATCTGTTTTTGAAATGTACACTTTTTTTACATTTTTATTTTGGATTGCAGTTATCATTAAAGGCATCTTATTATTGAACATTCATCTGGCACCCTCATTGGTACGTTGATTCTCACTTCGGGGGACATCCCTTTCCCAAAGGGACCCCAGTTTTTGTGAAGAGCTACCAAACCTGAGCCCTAGGGTGCATGGCTTCATATATTCATTCAAAGTTTGTTCCCAGCCCCACTTCTCCACTTTTTCCCTAAGCTTCAAAGACAAAGACAGCCAGGCAATAATTATTTTCAGCAGGGGGTGAGCAATGACAGCCCCTTTATGTCTCCCTGTACAGATTTATTTGAATAGGTCTCATTATTTTCCTCTAGATACTGCAATGTGTAGATGACAGGTACTCTTTAACAGTTGGAAACCCAGTGGTCTAAAGGAGATGCTTTTTTTTTTTTCCTTCCTTTTTGATCCCTGTAAGCTATTCCGAGACTACACATTTGATCAGATTGTGTGAAACAGGAGAAGATATAGCGTATATATACTAAAGAAACAAGCCGAGATGAAACCCTGAAGGCAAAATATCCTCTTGCTTACATTTTCTTATGTACCACAGATGTGTCCTTTAATTTGTCTGACTGTAAAGTTAGTGTTACAAGCAGCATGTGACGGTATCAAAAGAGCATCAAATTATATCTCAGCAGTAGCAATTTAAGTAAAAATGTGCTTACAATAATGTCAACTACCTGCTGTCCACAAAGGCTTAAGATAACCAGCACTTACTTTTATTACAGTGTAATAAGAACCGCTCTATGTGATGTAAGAGAGCCTTACCTGAAATATAAACCAGCAATCAGATTTAAAACAGAATGCAGCCAATTAACAAATTACATATTCTGAGGCATGAAACAAAAATGATAAATACTATTTCCACTGTAGGGTGTTACTTTTATTGCAGTCTTACATCAAAGCCAGTGATTTGCGAGTTCCTATCAAAACAATGAGAAACTAAAATCTGTTTCTGTAAGTATTTCTATAAGTGTATTGGGTGGCTTGTTTAAAGGAAATTTCACACTTAATTAAAGGCCAGTAAATGCCCCAACCAAGGAAATTACAGATACATATGGCACACCTACCTCTGTAGCCTTCTAAAGTCCACAAGAAGCAGACAAAGTTGGGACACTCAATACGAATTTGGGAGCCTTCCGGCTAAAACCTGCCCTCTGCATTCCTCCACCATCCACTCACCCCTCAGTGGAATACTCAGTAGGGAAGATTTACTGACGCTTGTGAGTGCAAAATCTGGTGCAGCTCTGCATAGAAACCAATCAGCTTCCAGCTTTTGTTGTCAAAGCTTAACTGAACAAGCTGAAGTTAGAAGCTGATTGGCCACCATTAACAGTTGCACCAGATTTAGTTAGGCCTGGTTCACACCTATGCATTCTTTTAGCACGTTTTCAATTTTGCAGAAACACACTACAGTCCATTTAACATGGTTTCCTATGGATGTATTTCACATCTGTGCATTTTATGGAAAGGGCCAGGGACTTTTTCTGGTTTTTGGTTCCATAGACTATAATGGATGAAAAGCACGTATTGAAAAACGCAAAATGCACCTGCAATATGCAAACTGCAACCTGCATAGATGTGAATCAGGCCTACATCTCCCCCAGTGCTTCTCTGACCAATATATAGGATGTCCTTGCATGTACGAGGGGCCTGAACATTGACTTCAAAGATGACAATCATATTGGTATATTGGACGCCCTATTCTCTGGGCTTCTGGCACTCTATAGAGCAATCATTCATAACCAGGGTTCCTTGATCTGTGGCTGATTTGTGTCTCATCTGATGGTGCTTGAATAGCATCCGTGCCAAGGCATGGCACTTGGCATGCTGATCTCCGCTGTAAAGGGCGTATTCTTCCCACTGACCAGTGTGACCACCATTTCTTATAGTTTGAGTTTAGCTGGGGTTCCCCAAGATCTGAAATTTATTTTAAGGGTTCATCTGGGGAAAAATGGCTTTGAGAGATTGCTCTGGAAGATAAACAGAACGACATATGCGCATATATAGATGCTTAATTTTTAAGATTAAACCCAGGGATTTTTTTTAGTTTTAAATAAAGTACACCAAATAGAATATCTGTCAGGTTTCTATGTTTGCCTGTCACCAGCAATGCAAACAATGGAGCTTTTATCAAGGTAGCAATGCATGGATAGCAATAAAAGCAACGTGAGAAATTCTAAAAATATGTTTTTGTCCCCTTTTGAGAGGTTTTCCAATCTTTCCTGGCCTTAAAAAATTGTTGAGGAAAGTGGAAAAATAGAGCTGGACCCCTAGGGATATTTTACTGGTACCACTATCCTAAAGTATTGATGTTTATGTAAATCAGTGGTCTCCAAACTGAAGCCTGGGGGCCAGATGTGACCCTTTGCTCGCCTTTATCTGCCCCTTGGGGCACTATTCCTCCCATTGACACAAGACACTATTCCTTCCACTGACACCTGCAATGGGGCATAATTCTTGCTACTGACATCAATAATGGGGCACTTCTCCCATTGATGCCAATGATGGGGCACTATTCCTCAAACTGACACCAGCGATGGGGCACTATTCCTCACACTGACAACAACAATGGGGCACTATTCCTTTCACTGACATGAACGATGGGGCACTATTCTTCAAACTAACACCAACTTTGGGGCACTATTCCTCCCACTGACACCAATGATGGGGCACTATTCCTCCCCCTAATACCAAAGATGCATTGTTTACTCCCACTAATGCCAAGACAATTTCTAGTCTCAGTGGCCACAGTCCAGCCCCCCTAAAATAGCCCATTTGTGTAGAAAGTTTGGAGACCCCTGATGTGAATGATCTAGTTCCCGGGAGGTGGCTTCTACACACCAGAGGATCTCCATGGTCTTCTTGGTTTGTAGTATAATGTAACAGAAATGGAAAAGAAGTACAGATACAAAGTCATTCCAATAAAAGTCAGCGGGACAGTCCAAAAATTAGTTAATGTATTTTAGGGGTCCAAAAGCACCCCGTTTATCAGGGCTAGAAAAAAACATAAGAACATCTCCATATCAATCCAATATCAATACACTATCCCCTCTAGGGGTCATATTTAAAACAAAATACCCAATAGCCAATAGTATTGGAAGTATAAATATTAATGTCCGGTAATATTGAATAGACAAGAACCCGAGAACATGAATAATAAAGCATAGAATTTAATTTTTCCTCCAATAATAACAGACAAAAGCTAAACAAATTTTGGCTGGAGCTTGGCTTTAATATTTTTGTTCGTTTTCAGGGCTCGTTCTTGTTGACCGGGTTACCTTTGACAGGAATCTCCCCCTTCTTTCACTCTATTTGTGACTTCTTGCATCAGCTGCCTGCTTCATAGAGACAGTCATCAAGGGATAACTTGGACTTGTTTTAAGAGTTAAACTTCTGTAGCTAGTGGAAACACTACCAGGAAAGGGTTAAGAAATTAGTTTTTTTTGCACAAATCTAAAATCTTGGCATAGTACCTCCTGTCCTTACTCTCTGAAAAACGTATCAATATGTTATGGGCATTAAGCCATATCTGTTGTACACTGTACATTTATCTTACATTTCAGCTAAACATCACAGAAGCATCATTTGTTACACTATTTTTGTCTTATTAATTGTGATAGCTTCCTCTATTCGTGGTCTCTTTGCGTTCAGCTGATGAAATGGCGATGCATCTGCTCAGCACAGATTTTAGGAGACAATGAACTTTAATTGAAGATACATAATGAGGGTTCAGGGACCAAGGCAACTGAGTCAGTTGGCAAAGCAGGTGCCACACTGCCAGATCAATGGGTTATTCCACTATTCATCATAAACATGAAACAGTTGGTTGCATGGTGACTGCCTGTGTATTTTAATACCAGATTACAGAGATGTGTTAGCTTCTGTTATATTCATTTCTTTATTAATGTGCAGTCTTAAAAATATAAAAATGTCAAAAGAAAAAAAAAACTATTTTCTTTAATTAGCAGCATATTACAGTCTAATGGAACATTAGCTGAGAATTGCTGATTTATTTGTGTTTGTTTTTCTTTTTCCTAAAACCCAATTTCAGAATTAATACTAACAATTTTTGTTTCTGTTTTTTTTTTGGCATTTTACTTTTCATCTAACCCCTTCCTGTCAGCTGTTTGCGTATATTTGGCAGCACAGAGGTGGGCCTTATCCAGAGCTGCCACATATATAAAAATTTTGTTTTTTGCTAGAAGCACACTTAATCATGATCCCCCCAGCACTCTGATCCTTGCTGTCACTATTAGCTCCTGGTCACTTAGCAATGATCAGGAGGAGGTAGGATAGGCTCCCAATCATGTGATCACTGTGACAGCCATTTAAGGGATCATATGATCTGGAAGCCCAGTAAGAATCTTTGGTGCTAAAGCGGAACTAAACCCTCGTGATCTTTACAGCCAAGAAAGCTGCTATCTTAGCCTCTGTTTGATCTGCAATTGCCATGGTGTTGCACAAGTCTATGACACCAGTCATTTGAGGGCTGGACAGTTCAGTTGAGAACTAACATAAGCACACTGGGAACTGTAAGGCCTCATTCACACGAGGCGGATCTGTTTCAGCGGAGTTCGCCAGCTCAGCAGGAGATCTCTCCGTTGATCTCCTCTGAGCCAGCGGATGACAGTTCTGTCTCTACTCACCGAGCGGGGAGGGACCTTTTAGAGCGCCGCTGAATCCTATGGAGGGTTTTCATCAGATCTCATCCGATCCGCCCAGAAGGATGGCGAACATCTCACCATACGTCTGATTTTAGCGGATCGGATGGCAGACGGGTGTCAGTGGACACATCTCCGCTGACATCCGTCTCCCCATAGGAGTCAAGGGTTGGCCCGCTCGGATCCGCTTGAAAAACGGACAGGTGGATCCGAGCGGGCTTGCAGTGTGAAAGGGGCCTAATGGTTATCAAGGCATGCCTTTGGTGTAACTGTTTTGGGAAATAGTTAGGCCCCTTTCACACAGGGTGGATCCGTTTGACGGACTCCATTTGCTCAGTGGGGGATCGCTCCGCTGATTGCCGCTAAGCAGCCAGAAGACAGGTCCGTCTCTGCTCACTATGCAGAACCGAGACAGACCCAGTCCCGCTCTCCCCCATGGGGGAACCGGATGAAAACGGACCGCCTGTCTGTTTTCATCTGTTCCCATCTGATCCGATCGGCCAGACGGATGCAAAATAGGACCACCATCCATCTGGATTTGGCGGACAGGATCATATCGGATAGCACCGCTGACAACCGCCGCTCCATAGGGGTGAATAGATGGTCCGATCAGGTCCGCCTGAAAAACTGACAGGTGGGCCTGTTCGGACAACCCGTGTGAAAGGGACCTAAAATTGGTGGGTTTAGTTCCCACTTTAAGATCATCTTAAATGGGGGGGAAGGTGTTAAATAATGACACTTTAGGACGGGGAACACTGGAAATCTGGATCTTTACAATGAAGCATCGAAGGATGTCTGAAGCTATCCATGGTTAGATTTATGTAGCCTGTCCCCCCTCCCCCAGACTGTCCTATACCACCCTATTCCAATTTCAATGGACAGGATAGCCTTAGCATTACACTAACAAAATCAGATATCATAGCCACAAAATAATAGAAAAATATCATAGACAGCACCCACCTGTGTTGCAAGTGCAAAAATATGACTACATTTACCCCAAGCAAAAACTCCAAAAGAAAGGTATATGCTGATATGCAGTTGTCACTGCATATCAGAAAAGCTTTTTTAAAAAAACACTTAAAGGATAAGTTCACCTTTTTTAAAAATATATATATATATAAATGCACATCTTTTTGCAGGTAAAAAAAAAGTGCATATATTGCTTTTTTAATTGGGAGCCTGGAAAGCATTGCACCCACAATCTGCTGATATAGATATATATTAAAATATCATCAAAAAGTTAATTTATTTCAGTAATTCAATTTTAAAAGTGAAACTCATATATGTTTTTTTTTTTATATATCTGCACTACACACAGAGACATATATTTCAAACACTTCTTTCTTTTAATTTTGATGATTATGGTTTACAACTAACGAAAACCCAGAATTCTGTATCTCAGACAATTAGAATAATACAGACCAATAAAAAAAAGGATTTTTAATACAAAAATGTTGGCTTACTGAAAAGTATGTCCATGCACAGTATAGTATGCACTTAGTACTTGGTTAGGGCTCCTTTTGCATGAATTACTGCATCAATTATATACATGAAAACAGACTGACAATTTTAAAATATAAACCATATATGTTACTTTCTGCTATAAAACATATCCAATTAAAAAATTTAAAAAATAAAATTTCTTCAGAAATTTAGGCCAAAATGTATTCTGCTACATGTTTTTGGTTAAAAAAAAAAAAAATCCCAATAAGTATATATTGATTGATTTGCATGAAAGTTATAGCATCTATAAATTATGGTATGTATACTGGAATTTGTATTTAATTATTTAATTTTTTATAGTAGTAATTGTGGTAATCAGCGACATATAATGGGACTGTGATTGTGCGGCAGACAATCTGACACTAACTGACACTGGGTGGGAACTGACACTGACATCACCAGTGGCACTAATACAGTGATCACTGACATGACACTGACAATGACACTGGCTGGGAAGGGGTTAACATCTAGGGGCAATCAATGAGTTAACTGTGTGCCTTACATTGTGTAATGTGTGCTGCTTTTACTAATCTACGTGGTTGTTTTTTCTCCCTTTACAGGGAGAGAAAAACAACCACATCGCTGCTCTGTTTACAGAGTCCTGTGTTGTTAGTAGACTCAGGGCTCTGTACTGTAATTCGCTAAGCTGATCAGCAGATCCTAGCCATAAATCATTACCTGGGACCTGCTGACTGACTTGTGCTGTACTGAATGACGTGCCCCCTACCCGGAAATGCTGGATCACATACATGTACTGTACCTGGTGCAGAGTGGCCGGCCTGCTGCAGTATTTTTACAATGGGGCAGTCCACAAGAGGTTAAAGGATATGTAAACCTTTGTTTAAAAAAACAAAAAAAAACGGAAAAAAAAAAAACATAACAAACATGTCATTTGTACCTCCTCTGTGCAGTTCATTTTGCACAGAGTGGCCCCGATCCTCCTCTTCTCGAGCGCCCCATCGGAGGAAGGGCTCTCCCTCGGGGCACCCGTGCCGGCGCGCTCCCATGTCCTGCTGCTGCGTCCATTGACACAGACAGCAGGACTCGGCTCCGCCCCTGGCTCTTTGGATTTGATTGACAGCAGTGGGAGCCAATGGCTGCGTTGCTATCAATCTATCCAATCAGGACCCAAGACACTGGCTGGAGTGGGTGTGCCTGTCCTCGGTGCAGGAACAATCGGGCTCTGGGGGGGCTGGTGCACTACAAGAGGTTTTTCACCTCAATGCATAGAATGCATTGAGGTGAAAAACCGTGAGGGTTTACAACCCCTTTAAAATTTATGGAAACCAATCAAATTCCATGTATTGTTTCCACTTAACAGGAAACAGAATAAAAAAACAAACAAAAACAAAACTTGATGCGAATGATAAAAACACTTGATTGGCTGCTAGGAGTACTGATTCTATTCTTGCTGTGCTGTGTACAAACGGACTCCCGTAAATCGGTGATTGATAATGGTATCAGCTACGGCTAGGCACCAGTGGTGACTGGTGCTGTATTTTTGGGGGGTCTGGGGTGCACCCCGAGTCCAACCTTTTTTAAAGCCAATTAGAGCCTCAGGCTCTAATCACATGCTTCTTAAAAAAAAACTATTGGAATCTATGCATCCAGTGCCCTGCATGTAGATTAGGGGCCGTGCACATAGATTAGGGGGGCGGTGCCCCTGCGCCCCGTATGGACGGGCCGCCACTGCTAGGAACCCTTTATTCAACATAGAGAATTTTCCCTTTGCCTTTGGTTCAGGAGAAACTCCAATGAAGGAACACATTGTCTATTGACTTGTCTAGTCCATGTCTCATATTTTAATTATATTGTATTATTTGTAATGTTTTAAGCAAAATGTGAAAAACAAAATGAAGTAATCTGACAGTTCATGGTCTCAGACACAAAGCTGCTTGTTTGCAGTGTAATTAAAAGGGAGTAAATCTTTCAGAAATTAAATTCAGCCCAATTAAACTGTCAGTCTTAATCTTAATAATGGAAAGTCCGGATCGTGGTGTTTGGTCTGTTTTGTTTTTTTTAATACACTCTTGAGCCATGATAATGGATAGGTGGGTTTTATAATTTCTATAATTAGAGGTTTAGTGAAACAACATGGGAGAAATCATCAGTTTACAAATGGAAGTGAATAATGTACACACATACAAACATACCTGGGTACAATTAATCTCTGTATATGAATTATTCTATAACCTATATGCTGGCAAACATCTGGGAGGGATGGGGGAAGAGCAATCCTCTGGTTGTCTGCCATTAGAAATAGAAACCTATAGATGACGGCACATCACCTAAGAACATTTCTAATCAACAGCCACATTAGAGATTTAAAAATGGAAATTCAGAGCACGGGAATAGAATAAATGTATTTTTGCCTTTATTCATAATCAAAACTATTAGGAAGCACCCAAAGTAAGAAATGACCAAAGATATCAAACCAAGAAGACTGATAGTAAAATATCCACTACTTACAGCACAACCAAAACCCAAAACTAAACAAAAATATAGCATTCATTTTCTTTTTCCTCAACATTTTCAGCAAGTACAGAGAATGCCTGTTGATCTTGCCACTTCCTCTGAGCTGAAAAGAAATCACAAACAATTTACTGCTGCAAATCCCATTAATCCACCATGTAATGGAGATGAACAATGGTGGACAGGTTTGTAGACCGGCCTGGGTGACATGGCGCCCTCTATAGATACAGTGGAGAAATGTGTGTAGCCATGAAGGTTCAGAAAGTGTGTTATTTTTTATGAAAATAAAGGAAAGGAGACAGAACAGAGAAGGGCAACCAAACTGATAGGAGGCATGGAGGAGCTCAGCTATGAGGAAAGATTAGAGGAACTGAATGTAATTCTCTTGAGAAGAGTAGATTAAGGGGGGATATGATCAACATGTACAAATATATAAGGTGTCTATATAGTGAACTTGGTATTGAGTTATTCACTTTATGGTCATCACAGAGCACAAGGGGCACTCTTTAAGTCTGGAGGAAAAAAGATTTCATCTCCAAATACAGGAAAGGTTTCTTAACAGTAATGCCCCATACACACGGTCGGACTTTGTTCGGACATTCTGACAACAAAATCCTAGGATTTTTTCCGACGGATGTTGGCTCAAACTTGTCTTGCATACACACGGTCACACAAAGTTGTCAGAAAATCCGATCATTCTGAACGCGGTGACGTAAAACACGTACGTCGGGACTATAAACGGGGCAGTGGCCAATAGTTTTCATCGCTTTATTTATTCTGAGCATGCGTGGCACTTTGTCCGTCGGATTTGTGTACACACGATCGGAATTTCCGACAATGGATTTTGTTGTCGGAAAATTTTATATCCTGCTCTCAAACTTTGTGTGTCGGAAATTCCGATGGAAAATGTGTGATGGAGCCCACAGATGGTCGGAATTTCCGACAACAAGGTCCTATCACACATTTTCCGTCGGAAAATCCGACCGCGTGTACGGGGCATAAGAGCTGTGAAAATGTGGAATAGACTCCCTCAGGAGCTGGTTCTGTCCAGCTCAATAGATTGCTTTAAAAAAATGTCAGGATCCCTTCCTTAATGTACATAATATAACTGGATACTAACATTTAGTATCTTAGTATTTTAACATTATATAAATTGATCCAGGAAATATCCGATTGCATCTTGGGGAAGGAATTTTCCCCCTGCTGGAGCAAACTGGATTATGGTTTGTTGTTTTTTTTTTCTTTTTGTCTTCCTCTGGATCAACTGTAGGTATAGGATTGTGTATATAGAATTGTAGAGTTTTTTTTCCTTTTATTGGTTGAACTAAATGGGTCTTTTTTCAATCAGACTAACTATGTAACTATATAAAAACAGGCGACAAAAAAAAAAAGATGAATACATCCACTACATCTATGGACTGAAAAGCTGCATATATTACATTTTTATTATTGGGTTTGAATACATTTTAATCACTCACCAAGCAGGTCATATAATCAATCATCTGACAATGTAACACCCTGTCTAGTTAGCTCCAAATTTGTTGAGTAAATTGTTTCTAGTTGTGTAATCTTGGCTTTGGTTATGAGCAGAAAATCCCACTCTAGACATTGCTGAACACCAAGATTCAATAACTCTGCATTCCCTGACTACCCTGTTCTAGTTAATCCAGCAAAAAAGTTGACATTAAAGAAAACTTCCAGTTATGGTATATGTTTATTAGTTACAGTGGTCCAGCTTGGATCAATGTAAGTATGCATATACTGTACCATACCGGGCCAATGTCCCTGGAAGCTGGAAATCACGAAGTAGACACCAGTAATTCAGTGATATTCATTTGCTTCCAGGTCATGCGAAGCAGCTGGCCTGATGCATTGTGAACACAGGTTCACAGGGGCAAAGCATTCTCTGACTCGAAGAGGCGGAGAGGTGGGGTGGCGGTGTCATGCCATCCACCTCGTCCAATCAGAGAATGCTTTGCATTCATTCAGAAAATGCAAAGAATTCTCTGAATTGTGCCCCTGCCAAGCAGCTGACCTCCTGTGTTTAGAATGCCTGGAGTTCCTTTTTAATTCTTATGACCAGGAAGTGCTGGGTGTTCCATTTTGTTACACGTTTCTCCACAATTTGTAGACTTTAGTACTGCTTTGGTACTTAGATACACATGTCAGTAAAATTAAATATTTAATCCTGTATTATGTACAAAATGCAGGCACTTAGTAGTGATTGTAATTCTTCAACAATCCTGAAATAGTGATTTAATTCCAGATTGCCCTAACAGATGAATATCAATGCCCCTCAAAGTGGTTGTAAGTAAAAAAACCTTCTGTGTGCAACAGCCCCCCCCCCCCTAACAGTGGTGGGTGCTTCATTAGGTGCGCAGCCCTCACCCCCCATCCATGCTTCTGGCCCCCTAATCTACATACGGGGCACTGGACGCATGGATTAAAATCGTTCTTTTTTTTAAGCACGTGATTAGTGCGAGTGGCTCTAATAGACTTCAAAAAAGGGAGGGCTCAGATGCAGAGCACTGCGCCCTAAACCCACCCAGTTGTGTGACAATAGAGAATGAATATTTGCCCCTATTGGCAAGGGAGTCTTAGGGTGATGGCCATCGTCCTTCTCCCACGGGGGAGGGGGGTGTTAATTTGTGCTGCCCCCCCTCCAAAATTTTGAGCACCAGTTGCCACTGCCCCCTAATACTAACCTTAGCCCCCACTCGATCCAGCGATGTCCACGAAAGCCTTGCTTCTCTGGGGACTCACACTCCTGTTTGGCTTTTGGCAGCAGCAGGAGCCACTGGCTCCTGCTGCTGTCAATCACAGCCAGAGAGCCAATCAGGAGACAGCGAGAGTAGGGCCAAGCCACAGCTCTGTGGGTACAGTTCCTTGAAAAAGTATTCATACCCCTTGACATTTTTCACATTTTGTCATCTTACAACCAAAAATGCAAATGTCTTTTATTGGGATTTTATATGATAGACCAACAAAAAAGTGGCACATAATTGTGAAGTGGAAGGAAAATGATAAATGGTTTTAAATTTTTTTTTTACAAAAAAAATGTGAAAAGTGTGGTGTGCATTTGTATTCAGTCCCCCTGAGTCAATCCTTTGTAGAACCACCTTTTGCTGAAATTACAGCTGCAAGTCTTTTTGGGGATGTCTCTACCAGCTTTGCACATCTAGAGAGTGAAATTTTTGCCCATTCTTCTTTGCAAAATAGCTCAAGCTCTGTCAGATTGTATGGAGAGCGTCTGTGAACAGCAATTTTCAAGTCTTGCCACAGATTCTCAATTGGATTTAGGTCTGGACTTTGACTGGGCCATTCTAACACATGAATATGCTTTGATATAAACCATTCCATTGTAGCTCTGGCTGTATGTTTAGGGTCGTTGTCCTGTTGGAAGGTGAACCTCTGCCCCCGTCTCAAGTCTTTATCAGACTCTAATAGGTTTTCTTCCTGTTATGGATGAATTTGGCTCCATCCATCTTCCCATCAACTCTGACCAGCTTCCCTGTCCCTGCTGAAGAAAATCATCCCCACAACATGATGCTGCCACCACCATGTTTCACGGTGGGGATGGTGTGTTCAGGGTGATGTGCAGTGTTAGTTTTTCCATCACACATAGCGTTTTGCTTTTAGGCCAAAAAGTTCAATTTTGGTCTCATCTGACCAGAGCACCTTATTCCACATGTTTGCTGTGTCCCCCACATGGCTTCTCGCAGACTTATTATGGCTTTCCTTCAACAGTTGCTTTCTTCTTGCCACTCTTCCATAAAGACCAGATTTGTGGAGTGCACAACTATTAGTTGTCCTGTGGACAGATTCTCCCACCTGAGCTGTGGATCTCTGCAGCTCCTCCAGAGTTACCATGGGCCTCTTGGCTGCTTCTCTGATTAATGCTCTCCTTGCCCGGCCTGTCAGCTTAGGTGGACGGTCATGTCTTGGTAGGTTTGCAGTTGTGCCATACTCTTTCCATTTTCGGATGATGGATTGAACAGTGCTCTGTGAAATGCTCAAAGCTTGGGATATTTTTTTATAACCTAACCCTGCTTTAAACTTCTCCACAACTTTATCCCTGACCTGCCTGGTATGTTCCTTGGCCCTCATGATGCTGTTTGTTCACTGAGGTTCTCTAACAAACCTCTGAGGGCTTCACAGAACAGCTGTATTTATACTGAGATTAAGATGATTGTGGGGTATTCCTGTGCTATCGTGAACGGGGTTGGAGAGAGAAAAGGAGGGACACCCAATCTCAATAAAAAATCTCAATAAAAACAAGGAAAAGCAGCATACACCGAATGGGGTACAGTCTGCCCCCAGTTAAGACAAAAATGGAATAAAATGTGGTGCTGCGCTAATCCCAATGAGATAGGCGCATATTGACTCTGTGTTCGTGAGCGTCTTATAGTGCACAAGAATAGGCTTTGCAAATGTAACAATAAAAAGATGACCTCATATGGCAACTGTGTCCTTATGTGCTGATAGTGTATGCGGTCAAAAGATCGTAATAAATACACAATAAATACTAATAAATAAAACGTGCAAAGTGATTAGTGCTAAGATATCACAGTAGCGAACATAAATGTATAGGTGAATAAAACTAGCAGCTGGCTAAGACTATCACCAATCGCCAACTCGCTAAAACCAATATAAATCAACACATAAATATATAAGTGCATATATAGCCAAAGTGCATCCAGTGCAAATTAAAATGTGGCTAAGTGTATAAAAGTTCAATAAACATGCATGCAAAACTTTTATTGAATGTTTATTGAACTTTTATACACTTAGCCACATTTTAATTTGCACTGGATGCACTTTGGCTATATATGCACTTTTATATTGGTTTTAGCGAGTTGGCGATTGGTGATAGTCTTAGCCAGCTGCTAGTTTTATTCACCTATACATTTATGTTCGCTACTGTGATATCTTAGCACTAATCACTTTGCACGTTTTATTTATTAGTATTTATTGTGTATTTATTACGATCTTTTGACCGCATACACTATCAGCACATAAGGACACAGTTGCCATATGAGGTCATCTTTTTATTGTTACATTTGCAAAGCCTATTCTTGTGCACTATAAGACGCTCACGAACACAGAGTCAATATGCGCCTATCTCATTGGGATTAGCGCAGCACCACATTTTATTCCATTTTTATACTGAGATTAAATTACACACAGGTGGACTCTATTTACTAATTAGGTGACTTCTGAAGGCAATTGGTTCCACTAGATTTTAGTTAGGGGTATCAGAGTAAAGGGGGCTGAATACAAATGCACGCCACACTTTTCACATGTTCATTTGTAAAAAAAAAAAAAATTGAAAACCATTTATCATTTTCCTTCCACTTCACAATTATGTGCCACTTTGTGTTGGTCAATCACAAAAAATCCCTATAAAAAACATTTAAGTTTTTGGTTGTAACATGACAAAATGTGGAAAATTTCAAGAGGTGTGAATACTTTTTCAAGGCATTGGAAATGGATACACAGAGCCAGGGGTCGAGGGTGAGCCTGCTTTGGTGCCCCCACAGCAAGCAGCTTGCTGTCGGGGCACCTGGCAGGTGGGAGGAGCTAGGAGCGCTGGCAGGGGAACCCGAGAAGAGGAGGATCAGGGCTGCTCTGTGTAAACCATTGAAAAAAATAAAAAAATAATTGCGCTTCAAAGTGTCTAAATTATGATAAAGAAAGCAGCGATGTCTAAATGTGACACAAACACATAACATGAACAAGGAAAAAATTTAGATGACTCGCGCTGTGTAGATTGGTGAATGTGTGACCAGATTCACCGCACAAAAACACTAAATACAACCAGTATCAGTGAATGCATAAACCGTCTGTGTGGCAATGTATCACGATCAGTGCAAACAAATAACAAAAAATATAAATCGTCTGTGCAATAATATATCGCAATCAGTGCACACAAATCACAAAAATAAAGTCCAAACAAAATAAATATATTGAAGAAACTATTATAAAGGGTAAAAAATGTCCAAAAAAGAAGAAACCCGAGAAAAAGTGAATTAGCCATCACGGGTCCTTCAACCGCATGGAACCTCAAATGTGCAGGACCACCACCAACAGTAAGAGCCTGGCCGCTTACCAGAACCCCATGACCCCCCGTTACAGAGGGTCTAAAAGGGCTTTTTAAGATCCTAGTAGTCCGGACTTCCCAGGAGCAGAGATGGAGCAGAGATGGGAATGGAAACTGGAAAGGGCGTCAGGTGCTGGGATGGAGATGGATGGATCCACAGGAGGGGGGCTCAGCCCTCAGCATAGTGGTATCATCATAGGAGAAAAGAAAGGGAGGGCTCCCATAGTGTAAAATCAGATGGCAATTTAATGTAGAAAAAAGCGTAAACACTCACATATAAGTAAGACAATCAGCATCATCAAATAGAAGAACAGACTGTGGCACCGGCCGGATGACCACAGATAGCTCGTCCTGTTAGATATACAGCAAGAGTGGGAGGTGGCGCGATGATACCGCTCAGCCCTACTCTGCGTTTCACAAAAAAATGCGTCTTCCAGGGGCACCATTACACAGAGCAGATAAATATAACATGTTTGTAATTTTAGGAATGAAAAAATATCACTTTAACTTTGACAATCACACTACAAGTAGTTCTCAGCATAGTCATGATAAGAAAAATTTCTAACATATCATGAACTGGCATTCAGGTGGCTTCACCTACTTTCAGCGATATCCAAGTCTTCCTCTCTTCTACCACGCCAAGCCCGCTCTCCCTCCTGCTGATCTTTCCCCTATTACTGACTTGCCATGCTTTATTCTGGTCTGTGTTTCTTGGTATAGGATCATTTTGGTAGGAGCAAGAGTTTGAGTTTGTGGTCTGATGACTGAATGGAAAATATTCAAGAAGCAACACGTGAGGTGGAGTAAGCATGGATCTGCATAATGAATAAAGTAGAAGCTGGGAAATCCTGACACAAGAGGTCCTCAGGTACAGCTTTCTCTCCATTTGGGAGAACAGTGAATATTCCTGTAGCGCAAACTTTCTCAACTTTTTCAATACAGAGTAACCATTGAAATAACTTTCCTATCTCAGGGAACCCTTGCTAAAAATTACCATATCTACAACTCATGATACATTACATTGTGAAGAACTACCCCTTTACAGATAGCTAAAATGATCATTGGTGTCAGTGAGAACTAATCTGGGAGCAGAGGTGTGCACACAGGGTGTGTCGTGTGTGCTTGGGCACACCCTAATCAAGGTTTTTGAGAAAGGTACTGTCTCAAAAGTGAGACGTCAGGGGGTGTGTTTAGACTCTTCACCAAAGCCCCCCAATGGGGCTCATAAAGAAATAGTGAAGAAAACAAAAAGAAAAACAATATTGTAAAAAATAATTAAAAAAACAAAATTGTAAAAAAATAATAAAAATAAAAAAACTACTGACACCAATCTCTGCTCTCCTGATACCGTCCACTGCTCTGCTGATATATGTGTGTTTGTGCTTTGTGGTACACACCCTAATGCATTAGGCTGCACACACTAATGTCTGGGAGGCAAAAATTGCTTAAGGAACCCCAACAACCTCTGGAAGAACCCTGGTTGAGTGACCCTGCTATAGTGACATAACCATCTCACTCCAAATTTCCTGAAACTATCAATCAGCAGTGCCTTAGACATCACACTGCAGATATATAGCTGTGTGAGTCTGGAGCCACAGAGGTGCTGTGGCAAACGTAGAGCACTGAAGGAATTCTGGACAAAAACAACATCTTTTAGGCTGGGTTCACACCTAATACCAATGCAACTCACAGCAGGTTTCCAGTGCAGGGACGTGCAGTCAGGGGAGGCAGGTGAGGCAAAGTAAATAGATACCTAACATGTCACGCTTTAAAATTGCACACACTTGTGGAATGGCGCCAAACTTCAGTACTTAAAAAATCTCCATAGGCGACGTTTTAATTTTTTTTTTTTACAGGTTACATGTTTAGAGTTACAGAGGAGGTCTAGTGCTAGAATTATTGTTCTCGCTCTAATGATCTCGGCGTATGTAAATATAAATAGAAAAAATTGGTGTATATCACACTGACATATATCTGGTAACAGCCAGCACAACACTAATGCCCCATACACACGATCGGACATTGATCGGACATTCCGACAACAAAATCCATGGATTTTTTCCGACGGATGTTGGCTCAAACTTGTCTTGCATACACATGGTCACACAAAGTTGTCGGAAAATCCGATGGAAAATGTGTGATGGAGCCTACACACGGTCGGAATTTCCGACAACAAGGTCCTATCACACATTTTCCATCAGAAAATCCGACCGTGTGTACGGGCATTAGACAAATGTCAGAGGTAAATAGAAAACACCGCGCTAACCAGTAAAATGAATGAAAGCTGCTGCATACAGTTTGACAAAAACAACAAAATAGGCATATGGAAAAATGCAGCGCATGTACAAATGAATATAGGTCTTTAAAATGGTGAAACAGTCAAGAAATAACTAATTGACCACAGGTGCCTTGAAACACAAACGTCCATAGATGGATGTAAATGTCCAACCGCACAGGAGGTATAAGTACTCCAAGGGGTGGTGATGGTCTGATGGTTGTCAGAAAACACCTGGCATCATACAGCGACTTCCCAACCGAGAAACCGGGTCCCAATGGGTCATTCAGAGAAAGTGCAAAAAAAGCCTCTTACCAGATCCTGTGGATTCCCATGTCAGCGACAGGGAATCGCATGCGCAGTTTGTCACAAATGACGTGGAATGGGAGCTCAGGAATCGCCAATCTCTTGGATTGTGGTCTGTATGGATCTCGGCCGGCAACCGGATGGGTCCTCACAACGAACTGTCCTCACACCGAACCGTCCCAGCATGCATCAGAAGTTTCACAAACGGTCCCCCGAAAGGAGCAGTTGGAGGGACTGGATCTCATGCGGTAAATGTGGAAACAAAAAGAATGTGCCTCCACATGGTGCAGATAAAAAAGGGTGTTTTTATTGACAAAAACGACCATACACAAATAAAAGCGTGATCACGGTGGATAAAAACAAATGGGCAACAAAGAGAGTGGTGTATGTACCCGACGCGTTTCGACCTAGGGGTCTTCAACAGGGGCAGTTATTAGACAAATGTAAATCAAGGGATAAATAAAAAGTGAAATTATGTGCAGCGCTCAAAACATTGAAATACATATGCATACAAACGAATGTACACTGTGCAATGACCACAAAAACTAATAATAATGGAAATGAGACCCAAACTAAAGTCCATGTGCCATCCTACAAAAGTTGTTTTAAAACATAAACATAGCAGTCTTTAAATAAACGGTGAAAAGTAATTGTGTAACAAGAAGTGAGATTCCAGGTGACATCAATGTTGAGGTGAGGACACAGACAATAGAACCTCCACCGGTTAGTGAGGAGGCTTACCGGAGTGAGAGGACTCAAATGGGCATATGCTCAGTGAGTCAACAAGGCTTATGGTGCAACCACCAAAATATGGGACCTCCACGTCTGGGTTCCAGATCAGGTTGTAATGCAATCCAATTGGTCAAGAGATGTCACCAAGAAGCGGTCTTCAGAAGCTCCTAGAGCTTCTAGATCTAGGCGTATGTAACCTGTGTGTGTCTTGCTCTAATACTAGCCAGTGCCTCACCAGCCACTGACCTCACCGCATGTCCCTGGTCCAGTGTGTCCCTGTTCTCCGTTTCAGGGCCAGTCGGGGCCCAAATTTTTGCCTGAATTTGGACCTGAAACGGAGCCAAAGACGCAGAGGACTCCTGTGCAATCTGCTGGAATCCATGGAAATGTGTGAACCCGCTCCATTGCCAGCCAGTCACAATCTCCTGTAATGCGAATTGGATGTGGGGAAACCATTTCTAGATGTTTCCTATAGGATCGAAAATCTTCACTTTTTGGGTTCAGGTCCTCTTTAAAGGTGTAGGGCAGTGTATCTAAAGTGTAGACATGTAAATAGCTCCTGTAGATATAACTATTTTGGGATCCTTGATTTCTATCATGGTATTTGTTCTCAATAAACCAGCTCTTCTTGTATGACATCTTTAGCACTCTGAGATATAGTACAGGCAAGAGGATACCTGCTTATATAAATTCCTATGACCTTGTGCACTGTGATTCATATTGGCCGTACAGTGTATCTTGCATATCATTCTGCCAATTGTAGATGAATATGAAATAAGGAAAGTCTCCCTGTGCCTTGACAGTATTGTTAGTACACCAGAGAGCCCAGTAACCCTTGTCACTCGCATCCCTTTTATTTGGACTATTAATCACCAGTGCATCGTTATGCAGAGTGACAACGTTTTAAACGCTCTCTGTCCCCCTTAACCCAACATATCTACTGGAATTTATTTCTGCGCACACTATCCCTAAGGAAGATGTTTACATCCTTGCTACAACTTACAAAAACTATAAAAAGTTTTGTAAACTAAATAGATTTTGTCTGTTCGGCTGTTTGTTATATTAGACTTTTATATCCAGATTCTCTCTCAAAGGAGTACATAGGGAAAAAAAAAAAAGTGCTTTGCAGCATAAAATTATTTAGTTTACGTCCTTTCAGTTTAATCCCTGGTTTTATATGGAATAAAGTATCAGTCTACTCAAAACTGATATTTTAATGTTTGGTAGATGGCAGAGAATTAAAACAGCAGAC
Source organism: Lithobates septentrionalis (assembly GCA_037952835.1). Classification (NCBI taxonomy): domain Eukaryota; kingdom Metazoa; phylum Chordata; class Amphibia; order Anura; family Ranidae; genus Lithobates; species Lithobates septentrionalis. Next base: position 626,100 of record JBBDGP010000800.1, read on the forward strand.
AATTACCGTACTTATACCTCTTCTTCATGTGAGTGGTCAGATCTCCGCACCTGAGCTCCTGGGTCTGAACACCTGCTGTGGTCATTATGAGGACTTCCCATTCTCCAAGCTGGATGTGTTAGGTCTCTTCCAGAGAGGTGTTAGCCCTTTCTGCCCTCCGCCATGGATCCATTTTCTGGTTGTCGTGTTTGGTTTTCTGGTTTCAGTATTTTGGATGTGCTTTATCACTGAAGTTCATGGCGATCAGGGTTTGAAAGCATAGGGTCATGGCTAGACATGGGTAGAACAAAAAAAATGTGTTTCAATTTGTTATTTACATAAATATGTTTAGTTAAATTAGTTTAATCCGTTTAATTTGTTTTCAGAATTTGTTTTGTTTATTCATATTCAAATAGATTCAAATTTTCGAATTCGAATTTGGACCGACTCGAACAGTTTTCGAATACATTTTGAATCGTTTTTGAATTCGAATAGTTTTCTAATTTGAAAAGTTTTTGAATCTGAATAGTTTTCTCATTTCCAAAGGGAATAAAATAGAATAGAAAATAAAGCAATAGAATAGAAAATAAAGCAATAGAATAGAAAAAAATATAATAGACTAGAAAAGAATATAACAGAAAATAAAAGAATATAATATAATAGAGTAAAACAGAACAAAATAGGACAGAAAATAAAAGAACAGAATAGAATTAAATAGAATAGAAAAGAATAGAACAGAATAAAAAAAGAATAGAATTAAATAGAAGGATTATAACCATCTTCTGAAATTCGAATAGAATAGAAAAGAAAAGAACTCAAAAAACAATAGAATAGAGTAGAAATAATATAACCATTTTCCAAAATTCAAATAGACTCAATTCGAAATTGAATAGAATAGAAAAGAATTAGAATAGGAAGATGGTTATATTCATTCTATTCTATTCTGTTGTTTATTTCTAGTAGAATAGAAAAGAAAATAACTCTATAATACTATAGAAAAAAACAACAACATAGAATAGAATGAATATAACCATCTTCCTATTCTAATTATTTTCTATTCTATTCAAATTTGAATTTATTCTATTTGAATTTTTGCTTTTTTAATTATACTCCCTTTCTATTTTTTATTCTATTTTATTCTATTCTTTTCTATTCTATTATTTTATTTTCTATTTTATTCTTCTCTATTCTATTCAAATAGAATAAAATAGAGAATATTCAAATTCAAATTTATTCTATTCGAAATTCGAATTTCAGAAGATGGTTATATTATTTCTATTCTATTCTGTTGTTTTTTTCTATATTATTCTGCTATTTTCTATTCTATTCTAATCTATTCTTTTCTATTCAATTCAAATTCGAACTTATTCTATTTGAATTTTGGGAAATTGTTAAATTCTTTCTATTCTATTCTATTTTTTTTATTCAATTCTTTTCTATTCTATTATAGTCTATTCTATTATTTTGTTTTCTATTATATTCTATTATTTTCTTATGTATTCAAATTTATTCTGTTTGAAATTCGAATTTCAGAAGATGGTTATATTCCTTGTATGTTATTCTATTCTATTTGTTTATATTATATTATATTTTTTTATATTATATTTTAGTCTATTCTGTTCTTTTATTTTCTATTCCATTTTGTTCTGTTTTACTCTATTATATTATTTTCTTTTCTTTTCTGTTATATTCTTTTCTATTTATTTATTTTTTTCTATTCTTTTCCTTTATTTTCTATTCTATTTCATTCTCTTTGTAAATTTGATAACTATTCGAATTTGAAAAATTTTCAAATTCGAATTTGAAAACTGTTTGAATTTGAAAACTATTCCAAGTAGAAAACTTTTCGATTCAGAAAACTTTTTGAACTCGAATTTGAAAACTGTTCAAATTCAACAAGTATTCGAAAATGATTCAAAAACAATTTGGATTCAGATTTCATCTTATTTTTTTTATTTTTTTCGTTATTTCGGATTCGTTTAAATTTGGTACTGTTGTAATTCAGAAATTCGGATACATCCGAATTTCCGAAAAACGAAAATTCACCCGAATTTCAATTCGGAACTAAATGAACTGCACATGTCTAGTCATGGCACTTTAGGGGTGGTGAGGGGTTAGCAGTTAAGGCTGGGACCCAATGGAAAAATGGATGATTGAAATTGTATTTCTTGTATTTCTGAAATTTAATAGAAAATTTGGACAGTTCACCAGAATTTCAGCACTGTGCATTAAAGGTGCTTTGGGCTTTACGTGGTTCCTTATCAGCATGGAAGTTCTTTTCAACTGTTCTGAAACGTATTTTGCCCAAAAAGTCTTCTCATTAACTAGAAACATGAAATTGAATATTAAAGAGAATCTTCATCCGGAAGAGAAAACATTTAAAGTTAGCAGCTACAAATACTGTAGCTGCTGACTTTTAATAAAAAGGCACTCACCTGTCCAGGAATATAGCACTGTCCTCACCCGGGGCAGTTCTCTACCAGTCTTCAGGTCCCTGGCGCCAGCATGTTTACTGCGGTATGCCAGCTTTGACTCCTTGTGGCTTCACAGGTGGCTTCCCACTGGTCATGGGTAAACCACTCTGCACTTTGTGAATGGTCCCGCATCCTTCTGGGACATGTGACATGTCCTAGAAGGCTGCGTGCAAAGAGAGGGGGTGCAGAACTTCCACTCGGATTGCCTAGGCAAATAAAATTAGGTACCGTACTTGTTCTGCAAAAAAAAATGTAATGTGCCAAATGTGGTAGAGGGGTGGGGGGGGGGGGAGGCATAATGCGGAACGTCCCTTTTAGTGTGAAGCTGAAACAGAAACAGTGAACCCCTAACCCTTTGTTTATAAACAAAGTTACAAAACAAAGCCATGTGTTCTTTGTTTTGAAAAATAAATTCCACTTCAAATAGCAGTTCGAATGGCAAAATTTGAGGCTAATTTTGATCACCACATTTTAGTGAAGAAAAAATTGGTAATTTCGCTGTGAAATCAATTTTGGTTTAATCTTTCATAGTTACATAGTAGGTGAGGATGAAAAAAGATACAAGTCTATCCAGTCCACCCTATGTGTGTGATTATATGTCAGTATTACATTGTATATCCCTGTATGTTGCGGTCGTTCAGGTGCTTATCTAATAGTTTTTTTAAACTATCAATGCTCCCCGCTGAGACCACCGCCTGTGGAAGGGAATTCCACATACTTGCCTCTTTTACAGTAAAGAACCCTCTACGTAGTTTAAAGCAGAAGTCCGGCGACCAATCTTCTTTTTTTTTTTTTTAGGTCATTGAGACACTTTGCTAACTCCAAAATAATACTCGCAGTTTGGGTGTAATATTTCCGCCTCTGTCTGTTTTCGTACTGAAGAATAACTTAAAAAATGTGATGCTGGCTGTTTCCATCTTGCTTGTGGGCATGTGAAGCCCACAAGCATTGATTTCCTGGATGCGGTGAATGCTGTTCAATTCACAGCTTGTTCACGCGCATGATCATTGTTTCCGCACTGAATCTTGGGAAGCCTGACACTAAGCTCCCAGGAGACAGTGCGGCGCCAGGGAAAGGCAATAAACACGCCTACTCCCATGGGGGGAGAGACAGGAAGTGCCACAATAAAGTACAATATAAAGGTAATTACAGCAATAAAACATTTTTCGTGTGGCATTTGTACACCTATGCAATTAACTGAAGGGGGTAAGATTAAGTTAAAAATTTGAGTGGAACCCCGCTTTAAGGTTAAACCGCTTTCCTTCTAACTTTAGTTAATGGTCGTGTGTCTTATTAACCTCCCTTCCACGGAAAAGTTTTATCCCTATTGTGGTGTCACCAGTACAGTATTTGTATATTGAATTCATATCCCCTCTCAAGCTTCTCTTCTCCAGAGAGAATAAGTTCAGTGCTTGCAACTTTTCTTCATAACTAATATCCTCCAGACACTTTATTAGCTTTGTTGCCCTTCTTTGTACTCGCTCCATTTCCAGTACATCCTTCCTGAGGACTGGTGCCCAGAACTGGACAGCATACTCTAGGTGCAGCCGGACCAGAGTTTTGTAGAGCGGGAGAATGATCGGTTTATCTCTGGAATTAATCCCCTTTTTAATGCATGCCAATATGCTTTGCTTGTGGCATTGCATGCCATTGCTGAGCCTATCATCTACTAGGACCCCCCAGGTCCTTTTCCATCCTAGATTCCCCCAGAGGTTCTCCCCGCAGTGTATAGATTGCATTCATATTTTTGCCACCCAAATGCATTATTTTAAATTTTTTCCTATTTGGAGATAAAAGAAGTTGTGGAAGTACTGGATGTGGTTCCTGATGGGAGGGTCAGGATTGTTGGAGGGTGGGGTGTTGTAGAGAAGGGAAGGTGTGTGATTCTTGTTGTATTATCAAACACCTTCTGAGTGCTGGAGGTTCCGATAGACAAAACACATGACCACAGCTACCATCTCTCCCCTTTGAGAAACAGATGCCTTTTCCCTGAGTATTCTAATGACTTATATAGATTTACAACATCTTTCGTCTGGGTCTACACACCTATCTCTTTGTGCCAATATTACAGCCCTAAATCCTGTTATCAGCCGACATTGTGATACATAAAAAATAGACAACGGGCAAAAGCAGCGACGATGGAAAGCCTGTAAACCTCGGCGGCACTTTACATTGACATTAATGCCGGATGAAACCGGAGCAGATGTGCCTTGTTCTTTTAAAATCATTACAATGTTTGCATAGACCGGCTAATGTTTGTTTTACATGTAAAGGGATTCTTATTTGTCTCATAGACACATTTCTAATGAAACCCATTAGAATTCATAGACCAACGGGTTTGTTAAAATACGTCGGCTGCTGATATTGACTGATATCCCTGCTACTGTTATCTTTTTAATTGGATCTGTTGAAATTCTAATGAGATAATGGGAACTTTCCGTATTCTATAATATAAATTTCTGGAAGTCTTCACTTTAATCTCTGGCCAGCCAGGCATTACCCACACTAGCCAGGTATGAATTTCCTAATCCTGATTGAATGTGTCTAGTTGCATTTAATTTACTTCTTTAAAGAAATGGGTGAACTTGCTGAATTTTAAGTGCTAATGACGTTGAAAGACTAATATCACCACCTAGAGTTGAGCGTGTCTCAGGAACATGCACTGTAGGTCTCGGCGCTGGTTCGTGCGAGCTTGTCTGTATCCTCATCTAAATCACATGCCTTTTGGCAAAGGACTTTGTTTTAACTAATGAGTCGAAGAACATCTAATCTAACTCTGAATTTGTACAGTTCTGTCGGATATACCTATTAAGTGATCACGCCATCCAAAACTCATATTTTAGTTTTGGGTAATGTTTAAGCTGAACTCCAGGCAAGCAGCTAAATACACAACTCAAATACATTTCTGCAAAATGTCTTAGCTGCCAAAATATTTGTAATGGTGTTCGCTCAGTATGGTGACCTTACTTTTTTTTTTTTTTCAAATATAAGTTTTTATTAATGCCCAACATGGGACAATAAGTACAAACATATATGAAAACATTCAAAAGGGAAGGGGGGAAAAACATGATCAACATCAACACATGGAGGGAAAGATAAGACAGGGTTCTTGTACATTTTCAAAACTGCATATCCAGTGACGAGTACCTCCTTAATTGATGCTGCGGGGCCGGGGGGCCCTCTTCATTAATGAATCTTCTAGTAAGAGGTGGTGAAGGTTGGAAAACCTCAGTCACTTTTCATCTCCTCTCCCTCCTCCCCTCTTCCCCACCCTCCAACTGCCTCTCACCCCATCCGGGTGGAACTCCTGACCTTACTTTTTGCCCCTTTTTTTAAATCATGAATATAGTGGCAAAAAGTCATCAATCAACTTCAGACAATTACACTGATGAAGTCATCCCTCTACTCTCTTCTCTAAGGCCCCTTTCACCCTGGGTCTGGGGGGGCGTCGGCGGTACAATGGCGCTATTTTTAGCTCCGCTTTACCGTCGTTTTAGCGGCGGTATTCGGCCGATATCGGGGCGGTTTTACCCCCCTGCTAGCGGCCGAGAAAGGGTTAAAACCACCACAAAGCGTTGCTGCAGCAGCGCTATGCCGGCGGTATAGCTGCACTGCCCCATTGATTTCAATGGGCAAAAGCGGTGAAGGAGCGGTGTATACACCGCTCCTTCACCGCTCCAAAGATGCTGCTAGCAGGATTTTTTTTACCGTCCTGCCAGCGCACCGCTCCAGCGTGAAAGCCCTCGGGGCTCTCACACTGGAGAGACAGGAGCGGCTCTTTCAGGGCGCTGTGCAGGCGCTATTTTTAGTGCTGTACTGCCTGTAAAGCGTCCCAGTGTGAAAGGGGTCTAATAAGCATGTTGAGGAAGGGAGACAGACAAAACTGGGCAACGCAGCAGAAACTGATAGGCTTAAGGTGCTACTTCTCCCAGAGTGAACCCCGCTTTGGGGGGTATTACAGGATAAGGATATCAAGGCAGATCTAGGTACTTATGGTAGTTATATTTAAAATGCATTCTACAATAACACCTTGGTTTGAGAGTACCTTGGTTTGAGAGCGTTTTGCAAGACAAGCAAAATTTTTTAATACATTTTGACTTGATTGACAAGCGATGTCTTGATATACAAGTACTGTGTCACAACTGAGTATAAAACCGGCGCCTTTAAGTGTAGCAATATGGTTACATTTAACTGCTTCAGCCCCGGAAGATTTTACCCCCTTCCTGACCAGAGCACTTTTTGCGATTCGTCACTGCGCCGCTTTAACTGACAATTGCGTGGTCGTGTGACGTTGCACCCAAACAAAATTGACGTCCTTTTTTCCCACAAATAGAGCTTTCTTTTGGTGGTATTTGATCTCCTCTGCGGTTTTTATTTTTTGCGCTATAAACAAAAAAAAGCGTAAATTTTGAAAAAAACGCAATATTTTTTACTTATTGCTATAATAAATATGCCCCAAAAATATATCAAAAAATAATTTTTTCTCAGTTTAGGCCGATATGTATTCTTCTACATTTTTTTGGTAAAATAAATCGCAATAAGCGTATATTAATTGTTTTGCGCAAAAGTTATAGTGTCTACAAAATAGGGGATAGTTTTATGACATTTTTATTATTATTATTTTTTTTTACTAGTAATGGCGGCGATCTGCAATTTTTATCGGGACTGCGACATAATGGCGGACACATCGGACACTTTTGACACATTTTTGGGACCATTGGCATGTATACAGCGATCAGTTCTATAAAAATGCACTGATTACTGTAAAAATGTCCCTAGCAGGAAAGGGGTTAACCACTAGGGGGCGATCAAGGGGTTAATTGTGTTCCCTCTCTGTGTTCTAACTGAATACTAACTGTGTTCTAACTGAATAATATGAACACACAATCAGTCTCTTCTCGCCTCAGAGAACCGGAAACACAGGGCGAAGCGACGTTATATAATGTCGTTTCACCCAGCCGTGCCATTCTGCCGCAGTAAAACTGCTGGTCAGCAAGTGGTTAATGAAGGTACAACATTTAGCAACATATTGCTACACTAATGCGCGGTACACACGATCAGAAAATTGTATGAAAAATGCAGATCGTACGAAAATCTGCTTGTTGGTACAGAGCTTTCGAGAGCCAATCATGACAGTTATTCTGATATTATTTGATCGGACATGCACACATTTTTTTCTACGTACAAAGCCAGAATGTACGATTTTCGTTTAGACAGCACTTCGACAGCACAGCTGTCGTTTGAAAATGCAATACAACACATGACATCACTTCTGAATTTTTATTCTGTCGTACAAGAATTTTTGTGACTTTAGTAAACTCATCAGATTCGATCTGAGATTATCATGCAAAAAAAAAAATGGACGATCATTCGTCCGATAATCTCATTGTGTGTACTGGGCATTAGAGGCGCCTCTCTTCTCTTTTATAGCTGTAGCTCCTGCTGGATTTTGTGGTTACACAACCTGGTCACATTGCTATAATCTATTTATATGGACTATAAACTGAAGGCCTTATGAATAAATGGTTGTGGAACGTTATTATGGAGTCTAGGATTGTTTACATACTGTGCTCCAAACTCAGTGGTTCTAGCTTGCTGTGGATTAGGAAACTCTCATAAAACCAGTGCATTAAAGGTGTTCTACAGTTAAAGCATAGCATTGTCATTTTATAACATCAGCATTGTTATAGCAATATAAAATATAGTTATATCTTGTACAACCCTATATAAACTTACTTGAAACATTTTGCTTTGCAGCCTCTCCTCTGCTCATTCCTTTAAATCCCTTTTGATTTCTAAAGGCTGCAATACAAATCACCAGAACTGATTGGACCACAGTGCATGGACTTTATGGACACCACAATTATAAAGTGCCATAAAGTCCATGGACTTTTGGTCCAACTAGTTATGGTGATTTGTGCTGAATATGTCGAGATGTGGTACATTTGTACATTTAGGGTTGACGAGAGTCCATAGTGCCACCAATGGCTACTCATTCAATATTTTGTGTCTAATTCGAAGGACTACATATCCCACGGTACCCTGCTGGCTGCAAACAGCGATTCCTGTCCTCCTCTCAGCACCTCTGAAGTTCAAAAAGCAGGCTCTGAATGTGTGACACAGCAATGCCTGATCAGATGTCATAGTAAAAAAAATGTATCACAGAATTCAAGGAAGTAAATGTGTCGGATTCTTCAAAAAGTACGTTTCAAACTCCAGGTTCATTCAGAATAATCAGAGTAGGCTAGAATTCATATAAAAAAACAATGTGGTAATGAATATTAAATCTTAAATTATTATCATAGATACACTTTAAAGAGGAGCTCCAGTCAGATTAAAAATAAAATAAAATAAAAGTCAGCAGCTACAAATACTGAATATACAGACACTCTCCAGCGCAGGGATCCAATGCTGTCATCACCGGGCCATATTTTTTCTGGTCTTTAGGTCCCCGGCACTGCCATCTTGCTTGTGGGAAGCCAGCTGTGACGTTCTGGTGTTTCACAGACGAATTTCTCCTGGGGCATACGATGTGTCCCAGGAGGTTGTGGGCAGATGGGGGGCGGGACAAACTTCCGCTCTGCTCGCCTAGGTGAGCAGAACGTAAGTGAGAGCGAGTACCTGTCAGAAATAGGTACCTTCTCCCAGAACAAAAAATCCTCCAAAACTGGTAGAGGATAGGGGAGGAAGTAGATAAGCGTAACATCCCGTTTCAGGTGAAGTTCAACAATAATGATAAGTGCATCTGCAATTTTCTCTTCAAAAGTCTCCAAAATCCCCAAAATATCTTTTGACCCTGCTAGTGTAGTCTACCTAATACAGCTTTCTGTTGTGCTGTGGAAACAATGCTGTACTGCTCTTGAATTCAGAGTAGAGTTGCCACTCTCATGTACCCTGTGCCTGCTTGCACTACAGTGAGAGGATATAATGTTGGGGGCGTGGCAGATTTGTCACTGCTATTTCACAAGCCTGTAATTTGTCAATCACCACCTGACCACACCTAGTCCTGCCCACTGCTTTCTAGATTGACAGCACTGCTTCTGAAACCTTCCACTGTGAGCTGCAGTGTCTGGGATGGGGAGTGCTTGAGGTAGAAATGAAGGAGGATTTGGATCAGTTATGGAAAGTAAAGAAAGTTTTGTTCACTTTATGAGACTTGTGAAATAAAAAAAAGTGATTTGGCTCTAGTTTAGATTGTCATACAGGGGTCTTTAGTTATACTTTAAAACTGGCATTTCTGTGCTTCCTACAAACTGTAGTAGAATTCCCTCACTTCTGGTTGTATCACTACGTCAGCACTGTATGTGCTAAATGCTCGTCATATCTAGGGATGTCAAAATAAGGAGTAAATACTTCATTTTTTCCACCAGGGTCCCTCGAGCGGTGTGACCAGTCCTCTGCAGCTTCCTCTCTAAGGGCCCTTTCACACTGGTCCGCTGAAAAAGTTTGGTAAAAATGTATATGTGTTATCTTATGTGGTATTGTGACAAAACCGCTTGGGGACCCGCTTGAGTGTTTCTGTAAGTATACCACTTCCTCCAGTCTGAACATAGATACCAGATATTATATCCGCATAGCATACAAGACTAGCCGACACATAGATTGTATGAGAGCTGTAACTTTTTATTGGAAAAACTCAGGCAGAATATATACAGTACACAGTCAGGAGAGGCTGATCACATTATCATATGCAAAGGCAACAGTATACAGAAATATAATTAACATGAGCTAATTAACTAGTCACTTAAACTAGCCTAGGTCACTCAATGCCCACCCAGACAATGTTGTGATTAATCAGACAATAGGCGACCCAATTAACAATTAACCATGGGATAGACAAGCTTAGCAGAAAACACATAACACCTTAATAAACAGACAATAGCAGGAGACCACCAGCAACAGACTGTCCAGCCCCTATATTGGAGTACATGAAACAGAGATCAATGTAACCAGATCTTTCAATAAACATGTATAGTTCAGAATTAAGCAAACCAGGAACAGTCTTCATATATTTCTTGAGAGATATTGTTGATAAATATTACTGTCCTATTTAAAGTAATTCAAACCACATTCTCAGTGTCCATTAAGTAGTTGTCCATCATTTTCTCGGTCACTTTGTGCCCCTAGTGTACACAGGGTAACTTACACATAAGAATGGCATGGAGAGCTGAACCAGGAGTTCCCTGACCTCTCTAGGGTAAGCTGGGTCCCACGAGCCCCCCCACCCAAAGTGACTCCCGTCACAGTTATCTCATGCATTTTTGATGCATTTTGAATGCGTTTTTTTGGATTCCTGACTCCCAGCATGCATCACCATGTGTGTGTTTTTGATGCTTTTTTGTTGCATTTTTTTAATCATTTCAATGAGAAGGTGTATTTTTGGTGTGCTTTTTAAACATGTCCAAAAATGCAGCATACAGGACGCACCACACGCATTGGTGTGAAGAGTTCCATAGAATCTTAAGGAACGCTTTTTTCATGCATTTTTGTTCCACCAAAAGAGCATCAAATATGAATCAGTGTAGGTGCTCCCGGCCATGCTTGCATGTTTTCCCCACTACATAAAATGCAGGGTTAATAGTATGTGATGCCAGAAAACTAAAATGACAATACAGTAATGGGATCCTGCTGCATGTCCCCCCAAAAGTACAAATAAAAAGGGTTTGGGTGGAGCTCTTCTTTAATTAATTAAGACCACGGATGCAAATCTAAATATCTAGTACTTCTGTGATTTTTGTCATCTTGTCCCAACCATTTCCGGCATACTGCACAGCATCCAATCTCTATAAACGTTCAATTAAAAATGTCGTCAGCACTGAAATCCTTATATCTGGCTCTCTATTAACTCATCTAACACGTTTCAGCGACAAGCAGGCGTGGAATGTAGATAATAAGAGCAAGCAGCAGAAATGAATAGAGAAGGTTAGATTTCACGATATGCACAGAAAGAAAATAACAATACGCCACATTAGCCCCGCGCTCCATACACCAGGTGGGTGGAAGGGATAAATGAGCCTTTTGTACGGCTACCAATGGAGGTTATAATTTTAATCGTTATTTCCTTTATTTTACTTTGAGGTTGTCGCTTTCATTTTTTTTTTATCATGGCAGGGAAAACACTTATTATGTTGGCCGTGTAAGCATTCTGGTAATGACTAATTAGTATAAGCCATGGTATCAGTGAAATAAGCCTGTAACAATGTCTAAACACATTGGTGCTGTTTGGGTTCATTAGCATAAACAATTTTAAAGGAGGAAGGTGGCAGTGGTTTATTATTGCAAGGGAAAAAACACTAGCGTCCTAAAGAGTACACAAGAATATTAGAATATATTAGCATATTGGCATATTATTAATATTAGTATTGTTCATACACAGAGGCCTAAAGTGAATCAGTCATCAGTCAGTTTTACACAAAAATATGGTGGCTGTGAACAAATAACAAAAAATAAATGATAATTTGTAAATTAACGATTACTCCATACCCTTCCTCTGATTTAATTTGATACAATGTTGATTAAATTTGGGGCACCATCTTGCCTGACTCTTAAATTCTCTATGATGTTCAGCTTCGTCTTGTGTAGCACCCTCCTAGGTAGGTTGCTAGGATAACAGTTACATTTAGTTCTTTTTGCCTCCTCTGCAATCCTCTGAGCAGCTCTTGATTTCTTTGGGCTGTTCTAGATCTCACAGGCTGCAGGTTTGATTGCTCCCCCCCTTCATTCTGGTGGCTTCCAGAACATAGAGAGCTGGGGGAATCAAATGGGCAGCTTGAATATTTATTGTGCTGCAGCCAATCCCTGGGGAGGTGTGCCCAGTAGATGTCTGAAGCAGTCATGTGCTTGTGCTACCAGAAAAGTTTCCAGCCTCAGGGGCTGCAGCCCCTTTGAGGCAGTCCTGCTGAAGTCTGTTGATGGTCATCAAGGTCCCAGCTACAGCTGAGCTGGGAGGCCTAGTTCTAATTATTTCTGGAGCTAAGGATTTGGGTCTGGAGGACCCAATGAAGAGTGCCTGGTGTGAGCTGGGTGAGCAGCTGCCGTGGGAAATTGTGAGTACTTATCCAAGCTCAAGAATCGAAAGACTGTGTGCATGGGGGCCAGCAGTAGCTTTTTCTATGAGACTGCTCCTACAGTGTCTCAGTTCTAACCTTCCCCTGGGTTACTGGCTTAAAGTCAAAGAAGTTGCAACTAGTGAAGTATGTCCTCTTGTTACATGTCAGCATTTCTGGGGTATCACATACCACCCCAACCCCTCTCCTTTTAAAAGTTTTGCAAGCAATAAATCAATAAAGTAATCCACTAGACTGTTTAAAGCGGAGGTTCACACAAAAATTGAACTTCCGCTTTTTGGAACCCTCCCTCCGGTGTCACATTTGGCACCTTTCAGGGGGGAGGGGGGTGCAGATACCTGTCTAAGACAGGTATTTGCACCCACTTCCGGCATAGACTCCCACTATGCCTCTTCCTGTCCCCCCGCGCTGTCTGCTGGGACACACACGGGTCCCAGGAGATAGCAGGGACCAGTAAGGACGTGCAGCGTGACTCGCGCATGCGCAGTAGGGAATCGGGAAGTGAAGTCACAACACTTCACTTCCTGATTCCCTCACAGAGAATGGCGGCGGCAGCTGCAGAGGACCGAGGGACGGTTCGGTCTTGGGTGCCGACACCGCTGGATTCGGGGACAGGTGAGTGTCCTTATTTTAAAAGTCAGCAGCTGCAGTATTTGTAGCTGCTGACTTTTAAAAAAAAATTTTTCACGGGGCTCCCTCTTTAATGGAGCCAGGGTGAATCGACTGTTGCCTGTGTGAATGGCCTACTGCTTTGGGAAAGAACAAGTTAATCCAGTGGCCCCTATTGGGGTAGCGCTACACTTGAGAAAGCTTGCATGTTCTAATTCTGTTGAATACTTCCTTGTCCCTGGAGGTATCAGCATTTGATGTCACAGGGGCAAAGAAACACTGCGCAAAGGAAAGTGAATCTGAGATTAAAGTGGTTGTAAAGGTTTTTATGCATGAAGGTAAAAAACCTTCAGTGTGCAGCTCCTCCCACAGCCCCCTTAATACTTACCTAAGCCGGATCTCGATCCAGCGATGTGCACAAATCCCGAGGCTCTCCTGGGTCCCTCTGTCCTGATTGGCTGAGATGCAGCAGCAGGAGCGGGCTCCTGCTGCTATCAATCACAGCCAGTGAGGCGGGAGCAGGGGGCGGGGCCTGAGCCGTGCTCTCTGTGTCTTATGGATGCAGAGAGCTGGCTTGGGAGCGAGCAAGCATGAGGGCCCCCCACAGCAAGCGACTTGCTATGGGGGCATCCAGCAAGGGGGAGGGGCTGCTCTGTGCAAAACCACTGCACAGAGCAGGTAATTGCACGTATGACATATTTGTTTATGTAAAAATGTTTCTTTTACAATTACTTTAACATCAGCAATATGGTGCCATGCAGCAGAGCCACAGGATACTGGAATACCTTAGAAGAGAGGCATGGGGAAATTATTATTTTTATTACTAACATCATTTATTTCTTAAGTACAAGGTAAATTCCTGTAAAGCTCAATGAGAAAAAAATGTTTCAGATGTTGCAGTTTAATACTTCATTTAATTTTGGTTAATTGAATGCCAACGTTGTTTAGCAAATACATCAAGTGTTTGCAGGTGTCTTTGCTAAGTGCTAACTGATTAATCTGTTATTAGCTACTGAAGAAAGGAAACTAAAACAGGCTAACTGCATTAGGTGCAAGTGATTGGGGTACCTACCCCCCACCCCCCATTAAAATGTGGATGGGCATTAAGATTCACAGAAACATGGCAGAGATTCATGCAAACAATGTCCAGGACCTTAGTGTTGCAAGGCATCAGTCCTAATCATTGTGCCAATATGATGCCCACACACACGTTTACGTGTCCACCTAAATTGTAGCAATGCAGACAAGACAACCAATTCTTTGTTTCCATTCTGCTCTTTGCTACCAGAGCAAAAAGAAAAAAACCTTGGGCAGAGCTTACATGGGGTTGAGGACTAACCCATCCCCCATGTAGCAGCTCTTAGATCTGGTGATTGGCTGCCAAGGAACTCAGCACCGCATTGTGGTAGGTAGGAGAGAGTCATGTGCTCTCCAACACTTTGGGATTGATTTACCAAAGCTGGAGAGTGGAAAATCTGGTGCAGTTGTGCATGGTAGCCAATAAACATCTAACTTTAGCTTGTACAATTAAGCTTTGACAAAAAAACTGAAAGTTGATTGGTTTCTATCCAGAGCTGCAATTGATTTAGCACATTTTAGTAAATCTTCCCCTTTCTATCCAATTGGTGAACAGGGAAGTAGCCAAGGGGGGGGGGGGGGGGGGGCATATTTGTGAACCATCTGCTTCACCCTACATGGTTAAAGAGAAATTTCACTCGAAGGGGTTAACATTTTCTCGACTTACAAATGTGTTAGGCAATCTAAATATAAGAGGTCCCTAAAATGTCCAATTGGTTAGACTGGAAAATAAACACAAGTTTCCGGTTATTCTCTACTGATTTTGTACAAGATAAGTCATTATCAGCTACAGCAAAATGGGATTATTCTTAATGGAGCAATCAGAAATCCACCTTCATCATTTAGATGAATGAATTGCAACATTCTAGTGGTCATGAGTTCCTGAATTTTACATTGGAAAAACTACTTTGAGGGTGAAAGTTTGACTGAAATGGGTACTTTAAGACCTTCACTCATTTTTGTTTGTTCCTTCTATGTTGTACCCCTCCCCCCTCATTATATTGCAACAACATTTTTTTCTTGGGGGAGAAGGGTTACCTATTTTCACTGGAGTGCAGCCAACTCTTCTGCCTAGGCAAGAAGGACAATCCCCCACCATTCCCTGCCTGAAGCCTCCTGTGATATCCATGACGTGCATCCCAGGAGACTTGGGGACTACGTAGAAGACATTGTGCATGTGCAGCTTCATTAGTTGGCTGGCTGTTAAGGGCCAGAAGAGATCACTAACCTCCTGTTGGTGTTAATAACAAGATGGCGGGGCATGTGGCAGCTTTCACTGGGTTATATCTAGACAGCGCTGGATTCTCTGGGTGGGTGAGTATGCTATTATAGCTCCAGCCGGTGGACAAGGTTATTTCAAAGGCTTATAAGAAGGGGTTGGGGTAGGTTTCTCTTTTAGGGCTTTTGTAGATAGGTGTTGCTCACAAGGGCTTTGTTTGGCTTCTGAATGCAGTGCTGCTTGAAAGCGGCAGAATGTTGTGTTTGACCTGCTTTTCCTGCAATAAAAACTGAACTTATTGGAACCGGCTACATAAACGCAACGCAAAGTGGGTCAAACACATACTCAGATTTTTTATACAGGGTGCAACTTTGAAGTAAATGGGAAACTGCTGCAGCAACTCAGAGGACTGAGATCGATATCATTCTGGTAAAATTTACCCTTACTTACAATGGATACACACAGGCCAAAAAACATCTAAAAATGGTCTGATCGGCAGGAACCTGGCGACTTTCGGCCTGTGTGTTCAGTTCTACATCTGACAGAACCCATGACCAGCTTCTACCTAACAAGCATGCTGAAAAACCAGCATTCGATCAGCGTTCGCAGTCAATGACCCCCCGTCCCCCGTCAAAACACAATAGCTCAGTAAGGAGATTGCCGCACTAACACCGAATGTGTACCCAGCACTAGTGTGTGGTGATTAGGACAGAATTTCCCCGGTGGCGACACAGATTGCAATAAAAGCCTGACAGAAGGGTTTGGTTGGAGTTCCACTCTTATGCCTCGTACACACGATTGGACTTTCCGCCAACAAAACCATGGAATTTTGTCCGAAGGGCATTGGCCCAAACTTGTCTTGCATACACACGGTCACACACTTGTTGGCCAACAATTACAAACGTAGTAATGTACTAGACGTACTACGTGTTTTTTCAGCTCTTTAGCGCCACCCTTTGGGCTCCTTCTGCTAATTTCATGTTAGTAGAAGTTTGGTGAGTGTTGATTTGCGCTTTTCATTTTGCACTCTTCATTTCGCACTTTCCAGTTCACACTTTTCAGGTCGTTTCTAAACGGCCGTTCGTCAACCAGGCATGTTGCGGAATCAGAGGAGATAACATGTTATTTATTATTGGCCTTGGAGTTATTGCGTTGACATTATTTTTTTGGTTGAATAATGATTTGATTTGTTATATTTTCTATATTTTTGGATGCATAGAATGCATTTTTTGGTTACGTCCTATTGGCAGATAGCATGTCTAAATGTATTTGTTTTCTTTTTTTAATGCACAATAAAAACATTGTGCAGAATAATACTTGGCTATGTGTTTTACTTCAAATGACAGTTTGGGAGTAGGCAGTTACATTTAAAAAAATACAATGTAAAATTGACAAGGGACACCAACATAGTTGTTTCTTTGATCTTAAAAATTATGGGATAATGGTGTTGTGGTAACTTGCCCCCCCCCCCCCCCCCAAAAAAAGGATAATAATATTATTCTTGATATCACTAAAAAAAAAAGCCTTTGAAAATGTGTTTGCAATAACTCCATCGGTATCACCAGCAAAGCAGCTTCATTATTATGACATTAAAGAAGAAGAGAATTGTGCGCTGCATTTCTAGATTTCATAATTTGCCACGTCACAAATGTTAATTCTCCATTAGGAACACTTCTGGCTCGTCCTTGCTTCCGAGCATGCGTGTTTGTACTTTGGACTTTTGTCCGACGGACTTGTGTACACACGCTCGGAAAATCCGACAACGCACATTTGTCTGCGGAAAATTTTAAAACCTGCCATCCAACATTTGTTGGCGGAAAATCCGACAACAATTGTCCGATGGACCGTGCAAAAGGTCGGATTTACCGACAACAGCCTGCCATCACACAATTCCCGTCGGAAACTCTGATCGTGTGTACGAGGCTTTACATATTTACAAAAGAGAGCAACACAGATAACTGAAAGAAAAGCACTTTTGTAATTCATTATAAATGGTTGCTTCATTTCTGTCGGAAGCCAACCACACTTTTCTATTAATGAAACAAGATCTTCCTGTCTTCCTTCTCTAATTGGCTCTCTGACTTTTGTAGACGACTGCACAGACCTTGACCTAAAAGACGTGCAATCTGTTCCATGGATTCATATTGCTCAAATGCTGTTTTATTGACCTATTTTTAGATTTGGTTGAAGCAAGTGTCCACTTTCTCCTTATATTGGCTGTTCTCAGAGGCGCCCCTGAGATTGTTCTTAGGTTTACTGCCCAGGAAGTTTCCCCATTAGATGATATATATATATATATACATGTATGTATACAGTATATATAAGAAAAACAATGAATGCACTTATGTGTTCATCAAGCATTAATAAAGTGAGCATCCAATATACAGATGGTATATGATATGGTTGATTATTGTCATCTTCTATTGATAATCCCATTTGTAACCTTGTAGAGCTAAATGTCCAAGAAACATTTTTTGGTCTATAACTTTCAAATGTTTTGTATGTTTTAAGATTTGTATAATAAAAATATTTTTTATATACTCTGGTTATGTCTAGCCTGTGTACGGTACCATGAAAGTCCAAAATAGCCTCAAACCACTTCTTTCTCCATTTGATAGGACGTACAGTAGGTACCCCTTTTTCTATGTTTTCTTTTTCCCACTCCTTTTTCGGGACTGTAAACCTATATATATTTTTTTTAAATAACAAACATGTTATACTTACCTGCTCTGTGTAATATTTTTTGCACAGAGCAGCCCTGATCATCCTGGGGGTCCTCTGCCAGCACTCTTGGCTCCTCCCCTCACCGAATACCCCCATAGCAAGCTGCTTGCTATGATGGCACTCATGCAGGCTCAATCACGAGTTGTCCTCTGTGTGTCCATTGATACACACAGTGTGTCTCGGCTCCTCCCCCAGCTCTCTCCTCACAGGCTGTGATTGAGAGCAGAGAGTGCCACTCCTCTTGTGCACATCGTTGGATAGAGAGGGGGCTCAGGTAAATATAATGGGGGGGGGGGGGGCTGGGGGAGGGAACTGCACACAGAAGGTTTTTTTTACCTTTTTTTACCTTCATGCAGACATCATGCATTAAGGCAGTGGTTCTCAACTCCTGTCCTCAGGACCCATTAACAGGCCAGGTTTGCAAGATAACTGAAATAAATCACAGGTGATATCATTTGCTGCTCAGTGATTGTAGTATTCTAGTCTGCATCTCCCCAAGGTAATACATAAAACCTGGCCTGTTAGTGGGTCCTGAGGACAGGAGGTGAGAACCACTGCATTAAGGCAAAGAAACTTTTGCCTTTAGAACATTTTTCCTTTAAATGCAATTCGTGTAAATACCTGAATTTGATGCGATTTCAGCCCCTGCAATCCTCTGCACAGCAGCACTTAACCCGGAAGAGGAAAGGACAGCATTTGAGCCCATGAGGTGTCCTGTATGCCCATGTGCTGACAAGGATCATGATGATAGGAGTAAACAACTGAAAGATTAGCCCATCGTTTGTTGCTGCCTTTACTGTCCAATCACAGGCACAGAGTAGAGAGGTGACCTATCTGTTTTGCTCTAAGGCTAGGTTCACACTAGCCCACAATTTGTGGTGAATCGCTTTTCGGAGTGCAACTAAGCAGATCCTATCAGGCGTGGAGGAGATACCACTGCTGCCTACAGTGGGGTTAATGCATCATAACCATAAGCCCTACTAAATTGGATGGTCAACTTCATTCGCTTTGCTAAATTTGCTACGGTCGCAGCATGCAGGTTTAGCGATTTTCTTGCAATACACATATTTTTCTATTTTTCTATTTTATCTTGTATTTTTTTTTTTTTTAATTATGTGGCTTCTTATATTGATCCATGTTTTCTTTCTTTCCCAGTGATTCATGTTATGATATTTTTTTGCTTGTTATCACTTCCTGAGAACCATGCACCTGCAGCGGTGTTCTCGTTTATCTTCAATTACTGACTTCATCTAATTAGTGGGAGCGGCATGCATTATCCTTTTATCTTTTCACTATTTATATGTTGTATTTTTCTATGGTGACTGTGCTGTGAACAAGGCTAGTGACGAAACGCGTCAACCGTCACATTTTAATGGTCATGTTATAATAAAGATTACAGAAGAATCTCCAGAGTTTCCCTTCATTTCATTTTTTCATCTCACAGCATGTAAACAGCCTCCTCCGGCTGTATCTTAGACTTTAGGTAGGCGGTCAAGGGGCTGTAAACCGGCTCCTCAATCACCTGTTTATACTGCCCCCCCCCCCCCCGCCTTCCCCCCCGGCCAACCATGTGAAAAACGCCAACTGCAGCAGTGAAAAGTTAGATTGCTATGTTAGCTCTGCTGGCTGGGTAGCTGGCTGAGCTGTGTAAATCTCAGGACTGCTTGGACAGACACAAGTCCTTTGCCAGGTAAAACAGTACTTATGTATATATACAGTATAAATGGTAACTGGAGTTCAGATTTTATTTTACGCCGTTACCGGAATATATTATTAAAGTGCTCAGTGGATACAGGTTACATTCATGAACAGAGGCAGTCACTCAATTAGCTAAGCTGGGCTGTATACACAAGAATATAGTCCCTGACACTAAAGGAAATTTTCTAAGCATACTGCCATAAATAACACGGTAAGTGTTGGCAAGCCTTGTGAAGCGTTATTCAAAGCTTTTAAAATCCATAATAAAACGAGCTAAAATCCTGATATATGTGAATATTTATTGGCTCAATCAGATGTGGGTCACTGCTGGCGTTGTGACCCAGAAATGGGTGTCACCAGGGTAGTTGAGGTCATATGAAATGCCAGATTCTGGGAGATCTAGAAGACCTGGTTTAAAGGAGGCCTCAATTCTTTCGATGAAGTGAATCGATTGAAAAAAGTATTCAAGCAAACTGGCAGCTTTAAAGTTGAACTTTGGGGATAAGCAAATATTGTCTAGATACATTCATCACGTGTATTCTTCCTGGAATCTTGGAGTGCTTTGTGTATTTATTCCAGATCTGTGCAGTAATCCAGTGTGAGACATTACCTCTGGGCAGGAATCTTCCTGTAATAAAGACCGCTCGCTGCTGCTCTTTCTCCTTGTGCAGGATGACTGGTCTTGTCTCCGCCCCCTCCTGTAGTTTTCTGCAGGCAGCCTGTATTGGGTGGAGCTTGCTGGGTCCCTCCCACAGTTCTACTCTCTGCACAGGCAATGAACAGCACAGTGATGTCACCACTACTTTTACAGGGTAATATTTGGGTTTGAAATGTCCTTTAGTGCACGCACAGTGGATTTATATCTTTTGTGACCTTTAAGGAATATATTTAAAGTGTTACTAAACCCACAACAGTAAAATCAGTCTGTATATGCAGTAAAGAATGATTGTTATACTCACTGTGGAACATAAGGGGTTAATCCCCTGCATTGTGTAAAAAGGCTGTTTGATCCTGTCTTCTCTGTTCCTCCCCTTCTTTCACTGTCCCCAATCTATCTACTGATTGTACAGAGCCTTGGGGACAAGCTGCACATGCTCCATTTGGTGTGAATTGCTAGAGAGTGCATGTGATCAGCACAGGGCCAATTAGCACTATCCAGACAGAGGGTCAGGGGTCCTGCAGCCTCATAGGACGATTGTGGAGAATGAAAACTCCTCCTACAAGCTTTAACCAGACACTGATACAAAGCACAAGACTGCTATATACTGAAAAGGGATTTAGCAGTTTATATTTACTAAAATAATAGCATTTCCATCATCTGTGTACTGTGGGAGACCAGATATAGTGAATGCAGATCTGTGCAGTAATCCAGGGTGTAACACTTTAAGTGAAAGATTTGTGTGCCTGAAAGTTATACTTTACAGACAGCTGAGCATTTATATGATTTTTTTTTTAATATTAGTTGATCCTCTGACAACCTGGTCATCATAATGAAGAATAGGCAGTACATGGATCCCCATTCTAACCATTCTAAGGTTACATGCACACATACTTATGCATAAGATATGCCTAATGTAAAAAAAAAAGTTGTTTTCCTGTGGTTGGGGTAAGTGTCACACTCTGGAAATGATCTTGTGTGTGTATGCGGGGAAATGCTGATGCATTGGTGTTTACAAAAGTACACTACATTTTTCAAATAAACAAAACTAATGCTGAAGATACAAAATGAATTCTGAAAATGGATTGGTTCAACAGAACGAATATGACAAAACGAAATTCAACAAATGCATCTGAAATGATGCGAAAATTTCCGGCGTGCACATGTCTGTTGCTTACTCAGATTTTAGTGCACACTGTAAGCTTCTAGCACTGTGCATTAGAAGCTGTAGAACACTGAACCACCTCTCCCGAGCTAGTGTGAAGGGCTCCCAATCACGTGACCATGGTGACAGCCAATCACAGTGGTCACACGAACGAGCCTGACTCTTCCTCTACCTCCTGCCACTGGAGAACCCTTTAACCCCTTCACGCCGACATTACACATATATATAGTCTCACTGAAGTGGGCTTTTTTCTGTGAGGCTGCATATATGCATATCTCCCTTTGTGCGCCGCACAGTGCCCTCCCAGCACAGAGACTGGGCTCTCTTTGACAACCCGTGGTCTCGAACTAATGAACGAACAAATCGGTTCTGGGTCACCTGATTGCTGTGACCGCCTCTGATTGGCTATCACAGTGATCAGCCTCTGTGTTTTTTATTTCCTCTTCTGAATAAAGAGAAAGATACATTGTATACATACAGGATACCAGTGGTGGCTGGTGCTTAATATATTGGAGAGGGGGGGCAGCAAACTAACAACAAACCGCCCCGCTCGCGGGAGAAGGACAGGAATGCAGCGATCGACACCTCCCCCCCCCCCCCCCCCCCGTGGGAGACAGACGGCAGCGATCACTTTGGAGTCAGGGGGAATGAAGAACCGGGCCATTAATTCTCTTCCCGGGCGAACAGGAAGTGTGTCCTAAGACACCCTGGCCAATTGGGTCACAGGAACTGCTTCCTGATTGGCCGGGAGGAGAATCAGGAAGACAATAGCAAATATTAATTTGCTATTGTCACACAAGTGAGTGGGCTCAGGGTGCAGTGCTCTGCGCCCTGAGCCCACCCTTTTTTTAAGCCAATTAGAGCCACAGGCTCTAATCATGTGCTTCATAAAAAAAAACCCCAAAAAAACCCATTGAAATCCATGCGTCCGGCATGTGTGGCCACCACTGCAGGATACATTACATAATACATTGTATCTCTCTCTTCCTGCAGGAGAGGAAAATGTAAACAACCCAGAGTGCGTATAAAAAAAGAAAAGAAATAAAGAATATATATATATATATATATATATATATATATATATATCAAGAACAAGGTTTGCCAGGGTTAGTGTTAAGGTTAGGGTCAAAGGTCATGGTCAGCATATTTTGGGAAGAATTACATTTTTTTTTTTAAATAGTAGTGGTAGTTAGTGTCATTATATGATTTTAGGCAGGATAAAAACATGCAAAATGCACAGTATTATTTCTGGGCTGTACTACGGGTACAAACAACAACTAACATACACATATGTGGTATTGCTGCAATCGTCAGGAGCAGGAGAATTTATTTTGGGTTGTTCTTTGATGGTACAGTAAATTATGATAATAGCAAGAAATATACAGCTACATTTAAAACATATATGTATATTTTTTTTACTATTTTGGGCATGGTTTCCTTTGATAATAAAAAAAGATATCCATAGCCATTTACCACCAAACAAAAAAGCTCAGTTTGTCCTGAAAAAGTCACGGTATAATCCACCTGGATACACTAAGTAGTTGTGACGATATGTACGGTTTTACTAACACATGTCAAATTTGCAAAATTGTGCTTAAGCATTTAGATTTGTTTTAACCCTTAGGCATCAAGGGGTTAAAGCACTGCCAGGAGGTGGTGGCAAAGAGGTTACTCTACACACAATCTGACTTACACACAATTGCCTCAGTCTGAACAGAGAGGCAGGAACACAGACGTACAAAGAGCAGGTCTGGGACAAGGGGTGGGCAGGAGGGACAGCTGCCCTGGGCACAGCAGGACAAGAGGGGGGAGGGAATGGGTATGGGACAGTAAATCCATTCTATGGCATGCATTAACAGTAGAGGAGGGGGTGCAGTTCTGTCTCAGTACTGAAAAAAAAAGAGTATGTAAAATTGTCCCTAGAGGTCCCTGTCTTCCTCATACCCTGAGTGGCGATAGCACAAGGATCTAATTGTTCCATGTCAAATGATTGCTATGAGCTTCCATCCACACAGTAATTGTTCCAGAAAGATGCAGATACATCTTAAAAGGAACAACAAAATGAGTATCGCTTGCCACCCATCGCACATTAAAAAGACAAATTATTTTGTGATTCCATGGTATCCCTCTACACCACTATTGTAAGAAAAAAGCAGATTCCTTCAGATGTACCGCCGTATTCCGCTACCTACATGGGATTTCTGGTGTCTGTTTCAGTGAAGTTCCATTGCAAGTATATTTTAATTAAGCTTCCACTTGATTTCACTTCAGACGCCGTGCCCAGTCCTGACCCGGTGTCTGATCATATAGAATACATTACAAAAGAGCTGGTCATTTGAGTGCTTTAATGTAGCTTTGCATTAATGTCAGGCCTCATTCAGACAAGGCATTAAAAATGTTATTTTAATGCCTTTAGTATTTGGAATAGAAAGAAGCTTAATCTTTGTAGGTAGTGCGGTTTCAATTAGCTTTCAATATTCATTTTTCCCTGCCTTCTATGGCTGTGTTTGGCTGGGATTTCACGAATGTGATTTTACATCCTTACCTGCAACTTAATTACTACAAAATACATGGCAATACATTTAACTGTCCACAGATCTTATAAATGGAGGGAATATTATGGTATTTATTATCATTCCCAGTAGGGATCACTATGGTATTTATTATCATTCCCAGTAGGGATCACTATGGTATTTATTATCATTCCCAGTAGGGAATATCATGGTATTTATTATCATTCCCAGTAGGGATTACTATGGTATTTATTATCATTCCCAGTAGGGATTACTATGGTATTTATTATCATTGCCAGTAGGGAATACTATGGTATTTATTATCATTCCCAGTAGGGAATATTGTGGTATTTATTAACATTCCAAGTAGGGAATACTATGGTATTTATTATCATTGCCAGTAGGGATTACTATGGTATTTATTATCATTCCCAGTAGGGATTACTATGGTATTTATTATCATTCCCAGTAGGGAATACTATGGTATTTATTATCATTGCCAGTAGGGAATACTATGGTATTTATTATCATTGCCAGTAGGGAATACTATGGTATTTATTATCATTCCCAGTAGGGAATATTGTGGTATTTATTAACATTCCAAGTAGGGAATACTATGGTATTTATTATCATTGCCAGTAGGGAATACTATGGTATTTATTAGCATTCCCAGTAGGGAATATTGTGGTATTTATTAACATTCCAAGTAGGGAATACTATGGTATTTATTATCATTGCCAGTAGGGATTATCATGGTATTTATTATCATTCCCAGTAGAGATTACTATGGTATTTATTATCATTCCCAGTAGGGATCACTATGGTATTTATTATCATTCCCAGTAGGGAATATCATGGTATTTATTATCATTCCCAGTAGGGATTACTATGGTATTTATTATCATTCCCAGTAGGGATTACTATGGTATTTATTATCATTCCCAGTAGGGAATACTATGGTATTTATTATCATTCCCAGTAGGGAATATTATGGTATTTATTATCATTCCCAGTAGGGATTACTATGGTATTTATTATCATTGCCAGTAGGGAATACTATGGTATTTATTATCATTCCCAGTAGGGAATATTGTGGTATTTATTAACATTCCAAGTAGGGAATACTATGGTATTTATTATCATTGCCAGTAGGGATTACTATGGTATTTATTATCATTCCCAGTAGGGATTACTATGGTATTTATTATCATTCCCAGTAGGGAATACTATGGTATTTATTATCATTGCCAGTAGGGAATACTATGGTATTTATTATCATTGCCAGTAGGGAATACTATGGTATTTATTATCATTCCCAGTAGGGAATATTGTGGTATTTATTAACATTCCAAGTAGGGAATACTATGGTATTTATTATCATTGCCAGTAGGGAATACTATGGTATTTATTAGCATTCCCAGTAGGTAATATTGTGGTATTTATTAACATTCCAAGTAGGGAATACTATGGTATTTATTATCATTGCCAGTAGGGATTATCATGGTATTTATTATCATTCCCAGTAGAGATTACTATGGTATTTATTATCATTGCCAGTAGGGAATATCATGGTATTTATTATCATTCCCAGTAGGGATTACTATGGTATTTTCTTATCATTCCCAGTAGGGAATACTATGGTATTTATTATCATTCCCAGTAGGGATTACTATGGTATTTATTATCATTGCCAGTAGGGAATATCATGGTATTTATTATCATTCCCAGTAGGGAATACTATGGTATTTATTATCATTCCCAGTAGGGAATACTATGGTATTTATTATCATTCCCAGTAGGGAATATCATGGTATTTATTATCGTTTCCCAGTAGGGAATACTATGGTATTTATTATCGTACCCAGTAGGGAATACTATGGTATTTATTATCATTCCTAGTAGGCAATACTATGGTATTTATTATCATTCCCAGTAGGGAATATTATGGTATTTATTATCATTACCAGTGGGGAATACTATGGTATTTATTATCATTCCCAGTAGGGAATACTATGGTATTTATTATCATTCCCAGTAGGGAATATCATGGTATTTATTATCGTTTCCCAGTAGGGAATACTATGGTATTTATTATCGTACCCAGTAGGGAATACTATGGTATTTATTAATATTCCCAGTGGGGAATACTATGGTATTTATTATCATTCCTAGTAGGCAATACTATGGTATTTATTATCATTCCCAGTAGGGAATATTATGGTATTTATTATCATTACCAGTGGGGAATACTATGGTATTTATTATCATTCCCAGTAGGGAATACTATGGTATTTATTATCATTCCCAGTGGGGAATACTATGGTATTTATTATCATTCCTAGTAGGCAATACTATGGTATTTATTATCATTCCCAGTAGGGAATATCATGGTATTTATTATCATTCCCAGTAGGGATTACTATGGTATTTATTATCATTCCCAGTAGGGAATACTATGGTATTTATTATCATTCCCAGTAGGGAATACTATGGTATTTATTATCATTCCCAGTAGGGAATACTATGGTATTTATTATCATTCCCAGTGGGTAATATTGTGGTATTTATTATCATTCCCAGTAGGGAATACTATGGTATTTATTATCATTCCCAGTAGGGAATACTATGGTATTTATTATCATTCCCAGTAGGGAATATTATGGTATTTATTATTATTCCCGGTATACAGCTCCATTCACACTAATGTCTTTTTTCATGCTTTCTGCAGAAATGCAGGGCATTTTTTTAACATGGGTTCCTATGGAACACGTTCTCATCAATGTATTTTTGTGCCTTTGCATTTTTGGAAAGGGTCAGCGACTTTTTTAAATGCAAAATGGTGCTTTGTTTTGCGTTTTTTTAGTTCAATAGACTTTAATGGAGAAGCTGCAGAAAAGCATGTAGTGCATTTTTTCTGTGATTTGCGTTTTTAAATCTGCCCAAAAACAATAATAAAAAAAAACAAAACACAAAAGACGCAAATCGCAGGAAAATCGATGTAAAATAAACCGCGGAAAGCACAGCAAAAAGCACTGCAGAAATGCTCAAACGCAACATGCATAGAGGGGAACTGAGCCTTAATGCGGCTATTGGAGGAGGCATTGGAGGGTTAACCAAATATCTGTCACATCTAATGCAATGGGTTTGATTTATTAATGGCGAATAGACTGTGCACTTTGCAAGTGCCGTTTCTCCAGAGCTTAGTAAATGAGGGACTGCCTCATTTTGTAAAAACAAATACCCAGCATTTTTGCTTGCACATGATTGGACGATGAAAGTCAGCAGAGCTTCCCCTCATTTAGTGTACTAAGTTCTGGAGCAGCTGCACTTGCAAAGCGCACAATCTATTTGCCTTTAGTAAATCATCCCCAATGTCCTTGTAATGTAAACTCCAGTTTGTAAATGAAAATGCTCACATGACATTTAAAAAGTCTATTAATCTGTTTTAAATTTTTATTAGATCCAATTAATTAAACACTATTTATAGCCACTCACTAAAACTCTCATATAAGCTTTAGCCTGGGATCACACTGGTGTGTCGTTAGATATGTGATTCGTACTGCTGTGCAGATCACATGCGATGTCTGTGCGATGCAAATTCAGCCATACAAACTGTATACAAACTGTATACAAACTGTATACAAACTGTATGGCTGAATTTGCATCGCAATCGCACCAAAATGGCGCAGGACCCTTTTTTTTTTGTTCCACACTGGAATCGGATCGCTTGGGTGTTCACACTCATACTATCCGATTCCTGCACCATTAGACAGTTCACACTGCAATCTGTGAACCGATCTGGGGGTGTTATTAACTTTCTATTGACACCCGCAGCAGATCGCATAGGGCAGTTTGAACTGCCTACAAGGGCGTGTCAGGACAAGTCTGATTATTGGAGGAGAGCAGGCTGAATTCCCAGCATAGCTAGAGAACTGACCACGTTGTGCTCTCCTGCTTAGTGTGGTCAGTTTTTAATAGGAAAGCAGAGAGACTGGCAGGAACACCAGGGATTTCTCAAGGAGGAAGCAATATGAAGAGAACAGGATACTTTCTCCTACAAGTAAATTGTACAGCAGGCACATATCAGGAATTTGAAGTGCTGGGGTAACAAATGCTTTAAGTCCTGCTAGATCACTTCAGGTTGGCCCTTTCTGCAGATGTAGCTATGTAAAACATTAAACATAAGTGCCTATACTGTATAAAATGCAGTAATACACTGTCTCACCCTGTTGTGCACATGCTCAGTTACTCTCTATTTTTAGGCACTGTGCCTAATATCAGAGCCACTAGAGGCCGATCTACTGACAGCTTACAGATTTACTGCTGCTCAGGGGCTATGTGCTTCAGTAAAATGGCAGACTCCAGCAAGAAGAAACAGGAACAATACTGGAGACAATTTACAGCACGCACTCATTTTGGTAGCATAATTATTAATGTGGAATGTGTGCTCCTTGCTAAAGAACATTCTTTTTTTATATGCTGTTATTGGTAAAGTTCCACTTTAATTTCAATTTTAAGAGTCATTTTCAATATCTGTGAAGCTCCAGCCTTCCCTTCACTCTTGTATAGTTGTACACGCTCATCCCCTGTACTGGAAATACTGATTTCACTGCACACTGTGTGCGTCTCATAGTGTTCATTAGCAAGTCCGATAGAGACTGCCTTATTTTCTGGCTACTTTATGGAAAGTGGATGATGTGGAACATCTTTGTACATCGCAGGAAGCTGGAAAGGTAGATATTAGTTAAGAATAGAATAAAAAATAAATTTTCTTTGTGTGTGGTGTGGAGTTTAATTACATTTTCTCTTACCCACAAACATAGGTGGACTGGTCAGGGGTCCTAACAAAAGTTCAACAAGGAGGAGGTGACCAACTATTTTCCCCCCTTCAAGGCATGTGAAACGTGAGCCCCCCCCCCCCCCTACTTTCTGGGCACTAGGGGTACCAAAGAGCCCTGTCCCAATCAGCATTTGGTCAGGGCGCTTGCGGTTGGGGGACTGGGGTCTACATGGGCTAGTGTAATGAAAGCAGGGGGGCTTCATGTTCCCCACTCTCCTGCTATGGGGATACCAGTCTGCATGTGATAGGCTGGTTCATTTGGGGAAAAGGGGAGCATGCTGTTTTTTTGGGTTTTTTTTTACAGCAAAGTAAAATAAACACCAAAAAATAACCATTGAAGTGCTGAACTTCTAATAAAATATGGTTTCAGCTCTCTTCATAAGCATACACTTGTTAATTAGAAAGGCAAATCTTGGTTGAAAACCAGTGAAAACTCCTGTGATAAATAGAGGGAATGTGGACATTTGAATATTGGCTGACAAATGGGTAAACGTTGGGGGAATGTTGGGTAAATTTCACATTGAATTCTTAAGAAATACACCCCTAATCAACGGTAATTTTTTCTGTTTTGCTTTCATTTACAGCTTACTCCCATATTATTTGGAAAGGGTAATGGAATGCTTTTGTAGCTGTGTTAGTGCATTGGCTGGCATTTGCTCTCTTGTAGAAAGCGATGTACACTGTCCTGCTTTGTTTGATCAAGTGCTAAACCCGTCTGATCAATAGAGAGACAGATGTCGGCTGCAGATGGCCCAGCCATGATACCTGGGGCAGTGTCGGCCTGCCAGGACAACAGAATGGGGACAGGAGGAGCTGCATTGCAACGCAATGTGACACATGAAATCAGGGCTTCTTCTCTTCCATAATTCATAACTAATGAAAAGTGACAAGAATTTTTTTCTAAGCATTCATTTTCTATATATTCATTATTTTACTCAAGGTTTTCTTTTATCCTGTACATTTCAGGAATAGGTTTGTTGGGGAGAGTGACAAAAAAAAGGCCAGAGTTTGTAAAATAAAACATCCCTGAGGTCATTTAAGGAATTCTCCAATTTGAACTTCACCTAATAAGTTTAATTGTTTGACTTTTAGGTTTTATTACATATGTCATTGCTATACATTTTCCTTGGTGGGCATGGACATTGCAATCAAAGGGTTAAAATACAATTCTTCTGGAGTTCCATAATTAATTTAGACCCCTTTCACACTGAGGAACTTTTCAGGTGCTTTTGCACTAAAAAACCTATTTCTATTAAAATACTGAATGCTTTCACACCCTTCCTTCTTTCCTCCCTTCTTTCTTACCTTCCTTCTTTTCTTTCTTCATTCTTCCTTTTCTCCCTCTCTTTCTACCTTCTTTCCATCCATAACTTCAGTCTTTTATAAAAAGACAAAGGCATTAAATTCCTTTCCCTTCTTCCTTTTTTTTCCCTTTCTTTTCTTTCCTTCTATACTTCCTTCCTTCTTTTCTTCCATTCTCCTTCCCTCTCTCCTTCTCTTCCTTCCTACCATCCTCTTTCCCTCTCTCCCTGCCTTCCTTCGTTCTTTTCTACCTTCCCTCCTTCTTCAATCCTTCCTACCTTCCTCCTTTTCTCCCTGACTTCCTTCATTCTTTTCTACCTTCCCTCCTTCTTCAATCCTTCCTACCGTCCTCC
Source organism: Lithobates septentrionalis (assembly GCA_037952835.1). NCBI lineage: Eukaryota > Metazoa > Chordata > Amphibia > Anura > Ranidae > Lithobates > Lithobates septentrionalis. Next base: position 656,778 of record JBBDGP010000800.1, read on the forward strand.
TTTTCTCCCTGCCTTCCTTCATTCTTTTCTACCTTCCTTCCTTCTTCAATCCCTCCTACCTTCCTCCTTTTCTCCCTCCCTTCCTAAAGAGCAATAGCATTGTATTCTTCCTTCCTTCCTTCCTTCCTTCCTTCCTTCCTTCCTTCCTTCCTTCCTTCCTTCCTTCCTTCCTTCCAAACACAAAACAATTCTCCTGTGCTCCGGTGCTGGGTCTAGGGGTGTGTGGTGCAGTCAACCCTTTTGTATGGAATGTCAATGGTCTTGCTGCCCTCCTCGGAACAAAGGGTATCCTTGGAACTGAAACATCTAAAAAGAAGGGAGGGCGCACATTTTAATGAAGGTAAAACAGCAATGGTTATACTCACATACAAACTTGGTAAACATGCAGAGCAAAGATTCATCACTTTGGCTCTGAGGAAGAGGGTCCTCCCTCGAAACGTGTAAGCCACCCTGCAATACCGTCTGGTCCTCCGGCATCTTTGGTTTCAGCCATAGACTTAAGAGTCACTGCTCGCTATTGCTGTTGCTTTGATATGCATGTTTACCACGTTTGTATGTGAGTATAACCATTGCTGTTTTACCTTCATTCAAACTATTTTTAGTAATGCACAAAATCGGTGCGCACTTCTTTTTATATGAAATATTGGTATTGCAGCTTGGAGATATGGGGATCGGTGGCTTGGTCCTCAACCAAGCCTACCTTAGAGGACAAGGGCAATTGGGCTATCTCGGTACAAATCAAACAAAAATAAATTAAAATGTATGAACAAGTATAAAGAAAAACATATAAAGAATTATTAATACATAATTAATAAAACATGGCAAATAACCAAATACAGATTAAAAGCATGGTAGCAATCCATGTGTATCACCAAAATAATGGTCCCCAAACGGGGAAGATCACAGTGGGATAGTTGGTCACGGATAACATCTTAACTAGTTTTGCGGTCCGCTTCGTCAGGAGGATATCTATAACCTTGGCAGACACAGGGCACAGGACGTCACCAAAGGGTCCCCCTCAGCGACTTATATGCAGATACAGAGGATTTGGGGGTCCCTGGAAAAAAAGGCCGGCTGGAGATGGGGATACCAATACTCAACAGGATTTACACCACTACAGAGGAGAGGTAAGAAGTGGGGGTGTGTTTGAGCACACACACACTCCTGCCCAATATATGCAACTGTGGATTTTCTACGGTACAAAAATTCCCAGGCCCGGTGTCCATAGACGAAGGACCAAGCAACCGATCCCCATATCTCTAAGTTTCTGGATGATGGTACAATTCTTTACATTTCTTCTACTATGATTATTGCTATAGAGGCTACATCTATTTCTCTGGTATTTCAGCTTGACAGTAGGTGTGAGCCGAAATGCCCTGAGTTTGGTTCAAGCAGGGTTTGTCAAGCTTCAGATACCAAATCCGAACCCTGGGGAACATGTACCATGTTGCCATATTTAGGCAAGGACACAACCCTTCTGATTCTCACCCATTTGCGTATTCTGATCCTCACCCATTTGCATATGGAGCTGGGAATATACAGCCATGTTTGGCAAGGATGCTCTTTAAGCAAGCACCCGCTGTTTACTTAGCAATCATTGACAGACGGAAGCTTTCACGTTCCTCCATGCCAAAAATTTTGCGTGAATGTCCAAACAGCCAGCATTCAGTTTGGTTTGAACGTAGATTACAACCACTGAACTCATTCCTACTTGAAAGCAACACTATGGGATTTATTTATAAATGTTTTCACACTATTTCCCAACTGAATAACTAAAAAATGTGTCAATTCTTGGTGAAAGTCATATGAAAACATTTAAAAATAGACCTTTTTTTGTCTTCTTTTCTGCCCGCCTAAAAAACTGGCACACTATTCCTGTACCGTCCAATTAATTTAAATTAATTAAATGTTACATGCTGTTTGCACTGATTTTTGATCAAGGCCTCTTTCAAGGAGGCAATAATATGCTCTGTGTCTGTAAGATGTAGCTCAATTAACTAAAAGTGTCATACAAAGTTGCATTTTCAGCTACAGTTTAACATTGTCTGCTAATGCACTTGGCATTTTAATGGTGTGATATATTTTATATAGTATAATGTAATGCAGGCTAATTGACAGCGCCAGGTTGTAACATTAATAGGAGAGGTTAAAATCCCGTTTTAGTCCCTTTTTCTTCATTTGCTCAATTCTCTGCCAAAAAAGGTATAATGACTTTTAATACACGAGGCTGAATTATAGGGTGGATTCATTGTGGTGGATCGGTTTACTCTAGAAAAAAATTAAGGTGATTTAGTCAGTTTCAGAAGAAATCAGACTTATTCTGCAGCAGTGATTCTTTAATTGCTATAACACTATAGACATCTCATTATTTAAACATTTTGAAACCTACGTTGTAAAGCTAAACTCTAGGACAACCTTTTTCAACACAGAGGAACCCTTAAAATAACTTTCTAGTCTCAAGAAACCCCTGCTAACAATGACTACATCTACAACTCATGATAATGTATATCAGTGTGATGGTCAGTGGGAAGAATGCTCCTTACAGATAGATAAAAAGATCAATGGTGTCAGTGGGAACTTATCTGGGGGGCAGAAATTGCTCATTGGCTCAAGGAACCCCTAGCAACCTCTGAAGGAACCTTATTGTTCCATGGAACCCTGTTTGAGAAACCGTGCTTTGGGCTAACAACTGAATACACATTTGAAATACATATCATTTAAAATGGAATTCTGGGATAACCCAAACTAATCTTACAACTGTCCCCTCCCCCCTCAACACCTATGCTTACTAACCTGTATAAGAAAGATGTATATACTTACCTATTTTGAGCGCACTCTGGTCTGGTCATGTGATCTCCCCTGTGTCAGCCAGCAGGAGCTGCAGGGCAGAGGAGATAGTTGTGATGCCACCCATAGGCTTCGATAGTCCATCTTTTGTCGGCACTTCCTCCTCTCCTCTGCAGTGGTGCTGGCTGACATGGGTAGAGGGGATTATGTGACCAGACTGGAGTGTCATCAAACTTAAGGTCTCCTCTCAAGCTTCTGTAAATCCATCCGGTGTTTCCTGCAGTGCTCGCTGGACAGGGGTTTGTCTAACTCCTCATATTCTGTGGATAAGCCTAGAGAAAGGTCACAAACACTGCACACATAGCATAGTTATTAGTACACAGATGATCGCAGCATCAGCCAGCTTCATCCAAAGTCATACCCCCAACGTGTTTCACCCTGCCCACGGGGCTTAATCATGGTGGTTTCCTGCATGACTAAAGTGATTGTAAAGGCAGAAGGTTTTTTCATCTTAATGCATTGTATGCATTACGTTAAAAAGCCTTATGTGTGCAGCAGCCTCCCCTCAGCCCCTCTAATACTTACCTGAGCCCCCCCCTAGATCCAGCGATGTTGAAGGAATGTCTCGGCTGCCCGGGACTCTCCTCCTCATTGGCTGAGACAGCAGCGTGGCGCCATTGGCCCCCGCTGCTGTCAATCAAATTCAGTCAGCCAATGAGAAGAGAAGGGGCCAGACTGCGGCTCCATGTCTGAATGGACACAGGGAACTGTGACTTGGATCGGGTGCCCCCGTAGCAAGCTACTTGCTGTAGGGGCACTCAACAAGAGAGAGGGGCCAGGAGTGTCGAAGAGGGACCCGAGAAGAGGAGGATCCGGGCTGCTCTGTGCAAATCCACTGCAACAGCGCAGGTAAGTATAACAAGTTTTTTATTTTTCCTAAAAAAATACTTCTTCCTGCTCTGTTGGAGACCTTGCTCCATTGCTTCTTTGGTGGGGTGTGGGGGGGGGGGCATGAACCTCTCTTTCTATGACAGTACTCAACCCTGAGCACCGTTATGTGGGGGGGGCATGAACCTTTCTTTCTATGACAGTACTCAACCCTGAGCACTGTTATGTAGGGGGCAGTTTAATTATCGACCCAAGTAAGCTACAACACTCTCAAACACCAGAGCTTACTTATGGGGGACTCCAGCAGCAGGGTGGTGATGACTGAAGGAGTATAGAGTGGTCAATTTGTAGGCAGGTGCAGATATACCTCCAACCTGTAGGTGGCACTGTGCCATTGTTATGGGTGGAGAAGAGTTTGTTGGGAGAATCGTCCCCTTTTGGACTCCATCAGTCTTCTCAGGGAAGACAGTTGTCCAATGCTGAATGCTTTGTTGGGTGCTGAAATCCTTTGAGATCTAAGGTGGCCATCTTAATGAGGAGACCTGATAAATAGGGTGACCAATGTCATTTGGGCATGCTTGCAGTCAGTGGTAGCTCAGGGGAAGGTTCTGGTTAGGGAAAGAGACTAGCGCAGGTACAGGTTTCTGACGAGAAGTTACAAAGTAGGGAAAACGCCTGCAGTGTAGGGTATTGCCTGATGTCCAGAATAGGAGTGAGAAGTCTCCTCATTCAGTATAAACAGTGCCACCTTGGTACATCATATATCACCACCGCTCCAGCGGAAGCCGTCCTCCAGGAATACAAACCATATGACTGGTAACACTGTGATTTCAACTTCTGGATTGCCTTGTACTGGTGCCTACAGAATTGTTTATGGCTGATACTGGGAACCTGTTCCGATTAATACAAGATAAAAATGTGCACTATAAAATAGTGTATGGTTCCTCCCGAATGTGGTACTGAGGCTCCACCTACAAAAATATCCTAATGTGTGTGTGTGTGTTTGGGGGAGTGTGGACACCGGTTGCCAGTACAGCTGCAGATACCGACATTCTTCACTTTGTCCAATCTGTATCTTACTTCAGTGGTCTAAAGGAAAAGATTAGAGCTGAATTTATTGACACTCATTTGTCTGTTATCACATAAAAAGCAGTGTGGCCCTATTGCTGCTTTGTAATGTAAACCTACCATCCTTTGCTCCCTGTCATCATTGGGCAGATGCTCTACACGTGAGGAAAGGAATTTTTTCGAAGGCAACAAAATCATCCATTTTGTTTTTTAAAAATGGCTTAAGACTTCATACTAGTATCTCTTTGGTTAAAAGATACAATAAACAGGATATTTAAACCTACTGATTCTATGTGAAATTTCCATAAAATATGGGATCTGTGAGTCTCAAACTTTATGCCGCCTGACTGCTGACTTCTGGACCTCTGAGAGGCGACTCCCTCATCTACGATTGAAAGTACGCCTCTACAACTTCTGCGATGCTCCCCCCCCCCCACCCTCCCAACTCCCCACACACACTTTCTACCTCACCTCCCTTTTTTCTCTCTTTTTGTACAATGCCTCTTATCAGTGGCGGGCCGTCCATAAGTGGCGCACGGGCGTCGACCCCCATCTATGTGTCCGGCCCCCTAATCTACATGCAGGGCGCCGAACGCATGGATTCTAATAGGTTTTTGTTTTTTTAAGCAATTGATTAGAGCCAGAGCACTGCGCTGTGTGCCCACCCAGTTATGTGACAATAGTAAATGAATAATCGCTATTGTCACACTGATCCTCCTCCCGGCCAATCAGGAAGCGGGTCCTGAGACCCGTCACCTGATTGCCTGAAAGGATAGCTACATCACCAATCTTATCTCTAAATATCACCGAAACCGTCCTCTCTGCTCCTCTCAAGATCTACTGCTCTCAAGCTCCCTTGTCTCCTCCACCCATGCTTGTCTCCAGGACTTCTCCAGAGCCTCTCCCATCCTCTGGAACTCTCTAAGTCAATCTGTCCGGCTATCTCCTACCCTAGCTGCTTTCAGGCGATCCCTGAAAACTCATCTCTTCAGGGAAGCCAATCATGCCTTCAACTAATCTCCTATCACTTCCATCAGCTCATTCCCCACAGTTACAACCTTTTGTACCACCTACCCCACTCTATTAGATTGTAATCTCTTCTGAGCAGAGCCCTCTTAACCCTCTTGTATTTTATTGTATTGTAACTGTTTTTTCTGCCTTTCATATTGTAAAGCTCTGCGTAACTGCTGGTTGGCGCAGACTGGTTGGCGCAGACTGGTTGGCGCTATATAAATCCTGTATACAGTGGAACCTTGGATTATGAGCATAATCTGTTCCAGGAGAATGCTTGTAATCCAAAGCACTCGCATATCAAAGCGAGTTTTCCCATAGAAGTCAATGGAAACAAAGCTAATTAGTTCCGCATTAACTTCTGTTGCATGCAATACCGCATGTGGCCAGAGGTGGGGGGTGCCGGAGAGCCTTCGGAAATACTTGGGGACAGCTCGGCTGAACTAGGAAAGCCTCGGAAAGGCTCGGAAACACTTGGGAACTGAGTATTTCCGAGTATTCCCGAGTGATTCCGAGTATTTCCGAACGGCTCCAAACAGCTCCGAGTGTCAGCGGCGCCCCCGCACTTCTGGCCAAATGCAGTACTGCACACCCCATTAGCTTGAATTCTGCTCATTTTGCAAGACAACACTCACAAACCGAGTCAGAATTAAAAAAAAAAGTTGCTCGTCTTTCAAAACGCTCGTTAACCGCGTTACTCGTTAACCATGGTTCCACTGTAATAATAATAATAATATTCATGTCTACTGTGCCTTTTACTGGCTCTGTACCTGCTGCTTTTAAAACGATAAAAAACTATTGAATGGAAAAAGGATATTTTACTAATATTAATACTCAGTGCCAGTTCTTTATTAATAAGGAACTGAGACTTTCATGCAGAAGAACCGGCATCCTTTGTCTCTTGCCACCCAAATGGATCAACATTTGACAGTGATCATGCGATCATGCCGCGAAGGAATCATTGCCATTCTATGAGTAAAAGAAAATGGTCATTAATATTTTATTAACATGTAAGGAAAAATTAGCACATCCAATGGGTGCATGAGCTCTTTAGTATTTAGTTATATACCCCAATACTGGCTAATTATTAAAAGCAACCAGTCACAAATATTTGGCCAAGTGTGAACATGAAAAAAAAGCAATTGGTTGTTCCGTTTAAAACCTACTTGGACGACACATACCAGGAGACATATTCACCAAGTACACAACCAGCCGAAAAATTCACATCACACACCCCACCCAAAGAGAACCTACATATTCTACTTCTAAATGACATGACCAGCCTATGAGTGCAATTGCTATCCGTATTAGCCACCGTCCCTCTGTTTAATGAAATATACAGTAGCTAAGACGTTTAAAGAAGCGGATGAGGGGCACTAAAATCCTCACCTTATTAAAATGTACCTATTGGTTATAATTCAATGCATCTTTAATTGTGCCGGTGTTAGGCAGAGATAAACGTCTAAAAATATAAAGGGGTCAGTGTTAGATTTAAATATTAATACAGCCATTTAAATAACATGAGATGCTGTAACGTCAGATGAATACATTTAAATTGATGAATTTGATAATACTGTTGATATGAAAATATAGTTCAAGATGAAAGAAAAGCAAAGATGAGCCAAACTAGGTTTGTAACAAGGAAATTCAAAAAAAAAAAAAAAAATATGCACATTTTATCACAGATCAAAAGATGAAAGGACCTCGATTTAGGGTTTTTCTATCCTCGCTTTCAATTTTAACAGTAATAAGAAAATTGCTACAACTGACCGAACATGTGTCCACCCCCCTCCCCCCTCCGGCTTATTCATCGCCTAAAAGTTTTTCATCTGTGATGAAAAGGTACAGGAAGCAGCAGAACAGAACCAACTTAATGACAAGTGTGAATAAACATCACGATTTCCATACCAGCTGCTATTTAGAAGGGAAATGTGTCCTGATTCCTGAATGTATTCATTTTTAAAATTAGTTTAGCCAGTTCAAGTCAAATCAGAAGTTTATAAATTCTTGCAGCATTCGCTATGGCAGCAGATGGCGAACAGAGCTATTTTGTAACTCTGATGTCACAGGATCTTAGAGAAATGGGGGGCAAAATGACTTACGCGTTCGGTGCAGCCCCACGTTTGTGCGGGCACAGCAGCCCATGTATCTATGGGGTAAGCTTTTGCACCATGCGATTTCCTGCACCCCGCAAGCGCACTGTGGGGGTTATTTACTAAAACTGGAGAGTGCAAAACCTGGTGCAGCTCTGCATAGAAACCAATCAGCTGCCAGGTTTTATTGTCAAAGCTTAATTGAACAAGCTGATGTTAGAAGCTGATTGGTTACTATGCACAGCTGCATCAGATTCTGATTGCTCCAGTTTTAGTCAATCTCTCTCTATGTGTTAAAATGTTTAATGGCTGGTATAAACAATGAGATTATTGGATGAATGATCGTCCGTTTTTTGTTTTTTTTCATGCCAGTTTCATATTGAAAATGAAGAGTTGACTAAAGTTACGAAAATTGTTGTACAACAGAATAAAGTTTCGGAAGTGATGTAATATGTTGTATTGCATTTTTGAATAACAACTGAACTGATTAAGCGAAAATGGTACGATCTGGTATCGTACGAGAAAAATTTTATTTAAATATCAGAAAAATTTCAAAGTCCTTGACATAAGTGTAAACTGGTGGTTCAAATTTTTCTATTTAAATATCAGAAAAATGTCAAGTCCTTGACATAAGTGTAAACTGGTGGTTCAAATTTTTCTATTTAAATATCAGAAAAATTTCAAGTCCTGTACGAGAAAAATTTTAAGTGCTTGTTCAATCGGATAATTTCGTATGAATTGTCGTGATCAGCTCTCGAAAGCTATAGTTACATAGTTTTTTGGAGAAGATACCCCGGGGATTGTACAGGTTATGCCGCGTTCACACGAGCGGAATGTCCGACAGAAAAAGTCCGACAGAGTCTTTTCATCGACTTTTCCGATCGTGTGTAGGCCTCATCTGACTTTTTTTTTTCGAAAATTCTGATGGACTTAGAAATGGAACATGTTCTAAATATTTCCGACGGAACCAATTCCTATCGGGAAAAGCGATCGATTGTATGCTGTTCCGAAAGACCAAAAATGACGCATGCTCTGAAGCAAGTACGAGACTGAAGCTATTGGCTACTGGCTATTGAACTTCCTTTTTCTAGTCCCGTTGTACGTCACCGCTTCTTGACGGTCGAACTTTTTTCGGACTTTGGATTGACCGTGTGTAGGCAAGACCGCTTGAATGGAATTCCATCGGAGTTCCGTCGGAGAAACCTTCGGAGTTTTTTCCGACGGGAAAACCGGTCGTGTGTACACGGCATAAGGGTTAACTAAAATGCGTATAAAGAAGAGTAATTAAGTATATCAAATAGTAGCAAAATTTATTAAACAAATACAATATTCATAAAAAACATAAAAACTATATTTAGCTGTATGGATATGTTCAATATGATCATTAGCACTGTTCTTTAACCATTTTTTTTTTATGGATATTGTATTTGTTTAATACATTTTGCTACTATTTGATATACCCAATTACTCTTCTTTATACACATTTTAGTTAACCCTTACCCGTACAATCCCCGGGGCATCTTCTCCAAAAAACTTTTCTTCTATTTTGGGATGTGGTTTGGGTTCGAACTTTTCTATCTCCAGGTAGTCCCTATATATTTCTCAATAGTTACATAGTTAGTCAGGTTGAAAAAAGACACAAGTTCATCTAGTTCAACCAAAAAAATAAATACAATCCCATATACGCAATCCTTCACCCATAGTTGATCCAGAGGAAGGCGAAAAACCCCAGCAAAGCATGATCCAATTTGCTACAGCAGGGGAAAAAAATTCCTCCCGGATCCCACGAGAGGCAATTGGATTTTCCCTGGATCAACTTTACCTATAAATGTTAGTACCCAGTTATATTATGTACATTTAGGAAAGAATCCAGGCCTTTTTTAAAGCTGTGAACTAACGATCAGATTATTGTATGATTGCTTCGAAAGCAGTATTTTTCATACGATTTTCTGATCATGTGTACGTGCCTTAAGGCTAGGTTCACACTTGTGCGGGTAAACCTTGAATGGGCTTATGTACCTGCAGGAAATGCAGGAAAAAGGCCCCTTCACCTTGTTAAAACCACAGCCACACCATGCGATTTTCAGCACCCACAAACTGCTTGTTTAGATAAGGTGGTTAGCCACACAGGTTGCAATCTCAAGGCATTGGAAATTGGCAGTACACTCGCATAGTGGAATGGGCCCAAATTTTTAATGACATTATGCTCGTGGAGACCCTGTTTTTTTTTACTTATGAGAATGTCCCTGAAGAAACCCAGCAAGAATTAGCTGGCCATTACTTATTGAGTTCCTATATCCCCATACTGGGAAGGCCCCCATATTCTAATTCAAATCCTCATTTGCTCTATCAATGTAATAAAGACTACACCAAGGCCCAGTGCATCACCGCCTTGGTGTTTTAAGGCCTGACCATTGGCTTATCATTTACTTTCATGCTCTTTCTTTGCCTGCGTGGTTCCCTGCATCTTATCTAGCACCTATCCTCCCCCATTCCTTTCCATGTTTGGATGCCGTATGGCATTGAAATGTGATTATTATTACTCTGGTTTATAAATGTTATAATTAAAATTGAGTAAACCATTTGAACTAAATCGTGGTTAGCCTCATGTTTATCATGTTGCTATTGGGTTTGGTTTCCATAGATGTTAAAAGCCAGCTTTTTATTTCCCTTTCTCCTGTCAAAACCATTATTGAGCCATAGCTTACAATTGTATGCCATTCCATTGGATTACAGGGATTAGACTTAAATTAAGTCTGGATATCGCTTTCCAAAATCTAGAAGTTAACTCATTGCGTCTTTGATCTTCTAGCCTATTCAGGTTTTGGGTGCTCTTTAACCAAGCTGAGAAGTTGTGAGTGGTCACTACTCTGTGGGGAAAGACAAGGTTGCAGGAGCCATCAATCCAAGAAGGTTTGTGTGTGCTCATCCGTGTATGTGGGAGAGCTGATGGCTATTAGTTCAAATAAGAGTAGACTCGTTTTTGGTTAGCGCACGCTTGTGGAATGGCGTAAAAACGATGGTACTTAAAAATCCCCATAGGCGATGCTTTAAACGCCTTTACAGGTTACCTGTTTAGATTTACAGAGAAGGTCTAGCACTAGAATTATTGCTCTCGCTCTAACGCTCGCGGTGATACCTCACATGTGTGTTGTGAATACCTTTTACATATGTGTGACCGAATTACATATGTGTTCGCTTCAAATTTTTTTTATTATTTTTTTTATTTTTTTATTTTTACACAGTTCCTTTAATTTTTATTTTTTTAATCACTTTTATTGCTAATACATGGAATGTAAACATCCATTGTAATAGAAATAGGGATGACAGGTCCTCTTTATGGAGAAATCAGGGGTCTAAAAGACTCCAAATCTCTCCTTTACCTTTAAAATAAAAATTAAAAAAAAACATTTTTGATCTTTTGCTTTAAAAAAAAAAAAAAAAAAAAGGTTTACTTCCAGCCTTGACCAGAAGTGACGTAATGAAGTCACCCTAGTCTTCCAAGGCCATAGAGGCGATCAAAGAGGACCTACCCCTTGATCACCCCTGGGACTAGCCAACCGCACTGTCGGATCATTGCTCGGGCAAACGGGCAGAGAAGGTCCTCTCCCCGCCACTTCTGAAAGTGTTCCAGCAGCTCATGTGCCGCTTGGAACGCTTTCATGAGAAAGCAACAACAATACCAGGATTATGGCTGATAGCTTTAGCCATAATCCCGGTAAACCACTTCAAAGCCGCAATATATATATATATATATATATATATATATATATATATATATATATATATATATATATATATATATATATATATATATATATATATATGTATTGTGGTCTTGCAGTGGTGGATATACAGCCATTTATTCCAAATTACATACTGCTGTTTCAGGCCTTTTTGTCCATCATCCATGCAAGGTATGGAAACTATGGATTTTGTACTGTATTAGTACTATACGTTGAGCTTCTGGATATGCATTTGGCTGTTTGGGGCATAAATGAATGATTTTTATGGCTTCACTCACTGTCCTGAAATAATAAACGATCCCCATATTTTTGGCATGAGACATGTAAACACCTGTTTTAAGAAGGCTTCAATGTACAGAAGAAGGTCAATAACTGTAGCTTTGCATTCCTTCTCCTAAACAGTCATGGTATCTAGACAGTCCAGATCTAATAATGAGTCCTGGCCACGGTATCATACACCTGCACAAACCAGACAGCCAGCCACGGGAGCCTCGTCCACCTGTGGATGGATTGTCTCCGTAACCCTCATGGTCCGTACAATTTTTTTGTATGTCATAATTGGGTTATTATTACAATGCTGCCTCCAAGTAGTCAAATCTTAATATTATTTTCAGAGGTTCACATCCCTGGGGGAGTTTCTGTAAGTTAAAATAGCATATTGTTCATGTCAAACTGCAGATACAGTGGCTTGCGAAAGTATTCGGCCCCCTTGAACTTTTCAACCTTTTGCCACATTTCAGGCTTCAAACATAAAGATATAAAATTTTAATTTTTTGTGAAGAATCACCAACAAGTGGGACACAATTGTGAAGTGGAACGAAATCTTTTGGATTTTTGAAACTTTTTTAACTAATAAAAAAATGAAAAGTGGGGCGTGCAAAATTATTCGGCCCCCTTGCGTTAATACTTTGTAGAGCCACCTTTTGCTGCGATTACAGCTGCAAGTCGCTTGGGGTATGTCTCTATCAGTTTTGCACATCGAGAGACTGAAATTCTTGCCCATTCTTCCTTGCAAAACAGCTCGAGCTCAGTGAGGTTGGATGGAGAGCGTTTGTGAACAGCAGTTTTCAGCACTTTCCACAGATTCTCGATTGGATTCAGGTCTGGACTTTGACTTGGCCATTCTAACACCTGGATACGTTTATTTGTGAACCATTCCTTTCTAGATTTTGCTGTATGTTTGGGATCATTGGCTTGTTGGAAGATAAATCTCCGTCCCAGTTTCAGGTCTTTTGCAGACTCCAACAGGTTTTCATCCAGAATGGTCCTGTATTTGGCTGCATCCATCTTCCCCTCAATTTTAACCATCTTCCCTGTCCCTGCTGAAGAAAAGCAGGCCCAAACCATGATGCTGCCACCACCATGTTTGACAGTGGGGATGGTGTGTTGAGTGTGATGAGCTGTGTTGCTTTTACGCCAAACATATAGTTTTGCATTGTGGCCAAAAAGTGTGATTTTGGTTTCATCGGACCAGAGCACCTTCTTCCACATGTTTGGTGTGTCTCCCAGGTGGCTTGTGGCAAACTTTAGACGAGACTTTTTATGAATATCTTTGAGAAATGGCTTTCTTCTTGCCACTCTTCCATAAAGGCCAGATTTGTGCAGTGTACGACTGATTGTTGTCCTATGGACAGACTCTCCCACCTCAGCTGTAGTTCTCTGCAGTTCATCCAGAGTGATCATGGGCCTCTTGGCTGCATCTCTGATCAGTCTTCTCCTTGTCCGAGCTGAAAGTTTAGAGGGACAGCCAGGTCTTGGTAGATTTGCAGTGGTCTGATACTCCTTCCATTTCAAAATGATCGCTTGCACAGTGCTCCTTGGGATGTTTAAAGCTTGGGAAATCTTTTTGTATCCAAATCCGGCTTTAAACTTCTCCACAACAGTATTACGGACCTGCCTGGTGTGTTCCTTGGTCTTCATGATGCTCTCTGCGCTTTCAACAGAACCCTGAGACTATCACAGAGCAGGTGCATTTATACAGAGACCTGATTACACACAGGTGGATTCTATTTATCACCATCAGTCATTTAGGACAACATTGGATCATTCAGAGACCCTCGCTGAACTTCTGGAGTGAGTTTTCTGCACTGAAAGTAAAGGGGCCGAATAATTTTGCACACACCGCTTTTCAGTTTTTTAAATGCTAAAAAAGTTTAAAATATCCAATAGATTTCATTCCACTTCACAATTGTGTCCCACTTGTTGGTGATTCTTCAAAAAAATTAAAATTTTATATCTTTATGTTTGAAGCCTGAAATGTGGCAAAAGGTTGAAAAGTTCAAGGGGGCCGAATACTTTCGCAAGCCACTGTATTAGTCATTTTGTTAAACATTTTATACGTGACAGTTCTCAATTTCGGACAATATGCTGGATTTACCTAATGTCGCTGTTTACCTTTTAAAGTGCATACTTATTTAATAGTTGGTTGTTATATAATTAAGTGAAAGAAACACACTTGGTTGGCTTAAATGTTTTCTAATGATTATGTACACTGGGGTCCAGTTGAAATGCATAGTGCGCCCTCTACTGGCTCGTTCCTTACTTGAAAGACAAGGTTCTTTTTAAAATACGTAAAACAGTGGCTGATTACAGTATAGTTCCAGTTTTAATACCATGCTACAAAAAAACACGCAGGGTGATATTTGTTCGAGTTTGTGTGTCGTTTGTGGCTGGAAAAACAGCCAGCTCTTAGTTGCTTTGTCATATCCTATAAAAGATCAGGCCGTGTATGGTTTAATGAGCCACCAAATTATAACACCCAGGTTTCTGCAGTTAAATAAAGCTATATTCTGTCATTCCTATTCCTTTTTTTTGTCTTCTTATCATTAACACCATTATCATCATCATTTTTACTACTGTCCTTGGTGGTAGTATCAGTAAAATAGGCAGAAGTGGTAATATTATTTTTCAATAATTTTTATTATATAAAATAAATAATTAATTTAATCAACAACATAATTAATTGTGGCACACTTATAATCTCTGTGAACAACAAAAAAAAAAATCCCTTCATCAAAGGTGAACATAAGTGATTAATAATAGGTTGTGCACAAAGTTTTTGTCTCAGTTTTTTTTTTTACATAGCACAAAATATGTAAATTCAATTTGAATTTTTAGTTAAATCTCATTATTTAAGCTTTATTATGGTAAAGTAATTCAAAAAGTAATTTTTAATATTTTTTTTATTCTGCAGCTTTCATTAACATAATAGCTGGTGATTCTGCCATAAAGGTCCTTATTATTATTATTATACAGGATTTATATAGCGCCAACAGTTTGCGCAGCGCTCTACAACATGAGGGCAGACAGTACAGTTACAACACAGGAGGAATCAGAGGGCCCTGCTCATGCCCTTTCTGCATTGCTCTCAGTCACAAGGGCTTCCAATGGAGAATACAACTGGCTATTTAAATACATATTATGCCAGCATGGTCCACTGTTGTAAGCATCAAAAAATGTCAACCAGCCATCACTTGAATGTAAATACAGGAAGTGTTAGTAAAAAAGCTGCAGAAGCTCAGATGCACTGATTTGGCACAGAGGATTGTACAAAAAATTGAAATAGTTTATGATACTTACTGGGGTGTCTTTAAAGTGTGCAGGACATGCAGTGCAACGGGCCCCAACGGGGATGGGATTTGATTCAGGAAGGCTCCTTGCCACAATGCCATCCTTTGAGCCGCCAGAAAGAAACTTGCATACATGGAAAGAGTGCCAGACCAAAAGATAAAAGTCTAATTTCATGTATTGGTATTATACTTAAAGACACCCAATGCGTTTCAGGGGTCAAATACACTCCCCCTTCATCAGGGCTTCAGTTAAAATAGAGAACCTTGAATGAACTCAAAGTAAGGCTTTCCTGTGTGAATGTGTGCAGGGAAGCTAATTGCTGGATTGGAAGGGTTACCCATGCATATATATTGTATTTACTGTATTTTAATGGTTGTTTCTTGTAAATATCCTTTGGGCAATCTTCTTTAGCCACTTTCCACCCGCATTATAGCCGAAAGACGGCTATAGCGCAGGCTTACCTTTCTGGGAGGGCATCATATGATCACGCTGCCCGTTTGCCCCCTGCGGCATGCGGGCAGCGCACCCTGTGATTGCTGAGTCCTTTGGGCTCAGCTGATCACAGATCAGGGTAAAAAGCCGACCACAGCAGCCCTTTACCACGTGATCAGCTGTGTCCAATGACAGCTGATCACGATGTAAACACAAACAGCATGAGGAGAGGAGAAGAATGCCGGTAACCAGCTTGTGTTATAAGGACATTATCAGTGCAGTCCCAACAGTGCCTACCAGTGCTGCCAATCAGTGCCCACCAGTGCTGCCAATCAGTGTGTCCTCATCAATGTCACCTATCAGTGCTGCCTACCAGTGCCTATCAGTGCCCATCAGTGCCACCTATAAGTGCCCATCAGTGCCACCTATCAGTGCCCATCATTGCCATCTATTAGTGCCACCTATCAGTGCCCTTTAGTGCCACCTATCAGCACCCATCAGTGCCACCTATTAGTGTCCATTAGTGCCACTAATCAGTGCCCTTCAATGCCGCCTATGAGCACCCATCAGTGCCATCTATCAGTGCCCATTAGTGCCACCTATCAGTGCCCATTAGTGCCACCTATCAGTGCCCATTAGTGCCACCTATCAGTGCCTATCAGTGTCACCTCATTAGTGCCCATCAGTGCAGCCTCATCAGTGCACATCAGTGAATGAGAAAAATTACCTGTTTGCAAAATTTTATAACAAACTATCGAAAAATGTTTATTTATTTTTTCTCAAAATTTTCGGTCTTTTTTCAATTATTTAGCAAAAAATTTAAAAAAAAAAAAATTCAGCGGTGATTAAATCCCACCAAAAGTAAGCTCTATTTTTGTGAAAAAAATTATAAAAATTGTATATGGGCACAGTGTTGCATGACCCCGCAAGTGTCATTCAAAATGTGAGAGAAAATTGGCCTGGGCAGGAAGGGGGTAAAAGTGACCAGTAGGCAAGTGGTTAACATGGAATTTTGTTATAAAAATTTTGTGTAAATTTTATTGACTTGTTGGTTTCACTATCAGAGTCATATTTAAAGCCCCACTCATTTCTTCTTTTGTTATGCAATGTAAAAGTTGGGGATGATTCCTCTTATAGTGTAATTTCAGTTTTTTTATTTAGTCAAACACTCAATTTATATCTTGATATTTATGAAAAGGAAATTATTGTGTGGCCCTCTGGATGTTGGGGGCCGCATTTGAGCAGCCCCCCCCCCCATATTCAATAAGTTGACCACCACTACTTCAGCTTATAACGTGGCAAAGTCACATGACCCTAAAGGGACTGACATTTTATTGTGATGTCACTGCTTCAGGCCATGGGGACTGGTAGCCAGATTTTGCGATCCATATAAAAGAATCTTGGCTGCAGATCAGTAAAACATAAGGTGCATTGATGAGAGCTAAGGGTTGCTACCAACTTCCACATTTATTAACCACCTAAAGAGGTTGTAAACCTCTCTGTGGAACTTATACCTATAGCTAAGCCTAGAATAAGGCTTACCTATAGATACTGTAAATATCTCCTAAACGTGCCCTGTTTAGGAGTTATTTACTGAGTTTTGCGCCGATGATGTCATCGGCCCATGCGCTGTGAAGAAACGGCCCCCCCCATCAGGGTTTACTTCCTCTTTAAGGACCCAGCCTTTTTCAGACATTTGTTGTTTACAAGTAAAAATCAGTATTATTTGCTAGAAAATTACTTAGAACTCCCAAACATTATAGATTTTTTTAGCAGAGACCCTAGAGAATGAAATGGTGTTCGTTGCAATTTTTTGTGTCACAGTGGTTGTGCGGTGGTTTTTCAAATGCAATTTTTTGGGAAAAATACACTTTAATGGATTAAAAAAAAAAACTTAATGTATACCCCAATTTTTTTTGTATAATATGAAATGATGTTATGCCGAGTAAATAGATACCTAACATGTTATTCTTTAAAATTGCACGTGCTCATGGGATGGCACCAATCTACGATACCTAAAGATCTCTATAGGCAACGCTTTAACAATTTCTACAGGTTACCAGTTTAGAGTTAGACCCCTTTCACCCCCGGCCGTTAGCACTTAAGCACTGATTGTTTTTGGAGTACTTTAGCGATGTTTTAGCGACGCTTTTTGGCCGCCAGTGGGGCGCTTTTTACAAAAACAAAATTAGTAAAAATTCCCATTTTGCGGCCCTTTCAAGGAGCTTTTCAGGTGCTTTGGAAGCGCTGCCCATTCATTAAAATGGGTAGGGCATTTTGGGAACGATATTTACAGCGCTCCCAAACTGCCCCAAAGATGCTGCTTGCAGGACTTTTCAGAACGCCCCACAAGCACACGGCCCCAGTGTGAAAAGACACACTGCAATGAATGGGAGGAGCTTTTCAGGCCTTTTTCAGAGGCTATTTCTAGCGCTAAAGAGCCTGAAAACCACCTCAGTGTGAAAGTGCCCTAACAGAGGAGGTCTAGTGCTAGAATTATTGCTCTCACTCAGACGTTCACAGCAATATACCACATGTGAGGTGCAAACATCGTTTACATATGTGGGCGCGAGCTACGTATGTGTTCACTACTGCACGCGAGCACGCGGGGACAGGGGCGCTTTAAAATACATTTTTTTTATCTTTTTGTTTTAAGAAAAAAAAAAAAACATGTTTACTGGAAGTGACGTACAGTATGACGTCACTCCAGTCCTCCAAGGGCATAGAGATGAGCGGTGGCCATCTTGCCATCACTCATCTCTATAGGAAAGCACTGCCGGCGCCGGATGATTCCCAGGCTCATTGATCGATAACGTAAGCCTGGGAAGTGGCGGGGAGGGGCAAGTGATCCCATGGCGAATCCGCTCCTGGGATCACTTTTATCTAAATGCTGTCCACCTAAGGAGAAAGGAAATAACAGACTTATGGCATCTAACTGCAGCCATAACCCCGGTATTTAATGTCAAAGTCATGACCTAAATTCCCAGTTAGGCGGTCGGCGAGTGGTTAATATATTTTTGTCTTTATAACTCTGGACAGTTGCAACTGTAGTGTTCAGCTAACATTGTAATCCAAAGACCTGCTTCTTTCCGTAGTATTGTGGCCTTGGATGACTTCTGCTCCACCACCCCCAGATCCGGCGTGACACATTTTATTAGCATATAAATTGTCTTTAGTAAATAGCCCCCAATGCATATTCCACTGACCCCCTCTCAGGTCTCATGTCATTTGCATCTCTTTACAAAACATTGGCATAAAAATACATTTTTTTGTTCAGGTCGATGTGATCTATTTTTGCCTATGTCTAATGCTGAGACTTGCTGTTTTCACAGGCAGATGGTAAAGACAATTACAGTTTGGGACTCAGCTGGAAGTTACATTACTTTATTGCAAATTATTAATTGATAAATGCTTTTGTTTATAGCATAGTGTTCAGCAAATTTGTAATCCACTTATCAGCTGCAGGTCGGGGTGGTGACAACCTCCCGTCAAGACACACATCCGGTGCTGGCTACTGGAACGTATTGTGATGAGGCAGGCGGAGATAATACATTTTACAGCAGTAAGCAAAGGCAGAGCCGCATTGTGCAATTTATTCACTTTTATACATATTTAAAAAATAGCAAACATATCATACTTACCTCCACTGTGCAGCTCGTTTTTCACAGAGTGGCCCCGAACCTGGTCTTCTGGGGTCCCTCAGCGGCTCTCTCGGCTCCTCCCCACATCAGATAACCCCCTAGGAGAAGCGCTCTCCCGGGGGGTTACCTTGCAGGCGTGCTCCAGAGTCCAGCATTCAGCGTCCATAGACGCCGAATGCAGGACTCGGCCCCACCCCCCCGGTGGCCGCGTCATTGGATTTGATTGACAGCAGCTGAAGCCAGTGGCTGCGCTGCTATTAATCTATCCAATCAACAGCCGAGAACCCCCCAGCAGAGAGAAGGTGCGTCCCCGTGGGACAAGTTTGAGGGTTCAGGTAAGTAAAACGGGGGGGCTGGGGGGGCGGTCACTGACGGGTGTTTTTCACCTTAAGGCATAGGATGCCTTAAGGTGAAAAAAAACTTACCTTTATAACCCCTTTAAGGGCCGCAGATAACTGGGATCCCCACCCCCCACCCTGCACAGCCAGGCACACCAAATTTTCACAAATTTTTTCAGAGTCAGAGAACAGTCCGTGACTTTGTTTTTGTTATTTATTGAGGGATAATAACTTGGATAGGGATAGGAGGTTATGGGATGCTCATTGACTTCAGCAATGAACTTCAGGGACAACTTTTCCTACATAGAATCCTATATACAATCTCTATATATAGTTCCTCTTCTTCATTCATTGCTTGCAGAACTCAGCTGGATCACTGTGAAGATCTGCTAGTCACTCAGTCATATTTAAAAGCAATAGCCCATTACAGCAGGAACCCAAAGCCCCTTAGTTGTGTAGCAGAATTTCAGTGTCCAGCTTGCATTACTTCCTTGGTTACTGATCCCAGCACCACCTCTTCAGCCACCGCCAACCCACCTGGCTGCAGCTTCCCTTTTCACTAGCCCTCCAGGCTAAATTCTACCCATAGTCCTCCCAGACTGATACTCACCAGCCCACCCTGCTGAATCTCAGGAGATCTCCCGGCAATGCTGACCTGCTCCTGCTGTCCTCTCTCCTTTCTCCCGTGCCCCCAGGAAGAGCTTCCTCCATGTGTAGTGGCAGGATCTTTCCAGCATCCAAGCCCCGGCCCAAGGTCACCACCCCCAGACTAGGGGGCAATGTTCAAGGGCCACCAACAGCCTACACAGCACTCCATCTTCCATGCCCCTGCTGGAATGGCCCATGCCTATTTATGAGGGGGATCTGCCCCCTGCCAGCCCTTTTACTGGGGATTAGCTGAGGCCTTCATAAATATTCCAAACAGCACTTCCTCCTCTCCACCCACCAACTCTAGAAGTTTCTACAACTTTCTAGACCAGAGTCTGTCAGGATGAGTCATCCAGCCTGACTCACTGAAGCCTGACCCAGATTCACAGCTCAGGCTTAGCCCTGAGCTAAAGTATATTTTCCTACACTAATAAACTTAGCACACTAGAGGGCGCTACGTTAGCTATACAGTAAAACCTTGGTTTGAGAGCGTTTTGCAAGACAAGCAAAATTTTTAAATAAATTTTGACTTGATATTCAAGCGATGTCTTGATATACAAGTAGCGTCACGTAACAACTGAGTATAAACGAGAAGAGAGGCGCCTCTAAGTGTAGAAATATAGTTGCATTTAATGAAGGTACAACATTTAGCAACTCATATGGTTGATGATTAAAAGAGGCGCATCTAATATGCAGGCATCCGGGGTAAAGCTGTCCACATATACCATCCTCCTCACCACCACTGACTTCATCCTTTCTACACTGCACTCCACAAGCGGTTCAAGCCTCGCTTTCAGATCGCTCTACTGCAGGGTAGTCTTCCTGGTCATAATTGCAGACTGATAGCGGTGAGAGTTGGTGGTACGGAGAGCGGTCTATGTGGACAGTTTTACCCCAGATGCCTGCATACTGTGCCTCTTTTAATCATCAACCATGTGAGTTGCTAATGTTGTACCTTCATTAAATGTAATCATATTGCTACACTTAGAGGCGCCTCTCTTCGCTTTTATACTCTGTAGTTCCTGCTGGATTTTGCTTCTAATCCCCTTGTGGAGGCTGCCATTTGTGGATGGTCATTTTATGGTTACACAACCTATCACATTGCTATAATCTTTTTATATGGACTTTAAACTGAAGGACTTATGAATAAATGGTTGTGGAACAAATCATTTGAGTTTCCATTATTTCTTATAGGGAAATTCGCTTTGATATACAAGTGCTTTGGATTACAAGCATGTTTCTGGAACAAATTATGCTCACAATCCAAGGTTTTACTGTATATTTAATTATAGCCAGGTATACTTTAGGAAGCTGCCATCAAAAAACAGCGCTTGACCACTGTGAATACACAGTTAAAGTGGTTGTAAATCTCAGACATGAAATATGGACAAAGCATATCCCTCTATGGTGTGTACTTGCCTCAATTAAGAGCACTAAGTATAATTTCTATCTGCTACTTCATTCCTCTGCTATCTGCATGAATCACTTCTAAAAGGTTTTCCTGACACCAAGAGAAAAATGCTGACAGGGGAGGGATCTCCAGCTGTTTGACAACCTCGGCTCTATTTCTGTGAGCTGTGTGAAGGAGGGTGTGTCCCTCCAATCAGCTCTCAGAGCTCTCCTCACTGAGCAGTGTGTCATTTCAGGGGGGTTGAGAGAAAAGAAAGAATGATAAAGGAGCAAAGGAAGAAGGAACAAGAGGGAACAAGGAAGGAATGGAGGAGGGAAGGGAAAGATGTAGGAAGAATTAAGAAAGGTGAAGAGGGAGTGAAGAAGGAAGAATGAAGAAGGGAAGGGAGGGAAGATGGAAGAGATGGAGGAGGAAAGAACGAAGGGGGGGGGGATAAGGAAGGACAAAGGGGGGAAGAAGGAAGAGATGGAGGTGAAAAGAACGAGGGGGGAAGAAGGAAGGACAAAGGGGGAAGAAGGAAGAGATGGAGGAGGAAAGAACGAGTGAGGTAATAAGGAAGGACAAAGGGGAAGAAGGAAGGGATGGAGGAGGAAAGAATGAGGGAGGAAATAAGGAAGGACAAAGAGGGAAGAAGGAAGGGATGGAGGAGGAAAGAACGAGGGAGGGAAGAAGGAAGGACAAAGGGGGGAAGAAGGAAGGGATGGAGGAGGAAAGAATGAGGGAGGAAATAAGGAAGGACAAAGGGGAAAGAAGGAAGGGATGGAGGAGGAAAGAATGAGGGAGGGAATAAGGAAGGACAAAGGGGGGAGAAGGAAGGGATGGAGGAGGAAAGAATGAGGGAGGTAATAAGGAAGGACAAAGGGGGAAGAAGGAAGGGATGGAGGAGGAAAGAATGAGGGAGGTAATAAGGAAGGACAAAGAGGGAAGAAGGAAGGGATGGAGGAGGAAAGAATGAGGGAGGAAATAAGGAAGGACAAAGGGGGAAGAAGGAAGGGATGGAGGAGGAAAGAATGAGGGAGGGAATAAGGAAGGACAAAGGGGGAAGAAGGAAGGGATGGAGGAGGAAAGAATGAGGGAGGTAATAAGGAAGGACAAAGGGGGAAGAAGGAAGGGATGGAGGAGGGAAGAATGATGGAACGAGAGGGAATAATGAATGGTGAAACAGGGAAGGAAGGAGGAAAGAAGGAAGGGAATGAGGAAGAAGGGAAGAAAGGAAGGGGAGAGGAGGAGGGAAAGAAGGAATTTGAGTGTATCCTATTCCGATGGGTCCTTTTCCAGCTGTTATTCGTTACTACTGCACTTTAGAAAGCGAAGCAAACAAGTCCGTGCCCCAGACGACACCAGTATTTTTATCTTTGCTCCAGTTACTTTATAAACAAGCCCCCACAGCTTCCGTTCAGAATGATTCCATTGTTTCGGTGCTCAACATTTGAGCAGAATTATATAGTGAAATGTTGTGGATCAGTGGCTTTATAGCAGCTCCAAGTCCTCAAGTGTTCTGGGAGTCCTGTTCAGTCATCAGTTTTAGGCTTTTTCAGTCCAATCTACTTTTCGTGCCAAATAATTAATAGTTTTATGACTGTACTCCACCAGGAACTGATTTCACCTAAGACTTTCCTAGTCATCTAATGAAAGGATATGTATACTCAGCCCGATCAACTCTGGATTTGAACTCAGGTCCCCATAGAAAGAAATAATCTTCTTAAATTCACACAAGTTCTGAGGATATTCCTTTAGGAAGCTCCCAGTGTAATAAATAAGCTCTAACAACTCAATCAAGGCTGGAAGGAATTGGCCTGAATTTTGTTAAAAGCTGAAAAAATAGCTTAATTTACATGCTTATTAATAGCAAAAAAAAGGAAAAAAGACCTGATAGACTAAGATCGTGAGTTCATCAAGCATAGGAACATTTCACTTTCAAGCGATATTCTAGTCAAGAAAAAAAAAAAAAAACAGTTTTAGACAGTTGAAGCAGAACTCTGAGTCAAAAGATCTGTTCAACTAGTCTTGTAATCCAAGCACCCCTGATAGGCAGCATAGCAAGGTTAGTGACCTCATTTTCTTTATTTCACTGCAGTTAATCAGTAAAGCTTGGCCACTTACCCACCCCAGCCTATTGATTGGAAAATGATGAAGCAGCAGCATCAGGCTCAGATTTCACACTAACAAAAACAAAAAAAAAAAATCCTAGCTCAACTTACCAACCAGCCTGCAACAAACCGAAATGTTCTGTCTAACAGTTCACATTAAAACAGGGATTTAGTTTGCACATATTTGCAAAAACATGCATAAGCTTCAGAGACAGCGACAAGGCACCCCAGTATTATCTGTAGTCCCAGCTCTATAAATTTTGAGAGCCTCCATAGTAGAAACACATATATAGTAATGGATGGATTGAGGGCAGGTTTGCCTGGAGGGAGCCCACTCCTCCTTAAAGGCACAGGGGCACATTGGATACCCAGGTTAGGTCAGTTGCCGTTTAATTGTACTGTTGGTTATTTGGTGGGAGGGGGGTGCACTGGATATCTTTGCTGCCATTTTGCTATTTGCTGGGTGTGCAGTGTGCCCCTGTGCCTTTAAGAACGAGTGGTCTCCCTCCAGGCAAACCTGCAGCTTACATATGTATTTGCAGATGTGTGCAAACTAAAGCCCTGTTTTTAATGTGAACTGTTGGACAGGATAATTCGGTTTGTTGCATTCTGGCTGGTAAGTTGAGCTGGGAATTTTTCTTAGATTTTGTTTGACATGGGCCACCCTTTCATGGTCTCCTTGCTGTTATGGCCAATTATGGGTTGGGGCAGTTGCCATTTGTTTGTACTGCCAAATCTCACACTAGTCTACTTGGCGTAGGGTGGCAGAGCAGCACTTGGATTCCCAGACCACTTTGAAATCTGGCCACCGCTATATACACTGATAGAGCTTAATATTCATCACAATGTCCTCCACTTACTTTTTTAATGTTGATTTAAACATTTAAACATTATTGGCAGGCTGCCACCTTTCCCAACTTCTGGTCCCACCCCAAGAATGCACTCCAGAGGTGATAACCAGTGATAACTACTGTAGATCTTGGACCATCTTGGCACTAGTGGTAGACCGTAGCCATCTAATTTCAGAACTGTGCTGGAAAGCAGCAGGGCAAGCAGATCAGGCCAAATCTTGTGAGAAGAGACTCCAGTCCATTGCAAGAGCATCTACTCCTGAGATTTGGGTTGCTCTGTTCTTCCCCAGGATCTCACTGGAAGGAATGTGATGTCACCCTATTCAACACGGGCAGAAGCTGGAATTTGTAAGGTCAGTAAAAATCTAACTTTTCTCTTTAAAAGTACATTTAAAACATACTATCTGCAGGCAATTTTTCAGTGCCCTGGACATTATAGGAGTATCTTACATTTGTAGCACCCTCTAGCGTGCTAGTGTGCTAGAGTATGGTTTTTGTTTGAAGGCAAACATGTGCAGGCTTGGCTGGAAGCCAAGACTATGCATGTGTGTTTTTCCTGGGTTGGGCAGAGATCCAGGGAGGGCTGGATGACTGGCAGGCAGTATCACTGAGACATCCCCCCTTACTTCTCGAACTTACTAGAAACTTCCAGAACAGTGGGAGGGGACGTAAGGTGGAGCTGCCTGGAGTATTCATGAGGGCCCTGACCAATCCCCAACAGATGGGTTGACAGGGGGCAGGCCCTCTCAAATACTCAGGGTCAGCCCAGTAGGGGCAGTGTGGAGTTCGGATGGAAGCTGAAGCTGGAGTGTTAGGCTGTCGGAGGCCTTTGAGAATAACTCCCTAATCTGGGGGGGGGGGGTGAACTCAGGCCTGGGTGTGGAAGGGACCTTCATGACACACAGAGGGATCCTGACCAGGAGGCACGGGAGCAAGGAGGACAGCAGGAGGACACTGCTGGGAAAATCTCCAGGGAGGAAGACAGCCAAGAGGGCTGGTGAGTGTTACATGCAGAACTCTAAGAGGCATGTATGAGAGGACTGGGTGGAAGCAGTCTGGGGTGGATGCAGAATCAGTTTGGGACTAGAGAAAGGGACGGCTGGCAGTCCCTGAAGAGGTGGTGCTGGGATCAGTAGCCACAGGAGTAGCACAGCTGAGCACTGGGACTTCTTTTTTCTACACAACCAAAGGGGCCTGCAGTCGCTGCCCGCAAAGGCCATTTGCTATGGTCTGATTACACTCTGGTCAGACCATCCTTGCTGTGCCAGATGGTCATGGGAGTTGTTGTTCTACAAGCAAGATTGTGCTAGAGGTAGAAGGAGAAGTGTATATACTGTGTGTTTATAGTTTGTGTCCCTGAAGAGTTCTGAGTTTGATCAAGTGGGCATTCCATAATACCCTTAACCCTATCCAAGTTCAATTTCCCTAATAAAATACAAAAACAAAGCTGCAAGGACTGTTTTTTGACTACAGTGTGCTTGGAAAATTTGTGTGCCTGGCCGTGCAGGGTGGGAGATATTTCATTCACCAGCGACTCCTGCGGGGGTAGCGCTACACATTTTATTACAAGTTCCGCTTCAGGTACATTTAGAATATCATGCAGTTAAAGCAGTAATAAACCCAAAGCAAAAAATGTAATGTATTGCAGTCTACCAATCATTAGATGTGGTAGCTGCATTTGTTTTAATTTTTAGGATTTCCACTCTGTTTTCACCTGGTGAACTGGCCAGTAACACACCTCCTGTATTAGAGTGCCCTCACTCTGGATGAAGGAGCGCAGGGGGGCACCTTTGGACAATAGTATTGCTAATCTGGGGGCGGTTAGATATACTAGCAGATTTAGATACCCTAAGGTCGCGTACACATGGTCGGACTTTTCGACCGGACTGGTCAGACAGACTTTCCAGCGGACTTTCGATGGACTTTTGACGGACTTCCGACGGACTTTTTATCGATCGGACTTGCCTACATACGATCACACAAAAGTCAGACGGATTTGTACGTGATGACGTACACCGGACTAAAATAAGGAAGTTGATAGCCAGTAGCCAATAGCTGCCCTAGCGTTGTTTTTTGTCCGTCGGACTAGCATACAGACGAGCAGATTTCTGGGTCCGGCGGAGTTGCAACGTAAAGATTTGAAGCATGTTCCCAATCTAAAGTCCGTCAGATTTGCGACTGGAAAAGTCCGCTGAAGATCCGGTGAAGCCCACATACGATCGGATTGTCCGCCGGATTTGGTCCTTTTGCGTCCGTCGGACCAGTCCGGTCGAAAAGTCAGACCGTGTGTACGCTGCATAACAAATTGAAGCTCACACTGCAGTTACAGCAACAGTTTTTTTTTTTCCTTTTGGTTTTACATAAATAGATAAAAGCTAATCATTGTAAGTACCCCTGTCAGTGGTAAATGATTTGTTTCCGCACTCTAATTGCTGCATCTTCAGGATAGCTTGTTCTGTTGAAAAACAAAAGAAAACCTAAAAGAGAAAACAAATGCAGCCATCACATCTAATAATTGGTAAGCTGCTATATAATTTTGCTTTTGGGTTTAATACTGTGTTAAAAATGTTTTAAACGTTTTATAAAACCTATTCGACAGGAGTGCCTTAAAGGGTCCACGGTAATTCAACCTACACCTCTATTCTCCATGGAAGATCCGATTTAAAGTGGAACTGTAAACACAAAACATTTCTGTTTTAGCTAGAACTGGGTTGGTTGAGAACCTCTGTCTAGTTTTATTGATGTTTTTGACACTTCTGGGGTTTCCTCCTTTCACTTCCTTTCCTAGTGATTTAAGGGGAGATGTCCTAACAAAAGAGCACAGACAGAATTTATAGCCTGTAACCCGTCCCTATTCCCATTTTATCATGTGCTTGGCCCCACTCACTATTGTAATATAAGCCCCTTTTTTCAGGGGGGATTTAGGAGAAAAGTGAGACATGTAGATACCTTCTGTTGTAGACCTCATGCACACTGGGTGTTTTTCTAGCTCTTTCGAATGCTTTCTCCTGGCAGGAAAAAGCAGCTTAAAAAACGTGTCGTGTTTTACAAGTGTGTTTGGCGTGTTTAGGCACATCAAGCATTTGGGAGTTCATTCATTCAATTGGCCAGAATGTTAATTTATTCAGTCCATTGGAATGAATGAACACTCAAAATCTGGGTTCGGAGAGGTCTTCATTTCGTTAGTTCAGTTGTTGTACCGTACAGGGCCGGGACAACGGGTTGGTAGGAGCAGCGGCTGTCCTGGGCACCGTGGTATCATGTGAGGTGGGGGGGGCACCACAAGGAGATTGGGGGGAGAACATTTATGTTGGGAGAGGGAATTTGGGGGGCGGTATGGGGTAAGAATTGTTCTAGGAGGGGAGATTAGGAGAGGTGTGCTAGGAATGGTGATTTGAGGGTATTTTGTGCTAGGATGGGGGAGTGGAATTTGTGCTGGGAGGGGGGAATCTGGAGTTAGGGGGAGAGGATTTGTGCTTGAAGGGGAAATTTGAGGGGTAGAATATTTATGCTAGGGGAGGGGGTAAATTTTTTGGGCAGGTGGTGGGGTATTTGTGCTGGGGGCATACTGAGAGAGAGAGAGAGGATGTGAGGTGAGGGGGATGGGATTGCTCATACATCTTAGGGGGGGGGGGTGCAACTTGGCATGTTCGCCCTGGGCTGTAGATGAACTTTTCTCGGCACTGGTACCGTAATCCAAAGGCGGTGATTAGAGAGGCAGGAAGAATATCCCATATCTTTGACTTGCACAGGGGCACCAGACAGGGATGCCCCTTATCCCCGCTCTTCTTTGCTCTCGCCATAGAGCCAATGGTGGCACTTGTCTGGGCCAACTCAACGATAAGCAAGTTCCAGTATAAGCTACTCCATGAAAAACTCATGTTGCACGCCGATCATACCATGCTATTACGGGGGCACCCTCCCTTGAGGAGGCGGTGGCAGTAATTACTAAATTTGGCACCTACTCCGGCCTAGTTATAAACTGTTCTAAATCTTCACAGATGCTATTAGATTTGCTGCTGTTCCAACATTAGCCAACATCCCTGTCTCTACCTCCTTCAGGTACTTGGTCATCCAAGTGACCCCCCCCCCCCCGCCCGCTAGACTATGTTAGCCTCAACCTGACACCGATCTTGGCATGATTCCGGGATATGGTTAGACTGTGGTCTAAGCTTAAATTGTCCTTAGTTGAATGAGTGAACCTTATAAAAATGATTCTAATGCCCCAATAGGGTTGCCACCTTTTCTTCAAGTCAAACCCGAACACTTTAGCGGCGCACAGCAATTTTTTGTTGTTTTGTAAACTATACATATATTTTGCTATTAAATAACATTTCTAATCATATGAAGTTAATACCAAGAGTGCCCCTTTACATCAGAGTTCCCCTTTTACATCTGAACTCACAGAGTTCCCTTTTACTGTAAGGGGGGACTCTGCAGACTCTGATGTAAGAGAGAACTCTGGTGACTCTAACATAAGGGATGTTCTGGGAACCCTAATTAAAGGGAGAACACTGAGAACTCTGATGTACGGAGAGGACTCTGATGTAAGGGGGAACACTGTGGCCTCTGGTGTAAAGGGGAACTCTGATGTAAGGGGTGCTCTGAGAACCCTGATTTACCTTAGTGTACTTACTCAGAGGCAGGATAGAGAAGGGGGTAAACTTCAGTCACAGACAGAGATGGATGGTGAGCTCACTCACCCCTTGGCAGTCAGCAACCCTCATCCAGATGTATCTGAGGCTGCTGGACTTCAAATTTACGGTCCCAAATTTCCTTTTCTGAGGCACAGCGCCGGGGATTGGAGTGTGGGCAGACACAGAGGCGGAGGGGCGGGAGGAATAGGCGCAGATCGAGCCCTCTCTCCTCTCCCATCTGTGTGTGTATTTGGGATGGGATTGTTATTGCTGGCTTTGGGTAGCATAAAAGAGAGTGTAACAGACACTCTCAGCTTAGACAGCTGCAGCCAGCAACCCCGCTGGGAAGCCATAGTCCAGTCTGAATAATGTGTCCGGGTTTCAGGCAGTCTGAAACCCAGATGTATGATTCCGAACACGAACTGTCCAAATGAATCCCGGACAAGTGTCAACCCTATGCACCAACTGTTATAACTTCCCTGTAATTATTCCCCTAAAAGTGTTCCACGTTGTTAACTCAGTTTTTAGATCCCTGCTTTGCCAATCCAAGCACCCTAGAGTTAAACTTTTCAAATTTCAAGGACCTAAAGAAGCTGGTGGTTTAGCGTTACCTAACCCCTGGCTGTATTATTTAGCTGCACAGCTGCAGCATACAGCACAAGCTATCCGTCCTGAAATGGAGAAAGATATGTGCAATCTAGACCCCTCAACAAAACTACTGCAATTCACAGTGGGTAGAAGAGAAATTGTCAGTGGTCTGGAGGGTCTTGCATTCAGGAATGAATGAACACTCAAGTTCTAAACGCGTCTAGCATTTAGGAGCGTTCACATGCGTTTATGGGCGTTCATCGTTTTCTCCTGCCCGAACACTCTTCTCCTGAACACGCTGATTATAGGTTTTTTTTTCTGCCTCTAAACACTCCTCCTCTAATATGTTTGTAAATGCCCATGTGTGCATGGACACAAAAACTAACATAGAGGGGTGTTTAGAGGCATGAAAAAAGTGCCAAACTCCCTTGAAAGCAGCGGTTTTTTACAACCAGTGGGCATGAGGCATTACTGTACTTTGCTCTGGTTCAGTGGAGGGCTTTTTGCTTCCTTTTTACCCACCTCGATATAACCTTGTTGATCTACAAGCTCTACTCCAAAGAAGCCATGGTTCCCATAAACTGCACCGATGATGGCTAACAAGCTTTTAAAAGTTGTATAAAGTTTGGAATAAAAAGCCCTCTCAACCAGTTGCTCAAAAAATTTTTTTTGGGGGGGGGCGCAAACAATTGAAAAATTCTAAAAAAAAACCATCAAACGCAGCCACTGTGCCATCAAATACCGCCACTGTGCCATCAAACGCAGCCACTGTACCATCAAATACCACCACTGTGCAATCAAACGCAGCCACTGTAACTGTGCCCATCAAACGGTGCCACTGTGCCATCAAACGCAGCCACTGTGCTCATCAATTGCAGCCACTGTGCCCATCAAATGCTGCCACTGTGCCCATCAAATGCTGCCACTGTGCCCTCAAATGTTCCCAATGCTGCCACTGTGCCCATCAAATGCTGCCACTGTGCCCTCAAATGTTCCCAATGCTGCCACTGTGCCATCCAATGCTGCCACTGTGCCATCAAATGCTCCCTGAGCTGCCACTGTGCCATCAAATGCTCCCACTGTGCCATCCAATGCTGCCATTGTGATCCCCCCCGCCCCTGCCCGCTCGCCATCTGCCCGGCACTTACCCTGTCTCGGTGGGGCAGTGGGTGATGGTGAGCGGTGTCTCCCATGCGTCTTCTCCCCTCCATGTGTCTTCTCCCGTCCTCCTCTCCTCCCTTCCTCTCTTATGATTGGACGCCTGATAGGCATCCAATCACAGCGCCTGACGTTTCAGCCAATCAGGCGACCGGTAACAGACCTGGCAACCTGATTGGCTGAGAGACAGGTTAATGTTAGCAAAGTGAATTCCTTCGGCTTTGCTAACATTGAGCTGAGTGACAATGAACGCACAGCGTTGCTCCCGCTTCACATTTTTTGGACCCCTATTAGAGCCTACGGTTCTAATCAGGCGTTTCCAAAAAACACCCCACCATTGTAATTCAGGTGCCCATTACCGAAATGGGGCCGGACACCTGAATAGGGGGTGTCAGCAGCGACCATAGATAGATTCATGCAGTGCATGAATCTATCTATGGTGATTAGAGAGTGACAGGAGAAGGGGGGGGCGGCGCTCCTGCGCCCTTATGGATGCACTGCCACTGCCTCTAACACTGGGCTGTATCTGTGCTTTAAAGCCCAATGTCTGGCACAGAAAAAAAATATACCCTTAATGTGGGGCCCTCCCCAGGCTCCACTGCAAGGGTCATTAGCTTGTTATATCTAGGGATGCCAGAATAAGGAGAAATACCTTATTACTTCCTTCCAACGTTGTGACCACACTCCCTCCCCCCTGCAGCCTCCTCTCTAAGTGGTCACAGTTGTTCGGCCATCCCCTCCATGTACAATACATTGTACGTTATGACCGTTCACAGACCAGAGCTTTAGGAAGAAGAGGGCAGCAATTGAGCAGAGGGTAATAATGCAAATTCCTCTGCCCCTAGACGTAATGAGAGTGTAAACCTTGGAGTGAGTGATTTCCTGGAGTCGGTAAGCAGCAGTTCTAAATTCAGTGTTGCCCAATTGTTCTAAAGGAATGATTTGCAAGGCTTTTGACATTATCATAAAATCCTTATGCCGTGTACACACGAGCGGAATGTCCGACAGCAAAAGTCAGACGGGAGCTTTTCATCGTATATTCCGATCGTGTGTGTGCCTCATCGGACTTCTTACGTCGAAAATTCTGACGGACCTAGAAAGAGAACATGTTCTAAATTTTTCCGACGGAACCAATTCCTATCGGGAAAACCGATCGTCTGTATGCTGTTCCGACGTACTAAAAACGACGAATGCTCTGAAGCAAGTACGAGACGGAAGCTATTGGCTACTGGCTATTGAACTTCCGTTTTCTAGTCCCGTTGTACGTGTTGTACGTCACGGCGTTCTGGACGGTCGGAATTTGGTGTGACCGTGTGTATGCAAGACTGCTTGCCGCTTGAGCGGAATTCCGTTGGAACTCCGTCGGAAATACCTTCAGAGTTTATTTCGACGGGAAAACCGGTCGTGTGTACAGGGCATTACTTTCAGAATTTGTGATGGAAGTGAGGGCTGTTTAAGGTCCATGTCACATTAGCAATCGTCTCTTTATCCCTATCCATGGTTAAAAAAACATAGGAGAAATACTACCATGTGTCA
Source organism: Lithobates septentrionalis (assembly GCA_037952835.1). Taxonomy (NCBI): domain Eukaryota; kingdom Metazoa; phylum Chordata; class Amphibia; order Anura; family Ranidae; genus Lithobates; species Lithobates septentrionalis. Next base: position 689,271 of record JBBDGP010000800.1, read on the forward strand.
CTCCCTTGTTAGCTGATTGAGAGACACACCACTGCCTTGCTGCCAACTTCTGTAGCATTCCCATCAACAAATGAGTGACCCTTATGCCTAGTATACATGATGAGAAAATCGGATGAAAAATACCGCTTTCGGAGCGATCGTCCAATAATCTGATCGTTAGTACACAGCTTTCAAGTGCTGATCTTGACAGTTCATGCAAAATTATCCAAAGGGACAATCTCCAAAATGTCTCTCATTTACTTCTTTCTTCTTGTATTCTGTCTTACAAGAATTTTCGTAACTTTAGTAACCTATTGGTTTTCAATATGGGACTAGCATGCAAAAAAAACGGACGAACGTTCGTCCGATATTCATATTGTGTGTACAAAGCATTGGACGAGTGAGGGTGCAGATTTTGGCAATCCTGGCCCTTGCAACACAAGGGATCTCTAGTGACATGCCTAATGAAGGGGTCCTGCGTGGCTCCAAAATGTTGCTATCTGCTGTAAAGATGTGATCGCTGAATAAAATTTTGGATTCGTTCTGGAGATCCTTGGTGTGCTGGTGACATTCTCTTGCTCCGAGTAGACATGGTTCTAGCCGGTGGTCACTTCAACACCCACTTAGATGCACAGCCATTTCTTCAGGAACGTGTGTTGGGAAGAGTGTGTTGGGATCTCTAGTGGGACATAACCCTCAAGAAGGCTGTTCTGTGCGCCTGTGCTTCTGTGCCTCTAAAAGACAAAATTAAGCTAGAGCTGGAGACACTACAATAAATATGAAAAAATAAATAAAAATATATATATATATATACAGTGGGGACGGAAAGTATTCAGACCCCCTCACATTTTTCACTCTGTGTTATATTGCAGCCATTTGCTAAAATCATTTAAGTTCATTTTTTTCCTCATTAATGTACACACAGCGCCCCATATTGACAGAAAAACACAGAATTGTTGACATTTTTGCAGATTTATTGAAAAAGAAAAACTGAAATATCACATGGTCCTAAGTATTCAGACCCTTTGCTCAGTATTTAGTAGAAGCACCCTTTTGATCTAATACAGCCATGAGTCTTTTTGGGAAAGATGCAACAAGTTTTTCACACCTGTATTTGGGGATCCTCTGCCATTCCTCCTTGCAGATCCTCTCCAGTTCTGTCAGGTTGGATGGTAAACGTTGGTTAACAGCCATTTTTAGGTCTCTCCAGAGATGCTCAATTGGGTTTAAGTCAGGGCTCTGGCTGGGCCATTCAAGAACAGTCACGGAGTTGTTGTGAAGCCACTCCTTCATTATTTTAGCTGTGTGCTTAGGGTCATTGTCTTGTTGGAAGGTAAACCTTCAGCCCAGTCTGAGGTCCTGAGCACTCTGGAGAAGGTTTTCTTCCAGGGTATCCTTGTACTTGGCCGCATTCATCTTTCCCTCGATTACAACCAGTCGTCCTGTCCCTGCAGCTGAAAAACACCCCCACAGCATGATGCTGCCACCACCATGCTTCACTGTTGGGACTGTATTGGACAAGTGATGAGCAGTGCCTGGTTTTCTCAACACATACCGCTTAGAATTAAGGCCAAAAAGTTCTATCTTGGTCTCATCAGACCAGAGAATCTTATTTCTCACCATCTTGGAGTCCTTCAGGTGTTTTTTTAGCAAACTCCATGCGGGCTTTCATGTGTCTTGCACTGAGGAGAGGCTTCCGTCGGGCCACTCTGCCATAAAGCCCCGACTGGTGGAGGGCTGCAGTGATGGTTGACTTTCTACAACTTTCTCCCATCTCCCGACTGCATCTCTGGAGCTCAGTCACAGTGATCTTTGGGTTCTTCTTTACCTCTCTCACCAAGGCTCTTCTCCCCCGATAGCTCAGTTTGGCTGGATGGCCAGCTCTAGGAAGAGTTCTGGTCGTCCCAAACGTCTTCCATTTTTTTGTAACCTTGGCCAGATCTGTGCCTTGCCACAATTCTGTCTCTGAGAGTTCCTTTGACCTCATGATTCTCATTTGCTCTGACATGCTCTGTGAGCGGTAAGGTCTTATATAGAGAGGTGTGTGGCTTTCCTAATCAAGTCCAGGCAATCAGTATAATCAAACACAGCTGGACTCAAATGAAGGCGTAGAACCATCTCAAGGATGATCAGAAGAAATGGACAGCACCTAAGTTAAATATATGAGTGTCACAGCAAAGGGTCTGAATACTTAGGACCATGTGATATTTCAGTTTTTCTTTTTTAATAAATCTGCAAAAATGTCAACAATTCTGTGTTTTTCTGTCAATATGGGGTGCTGTGTGTACATTAATGAGGAAAAAAATGAACTTAAATGATCTTAGCAAATGGCTGCAATATAAAAAAGAGCGAAAAATGTCCCCACTATATATATATATATATATATATATATATATATATATATATATATATATACACAGTATATATATATATTTAATTTTTTCCTATATATATATATATATATATATACACAGTAGTATCAGTTTTGATACCTTTGTCTAATACACCAAGACTTTACACAGTAGAGGATTGTGCAGTTCATTACCTAGAACTTACATTGCTGCCATTCAAGCAGCTGTCATCAAAATTTATTTTTCAATAGCAGTGACCACATTTGTGTCTTTCCAGTTCTCCTCCTGGATTGTAATTCCATCACTTTACAAATCATGATTTTTTTGATATTGTAATAATTACTGTGCCAACAAAAACCATTAGTTGCAGCTTATCTTCAGCAGCTGATTAAATCATTTTATATTAAGTGTCTTATTGTCTAGTAGTCTTTCTGAGTATACATCTTGGAGTAGTTCTGTAATTGCTGCCTGTGGCTCTCCATATATTATATTATATACACAATCTGCAGGAACATGTTGATCACTTGTTAGTGACAAACAATTGTTTTGTGGCTGTACAAGTCTTTCAATGTGATATAAAAACATAAATGATCAATTTTCAAAATCGAGACATAACATAGGTAATAAATACATTAGGAAGAATTTAATTTATTGTTTATATCTTATGGTAACTTAATACAGTGTGTATATATATATATATATATATATATATATATATATATATATATATATATATCTATATCTATATAGATATATATATATATGTAGGAAGGCCAGTATGGTGGCCTGAATTTATGGGAGGAGCCCGGTGGGTATTTAAGCAGCCCGCTCACCTGTGGTGCTTGTCGGTTTCCTGTGCGCGATATACGTCACTAAGCCGACTATTCGATATACCAGCGTCCGCAAGTTCTTGCCTCGCAAGTTCCCGTATTCGATACTCCGTACTCAAAACTTTCGAAATCCGCGTTTTCGTTTATAGTTTGTACCACACGTCTGGCTTGGCTGTCGCAGGTAAGGTCCCGTCGGACTTTTCGTTTTTCATATCATGTCACTAAACCGTGAGTTCAAATTTCGTTTCACCCGCATCTCACAAACTGCAATGTATATCGCTCGTACTTTCGATATGTTACAAATTCGATAGCACAGCGACGCTGACGTCGCTTCATTTCTAGCATGTCGGTATCAGTAGACAGCCATAGCCAGTCGCAATTTTGTAAATTATCAAATCAAGTTAGTTCGATACCAATCATTTCTCATTTCTGAGACATTTCTAAACTCATTTCGGACATTTCAAATCATTTCTCATTTCTGAAAACATTTCTGAACTCATTTCGGACATTTCAAATCATTTCTCATTTCTGAAAACATTTCTAAACTCATTTCTGACATTTTCAAATCATTTCTCATTTCAGTCACCTACCGCGCTCCGATTCGAATCCAGTCGCACCAAAGATGCGCCGATTCGTTCCGGTGTGCCCCAGTTATTACGGCCTCATTTCTATACATGCTCCAGAGTTACGTTATTGTCAGTCAATTGTACCTCTGTCATGGTCATCATTTCATTTCCATGTATCACGTCCCGACATGAATTCAGTCACATGAAAAATGCACCGATTCGTCTCGGCGTGCCCCAGGATTGGCCTCATTTCTATACATGCTCCAGAGTTACGTTTTATCAGTCATTTGTACCTCTGTCATGGTTATCATTCCATTTCCATGTATCACATCCCGACATGAATTCAGTCGCATGAAAAATGCACCGATTCGTCTCGGCGTGCCCCAGGATTGGCCTCATTTCTATACATGCTCCAGAGTTACGTTTTATCAGTCATTCGTACCTCTGTCATGGTTATCATTTCATTTCCATGTATCACGTCCCGACATGAATTCAGTCGCATGAAAAATGCACCGATTCGTCTCGGCGTGCCCCAGGATTGGCCTCATTTCTATACATGCTCCAGAGTTACGTTTTATCAGTCATTCGTACCTCTGTCATGGTTATCATTTCATTTTCATGTATCACGTTCTGACATGAATTCAGTCGCATGAAATGCACCGATTCATCTCGGCGTGCCCCAGGATTGGCCTCATTTCTATACATGCTCCAGAGTTACATTATCAGTCATTTGTACCTCTGTCATGGTTATCATTTCATTTCCACGTATCACATTCCGACATGAAATCAGTCGCATGAAAATGCACCGATTCGTCTCGGCGTGCCCAGGATTGGCCACATTTCTGACACATGCTCCAGAGTCCAGATCATAGCTAATCGCAGACATCGGGGGATTGATCCACATCTCTGTCATGCAATTTCTACCATTTCACTCCCACAACGCATCACCGTTTCGAAACCAGTCGCATCTGAGGTGCACCGATTCGTCACGGCATGCATCACTGGTTCCGATCGCATTTCATACCTATACCAGAGCTCGGTTAGTTGCCAGTCGCTAACACGGCACAACCAATTCGAGCCGCGGTCAAAACAATCATTTCTCTCATTTCATTTAATACTGCACTCCTATTCGAATCCAGATGCATCAAACAAGCACCGATTCGTCCCAGGAGCACCAATATTTTCAGTTGCCCCATTTCAATACATGCTCCAGAGCCCGGTTCACGGTCGAACAAATCGTGACACGACCGGGCCGCACCTCTGTCATGCAGTTCATTCATTTCACAATCAAAGCAAACATTTCGAATCATTTCATTGTCACAAGATTGCAAGCATCATACAAATCATTGCTTCAAGTTACTTAGCAATCCCTTCACGAATTGTCACCTTTTCATTTTCCTCAAAAAAAAAAAAAAAAAAAAATCCATACCTATACCAGAGCTCGGTCGGTTGCCAGTCGCAAAACACGGCACAACCAATTCAAGCCTCGGTCAAGGTAGACATTTCTCTCATTTCATTTCATGCTGCGCTCCGATTCGAATCCAGATGCATCAAACAAGCACCGATTCGTCCCGGTGTGCACCAATGTTTCTTCTGTTGCCTCATTTCAGTACATGCTCCAGAGCCCGGTTCACGGTCGCATCAGTCACGACACGACCAGGCCGGACCTTTGTCATGCAGTTCAGTCATTTCAAACATCAAGGCAAACATTTCGAATCATTTCGTTCTCACAAAAAAAAAAAAAAATATACGAGCTCAAAAACAGGATATTCTCATCAGATCAAATCATGTCACAGGCCGGCAGCGAAGACTTCACGGCCGCTCTGTCGGCTTTCACACAGGCCTCATTTCACTACCTCACAGTACGTACGAATGTGGGAATATTCGTTCAGCAGCCATCGACGAACAAACCATAGATCGGCTCTTACAAACAGAACTAGACCGAGAGTACGTTATAGGCCTTTCACTCAGCCCCCTTTCAGCACTTGGAGAGTCAGCCCTATTTGGGGCTTGTCAAGGGCAAATTCACAAATAAATTACGTTTGGGGTACCACCTGTCTGCGCCTCATTCTTCCCACATCCCCAGTCTCAATTCCCTGATTCCCTCCGAAGAATTCTCCCTAAAATATTCCTCCGTAGACATGCCGATACAAGCAGTCATCAAAGCAGGTACAGGTGCCTGGCTTCCCAAAACCGACATCTCGGATGCCTTTAAGCTCCTGCCTATCCATCCATCCCTTTGGTGCTGGCATGGCATCAAGTGGAAGGAGGCATATTATTTGGCCACAAAACTGACGTTCGGTTCGAAGAGCAGCCCTTGGCTCTTCGACACATTCGCTCAGTCTCTTGCTTGGATACTGTTACACAAGGCTCAGTGACAAAAGTCATCCATTACCTGGACGACTTCCTACTAATGGAACCTCCCAGCAAGCCCCCAGGAGACCTCGACAAACTCAGAGCGATATTCGGAAAACCCAATCTTCCCATCACCGAGCACAAAGTAGAAGGCCCAGCACATAACATCACCTTTCTCGGGGCCAACTTAGACACCTGCGCTATGCAAGCCAGTCTCCCCCTCGACAAACTAACCCGCATTAAGGCGGTCCTTCACAAATTCACCCACACCAAGGGGTGTACCAAGAAGCAGTTACAATCTCTCCTGGCAATGCTGAATTTCGCCATACGAATTATTCCACAAGGCCGCACCTTCGTGTCACGCCTGCTGAGATTCCTGCCAGAAACACAAGACCCCGATCAGATCTTAAATCTAGACTCCGCAGCAATAGCGGACCTATCTATGTGGGACGAATTCCGTCCTCCCGGAATGGCATATCCCTAATTATACCCATGGTTTCAGCCCTGTCACCCCAGGTGGTGACAGACGCTGCAGCCACCACAGGTTTCGCTGCAATTTTTGGCCATCATTGGTTTTCAGGACCCTGGCCTCAACAGATACTGTTGATACCCGGCTTTATTCAAAACATCTTCCCTCCTCGAACTCTATCCCATGGTGGCAGCTGCACAACTCTGGGGTCACCATTGGACAGGGCAAACTGTAGTCTTCACCACCGACAATCAGGCCACGGCAGACATCAACAAGACAGGTCCAATTCCCCAGCAGTCATGTCCTTCCTGCGCAGATTGGTACAACTGTTCTTACAGCATCAGTTTAACATACACTGTGCATTTATTCCAGGCAGACACAATTTAGCTGCTGACGCACTGCCACGTTCTAACTACACCTCCTTTTCAAACAGGTTCCCGGAGCCGATCCAGTGTCGGCCCCTATCCCTGCCTGGTCACAACTGACCCTGGACTAGTTTAACATTTACAAGGAGCAACGCAGCTCATCAATCACTCACTCTCTCATAACACACTCAAAGCCTACCAGACAGCTTGAAAGGCGTTCAATAAATTTCTCACATCCTGCCGTAAAGGACCAATAGATGTCAAACAGGTACTGGCCTTCATTTCATACTGCCACACTCAGCTGGCTTTATCTTACAATACCATTCGGCTACACCTAGCCGGCATACAACATTTCGTGACCCTGGAAGACCCCACAAAATCTTCACTGTTCTCATCACACGCTATACGAGCCATCCTAAGGGGCATCCAGAAACAACAACCAGTGATCAGTACTAAGCGCTTACCCATTACGGGGCCCATCTTCAGGGATATGTCGACTATTCTGGCTACTTCGCCATTCGGTCTGCTGCCCAGCACGGTCCTACAAGCAGCCATATAGTTGGCTTACTACGGGTTCACCTATAACCACCCCACAGACCAAGTATTACGCAGACGGCACTTGCTTCGCCACCAAGACCGTTTCATCCTTCACCTCGAGGTTTCTTAAACCCAGGAAACAGGCTCTGGAGTGGACATTCACCTCTACAGAACCAATAACAGCTGGTGTCCAGTCACCGTACTTAACCGTCTCCTCTCACTCCTGCCTGAACAATCGGACACCAGTCCTCTTCTACCATTCCCAGTTAAACCCTTAAACGCATGTCACTTTGTAAAACACATAAGGATACTTCTCCGCAATCTTCACCTTAAACCCAGTCAGTACTCCGGACACTCCTTCCGCATCGGAGCAGCCTCCGCAGCAACCCGCCAGGGGGTTCCAGACCACATCATCAAAAGACTAGGCAGATGGAAATCAGCCTGCGTCGCCCGGTATATACCCAATCCTCAAGTAGAGATGGCACAGGCATTCTCCAAATTTGCTCAATGAATACCTGAAAACCAATTATATATTATACCCCTACCTGAATGTTTTTGCCCCCTTATTTTGGCATACCGGCCATTAGACCAAGGCACACTTTCAGGTCCATTTCATATGGTAAGTCCACACTTCCAGGTCTATTTCCGATGGTAAGTCTTATCTTTATTATAAGTGTTATCTATGTCCATATCGGACATAGGGCTCCGACCATAAGTAGGAAGGCCAGTATGGTGGCCTGAATTTATGGGAGGAGCCCGGTGGGTATTTAAGCAGCCCGCTCACCTGTGGTGCTTGTCGGTTTCCTGTGCGCGATACCCACCCTCCCATCCCCATTTCAAGGCATTCATTTCATTTCATTCATTTCATCTCATTTCTCTCTACAGAATAATCATTTCTTAAAACCAGGGTATGCCCCCTTATTTTGGCATACCGGCCATTAGACCAAGGCACACTTTCAGGTCCATTTCATATGGTAAGTCCACACTTCCAGGTCTATTTCCGATGGTAAGTCTTATCTTTATTATAAGTGTTATCTATGTCCATATCGGACATAGGGCTCCGACCATAAATATATATATATATAAATATAGATATAGATATATATACAGTATATAGATATATCTATCTATATATATCTATATATATATATCTATATATATCTCTATATATATCTATATATATATATATATAAAATATATATCTATAGATATATATCTATATAATATGTCTATCTATCTATCTATATATATTCAACAAGGATGAGAAACACAAGGGTATAAAATCTCCAAACACTGTTATAAATATGTATAGTGAAAAACTAATTTTTTCTTCTGCTTTTTGGAGCATCATTTTGTAAGTAAATAAGGGTAATTGCAAATAAAAATAATATACAATTGTATACAATTGCGACAAAAGTCATTTTGTAATATAACATTATTAAAGTGGTTGTAAAGCTTTCGTTTTTCTTTTGTAAAGATAACAAACATGCCTAGACTTACGTGCTCTGTGCAATGGTTTTGCACAGAGCAACCCCGATCCTCTTCTTCGGGGTACCCCCTTGGGGCTCCAGGCCCTTTCTCTTCATCGAGTGCCCCCAGGGAAGGACGCTTTGAATAGGGGCACCCATGCAGGCTCGCTCCTGAGACCCAGTACTGCGTCCATTGACACAGAAAGTGGGACTTGGCCCCACCCCTCCACTCCCGTGTCACTGGATTTGATTGACAGCAGCGGAGCCAATCGCTCCCACTGCTATCAATCTGTCCAATGATGAGAGGACAGTGTCGGGAGCCGCTGCGCTCATGCACATCTCTGGATTGGATTGGGCTCAGGTAAGGAAAAGAGGGGGTCTGGGGGGCAGTTGCAGTACAAAAGGTTTATCACCCTAATGCATAGAATGCATTAAGGAGAAAAATCCTTAAGGCTTTAGAACAGGGGTCTCAAACTATCGGCCCTCCAGCTGTTGTGACTACTACAAGTCCCATCATGCCTCTGCCTGTGGGAGTCATGCTTGTAACTGTCAGCCTTGCCTCATGGGACTTGACATTTCCCAACAGCTGGAGGGCCACCAGTTTGAGACCCCTGCTTTAGAACTACTTTAAATATTTCCTTTTCAATCTGTAATTTTCAGTAAAACCCAATGCAATATGGCTACCTGGAGGTGATCAGTACATCATTTGTGTACAGAATGCCCCCATAAATTAAATTTTTTTTTGCTTGTATGATTTGCTTATCAATTTTCCCAGAAGTCTGCTCTAAGATACAAGTCAGATGTTGAGCATCCTCTGCAACAAACATTTCAGTTTTGGCGAGATACTCCCAAAGCGTTAATCACATCTAAAGGGATTTAGACTCTGCCACAGTTCGCAATGCAATAAAATCCCTGCAATGTACACAGATCACCCAGAACAAACAGCCACCCCCCCCCCCAGCTGTTTGCCGGTCGGTCCAGCACTTACCCCATCGTGGCAGGCAGCGTGGTGCAGCGACTCGGCTCCGAGTGTCCTCTCCTCCATGTCCGCTTCCAATCTTTCCCAAGCCTTGACCAGCTCTGTGATGTAAGCCGACAGCGGGCTTTAGCCCTCTGTGTGCTGAAAATGGGTCACAGTAGTGCAAAATGATCTGCACTGATGTGATCCACAGAAGAAGTACAGCCAAACGAGTTTTGGCTGTACTTATCCTTTAAAGCGGTACTAAACTGCTTCAAAGAAAAAAAAATACACCTGTAAGACAATGCCATAATGTGCTAGGAGTGCATCACAAACTAGCACATACTTACCCTAGAACAAAGCCCATTCCAGCGGCGCCCGGTCACCGCTGAGAGGGCTGACATCTTCTACTGGCCTTTCTTCCGGGTTCGCAGTCTCCAGCACTTTGAGTTGCCTAAGACACGATGACGTTACTTCCACGCATGCCCATAAAAGCCCTTGGTTCCAGCAAGAAGCTCTAAATGTCCGGACCTTCAGAGCGCAGAATATCTCCTAAACAGTGGAAGTTTAGGAGTTATTCATTTTACCTACAGGCAGGGGCGTTGCTAGGTCTACAAAAGATCTGGGGCTAGAGCCTATACAGCGTAGTAAAAAAAGTCATACGCTTGGGCGGGCATACACATGTATATAATATACGTGTGTGCGTGTATTTATATCCCCAGAGAGCCCCCCTTACATCAGGGTCCCCAGAGAGCCCCCCTTACATCAGGGTCCCCAGAGAGCCTCCCTTACATTAGGGTCCCCAGAGAGCCTCCCCCTTAAATCAGGGTCCCAAGAGAGCCTCCCCCTTAAATCAGGGTCCCCAGAGAGCCTCCAACTTACATCAGGGTCCCCAGAGAGCCTCCCCTCCCCTTGGGGACCCCTGCAGAGACTCGGGGCTATGGGCCCCAGATTCGGGGCTATAGCCCCAAAAGCCACCCCCTAGCAACGCCACTGCCTACAGGTAAGCCTTATTATCTATTTACTGTGAAATTATTAGTTTGAAGTTAAATCTTCAAACTTCAGTAGTTTGTCAAGCCACCTGTTTGAGTACAGTTTTTGAAAATATAGTAAATTACCTTAAAAATAATTATATAATAAATATTTGCATATTACTTACTTATGGTAATTAACCCCTTGCAACCCCGGGCCAATTCTGACACTTCTATCCTTCATGTAAAAATCATATTTTTTTTGCTAGAAAAATACTCAGAACTCCCAAACATTATAATTATTGTTTTAGCAGACACCCTAGAGAATAAAATGGCAGTCGTTTTTTTTTTTTTTTTATGCCACATGGTATTTGCGCAGCAATTTTTCAAACACGCTTTTTTTTTAAAAGAAACTGTTTCATGAATAAAAAAAAACAAAAGTTAGCCCGATTTTTGTATAATCTGACAGATGATGTTACGCCGAGTAAATAGATACCTAACATGTCATGCTTTAAAATTGCGCACACTTGGAACGGCGCAAAACTTCATTCCTTAAAAATCTCCAAAGACGACGCTTTACATTTTTTTACAGGTTACATGTTTAGAGCTACAGAGGAGGTCTAGTGCTAGAATTACTGTTCTAGCTCTAATGATCTCGGCGTATGTATCCTGTGTGTATCTGGCTCTGATAGTAGCCAGTGCCTCACCAGCCATTGACCTCACCGCATGTCCCTGATGTGCTGTGATGCACTGCAGTGTGGATGCATTGCTGGCTACTGTAGGTACTGTATAGGGCTCCGTTCTAAATTAATGCCACTGCACAAGGTGGCATGCATTATGGTAATGTAGTTAATTATTTTTTTTTTTTTAACGCATAAGGGTTTTTTATACACACTCTATCAAACATATGGGAAACTGCTACATGCTTGTATAAAGTAGGTCACAGACAGGCAGATATCTCCTAGAGAAGAATGGGAGGGGAGACATCTGCCCGTCTTTGCTCCAGCACCAGGACACGCTGTGATGTTATCTGACAGTGGAGAACATTTGCTACTTTGATTCTCCTTTTTGCTTAATAGCAAAGAACCCAACACATTGCAAAATACCCCACCCTCCTATGTGATGGCGAGAATCACCGACTGCCAATAGATTCCCTCTTAATCGCCTGTAATTATTGAGCCATCCATGGCCGACCTTGATCTAAAGAATATGGGCTAAAGAATATCCCAAAATACTCAGCTCCCAAAAACCGAACCGCAAGCCTGTGTGTGCATTTTCAGACAGGTTTTGTAAGCCTGGTTCTACGTGAAAGAAAAAAAAAAAATGAAAAGAAAGAAAAAAATATATCAACAAATCATTTTTTTTCCTGAAAAGCCTTCAGCATAGTCCCATACAACTACCTGTCCAAAAATAAAATACAATTAAAAAAAAAAAAAGTCTTAGAATGCTATATTTGGTTCGCTTTTTTGCTGAAAAACATGGAAACGATCCAGGCACAGGGAGAAATAGTCCGAATGAGAGAAGGCTTTGATTTATTGCCCAATGTCCACCTGATTTTATCATCTACTCTTTCTCGTTCGGTTGGAAAGTTGTACAAAGCATGAGTTGGCATGATCCAGGGGCTCCAAAGAGGCATTAATCAAGTGAAATAAGCAAGTACATACATGTACGTAGGAACTATGAAGTGGTTAATTTTTTTTTTTTCTCTGTAGCCGTTTTATAGAAAGGAGGGCTAAAGCAGTAGTGCTTAATTATCTGGACTCCAGTGGGCTCCCTTTTGATTGTATTAATGAAGCAGCTGCTGCATTGTCTCTTTTTAATTCCTCTATTGTCTTAAGAATATGTCACAGTTCTTTATTCTTTTATCAGGTGCTGTGCAGGAGGAAACACACAATGCCTCATATTCCTACTGTAGTTGCCAGTGCACAAAGGAACCTCCGATGCATTTTTCAAAGAAGGGGCACACATAATTTATAAGTTCTCCTCCATCCACTACTCCACTGTCAAGAATTTCAACAGTATTGAATTTGAATCCATTATATTTTTTTTTTCTTTTCCCTTAATCACAAAAACATGGCTACATATAGATATAGGCGGCGCGGTCGCGTCTAATGAGAGATGCGCGCGTTGGTTTGTGAAGGATGAGGTTGGGGTGCTAATTAGCCTACAGCATGCTTTGTTTCTAGTTTTTTTTTTATTTAAAACAAAAACACAGCTAAATGGATTGGGGGAAATTTTGGTTTTGTCTAGTTGGAGATAAGCAGTGTTTTTTTTAATCGACATGTGGCGATTGGTTTGGCAGGGTGAGAAATGGATGGTAGGTATTTAGCTATGTCTTTTCTGCAACATTCATTGTTATTGGCACATTGGATTTTTTTTAGTGTAACTAAAGAGTGGTTAAAGCGGAACTTTTCCCATAACAACTTGATTAAAAAGGAATGTTCTTTAACGTAAAACATGTTAGAACATGTCCATCTTTAGAATAGATGTATAAACTTATATAAAATGTAAAGTCCAAAGGCAGTAAGTGTGCCTCACAGAAGAAGTCCCATTGGACGAAACGTACGTCAGGCTAGGCACGGAGCAGAGGTGAAGTTGTGGCACACGTGGTGAGTGTTGGACAAACGTTTGTTTTCATTAAGCCTATTTTAACATTTTTGCTTATACTGTACGATCGGGTTTTGCAGTACCCCAAAGGATAATTGCTGTGGGGAGTTGCATCATTGGAGTCAACTAAGTAGGCTGAACAGCTGAGGCGGTATATACCCAAAGTGAGGGGTGATTGCTCACTGATGCGCATATAGACCCTGGTAGTTCTTAAGATCTGGTTAGCAGATATATTTGCCCTATCCATCCTGTGGGAAGTACTGGGTGTTTGCACCGCACAAAATTGTAAGGACACTTTTTTCGCTTTCACTTTGGGGATCAGCAGTTGGTTTTGCAAACACCCGATGCTCCCCACAGGATGGATAGGGCAAATATATCTGCTTACCAGATCTTAAGACCTTCCTACATGCGTATCAGTGAGCAATCACCCTTCACTTTGGGTATATACCACCTCAGCTGCTCAGCCTACTTAGCGGACTCCAATGATGCAACTCCCCACAGCAATTATCCTATAGGGAACTCCAAAACCCGATCATACAGTATAAGCAAAGATATCAAAATAGGCCTATTGGAAACAAACATTCGTCCAACACCCACCACGGGTGCCACAACGTCACCTCTGCTCTGTGCCTAGCTTGGCGTAAGTTTTGTCCAATGGGACTTCTTCTCTGAGGCAGAAAGTGTGCCTCACAGAAGAAGTCCCATTGGACAAAACGTACATCAGGCTAGGCACCGAGCAGCAGTGACCTTGTGGCACTCCTGGTGGGTGTTGGATGAACGTTTGTTTCCAATAAACTTTAGGTCATTTACTAAACCCTGGAGCAATTGCACTTGCAGAGTTCAACTGCACTTTAAAAAGTGCAGAGTCTATTTGCCTTTAGTAAATCAACCACAATGTATTACTGAATTTTTGCACAGTATAGGCGCTTATTTTTTATTATTTACATCCAGAGCTGCAAAAGGGACCTGCCCGGAAGTGATCTAGCAGGACCTAATTTTCTGACTAGAGTTCCACTTTAAGAAAATACAGGGTCAATCCTCCCAAAAGAGATATTCTGGTTGTGAGTGGACTCAGGGGAGATACATCACTTAGTGGCTTCTTCTGTTCCCCACAGGCTGGTCATGTAAAATGTTGTCGATGCATTTTTCAATTCCAGCAAATGAGGTGGAAGAAGCTGTTACACAGGAAATGTTTGTGCAGTGATTTACTGTTATGTTGTGAATAGCCTGGTTAGATTGATCTGTTGTTATATAGGTCTATTCTTAACACACACAGCTGAATGTGTCAAAGGAGAGTCTGCCCCTTCCTGGCTGCTAGCTGGTATACAAATATATGTATATTTAATTAGACAAAAGGACTCAGTAAATAAGTACATAGTCAGTACTGGGCTTTCTTATTAGAAAACCCAGCATGTTTTGCAATCTGTCATTAAAGAATCCTGGATCAAGTCAAAAAATAATGAAAATGTGACATGAAAGATCAGGTTGTAGATTTGACCAACACCCATTATAATATACTTTTAATTAACTTCACAAAATGTTTGAAAATATCTTTGCACTTTAGATATACTAGTAATTTTTTTTCTTTTGGTCTGTATAGAATCTCAACTTTGCTTTTCAAAGTTCATTGTGGGGAATTAATAAAGAGTTTCACGGACACCCTTTAGAATTGTGGGGGAGTGCAGCACCGAAAATGTTGGTGCTTGCCCCCCCCCCAACCCCATTCTGGTACTTATCACACTGGTGCAGAATGGTGGGCGCCCCATACTGGACCCTCTTTCCTCAGTGCCTGCCATCCCCCATACTGATCACAAACAGAGAGTCCCTGATCTGCAACTTGCACAGCTTCTACAACTAAGATCTGAGAGTCTCAAACCTGGAAGCACTCATAATTTTGTGTTTCCAGGTTCATTAAGCCTAGAGGAGATCAGTGAGTAAAGTCCCATACACACAATCAAAAAATCGTATGAAAAATACTGCTTTCGAAGCGATCGTATGATATTCTGATGGTTAGTACAGAGCATTCGAGAGCCAATCATGACAGTTCATCCGATAATATCCGATCAGACAAGTACGATTCCAGATAGTACGATTTTCGTATAATCAGTACAGTTGTCATTCGAAAATACACTATAACACATTACATTACTTCCGAATTCTTTTTTCTGTCATACGAGAATTTTTGTAACTTTAGTAAACTCTTCATTTTCGGTATGAGATTAGCATACAAAAAAAAAAAATGGACGATCATTCGTCCGATAATTTTATTGTTTGTCCCAGGCATTAATCTGGTGATCATTTGCCAATACCTGTCCCGAAATCCCTAAGCAATCAAAAAGCTCAAAAAGGAGCAAGGTGGGCTCCAAGACCACGAGGAGGGATTGGAAGCAGGCTCTGCAGCATTCTTTATGCAGAGTTTTGCTGGGCGACTACCAAGAACGTTCTACCAAGAATACTGCTGTATCTACTGATCATTTTGACGTGTGCTTTTTTTTTTTCTTTTTACTGAAGGTACCATTATGAATGTCATCATATGTTCATTTTGAATTATCCAGGGGTATCGCTGGTTCACTGAATACTTTTATTTACATAGGGTTATTAAAGGTTTCATGCTAAACAAATTCCAAAAACATCTCAGCTGAGTGCTATTCTTCTTTAAAGCTTAAGTGTGGTCAGAAAAAATAAAAATAAGGACATTACTTACAATTGATGCAATGTGTCCCTTGTGTTGCTGGCTCCTGCATTGTTTAAAACCTTCCTCCATCAATCTCCCGCTTACCCCAGGATTGTAATCTTCTAGTTCAGTAGTTAAAAAAGCCAATGGGCCTGTGACAGACACTCATCAAGAGTGCCTAACTATACCCACCTTCTCCGTTCATAGAAGCCATACTATAGCGGTCATGGCACTCGCTACTGAAGAAGCGGCATGGGTGCCCGTTTATTCAGAGCGCATGCACCGATGACATCATCGGAGCAGTATACTGTAAGTATCTCCTAAATGGCGCACGCTTAGGAGATATTTACAGTACCTATAGGTAAGCCTTATTCTAGGCTTACCTACGGGTACAAAGTGTAAAGGGAGATTTACAACCTCTCTAATCAATTACTTAGTATGCAGCTTCTTTACATTTCAATCATTACCTATGTTTCAGTTTAGGCTGCTGCCATGATCATTGCTCCAGATTTGCTGTTACATAGTGGCTCCTTTTCCTTGCAGCATCCTATAGAGCCACCATTGCATACAGGGCCTAGAGTTGTGTCTCCCTACATTGTGTACATCAATAGAAGCACACAGCTCCATAGCATAGGATGGCAAGGCAACCCCCTGCGTTTCCACTGTTAACTCTTTCCTGTGAAGACCAGAAGTTCATGGAAGCAGCACTAAGATCAGGAGCCAACAGCATTAAAAGTTATGAACTGTAAGTGCTGGGGGTAGCAAAAGTTTACTGGGAAATGTTTTATTTTATTGAACTGAATGAGTTAACCTAAAATTGTTGAGGGTGTAATACTACTTTAAAGTGTTACTAAACCCAGGACCCTACATTCACTATATCGGGTCTCCCACAGTACACAGAACATGGAAATGCAATTGTTTTAGTAAATATAAACTGCTAAATACATTTTCTCATCAGCAGTATACAGCAGTCTTGTGACTTCTATCACTGTCTGGTTAAAGCTTGTAGGAGGAGTTTTCATTCTCCTATGACTGTCCTATCAGGCTGCAGGACCCCTGACCCTCTGGACAGTGCTAATTTGACCCTGTGCTGATCACATGGACCCTCCCAAAAAAAAACCCACTAGCAATACACACCAAACTGAGCATGTGCAGAGTGTCCCCAAGGCTCTTTCCTATTAGGAAATGGATTGGGGACTGTGAAATAAAGGAAGGATCAGAGAATAGACAGAATCAAACAGCCTTTTTACATAATGCGGAGGATTAACCCCTTAGGTTCCATGGTGAGTAATTACTGCATATACAGACTGATTTTACTGTTGTGCAGTGGCGGCTGTTGGTATATTTTAGGGGGGTGGCAAACAATGCAGCCACAGCCCCCCCCCCCCCCCGGTCGGTCAGGGCACCCCCCTTCATTATTTGCATTATCAGTGTGACAATAGCGAATATTCATTCGCTATTGTCACACAAGTTGGTGGACTCGGGCCCATCCTTTTTTGAAGCCTATTAGAGCATCAGACTCTAATCACGTACTTCAAAAATAAATGAAAAAACCCATTGGGTTAGGGGGCCGGACGCATGGATAGGGGGCGGCGCCCCCTGCGCCCTGCATTATGGGCCATCACTGCTGCTGTGGATTTAGTAACACTTTAAATTATGATCTACAAAGACAATATTTCTCTGTGTCGATACAGATATGTGCACACACAATAAATAAATTCTGTCTAAATTGGCCCTAGTCAGGGGCGGACTGACCATTCGGCCACTCGGGCACTGCCCGAGGGCCCCATCAGGGTTGCCAGCCTCAGTAAATCCAGGGACAGTATGTAAAAATCTGTGTTTTTTTTTACATCTGTCTCTGAAATATCCCATACCAACATCCTTTTGGTCTAAAAATCCTGAGATTATAGCTGCCCCACCTCTTCAGTACCTTCTCAGCCAATAGAAACATGTCTGTGTATACTGTGTGATTGTATACTGTGTGTGTACTGTGTGGCCCCATATTCTCTGATTGCCTAGGGGCCCTATAATCTCCTATTGCCCGGGGGCCCCATGAGCTGTCAGTCCGCCCCTGGCCCTAGTATATGTATGAATGTGAATTAGGGACCTTAGACTGTAAGCTCCTTGAGGGCAGGGACTGATGTGAATGTACAATGTATATGTAAAGCGCTGAGTAAAATGACGGCGCTATATAAGTACCTGAAATAAATAAGCATCATTCTGATATCGCAGCTGACTAAGATCCTTGAAAGCATTTTCTTCCAGCGAGCCTCAAGTTTAGTAAATAAAGCCGTACAAACACCCAAATTATGATGAAAAGACCATGTCCATAATAATATATGGGTTTCTTTGCATGCATATGTTTCCCACATGTGTAGTATGTACAAGCATGTGCGTTTCTTTTTAAACTTCTATACACTGGAAAATAAAAAAAAGGAGTTAAAAGCAAAAGGAAAATGACTAGTATGTTAACGAGAGAAGAGCTTAGATGAAAACATTGTTGTGTTTCAGAAAACTTCAGTTAAGCCTAATTAAAACATGTGTATTGCACACTGCCAGCATGCTGTATGGCACTTACACGCCATCATGCTGAGCGATAATCACTTTGTTTCAGAATGGTAAAAATAGAGCCATTAGTTATATTTGCATCAGTTTAATTTTCTACTCAGCTAGTTGCGGCTTTGCTCAACTTTCTGCAATTTGCAGGAATTCAAAGACCACTGAAACCAACCCGGGGAAAGACAGACGTATTTCTCGGTTCCCAGCCTGCAGGGTCAGGAGTTCAGATTTTAATTTGTCTTGGTCTGAAGTTAGCTTTGTCTTTTATATCTTGTCTGCTTAATTCCTGACGTAAATGCTGTATCTATTAAAACCGTGCTGTCGGGCGCTCTGTGTGTAGCTGTGCCAGGAATGTTTTTAAACCTGCGTTGCTGGCATAAGATGTATACATTGAGTGGCGTCTTTGTATGCAGCAGTCATGTGATCTGTTATAGACATTAACGCCCCAAGCAAAGTCAATCGTTTTGTTTCTGATCAGAACTGTAATCGTTCCTAGCGCCACTTTCGTAAGAATCTTAAATCGTCGGTATAGGCAAAACTGATATATCTTAATATTTGGTAGATGTCAGATGATAGGCAAATACCAGCTGACAAGTTCTTATATTCCTCTTTTTTTTTAAATTTATTTTAACCGCTTCAGCTCCGGAAGGTTTACCCCCTCTTCACGACCAGGCCATTATTTTTGCGTTACTTTAACTGACAATTGCACGACGCTGTACCCAAATAAAATTGATGTCCTTTTTCCCACAAATAGAGCTTTTTTTTGTTTTCTTTTTCTATAAATAAAAAAAGTGACAATTTTGAAAAAAAAAAAGCAATATTTTTTACTTTTTGCTATAATAAATATCCCCCAAAATATATAAAAAAAACCCAACTTTTTTCCTCAGTTTAGGCCGATATGTATTCTTCTACATATTTTTGGTCAAAAAAAAAATCTGAATAAACATATATTGATTGGTTTGCACAAAAGTTATAGCGTCTACAAAATAGGGGATAGTTTTATGGCATTTTTATTATTATTTTTTTTTTTTATTAGTAATGGTGACAATCTGCCATTTTTATCGTGACTGTCACATTATGGCGGACACATCGGACACTTTTGACACTATTTTGGGACCATTGTCATTCATATAGCGATCAGTGATATAAAAATGCACTGATTACTGTGTAAGTGACTCTGGCAGGGAAGGGGTTAAATACTAGGGGGCGATCAAGGGGTTAAGTGTGTCCTAGGGAGTGATTCTAACTGTGGGGGGGATGGGCTACCACTGACATGACAGCGGTCACTGCTCCCGATGACAGGGAGCAGTGATCTCTGTCATGTCTCTAGGCAGAACGGGGAATGCCTTGTTTACATCTCCCCATTCTGCGGCTCCATGACACGATCCCTGGGACACCGGCAAGCATTGAGTCCATGGGACCCGTGGGCAAAATCATGCTGCAGGTGCCCGCTAGCTCCGCCAATTAAAGGGGACGTACAGGTACGCCCATTTGCCCACCGCTGCCATTGTGTCGACGTTTATCGGCATGTGGCGGTCGACAAATGGTTAAGGAGAACTGGGCTACCTCCAGGCCCACCTGCCCTCTATCTTTCCATTAGAATGCATGGGCTCCCACTCTTGGAGACTCTCATAAATTTACAAGGGTTAGGACTGCAGGTAATACAGGGTGCCATGAAGGGGTCCTGCAGCTTACGCATGCGTTTGCAAATGTGTGCTAACTAAACCCCTGTTTTTAACACATACTGTTAGATAGGCTAATTGGGTTGGCAAGCTGACTGGTCGGTAAGTTGAGCTGGGAATTTTCTCAGTTTTTTTTTCTTGCATGCATTGCCCTTCCATGTACCCCTTTGCTGTGAAGGCCAGTTATAGATGGGGGCAGGGGCCATTTGTTTGCCACCAGACTCCACCAATTACTAATATATCACATTTGAGCAAACTAACCCTTTAAAAATATTTTGGTTGTCTTACATTAGGAGCTCCAACAAATAAAGAATCAACAATTGTTGTGGTAATTTGTCATAGGCTACAATTGCAACAGGAGGATTGAGACTCCATGGATGGAAAGGATTAATAATAATAACAATAATACAAATTATAAAAAATAAAATAAAAAAAAAAGATAATCAATTTTGACTCAAATGATTTTGCTGTAATCTTGCTTTTCGCAAGACAAGTCTGTGGGTCAGGTGACTTACTGGAAACAATGCACTTCCCCTGTGGCTTATGTCTCAAGAGAAAGCAATTGAACTGAGCCATGGGCAGATTCCTCTAGTGTCTAATCTACAAATCTCTATACGGTAGTTAACCACTTGACCTTCGGAAGGTTTACCCCCCTTCATCACTAGGCCACTTTTTGCGATACGGCTTTGCGTTACTTTAACTGACAATTCCGCGGTCAAGCATGTACCCAAAGAAAATTTGTGTCATTTTTTTTCCCCACAAATAGGGCTTTCTTTTGGTGGTATTTGATCACCTTTGTGTTTTCTATTTTTTGCTCTATAAACAAAAAAGTCTGACAATTTTGAAAAAAAAAAAAAAAAATTACTTTCTGCTATAAAATCTAATTTCTTTATAAACTTAGGCCAATATGTATTCTGCTACATGTTTTTGGTAAAAAAAAAAAAAAAAAATCACAATAAACGTATATTGATTGGTTTAGATGAAGGTTATTGTGTCTACTATTTATGGATTTTTTTTAATTTTTATATACTAGTAATGGCAGCGATCAGTGACTTATAGCAGGGCTGCAATATTGCTTTGGACAATCGGACATCAACTAACACTTTTGACACTCTGTGGTAACCAGTGACACTAATACAGTGACCAGTGCTAAAAATATACACTTACTCTGTACTAATGACACCGGCTGGAAAGGGGTTAAACATCTAGGGTGTGCCTAGCCGCTGTTTTTGTGTACTGTATGTGCTGATTTTACTAGGGGGAGAGATGGATTTTGGTCCCAGAACTCTGCATTGTTTACATAGGCTGAGCTCTGCTCTGAGTCTCTGCCCAATGATTGATGGGTGCCGGTGGACATCTAGCGCCCGGCACCCACAGATCGGCTTCTGCTGTGAATAATAACAGCAGAAGTGGCCCGCCAGTGGCACACGCTCCCCCTGTAGGCGGAAGGGCGGGATCACATACATATATATATATATATATATATATATATATATACACATATATATATATATATATATATACACATATATATATATATGCATATATATACATACATACATACATATATATATATATATATATATACATACATATACATACATACATACATATATATATATATATATATATATATATATATAGGATCCAGCTCAAAGCTGCCGCCCTGTAGCAGTGAAACTGTTATAGGGTGGTCAGCAAGTGGTTAAAGCCGGCTATACATGGACCGAAAATTCGGCTGGTTCATCAGGGACTGGCCAAATCTTGATCTGTGTATGGGCCCTGTTGATCCAGCACCAATGGCTATAGCCGACAGCACTGATTGGTCTATTATGAGGGTGGGGAAGTCTCCCCACCATCAGAATACAATAGCTCAGCGGGGAGTATTCCTACATCCATATCGAATGTGTGGATGGCGGAATCAATTTTTTTTGTTTTGAACCCGCTGGTTAAGTGAAAAAAAAAAAAGACTAATTTATGAGCTGTTTAAAGCTTATAAATTATATTGATGTGGAAACTGCCCATTGGTTGTCAAAATTGTTCATCAGACAGTTCTCACCAGGTCTTTTAGTCTTATAGTAGCTTTGTCATGATGTCTCATCCCAAGCGGCGGCAACTTTCAATTTACTGTACCCACTACTGAATGAGGCACCACTGATGGTCATGTGACAGTAGGTTCATAAATGAGGGTCTTCGAAACATTTTTTTTTTTAGAGAACGAATAAATAGCTGGGAGTAGGAAGGTTGGAAATGAATACAGTTACAATAACATGGAAGAGAATGCAATCAAAATGTAAAATAAATACTTTAAAGCCCAACTTAAGATTCCTATACTTTAGCTAGGTATATTGAATGTGCAGCAAAAAAAGAACATGGCTCAAACCCACAATCCAAGGCACAGGCAACAGAGGAGGAATTAGTGGTCTCTCTGTCCACCACATCCCCTGCTGAGTCAGAGCTACAGCCCTCCAATTAGCTCACGGTTCTTGCTGATTGGAAAGCTTTAGCTCTGACTCAGCAGGAGGCGTGTCAGACTGCTGAAGAGAGCCTGCTGCTTCCACGCAGATAGCAATGGTTCTTCTCTGTTTCCTGTGCCCTGGATTTTGGGCTGGCTCTGGGGAGAAATTTAGAAGCATAAGGCTCCTTTCACATTTGTGGTATTATTTACCACCCCCCTGAAAAGTGATCTTCTGCGGATCAGGTTTCAGAAGACAGTGAAAGGAGGTTAACAGGTGTGCAGGAGGCAATATTGCAGCCTCCTAATGCCACCTCTTGATGTTTGGCTCACGGTTGCAGTGTGGCTCCATTCACCTACTTGGAAATGTTTATTGTGTGGTAATGCCTGTTAAACTTTACATGTAGCATTATAATTGCCATGCTGCAATGCAAAGCATCACGGCCATGGCAATGCGTACAGCTCCTAGCTGAACCATGCCTGCTTGGTGGTAAAACAACTCCCTGTTTTTACTGCCCTCTGACCAACCGTGAGAGCCTAATGCCTCGTACATACGTTCTGAATATCGTACGACCGTTCTCGCTATAGTCGCAAGTAGAAATTGAATAGCTGAATAAATTCTCGTACGACAGACAAAAAAAAATCGGAAGTGATGTCATGTGTTGTAATGTATTTGTATTGTATTTTTGGACGACAACTATACTGACTAAACGAAAATCGTACGATCTGGAAGTGTACGAGGAAAATTTTCGTGTATGTCCGATCGAATAATATCGGATGAACGGTCATGATCGGCTGTCGAAAGTAGTGTACACACGATCCGAATATCGTACGATCCTTCCTCGGATGACCGCTTTCGTACGATATTCAGATCATGTGTACGGGCCATAACAGTAAAACATTTGCTATGTACCCTTTTGCTGCACATTCAATATATCTAGCTTCAATAATAGGAATCTAATTGGAAAATAATAGGAAACTGTAACTGGGATTTACTGCATTGCAATAACACCTAAAAACATGCACTACCTGAAAATACGCTACGGGGTTGAATAATCTAAATTGTGTAACATCTGGTGCAGCACGGTAGACAATCAGCTTCTAACTTCAGGCTGTTCATTTAAAGTGATTGTAAAATCTATTTTTTTTATAAAGATAACAAACATGTTATACTTACCTGCTCTGTGCAGTTGGTTTTGCACAGATCAGCCCAGATCCTCCTCTTCTCGGGTCCCTCCTTGGTGCTCCTGGCCCCTCCCTCCTGTTTGAGTGCCCCCACAGCATGCAGTTTGCTATGGGAGCACCCAAGCCGGGCTGCAGCTCTGTATATCCATTCAGACTTGGAGCTGTGGTTCGGCCCTGTCCCCTCTCTCCTCATTGGCTAACTGACTTTGATTGACATCAGTGGGAGTCAATTATGCCACTGCTGTGTCTCAGCCAATCAGGAGGGAGAGTCTCGGATGGCCGAGGCACTCGTGGACATCGCTGGATCAAGAGGGGGCTCAGGTAAGTATTAGGGGGGATGAGGAGGGCTGTTGCACACAGAAGGCTTTTTATCTTATGCATAGCATGCATTAAGATAAAAAACCTTCAGCGTTTAGAACCACTTTAAGCTTTGACAAAAAGAAAAAACTAGAAGTTGATTGGTTTCTATGCAGAGATGCACCAGATTTTGCACTCACCAGTTTTAGTAAATCAACCCCTATTTTTGTAAAAGTAGACCCACCAACTGCTCCAGGCCCACATGGGCCCTGACCTAAATAACAAAGTGACCGATTAATTATGGTGAAACAGTTTTACAACTTGTTTAAAACAGCGTCAAGTTCTCGAAGTGTCCACCGTGATTCCTGGCAAGGTCAAAATTTTAAGAATTAGAAAGTCATTAAAAGGCAGAACACCTGTGCTTGTAATCCAGAAAATGAAATGCTTGTATACAAAAACAGCATTTAGCTTACTTAAGGTATGTCCGCATAATGCAAGATAATTGAAGCTTTGTCATCTCCGTTGCCTAGAAACAGATAGCCATGTTACGACTCCCGAATTGCCTCTAGTTGACAAGCTGGGAGTATTTTTCTGTTTATCATGCTTGCTAATGATGGGATTCTTTCCAAAAGCCTTGTCTTAATCTTAATTAGAGTTTATCAGCAAAAGGGCTCTGTGACATTGCACAGAAGATGATTTATTTAAAATAATGAAAAGTATGAGTGAACATTTTTGGCGGCGAGAATAGATATTTAAAACCCCTCAATCCTTGCAGGAGAAGCGCACATTTTCCAAAATGTAATCAAGTCTCAGCCATGATTTCATGCTTTGTTATCACAACTCACAGGATACTTCAGTATGGCTTTGACAGTAATTATGAGCAACGCTCAGACACTTCCTGTAGGGAAGCAGATCTGTTTGGTTAAGGATCATGATTATTAACAGGACAGGGAAATAGCAAGCCAAAGATTTCAGACACCCGGGAACTTCTTTGTCTAAAGTTTTGAATAAAGAAGAAAAAGTAAATGATTAAATCTGAAATTATAAGATAGTTGTCTTATCCGAAAAAGCTGCTTAGATGAGTGGTGAAACATCTTCAACCTTGCAGAACAATTAGAATGTGACTAAATATTAATAGATATCCTATGATAGGCATCTCTTGTTCTCCTGTGGTTTACACTACTCAGCACTTTAAAAAATTTGATCAATTCACAAAGCTAACACACCAGGATAAGGATCTTTATTAAGTCGTGACTGTGCTTTCCAGCTTGATCCAATGGAATCTCAAAATTTCAGTCACATGGCTAAAATAAAGATCTTTATCCTAGTTTTAAATCTTTCCAAATTTAAATAGTATGAAACCCTCAGCATTTTTTTTAGTTTAACACGCTGAGCACCATAAATTAAACATTAGCCAGTAATGTATTTGCCAGAATTCTTACCCCAACACTTACCCCAAGTTCCTATGAAGAGAGATGGGTTTACTAGTACTGATGTTCTGTGGAGAGAGAGAGGAACAGTAATGGATGGCGAGGTTAGCCAATGTGGGCGAGGTTCTCAATGTGGGCCATGGTGTTCAATAGACTACTTACAGTGGGGAAAGCAATTATTTGATCCCCTGCAGATTTTGTAAGTCTATCCACTTACAAAGAAATTAAGGGTCTATAATTTTATCATAGGTGTATTTTAAACAATAGAGACAGAATAGCAACCAAAAATCCAGAAAAAAAACACATAATGCAAATGTTAGAAATTGAGTTACAGTTCAGTCAGTAAAATAGATATTTAATCCCATAACAAACCAAAAATAATTCTGGCTCCCACAGACTGGCTACAGTATGTGCTCATGTGGTACACAGATTAGTCCTGTCAATTTAAGAAGCTGCTCCTAACGACAACTTGTTATGTGTATAAAAGACACCTGTCCACAGAATCTCTTTCTTCCATTCAAACCCACCATCATGGGCAAGACCAAAGAGCTGTCAAAGGATGTCAGGGACAAGATTGAAGACATGCAAAAGGCTGGAATGGGCTACAAAACCATCAGCAAGAAGCTTGGTGAGAGGGAGACAACTGTTGGAGTGATTATTCGCAAATGGAAGAAATACACAATAACCATCAATCACCCTCGGTCTAGAGCACCATGCAAGAATTCGCCTCATGGGGTAAGGATGATCATGAGAAAAGTGGAGGATTAGCTCAAAACTACATGGGAGGAGCTTGTGAATGATCTCAAGGCATTTGGGACCACAGTCACCAAACAAACCATTGGTAACACAATATGCCACCATGGATTGAAATCATGCAGCACCCGCAAGGTCCCCCTCCTCAAGAAGGCACATGTACAGGCCTATCTGAAGTTTTCCAGTGAAAATCTAAATGATTCAGAGAAGGATTATAAGTAAGCAATGTGATCAGATGAGACCAAAATTAAGCTCTATGGCATTACCTTGCCATGTTTGGAGGAAGAAAAATGCTATGACCCTAAGAAAAACCATCCCTACAGTCAAGCACAGAGGTGGAAACATTATGTTTTGGGGCTGTTTCTCTGCTAAAGGTACAGGCCGACTTTTACGCATTGAGGTGCCAATGGACGGGGCCATGTATTGTAAAATCTTTGATGAGAACCTTCTTTCCTCAGTCAAAACACTGAAGGTGGGTCGTAGATAGGTCTTCCAGCATGACGATGACCCAAAACTTACCGCCAAGGCAACAAAGGGGTGGCTCAAGAAGAAGCACATTAAGGTCATGGAGTGGCCTAGCCAGTCTCCAGACCTTAATCCTATAGAAAATGTATGAAGGGAGCTGAAACTTTGAGTTGCCAAGCAACAGTCAAGAAACCTTCAGGATTTAGAGAAGATCTGTAAAGAAGGGTGGACAAAAATTGCTTCTGAGATGTGTGCAAACCTGGTAACCAACTACAAGAAACGACTTACCTGTGCTTGCCAACAAGGGTTTCCCCACCAAGTACTAAGTTATGTTTTGCTTCGGGATCAAATACTTTTTTTGCTCACTGAACTGCAACTCATATAATAACATTATATTATTTTTAACATTTGCATCATGTGTTGTTTCTGGATTTTTGGTTGATTTTCTGTCTCTATCATTTAAAATACACCAATGATAAAAAATATATAGACCATTAATTTCTTTGTAAGTGGGCAGACTCTTCAAAAGCTGCAGGGGATCAAATAATTATTTTACCCTCTGTATCTATCCACTATAGATCAATCTGCCTGTCAGAACAGCAAAGGAGTCAACGCTGGGTGCATTATAGCATCTGGCCACCAGTTGGACTTACATATTTGTGTTAAAATCCTCAAACAGTCCCTGGATCTGGGGATGCAAGGCTTTTGTTAAAATCCTCAGACGGTCCCTAATGCCGCGTACACACGACCAGACTTTACGCCATACTTGGTCCTTCGGACCGAAGTCCGTTGGACAATTCGATCTGTGTGGGCTCCAGCAGACTTTTTTTCCCCAAAAGTTCGACGGACCTAAAAATGAAACATGTTTCAAATCTTTTCGACGGACTCGAGTCTGGTCGAAAAGTCCACTTGTCTGTATGCTAGTCCGATGGACAAAAACCGATGCTAGGGCAGCTATCGGCTACTGGCTATGAACTTCCTTGTATTAGTTCGTCGTATGTCATCACGTACGAATCCGTCTGACTTTTTTTTTACAGGTAATTTTCTTTTATTGAAAAAAGGATATGCAAGTACAGAAATCAATAACATTGGTAAAACAATAAAGAATTGCATAGTACATTGTTGTACATCAGGAAAGCAATCACTTCAATGTCAAGTTGAACAAAGTGAGAGAAGTGACCCGGCCTGTAGGTTCATTTGGAACTAAGTAGGATCAAGCAAGACCTTATGTTGGTGAGACTGAAGTACAGTCAGTATCTGTATGAGTCAGTGGGGGTTATAGTTTACAGTTTAGGGGGCTTTGGGTGTTAAGAAGGGGGGTAGGGAGCAAAAGGGGCAAGTAGAGATCCGGAGCATGTTGAGTTTATAAAAAGTGAACTTGTATTCTACTTGTGATAGAATTTCAAGGCAGGTGTCTAAAAGTCTTGTGATAATCCGTCGGACTTTGGTTGATCATATGTAGAGAAGCCCGTTCATTTGGAAAGTTCGTTGTAAAGTCCGTCGAAAAGTCCGCCGTACAAAGTCTGACGTAAAGTCCGCCCGTGTGTACGTGGCATTAGAATCCAGGACTGTAGGGAGTTATGGGAAGAGTGATAAATTCTGCCACACCCCACAGTTAAATAGACCTTGAAGATTAAAAATTCAAAAAATAATTGGTGGTCCAGTGCCTTATTTCCAACACTACATTACACTACACTACTACTTTATACTGACTTTTTTTAAAAGCAAAAATGTATATGTTAAATAAACGATTTAGTGTAGTAGAATATTTTGATTAGTTAAATACAGGTATAGGTTTATACTTCAGACCAAAAAGACTATGGACGAAACTATGGAAGATAGGATAGAGGTTTTAAACGCTGGACAGTTTTTTTTTTCTATATTATTAAAAGTGAAGTGTGGGGCTAACAAAAAAAAAACGTTATACTCACCTAGGTGAATTCATCCTCGCTCCGATGCTGCATCTATCCCTCTGCATTGAGAACTGAGCAATTAAACACCGCTGATCACTTAGTTCTCCCCTCCACTCTGAGCAGAGAGCAGTGACTGTCAG
This sequence comes from Lithobates septentrionalis, assembly GCA_037952835.1. Taxonomy (NCBI): domain Eukaryota; kingdom Metazoa; phylum Chordata; class Amphibia; order Anura; family Ranidae; genus Lithobates; species Lithobates septentrionalis. Next base: position 718,281 of record JBBDGP010000800.1, read on the forward strand.
CTGAAAACAGGTCAAAAGAGTGCAGAACAAATTGCACTCCTGTGATCCATTGGAGAAGTATAGCCAAAAAAGCTTTGGCAATAATTCTCTTTTAAGGTTTTTTTTTCTTCTTTTTTTTAAATGAAAAGAGAAGGAAGAAATGGCCAAGGCAGAGTGTTGGCAGTAACAGCAAGAAGAAGAAGGAAATGTTTTTAGTTTTTTAATAGTTAAATGGATATAATAGAATTGTATTGATTTCATCATTAACATTCTCAGCAGGTTTGATAGTTCCCTATGATCGAGACCTGATTAATTTTAATAAAAGCCTGCCACTCAGTCACAAATTCTACTGCTGCACTGAAAGCCCTCTCTGACATGACAGGCAGGTTGTTACTTCAAAAGCATATTGGTCCACCCCCCCCAGCCAGTAGTAAATTCTGGACACCTAGTAGTCCATTTTTTAGTTTACAGTCTTGCTGTCCCTGCCCATGTTTGCTTGATCACGGTAGGGATGGCCTTATGACAAAAAAAAAATCTTAATAAAAATGATTACAAAAGTTAATTGGTAAATAATGTTTAATAAAAATAAAACACATAAAAAAGGGTTGGCAGGTGGTAACATGTTAATGTGGGATCACCCAAGCCATGAATTGGAGGAAAGGGGTTGTGTACAAGAGCTGGTATGGAAGCAGTCGAAATGCCTAGCAGCTTTGCCATGCATACATTTAGGTTCTGGGCTTGTGGTTGGCTTGAGGACATTTTTTTCTTTTGCCCCAGCAACTGAGGAAAGGAAAACTTGGTATGGTAAGGATGTTACTGAAGGTGGTGGGATAATGATTTGATTTGGAGGACCACTTTCAGGAAGGGCAGGCATCCTGTGGCCTTAAGATTGTACGCTCAGATTTTGCTTCTGCCTGTTCTTCCGCCTTTGTCCCTGGAGAAAGTATCATAGGAGATGGTCAGTAAGGACTGAAGGGTGATTGAAATGAGTCTCCTACCAAATGTGGCAGCCAAAAAAGATTCAGTTGGACCCCTCTTGCAGCATTCTTCCAAGCTGGTAATATTTTTACCCAGTTTGCATTGCTGCCCCTGCTCATGTTTGCTTGAGTTGGGCAAGAAAAGTCTTAAAAGGAAAAAAAATGTGGGAGCTGTTTTCACAAGTTCTTCACTATGTTTGATAAGGACCACTATTCTCTTGGCTCACCACAGTGTGTTATGCCATGGAACAGACTACAAGGCTCACATTCCTTTGCAATCTCCCATAAACAAAACACAACTTGAAGTTGCAGATTTTTAAAATATTTAAATTGCCATCCCTGCCCATGTTTACTTGAGCTAGACAGGGATGACCTTAAAAAGAAAAAAAAGAAAGAAAAAAAAATATGCCTGCTGCATCTGGAGCTCCACTGTCCAGCCACTGTACAATATTTGTGACTATTGTGTCTCAAATAGTACACTTATACTTCCCTTATTCCTTGCTCCTGTAGGTTTCTCCTCTTCATGCAACCAGTCCCCTGAAGCTGCTTCTCTTCAGTGCCCTGTTTGTTGGTCACACTCGGACATCATCATGTACAATGCAGGACCAGCAGTCATGCATTGTTAGTGAGGATGCCAAGTGCCTGCCAACCCCTATCGTCAAGAAAGGAAAGTGCTGGTTGTGGGGGGAGCAAGGGATAAGGAAAGTAAAACTGCTTTTTATTTGTGGAGCAAAAAAAACTTCTTTTAACGGTACTGTGGGCAGAAAGGAGCATTTAACCCTTGCAGAATGGGAGGTGCCCCATTGCAAGGGTAGTTTTTTTTAAATTTCCCTGGAGTTCAGCTTTAACCTCGCTGACGGTATTCCCGAGTGTGGCTTGGGGTGGATTTTCAGTACCAAAAGCGGTAACCCCGAGCCACACTCGGGATCGCATCGCAGGATCCAGGTACAGCTTACTTACCTTGCCCCCGGGATCCTGCGATGTCTCCCCGCTGTGTGCAGCGGCTGTGTCTCCGCTCGATTCTTCACAGAGCCGAGCTCCATTCCCTGCGAGTGTTGCGACGCACGGACGGAGCATGGCGCCAAATTCAAAAAGTGAAAATCACACAATACATACAGTACACTGTAATCTTACAGATTATATTACTGTATGTAATTATTTCACATCCCTTGTGTCCCTAGTGGTTTCTCCAGTGTCCTGCATGCAGTTTTATATTATAAATACTGTTCTTTCTACCTGGCAACTGGAGATTGTCCATAGCAACCAAAACCGTCCTTTTACATCAAAAGCGGTTTTAGACCAGCTAGAAAACAGTGATAATAAATTAGTGATAATAAATCACTTGCAGAATTGAGCGATAGAGATTTGTGGGGAAATTCGTCATCAAACACTGAAAGTAATGACAGCGACAATTCTGCAACTAAGCAAATTTCAGTGTTTTTGATCTGATTACATTATTCAATAATTTTTATTATTATTATATTATTATTTGTTATAATTATTTATAGTTATTTATGATATTATAATTTATGATTTTGTGTTTCAAACTTTATCATACCCGGGATGTCTACTAGACTCTTGTTTGGACAGATTTAAGTGTGTTATTCCTAAGAATCACAGGCCTACAAGATAAAACTTCTATGCAAAAGAATTGTACCTATTCGAGCATCAAAAATCTCAAATAATCATACCGCCAGGGAGGTTAAAATAAGTAACTGTTTAGATGTTTATACTGCTTTATCTAAAAGTTTAAAATATTCTTTATGCACACTTTTTAATAATTTTTATGACTCATTTTTTTTTTTTTTTTTTTATGTATCTACATGTGGTTCAAATTTTAGCTGGAGATCAATAAATCAGAATGCATTGCTTGGTTTATAATGGAACAGAAACCCTAATTTATTTAGGAAAATGCTGTTTTTGCAACAAATTGCCTCTCTCATCCGAGAAACCAATCAGATATGCAGAATTAATTATTTAGTAATTCCAGCTAAACAATGTCCATATATGTATTTCTTTTTTTTTTTTTGGCAATTTAACTATAGACTATCATCTGTTCTTATCTCAGCAAGCAGATTCCTGTAATAAGTTGTTTTAAAACTGTAATCTCTTTGTGGAGAAAAATGAAGTGAAGTTGAAAAGGCATTTATCTGTTATGATAAACACTGCAATATTACTTATCAAAATGGATACACTTTTCACTTGCATAGCGAATACAGCATCCATACACCCCATCCACCAAGAAATGTAAACTCGGCAGTAAAGGATATGATCCCAGCCAAAACAGATATGAATTTATACCTTGGTCTGGAATTAAAGATAACACCATTTAAGTGATTTGTTTTTTGTGTCTAAACAAGTTAAACAAATTAGTTCTTCCCTTCAACTCATTAATACATCAGACATAATCTAGTTTTTTTTTTTTTTTAATGCACAGTCCCATGAGGATGCCATCATTCGCAGTTAAGGAATGAGATAAAAAAAAAAAACAGCCTAATTTGGAGTTTTAGCTCTTAAAGTTGTTTCCACTTTTAAACATTGCATTTTCTTTGAAAATAAATTGGAATATTAATCTTTAAATGGATCGGTGTTTAGGGACATGAATAAAACATCATTAGAATGCAGAAGACTTCAGGTCTGTTTATGCATGGGCTGTGATCACCATAATTAAGTTATATAAGTGAGATGATCCTCCTGTGCAAATTGCTGATAAAGGGTTTGTTTATGATGCGCAAAAACAAAAATATAATAGAGTTGGCTCAAAAAGACTTTCTGTAGACAGATGAATGTTGCCCTGAGATCCGCAAGTCGGGAGATATGTACCCGTCCTAGAACAGACTAGGCAAGCATTGAGACCCCACCACTCTAAAGACAGATTGATGGCGCACCACTATGATCCAACCCCTTTCAGTGTAGAGAATAGAAGGAGTGGAAAAGCTTTCACAGAGATTACCAAAAGGCTATAAAATCACTGTGGATGATAATGAGCACTTCCAAAAGAGAGTGGCAGATGACATTTGAGGTTGATTTACTAAAGGCAAGTAGACTGTGCTCTCTGCAAGTGCAGTTGCTTCAGAGCTTAGTAAATGAGCTCTGCTGACTTTCATCATCCAATCATGTGCAAGCAAAAATGTATTTATTTTTTTTCCTTGCGCGTGATTGTGTATTTTTTGCAAAGTGAAGCTTAACCTCAATTACTAAACTTCGGAGCAACCGTACTTTTTCAGAGTGCAACTGCAAATTGCACAGTCTATTTGCTTTTCGTAAATCAACCCCATTGCACTTGATTATCCCAAGCGATAATTAGGAGCATATCTCTCCATAATAAATCTGTTTTTAAAGACATTAAAGTGGAACTTAGGGCAAACCCTGAATGCACAGCTCTAAAACATATCTATTTACTATTTTACCTGCTAAATGATTTGTAATTCTGCACAGCCAATTTTGTGATTTACACACATGGAGCTCCTGTCCTGATTAAGCAATCCATCTTCTTCAAGCAATGTGTCAAACACTCTGACTTCAGCCTCCTCATTGGACATAAAATCATCATCATCACCTCTGTCCAACGAGCTGGAAGCAGACCCAAGAAACAATAATTCAAAATAAGAAAGTAGCAGTATGATATTACTGACTGATCAGGGGTGTGTGTATCACAGGAATAGTTGGCCAAAATGACAAACTCGTTGACAGTTTACACAGAAAATATACTTGTTTTAACTTTCTATAAAGAGGTTTTCCTGAAGTTACACTTTTATATCTTATATAATAGGGTGACTTGTCTTTAGCTTGCCTGATTTTCTGAGTTACTCATTAACTATGAGTCCTTTTCCATTTTCTTGGGACTTGGATAGACTTGGAGGTGGGCGGATATAAGCTGATACAAGTCCGTTCACATCCGCCTGCCCATAGAGCTGAATAGAGGCACCTGTCAGGTCCACTTGAAAAACTAACTGGCGGATTTGATCAGAAGCCTTGTGTGAAACGAGCCACCCATGCAGATACTCTGACTGTGTTGCTTAGTATAAGCCTAATGGAGGAATATTGCTGATAAAAATTCCAGGCAGAAGATTCTTTTCATTTCAAAACGTTTTTTTTGAAAATTTCACAAAAACAAGTTTAGGTACAGACAAAGGAGTTGGTTCATAACAATAACATAGTACAAACTGCACCAAAATATGGATACAGTATGGTGTAAAAGGTTGGATAATGGGGGAGTAGATCCTACAATGAATCCCATACACTTGCCCTCTAACAAGGCTGGGCCAGGCAGATTTTTTTTCTTTATTATTATTGCAAACAGAGCTAGTCTTGTAATCAGGCCACATTTTTGTTTTCTGTGATATATATATATATATATATATATATATATTTTTTTTTTCCTGCTATTAGAGTTATGAAACAAAAAAAACCTTGTTTTTGTGCAAATCAACTATCTGTTTCCGTCTGACTGAAGATAGGGGTATTTCAGGGCTTGTAAAATAGAACATGTTTTTGCCCCAAAATTATATCTCTAAACCAGCCTTCTCAAACTTTTTTCCCCAGAGGAACTTCTGAAAACAATTTTCAGGTCTCGGGGAACCCTTACTAAAACCAATTCATTGGGGGGCAAGGGCAAACATGCTCCTTACAGAGGTGGTCAAAATACCAACCTTACAGACAGCTAAAATGATAATTGGTATCGTGCTGCTGGTTCTGCCAAATAAGTGGCATTGGTCCTGCAGCTATGCAAGCACCATCAAATGGGAGGTCAATCAGCCACAGCTCAAGGAACCCCTATTAACCTCTGAGGGACCCTAGAATTCCACGAACCCTGGTTGAGAATAGCTGCTGTAAACTGTTACCAATTTCCCATCTTATCAGCTTCTAAATTATGAAAGTTGAGGTGTAGGCAGAAATAGTTAAAAAGACTTCAGCTATTAGAATAATTTACAGAACTAGAATTTGATGGTTGTTGGTGTACTGTAAGCCAAAGTTTAGTTTCTGCAAAATGTCCTTTTTCCATTTTAAGTATTTTACCATTTTTACGGTTTGTTATTTTAAAATTGTACCATTGTCTAGTACAATGACAAAGTCAGTGATGTATAGTGCAAATTCAAATGACAAAACTCTCTGGAGTTATTATGAGAAGTTTTATTTATTACATAAGTTAGGAACTGACTTTGGCAAGTGTACTTCTAGCATTTGTTGGCATATTTCACAAATTTGGAATTCCTCTGCAATGAATCAAAGTGTTTTTTTTTTCCCAACTGAGTAATTAAAAGAGGTGGAAGTAAATGAACAGAAGAAATGGTATCCGTAATTAAGTATTTTTAATTTTAAGCCATTTTGAAAAATAAGTGTTGCTATTTAAGAAAAGATTTAAAGAGTGCTTTTGGTCCATGCTGCAGAGGTCCTGAGCAATGCAGGTATTCTTGTTTACAGAAAAAAAACTAGATCAACTAATTTCAAGAACAAGTAATTACATTAAACTGATGAACATAAAAATGAGGGACAGAAAATGAAAGTATATGCTATACATGAGTGCACTTACAAGCCAGTATTGTTCAGCACTTAACCACCTTAAATAAGAGTGACAGTGCACTTATGTAAAGGTGGAGGACTACTGTATGTGCTTTTTGAAATAAAATCTATTGTGCTCAATCAGAAGAGTGACACAACCAATCCCTCTCCGTTCCTCCCTCTGATTATGTGCTATGTATACATTTCACTTATACAGGGACAGTCAAAAAGTGAGCAGCAATTACTAAAAACCTAGAAAGTCCAATATGCTCTTCAAATACCATACCATACCATAGAAGCACCATGTATCAAATGTTATTTCTTCAAGGGAATAGAAAGGTTACGCAGGTTGTTATATTGGTAGAGTTACCTAAGGGCTTGGGTAAAGAGGCGTTGTTTTCCTACATTTGACATCAAATGCAGATTGGCAGCTTCCCAGTGGTGCATTTAAATGGAAAAAGCAGCATTTGGGAGCAACCGTTGTCTACACGCGCCTTAAGACACATGAAGGTGGGGTACCACCTTAGGCACAATCATTTTTAGAGATACTATGGGGTTGATTTACTAAAGGCAAATAGATTATTCAGTTTGCAAGGGCAGTTGCAATTTTCCCTAAGAGTTTAGTGAATACGGTGTCCTGGCAAACAATACCCAATTGTGTGCAAGAAAAAGTTAATAAATAGCATATTTACTTGCACATTATTAACCACTTGCTACCCGCCCACAGTATTATTGCTGCAAGCAAGCGGCAGCTGCAGGCACCACGACGTACTGGTACTGTCACCACCACACCAATTATATGATGACACTGTACTGCACTGCTAAGAGTTAAAAAAATACAAAAAAAAAGTTGTGAATACAAAAATACATTTTCTTCTATTTCTTCATTTTCCAAAAAAAGTGCCACAAAAATTACAACTTCAAAAAATGTACCATGCTTCTTACTAAATACCTTGGACAGTCTACTTTCCAAAATGGGGTCATTTGGGAGATATTTGTACTGTCCTGGTATTTTTGGGCCTCAAGAGAGGAGTACCATCAAGGAGGATCAATGTTTAAATACAGTAAACCATAGTTTGTAGACTATATAACTTTCTATATAACTTTCAAACAGTCTAAATAACATACACGGAGTTGGGTTATTTTTATCAACCATGTAGCAGACTACATTTTAGCCAAAATTTATGAAAAAGGATTATTTGTTTGCAAAATTTTTCAACATAGACTAAGAAAAACGTGTTTTTAAAATAAAAAAAATAGGTATTTTTTGTTTATATAGTAATGATGAAAAGCCCAGTGTTGATTAAATATCACCAAAAAATTAGCTCTATTTGTGTGAAAAAAAAATTGTATAAATTTTATTTGTGTAAAGTGTTGCATGACCACGCAATTGCCAGTTAACCACTTCAGCCCAGGAGGGTTTTACCCCTTTAATGACCAGGCCATTTTTTTGTGATACTGCACTGCGTTACTTTAACTGACAATTGCGTGGTCCTGCAATGCTGTACACAAATAAAATTGATGTCTTTTTTTCCCACAAATAGAGCTTTCTTTTGGTGATATTTGTTCACCTCTGCGGTTTTTATTTTTTGCGCTATATAAAAATAAGAGCAACAATTTTGAAGAAAAAACTATATTTTTTACTTTCTGCTATAATACATATCCAATAAAAAAATGTAAAAATTCAAATTTCTTCATCAATTTAGGCCACTGTGTATTCTGCTACATATTTTTGGCAAAAAGAATCCCAGTAAACGTATATTGATTGATTTGCGCAAAAGTTATAGCATCTACAAACTATGGAATATTTTTATGGCATTTTTTTACTAGTAATGTCGGTAATCAGGGATTTTTAGCGGGACTGCAACATTGCGGCATAAAAATCGGACACCAAACAGTCTTTTTTGGGGACCAATGACATTATCACAGTGATCATTGCTAAAAATATGTACTGTTACTGTACTAATCACACTTGCAGGGAAGGGGTTAACACCAAGAGTGATCGAAGGTTTAAGTGTGTCCCTAGGGGGTGCTTTCTAACTGTGTGCGGGTTTCTCTGACTGGATGAAGACAGAGATCAGTGTTCCTGCTTAGAAGGAACACAAGAACTCCATCTTCTCCCCTGTCAGAACGGCAATTCTGCCTCTCCTGGGAACCATTGCGGGTGGCCGGCGGACATCAGGTTCACTGGACCTGCTGATTGGCATGCCCTGTGTCTAATCAGTGCGCGATCGCACTTCCGGCAATAGCCACCCCCCCAGTGGCTATTGCACGAAACGGCATACAAATACAATAGAGCCGACCTGCCACAGTACATCTGCAGTAGGCAGCCGGGAAGTGGTTAAAGTAGCACAGTGCTTAATAGCAAAAAGTGCTCTGGTCATGAAGGGGGTAAAACCTCCTGGTGGTCATGAAGGGGGTAAAACCTCCTGGTGATCAAGTGGTTAATTGATGGAAATCAGCAGAGCTTCATTCATTCATTCACTAAGTTCCGAGAAAAATTCCCTAACACAGTGCAACTTCACTTACAAAGTGAAGAGCCTATTCGCGTTTAATAAATCAACCCCATTGAATTACCAGCTTCATAAACTTTTATCACCCAAACATTTCTGAAAGCTGTTAAGATTTTTAGTTTCTCGTCTCCTGGGTGAAAGTCATTCTGAAATGTGTTCAACCTGAAGATTTTAGCAATTTGGTGCCTTGCTCTTGTTTGACATTTTGAGACTTATTTAGCCACTAACAGTACACTCCTTCGTTTGTGCTTACAGGGGGACAACTGTGGTGTACAACCACCAAGTCTATTGCTGAGGGCGAGGAGTTAATTGCCTTTGTTGTGGATTTTGACTCAAGGCTACAAGCTGCCACTCAAATGACTCTTGCGGAGGGGATGTATCCAGCGCGCTTGTTGGACTCCATACAGCTCCTTCCTCAACAAGCAGCCATGGCTTCTATCTTGCCTACAGCCATTGTCAACAGTAAGTGGCATGTGATGCGCTGATTCTTTGGAAACACTGACATATGTTTTAAATACAATGTATCATATATAAGAAATTAAATGAATGTAAACTCAATTTTATGCATACAGAATTAAATAAATGCCTCTTCTGCTAATTTTAAGCCATATAATTGGGCATGTAAAGAGTTGGAAAACTTCTATTTACTTTTTTTTAGATACTGCAAATTATTAATAATGTATGGGTGTTTTGTTTTTTAATTGTACTTTTTTGTGTTTCTTAAGCCACCCATAACCTACACTTTGGGGTTAATTTAGTAAAAATGGAACATGTTCACCTTGCAGGGAAATTTTGAATTTCAGATCAGGAAACAATTATGTTCATGGGTGCTACTTGGTGTACTTAGCATAGTCTGTTTGCTTCAGTTTTTTTTAAATTTGTGTTATTGTGTGAATAAAACATTTTATAGACATTAAAGCGGAGCTCCACCCAAAAGGGGAAGCTATGCTTGTTCGTACCCTCCCCCCCTCCACTGCCACATTTGGCACTTTTTTGGGGGGAGGGGGTAACTGATTTTGACAGGTACCTACTCCCACTTCCAGGTAAGATCGCCGTGGCAATCCATAAGTATGTCCAGCCCCCCCCTTCCCCCCACCCCGCTGCCTTCTGGGACACTCACAGGTCCCAACAGACAGTGGGACTATTCAGAAAGTGCAATGCGATTTGCGCATGCACAGTAGGAAACCAGCTGTGAAGCCTGAAGACTTTACAGCAAGCTTACCTTAGTGAAGATGCCGGCACCTGCACCAGAAGCCGATTGAAGAATCGGCTCGGGTGCCGACATTGCTGGATAACAGATAGGAGTTTATTAACTAAATCTGGAGAGTGCAAAATCTGGTACAGCTGTGCATGGTGGCCAATCAGCTTCTAACTTCAAAATAAAGAAATCTTGCGAGCTACCACTCATAAAAATGCTACTATATGGACAGATGCTGGCATTGATCACGTCCCATAAATTTGTGCAAAGACAGTGTATATATTATAGTGCATGAATGTGATGCACTGGCAATAAATCTCATAAGTCAGTCCAACATAATTAAACCATAAAGTCCATAACAAATTATATAGTTGATTCTTATTGTGGTGATCCAAACGTGTTGATGTGTTCACACACTGGTGCCACACCCCCCCCCCCCAGGTAACTAACGTTCACCTCAGAACGTGTGACCTCACAGTTCAGTCAAAACATGCATATGAACCATCTCTGACTTCTGTGAATCCTGTGATCCTGGGCTGCCCAATAACGTTGTCTCTATATACATGTGAGATAACAAATGAGGCTGGATAGTGTGAAACTGTTTTAGTATAAATATTTATTAAATACAAGCCCCAGTGCGGGGTACTCACATGGGACAGGTGCTTCGGTGCACCACTCTATAGAAGGCAAAAACGATGGAATCGTGTGAGATCGTATGTCTCTCCTTCTTGAGCCAGACCAGCTGTCTCCAGCATCGTCCTGTCCCCTCCCCAACGTGTGTAGATACAGGGATGTGACGTATCTTCCTCAGGTGATCTACCCCCTGAGGAAGATACATCATATCCTTGTATTTCATAATATATACACAGCTTCTAACTTCAGCTTGTTCAATTAAGCTTTGACAAAAAAACCTGGAAGCTGATTAGTTTCTATGCAGAACTACACCAGATGTTGCACACTCCAGTTTTAGTAAATCCCCCCTCCCCTCCCCCGCATCTTATATTTAATTTCTTAATTGTTCCTATAGCTCCAATCTAAAGAATTGCTAAAGACTCCTTTTTGTGTGAACTGGAGACATGGGAACCCTTCCTGTGCAGGAGAGGTATTTACAAATACACCCCTGCAAGTTCCTTACTAAATCTTAGTACTAAAATGTTTCTTACTGGACATACTGTACACACATACATAGCACAGGTTTCCAAAAAAACACTAAAGTATAGCAGCCAATGAATGCATCACTATAAAGACCAGACCATTAAAATATTCAGAAGGGGCAGTCTTTGTAGTTTTCTCAGCAGAGTTTCCTGGTAAATCCAGTTTATGCTGATAAATAGCATTGGGGGGCATTGATAAAGCAAAAATAGATGCTCAAAAAATATATACAAAAACAATATTACAAGTTAATAGTGGTTTATAAAACTATTTATATATAAACATATAAAATGTCTGTTATAGGTTATAGTTTTTTCTTAGAAAAAAAGTAAAATCAATCAACTGCAAATGCTGTCCAAAAAACATTTACAAAGTCATGAAGGTCATAAAATCCACTTAATTTGCCTATCTTCTAAATTTTGTATAATCAGCAGCAATCAGACTCAGTATTAGATTTTAATGCCGCGTACACACGAGCGGACTTTATGGCGGACTTTGCCCGGCGGACTGGATTTCGTCGGACAATTCGATCGTGTGTGGGCTCCAGCAGACTTTGTTTTCTCAAAAGTTGGACGGACTTAGATTTGAAACTTGTTTAAAATTTATCCGTTGAAATCGAATCCGGTCGAAAAGTCCGCCGTCTGTATGCTAGTTCGACGGACAAAAAGCCACGCTAGGGCAGCTATTGGCTACTGGCTATGAACTTCCTTGTTTTAGTCCGGTCGTACGTCATCACGTACGAATTCGACGGACTTTGGTGGATTGTGTGTAGGCAAGTCCGTTCATTCAGAAAGTCCGTCGTAAAGTACGTTGAAAAATCCGCCGGGCAAAGTCCGCCGTAAAGTCCGCTCGTGTGTACGCGGCATTAGCCCTTATGAGCATGTCAGTCTTAACTCTCTGGTATTATATTCCATTGTAACAGTACTGTCTCCTTTTATATTGTAAAGTGCTGTACAAACTGTTGGAGTTATATAAATCCTGTTTAATAATAATAATAATAATTCAGTAGGCTTTAAAGCAGTAGCAAACCGCTGGAAAAAAAACCTTGCAAGACAAAGGCATAATGCGCTAGTATGCATCGCAAATTAGCACATCATGAAATACTCACCTTAGAACCAAGCCCTCCAAGCTGTGCCCGGTCACCCCTGAGAGGGCTGACATCTTCTCCCATCCTTTCCTCCGGGTACGCTGGACCTTCAAAAATGGTTTGTGGTCTCAGTAGTGTCCAGCACACCATCACACCTAAATTAAGGCAATCATATTAGTTAGCGGTGAATACGATAGTAGAATTGCACTAGGATAGAATGATAGCAAATACCATCAATAATTAAGTGGGGAGAAAGTTTATTTGGCAAACTGTTACAAAGTGCTTGTGTCCTTCCAAATCTTTCCTAAACATTGCAATGAAGTTTTAGGTTTCTTCTAGAGGGCTACTCTATTCCGTTTTGATGCATTTTCATGCATGAAAATGTATGTCAAACAGAAACACATGCTTTCCTAAGTGACTGGTTCACACCTTTTTTATTTTTAACAGAATAATTTTTATTTATTGTTTGAAAACATGTACAAAGGTTAACATTAAACAATAAGGCACAAAGGGATTATTTAGTAAAGGCAAATCCACTTTGCACTACAAGTGCAAACTACAAGTGCAAAGTGCACTTGAAATTGCACTGAAAGTGCACTTGGAAGTAAAGTGGCTGTAGATCCGAGGGGGACATGCAAGGAAAATAAAAAACAGCATTTTAGCTTTCACATGATTGAATGATAAAAATCAGCAGAGCTTCCCCTCATTTCAGATCTACCCCTCAGATTTACAGCGACTGCACTTCCAAGTGCACTTTGCAGTTGTAGTTTGCACTTGTAGTGCAAAGTGGATTTGACTTTCGTAAATAACCCCCATAGTTTGTTGGCAGATGGCAGGTTATGCAAACACATTTTAGGACAACTTTAGAGCATTCCACAGTACATATCATTGAAAGTTACAGGAAGACACATTGTTGGCTGTGAGAGATTGGTAAAGACATACAAATAGGTACATTATCAGCAGATAATTCCACAATAGGGAACATCAGATATTTTGACCCGGGTAAAGAAGTATCGCGTCAACAGGTGAGTAATCTACACCGGAGTCCAGGGGGTGGGGCATAGATAAGGGGGAAGCCAAAGGCCTGGGGAGGAAGGAGGAGGGGGGGGGGTTTTGCAACAGAGCGACAACCGCTGCTGAGAGGATCCCGGTTCACATCTTTAGGTTTGAAAGACAAAGGGAAACTTTATGGGCCCATTAATACCCACACATGCATTACCATTACATTTTAGGCTTTATTCACATAGGTGGCCAGGGTGCAGTAAAAACAGGCGGTTGAACAACGGTTTTACAGACTCCTGACCGCCCACCTAATACCTACCATCAGGGCTTTTTTTCAGTGGCAACGATGGGGAACACAGTTCAGGCACCTCCAGCACGGAATGTATGCAGTGGCAAGGGGGGTAGTGGAGTGTGCTGAAGGGTCCAATGATGTCTGCTGCTGGGGGCTCTATTGTTGCTGGGGGATATTATGTTGCTAGTGGGTCAATAGTTGCTGGGAGGGATCTGCGGTTGAGGGAGGATATATGAATGCTGGCTGCTGGAGCATATATTGTTTCTGGAGGATCCATTGTTGAGGGATGGGTCTATAGTTTCTGGTGGGGTCTATTAAACCTGGGGTGGATTTGTAGTTGCAAGGCAGTATTTTGTTTCAAATGGTCTATTGTTGCTGGGGGCATCTGTTGTTGTTGGGGGGTGTCTATTATTGGGGGGGGGGCTATTTTTGCTTGGGGGGGCTATTGTTGCTGGCTGCATTGGATCTGTTTCACTGCTTTTCCAATTGTAATTACCAAGTTTCATACAGATTACTTAGCACCACAAAATGATACTTGTTTCTATTTTCTCGAAAAGAGGTGGTACTAGGAGGTGGGTAGGGGGTGGAAACAAGTGACAGTGTTTGGAGGTGGGAAAGGGGGCGAGGACAAGGGGTGACTAGGGAGAGTTCCTGCACATATTCTCTGAGAAAAAAAGCCCTGCCTACCATACAACCAGAGCCGTGGCGAATTTAACACTGTCAATTGCAATAGCTGATCCAGTTATATACTTATTATAAATGATTACGTGGAGGCTATCAGGCTCCAGCCATCTCCTGTACATTGCCTGTAGGAAAGCAGCAGAGGCCAATCATGGACATGCACATTCCTACACAGGGAAGAGTACAGGGTTTTCCACATCAGTGTGCTGCTGTTCCTTCATTGTCCAATCAGAGGCTGGAATGGGTCCCAGACCAGTCTGTATTGCTTAACTGTAGTGAAGTTTGAGAGGTCTAGGACCTGCCTTTGCTTTCTGGTAATGAAGCTTGGATCACAAGACTGGCTGAACAAAGTTATAAATCCCTTGGCAGGTAAAACAGTTGTTTGCCTGGAGTTCAGCATTCAGCTTCACTGATTTGTTGCCTTTTTCTGCCTTCTTTGCAGAAGACATATTCCCCTGCAAATCTTGTGGAATTTGGTACAGGAGCGAGCGCAACTTGCAGGCCCATCTCATGTATTATTGCAGTGGTCGCCAGAGGGATACAGCCCAGCTTCCAGAGGACAGTGAGGAAAGCACGCCACAGATGTCCAGTATCTGCCCATACCCACAGTGCACCAAAAGCTTTTCTAATGCCAGAGCTCTGGAAGTGCATCTAAACTCCCACAGCGGTAAGTCTGTTGAATCACAATTCTCTGTGTGAAGAAAAATAATTCAGATGTTCTTCTCTCACATTAGGGGTTTACTGTATAGTTGGGGATGGTGGATAGTTTAGGATCTTTTATGGGAACATGGGCTTTGCCCATCCAATTGCATATACCTTTCTTTCACTTCCAAACCTTTCCATTTGACAGCAGGGGGTGAAGAGAGAAACCTCTGCATATGTAAATAAATCCCATTCCTCCCATTTTTTGACTAGTTATTGCACAAGCACTTGCACTGAACATGGGTTTCTTACTTTTACACTCCACAGAGACAGAGAGTGCAAGTTTATCAAGGCCTACCCTGATGTCAGGGAGGATCTGTGGCCTTCATGGGTCCTTTTCCTCTCCCTAACTAAAGGGTCTCCCTTCAGTTGAGTCCTTACTTAGTACTTGGAGTAATGGTATTGGCTGATCCCTGAGGATTGGAGTATGCCTGGTTTTGGCTAGGTGGACTAGAGTGTGCCTTGCACCCGTCAGAGTAATTTTGCCCCGGTGTTTAGGGATTGAGGCCTGTCCTCTTTGGACGTTGGGCAATTCTGTACCTTCCTGCACTTTCTGTGCTGTGATTTCAAAGCTCACTTTTTTTCATTTACAGGGTTCAACAAGCACCCAACAATGTCAGATCAGGGTGGGAAGAGAGTCTTCAGCCCTATGTAAAGTCCAAGTCACAACGTCTTTGTAAAATGTGTTACGTTCTGGTGTCTTAATGCTGAATGACAGGGCAGCTCAGACTTTCTGGTCAGTTCTGGTGTGTTAGTCATCTGATGTACAATGTTAGCAATGTATTTCCTTTGATATGATAGATATCCATTACACTGTAGCACAGTGGTAGGGACATCAGTCATGTCCTTTGTTAAAGAACCAGTCCTGTATTATCGTAAAAGGGAAAAGCAACTTCATGGACAGTAGCCACTAAGTCATTAAGTCATTATGACCTCTTCTAGTTCTGCTCACACTGATAAAAAACGTAAAGTGTATGTCCAGATAAAACTTTTTTTTTTTGATAGTATGGAGAAAGATTTAAACCCCTGGCTATGTTAGAGAAATGTTTCCCTCTTATTGTTCCATTGTAACAAAGGTTTAAATTGTTTTTTTTACTGCAACACTTCATATTCCTGATATGTGCCTGCTGTACCATGTACTTGTATGAGAAAGTATCCTGTTCTCTTTGTATTGCTTCCTATATGTGAAATCCCTGGTGTTCCTGCTCATTCCCTTGCTTTCCTATTAAAAACTGATCACACTAAGCAGGAGAGCACTCTGGTCAGTTGGTCTAGTTACAGTGGGGACGGAAAGTATTCAGACCCCCTTAAATTTTTCACTCTTTGTTATATTGCAGCCATTTGCTAAAATCATTTAAGTTCATTTTTTTTTTACTCATTAATGTACACACAGCATCCCATATTGACAGAAAAACACAGAATTGTTGACATTTTTGCAGATTTATTAAAAAAGATAAACTGAAATATCACATGGTCCTAAGTATTCAGACCCTTTGCTGTGACACTCATATATTTAACTCAGGTGCTGTCCATTTCTTCTGATCATCCTTGAGATGGTTCTACACTTTTGAGTCCAGCTGTGTTTGATTATACTGATTGGACTTGATTAGGAAAGCCACACACCTGTCTATATAAGACCTTACAGCTCACAGTGCATGTCAGAGCAAATGAGAATCATGAGGTCAAAAGGAACTGCCTGAAGAGCTCAGAGACAGAATTGTGGCAAGGCACAGATCTGGCCAAGGTTACAAAAAATTCTGCTCAGTGGGCTCCATAATCCTTAAATGGAAGACGTTTGGGACGACCTGAACCCTTCGTAGAGCTGGCCTTCCGGCCAAACTGAGTTATCGGGGGAGAAGAGCCTTGGTGAGAGAGGTAAAGAAAAACCCAAAGATCACTGTGGCTGAGCTCCAGAGATGCAATCGGGAGATGGGAGAAAGTTGTAGAAAGTCAACCATCACTGCAGCCCTCTACCAGTCGGGGCTTTATGGCAGAGTGGCCCGACGGAAGCCTCTCCTCAATGCAAGACACATGAAAGCCTGCATGGAGTTTGCTAAAAAACACGTGAAGGACTCCAAGATGGTGAGAAATAAGATTCTCTGTTCTGATGAGACCAAGATAGGACTTTTTGGCCTTAATTGTAAGCGGTATGTGTGGAGAAAACCAGGCACTGCTCATCACTTGTCCAATACAGTCCCAACAGTGAAGCATGGTGGTGGCAGCATCATGCTGTGGGGGTGTTTTTCAGCTGCAGGGACAGGATGACTGGTTGCAATCGAGGGAAAGATGAATGCGGCCAAGTACAGGGATACCCTGGAAGAAAACCTTCTCCAGAGTGCTCAGGACCTCAGACTGGGCTGAAGGTTTACCTTCCAACAAGACAATGACCCTAAGCACACAGCTAAAAGGATTGGCTTCACAACAACTCCGTGACTGTTCTTGAATGGCCCAGCCAGAGCCCTGACTTAAACCCAATTGAGCATCTCTGGAGAGACCTAAAAATGGCTGTCCACCAACGTTTACCATCCAACCTGACAGAACTGGAGAGGATCTGCGAGGAGGAATGGCAGAGGATCCCCAAACCAGGTGTGAAAAACTTGTTGCATCTTTCCCAAAAAGACTCATGGCTGTATTAGATCAAAAGGGTGCTTCTACTAAATACTGAGCAAAGGGTCTTAATACTTAGGACCATGTGATAATTCAGTTTTTCTTTTTTAATAAATCTGCAAAAATGTCAACAATTCTGTGTTTTTCTGTCAATATGGGGTGCTGTGTGTACAATAATGAGGAAAAAAATGAACTTAAATGATTTTAGCAAATGGCTGCAATATAACAAAGAGTGAAAAATGTAAGGTGGTCTGAGTACTTTCTTTCCCCACTGTATGCTGGGTACTCAGCCTGCTCTCCTCTAATGATGAGATTTGTCCTGGCACGCCCCCTCTGCACAGCCATTCACTGGGAAGCTCAGTGTTCTGCTTTTTCTCCTCCCCCCAGCTTTCATGCAGCTGAGAACAGAGGGAATGTGATCACTTATAAAATAGGGGGAAAAAAAGGATTTATAATGTTTTTTATATCTATATAAAAATGTTTTGCATATCATCTCTATTTTAAACCGAATGGGTCGTTTTACCAGGTGATCGTTTACAATCACTTTTACTAGGCAGGAAGTGAGTGAAAAACTGCCACATCAACACCGACAGAAAAAAAAATAATAATATACAGCTCCCTGCTGTAGCTTTTCTCTCACTTCTTCTCTGGCTAAATGGTGGCAATACATGAGGAAACATCTCTCCAACCAAGCTCCAGATAACAGTAAAAGCCCAACAAATGTTTTAATCCTTTCGTACTTTTTTAAAAACAAACCAAGGGGCTAGGGATATATTTTAAAGCTAAACTCCAGATGAATATAAATGAAAATAAAAAAATTCCCCAGCACGCTCTCCAGATGCAGAGCCCGAAAAGACCATAAAAAGGGTTTCAACTTGTTAGTTTTTTGGTGCATACACTGCTGCGTCAAGGTACTTGTGTAAAGTGTGATCTCTATCTTTAAGCCCTGACTCCTTTAAGACAGCTGAAGAAGCTGTCAGTGTGGTTTACTAAAACAAGTGTTTTTTTTTTCAAAGCTTAATTGAACAAGCTGAAGTTAGAAGCTGATTGGCCAGCTGCACCAGATTTTGCACTCTTTAGTTTTAGTAAATCAACCTCTGTGTGTCTGTACTGAGTCCAACAAGGCAAAATGGCAACCATTCAAATCAATTTATTACCTAGCACAGGTAAGGTGCACATAGGTGGGACAATCCACAGACCGATACATAACTACCCCAGTATACTCTACAGCTAGTTTAAAGCTAAGTAACCACACTTTACAAAGGCGCCTTGACCTGGCAGTGTGGCTTCCCACCTATGTGCAAATGCATTCAGTTTAAATAGTCTTTCTTCATGCTGAGTAGCTGAAGAGTGTGCTGTGAGTTCACAAAGTTTTTAACACTTTGCTAATTCTTTATGAATACGCCTGCATGTGTTGACCAGACAGAGTGGTTAGGGAGGTCTAATTTTGTGTTACCCAATTTGTAGTTCACTTGTTAGGCCCTTTAACAGTCCAACATTTTTTGTTTTATTTATTTGTAGAAAAAAAAAAAAATGCAGAATGGCAAGTTGTTCAGAAAGCCAGAAGGGTTGGGAATGTTTTGTGTGTGATAAGATATTTTGTCGGGTTTGCAGATAGATCAGCAAGATTTATTTTTGTATTAACATAATCCTGTCTTTTTGCAGGTGTTAAAGTTGAAGATGTCTTTCCTCCCGGGGCCAGCCTGAAATGTACAGTGTGTAACTACACGGCAGAATCTGTGATTAACTTCCACAAACACCTGTTCTCTCATCTTACGCAAGCTGCCTTCCGATGCAATCAGTGCCATTTTGGCTTTCAAACTCAGAGGGAACTCCTACAACACCAGGAGCTTCATGTCCCTGGAAGTAAACTGCAACGGGAAGCTGACACCGAACACTCTCCCGGTGCCAATGAAGCAAATGCACAACAGACGCCAGAGCTGCTGAATAAAAATGAACTTCTGCAGAGCCAAAAGACTGGGCTGAACAAAGATGCAAGCTCAGACAGTGAACTGGAAAAGAGTGAGAAGAAACCGCATCCTTTTCTGTCCAATCAGCGGCTAGAGACAGGCAATAAAAACATGTTTTCCTACACTAAAATAAAATCTGAGCCATCGAGCCCCAGGCTTGCTTCATCTCCTGTACAGCCCACTATTGGACCCTCTTTCCCCATGGCACCCTTTCTATCTCAGTTTGCTTTTCCCCATGATATAACTGTGGTTCCTCAAGCCTCAGAAATACTGGCAAAGATGTCTGAACTGGTACACCGGCGGCTAAGGCACGGCAGCAATAGCTATCCCCCTGTCATTTACAGCCCCTTGATGCCTAAGGGAGCCACTTGCTTTGAGTGCAATATAACATTTAACAACTTGGACAATTATTTGGTACATAAGAAACACTACTGCAATAGCCGATGGCAGCACATAAGCAAGTCAGACTTTCCCAGTGTAACGGAGAAGATGCCAGAAGCTGTGAGCCCAACCAACGCTCAGAATCCTGTCAACCTTCTCAATACAACTCTTCATACTTCCGAAAATGACAACCAACTGCTTCAGGCCTCCTGCATTAACTCAGGCAATGTTCTAGATCTTCTGGGGTCAAACTTAAAGCCAAGGGACAAAGACTTTGCCTCTGATGTAAAAAAATTGCCAAATGCGAGTAACAATGATGAGAAAATGAATGGAAAAGCAGCAGAAATTAAAAATGCTGCACCCCCACAAATGGAAGGTGACAGCAGTGACCCAAACAGTACCACCTGCGCTGCTTGTAATATAACCTTCAGTAGGCATGAAACATTCATGGTTCATAAACAGTACTACTGTGCAACTCGCCATGACCCCCCATTAAAAAGATCAGCGACAAACAAAGTGCCTGCCATGCAGAGAACTATGCGCACTAGGAAGAGGAGAAAGATGTATGAGATGTGCCTTCCCGAGCACGATCAGAGACCACAACTAGTTCAACAGCATTTTCTTCATGTAGCTAATCTTGGCAACCCTTGCACATCTGTCCAAGAGCCTGCAGAAAACCCCGGGGACTGTTATCATCCCAGGTGCGATATCTTTCCAGGAGTTGTTCCAAAGCATTTGGAAACATCACTTTCAATTAGTAAATGTGTTCCTGTGGTGAAATGCGAAACTTCACACTCAACCATTTCCTCCCTGGAGATGGATGCCCCAATAGACCTTAGCAAAAAATGCTTAGCGCAGTCTGATCGAGTAGCCTCGTCTCCCAAAAGGCTCCTGGACTATCACGAGTGCACAGTATGTAAGATAGGTTTTAATAAAGTTGAGAACTACCTTACCCACAAGCAAAACTTCTGTCCCGTGACAGCAAGTCAACGTAACGACATAGGAAATCTAGAGAGCAAAGTTTTCCCCAATCCCGAGAGCGAAAGGAACAGCCCTGAAGCCAATTTCGAAAGGAGCTCCATAAAGTGTGAAAAGAACAGGACCTCAAAACAGTCCTCACCTAATGGGAACTTGTTCTCTTCACACTTAGCGACTCTTCAAGGTCTTAAAGTCTTTAGCGAGGCAGCACAGCTTATCGCCACAAAAGAGGAAAATAAAAATGCTTTTTTTTCACAATGCCTTTACCCAGGAGCAATAAAAAAAGCGAAAGGCGCCGATCAGCTTTCCCCATATTATGGAATCAAGCCAAGTGATTATATTTCTGGGTCTCTTGTAATACACAATGCGGATTTAGATCAAAGCACAAATGTAGAAAGCGAGTCTCCCAAAAGTCAGATACCTTCAAATGGATGTTCTTTACTGAAGAAAGAGTCGCTCCCACTATTGCCAAAAAACCGGGGCATGGTAATAGTGAACGGTGGACTTAAGCAGGAGGATCGGCCTGCTGTAAACTCTCAGCAAGAGAACCTTTCCCAGAACCCTCCAGCAGAAGACGGATGTAAATCACCCTCCTGGGCACCTGACAAACCTCCGGCAGCTAATGAAAACGTTTCTCCGGCAGCCCCGGCTGTTGAGGATCAGGCATCAAGCCTAACGAAAACCGTGAACGGATCTGGAGCAGCTGCAGCCAGCGGGAAGTATTGCCGCCTGTGTGACATCCAGTTTAACAATCTTTCAAACTTTATTACTCACAAAAAGTTTTACTGCTCGTCACATGCTGCCGAACATGTCAAGTGAACAATCACATCTGGAGGTTTTGTTACAACATGAAGTATGTTTGTTTCCTGCAGTCAGAGTAAAAGAAAAAAACAAACTATAATGCTGCTTAATTGAAATCCGGACAATCAGGATATCCGTACATTTGAAATGACTTGAAGATTTAAGGTGTAATTCCATAACAGTTATGCGTAAAAGTGTATTATTGGTGCCATTTTTCTTATTATTTATTTTACCAGCATCGTTCATACATTTGCATCCAGCAGCGACTCCTGTTCCTCAGCCGTTATTGTTCAGCTATGAGCTTGCCAGGGTAGTGGTCGCTGTTGGATGCGACTGTAGCTGTGGTTCTGTTATTTTTTATTTAAAGAACTTTATATTAAAGTCATTTGTAATGTTATTGTATAGTTATTGTGTAGCACATATGGTTTGCACCTGTATAGTAGATTTTAAATAATATAGACACAACATTGCAGAGAAAAAAAAGACATATTAGGAATAGCTTCAGAAGCACTTGTGTATACTGATTTCCTTTCCTACGCTGTTGCAGAACGAGTAGCTGTCTTTGCTGAAATATAGCTGACACTTGTTAAGCGGGCCATCCACATTACAATCTGATTGTACAATTTCCATTAGATTTACTGTATATGTTACAGTCTGATTGTATAATCTCCTTTAGATTTACTAACTTTACCTAGCTGGGTAGCAGTTGAATGGATATTTTTTTTTAGGTAGGTTCTCCCCACAACATAAGTGTTGGTAAGTATAAAGGAGATTGTACAATCACATGTGTGGTCAGGTTTAGGCTAAATATACAGGCAAGCTTTGAAAAGAATGACCTGCAAATCAATAGGACCAGTTGATTAAAGTGTATTGGTCCCAGTGGCTTAGAACACTTGCATGCTTTTTGCCACAGAATCTCGAAGAGGAACAAGGCCTGCAGTATTCAGGCTGTGCCTGACGCTGGAAACTTGATGGAAGGTTGGCCGAAACTCTCCCAACTCTGCCAAAAATACAACCCCACACCAGGTGCACGTCTGCATCCTATACTGTGTATACTTATAGCCTTAAAACCACTATACAACACACCTGTTATTTCCATAGTGGACATATTGTTATCTATCCTTTGAAAATCATTTCTGTTGACCACCTCAAGAAATGTCATGGCACACTCTACACACATTTATAAATTAAAAATTAATACATTTATTTTCATTCTAAATGCTGCTCAGCAATTAATAGCTTACAAAGCCTTTTATGTGAGCCAGTGGCCAGGTTATGGACATTTAAGTATTTATATATTCTTACCAAGCAGTAAAGGAACATTAAAGCAAGCCTTCACATACCTCTGAAGCTGCAGGCACTGCAAAGGATTTGCCTTCAAAGTTCCAAGCAGAAGCACTTAAAGTGGTTCCAAAGCATGGGTGTTTTTTTACCTTAATGCATTTTCTGCATTAAGGTAAAAAACACCCCACTAACTATCCCCCCCCCCCAAACACTTACTTACCAGTAGCCCATCCAGTGCCGTCCCATCTTCAGGCCTTCTCTCCCTTCTCTTCTTCTTCTCAGAGGGACTTGATCAGCAATGACAGCCAATGGCACCTGCTGCTCTCAATCAAAGGCTGTGATAAGAGATAAAGGGGGTGGGATCAACAGATACACACAGCACAGCTCAGGAGCGAGCCCACAGAAAAGAGGAGGAGCCTGGAGCACCAGCGGAGGACCCGAGAAGAGGAGGTTCGGGTCCATTCTGTGCAAAACCATTGCACAGAGCAGGTAAGTATAACATGTTTGTTATTTTATTTTTAAAAATCCAGCCTTTATAATCATTGACATAATCAGGACATAAGTCTGTTAAGTCAATCCCTTAACAGTTCAATTCCCTCCAGCAGTGAATCAGCAGCTCAACTCACTCTGTTACCCTCTTCCAGCAGTAACTTTGCAGCTTTCAAATTCCTAACAAAGACAAAGCAGGAGCTCGGTGAGGGGAAGCAGAGTGAGCTGAGCTACAGAGAGAACAACTTAAGCAACTTCAGTGCTTTTGCAGTGAATTTTGAAGTTGAATTGCTCCACAGCGTCTGCAGCTACAAAGGTCAGTGAGGGCTTGTTTTACAACTCATTTATTGACTGTACGTATTTAATTGTGCATAGTATGTTCACTGTAACACTTTAAAATATTAACAATGGCACTAATGTGCTAAATGTATATAAAACTACCATTTTACCCCATTATAATTTTGTCACAAAAACATAATTTGTAAGATACATTTCTCTTACCATCAGGTACGTGGGGAAAAATGTAATTTAAGCTGCACTGTGTGTAGCTACTCTACTCTTTAGCACTTCAGCAACAACAAACAAAAACCCCATGCTCATTTTATCTCCTGATGTATTTACTGTATAAATTGTGCACTCAAAATGATATACTGAGGAGGACAGGTGGCCACATAAACATCGGTTGAGAGGGTCAGTGCCAGTTAAGTTAAGAGAGCAGCCCTGGCATATAAAAGTCTAGCTACCCATAATCATGCACATATGCAAAGAAAGTAATGTTCAATATAACCATAAGGCTTAGAGCATGGGTGCTCAACCCGTGACTCTCCAGCTGTTGGGGAACTACAAGTCACTTAAGGCTTTGCAAGGCTGGCAGTTCAAAGCATGACTCCCAAAGGCTGAGGCATGATGGGACTTGTAGTTCTGCAACAGCTAGAGGGCCACGGGTTGAGCACCCATGGATAAGAGGATAACAGCACTTTCAAGTAACAATCTCTCATGTGCATGCTGTTACCCTATATAGAAGGTGCCAACCTATGTATGATGTGCAGAGATACAGCAGGGTACAGCAGTGGAAATCTTCATCCAATTCATGAATTTCAGTGGATTTTTGGAAAAGGTGGGCAAGACGGGCAAATAGGGGGTCATTACTTTTTATGATAAGGAGAAGTAAATAGCCTCCAAAGAAACCCTCACCAGCTCCCGAACACTGACAGATACCCTAATCCTTTGGCAAATGCCTAATTTGCCAGATTACCAGTCCAAGGCTGTTGTCAGGAACTGTGTTCCTATTATGTCTACTCTCCAACTGCCAGGAAAATAAAAAGTGTTACTGTATTAAATTAGTGATGCCAACATTTGTACATTTTAAAGAATATCCTATTTTTGAAACAGACTGGTGGTCTTTTGATTCTTTGAATCCCATTTGATGGCTTGTAAACTATTACTATGGAATATTAAAACCTACATACTTCATGCAGACAATGCACTAGACTGGACAATACTTTGGACCCGGATGCTACTTTTGCAGTAATACAGCCCTTGCCATCATACCTCCTTAACAGCTATATTTGAGCAGATACATGGATCTAGTCATTAGGCTTTGCATTTGTATGTAGCAGTCTGTTCCTGTTCACTTTTCAATCTGAAAAAAAAAACCTGTATGTTAAATGAAGATGGACATTTTTTTCTTGTATAGTAACTGTATTTTTCTTTGCTGATGCATCTTTGTCTGAATTTTTAAGAGGAGAAAAAAATCTTTGCTGTTAAATGCAATACTTTATAATGAATGAACAAAATTACCGGAAGCAGTATTGTAAGATATGAACTGTAGACAGCCACTTTTGTCTTTGAAGATAACTACAATCTTAACCCTAAACACAATGCTGCAAGTATGAATCAAATTCAAATGTAATATATATTTACAGTACCTATAAATGTGACAGTACTGCGACTGGTGATCACAGAGAAAAAGTTCTACTTCTGATAGAAAGAATTTCTCAACAAATGTTGTTACTATGCATGTATATGGATGGAATAAAATTCCGGTTCATTGGAAAAAAAAAAGTCTGTTTTTTTTCATGAAAAATGAATCATTAAAGTGTCTGTATAGCCATTTTCTCATTCTTGGGTGGTGTAGGGGAGGGTTACACCCCCTCTCAGTTTATTTGTTGCTGTCTAGGAGGAGGAATTCGACCTTCACATCCTATCTTGAAGTCAGAACAGGAAGGAAAAGGAAATCTTTCCAAGTTGAGGATGATTCCCCTCTAGAACAAGTGTTCCCATTGGAGTACTGCAACTGTAACATTTTACATTTCTTCTCGATTTCTGTCTCAGGGACAATGTCCACCAGGTCAAATAGAGAGGGTGAATGTTCCTGGTGGGGATAGTCACCTTCTCTATTTGTCCTGGATAACACTAACATTTTTTATAAGGGAAAAGAAAAGAAAAAAAAATAACTGAAGTATGATTTGAAGAGATATAAAATCACCTTTATTAGTTCACATAACAATATTTTCTATCAAGGTATCCAGAAGAACACCAGATCCAGGGGGCAAATTGTCAACTCATCAACTTACATTTGAAAAAAGCATCTATAATAATAATCTATAATAACATCAGTGTGGATGACAACTTCATAGAAAAGTTAAAGGAGAAAGGAAAAAAAATGGGTAAAACTTGTAGTTGAAACGCCCTGATTATTTCGGATTTTAGGTGCTGAAAGCGGTACAATTATTTTGCATGGAAATTTGGCGTTTTATATTGTAGGTCTGTAATTCTTAACAATAACACACTTAAATCTGTCCAAACAAGAGTCTAGTAGATATCCCGGGTATGATAAAGTTTGAAACACAAAAACATAAATTATAATATAATAAATAAAAATAAATAATTAAAAATAAAAATAAAATAAATAATAATAAAATAAATTTCCCCACGATTCACTATCGCTCAATTCTGCAAGTGTTCTAATTTACTATCGCTGTTTTCTAGCTGGTCTAAAGCCACTTTTGACGTAAAGGGACACTTTTTGGTTGCTATGGACAATCTCCAGTTTCCAGGCAGAAAGAACAGTATATATAACATAAAACTGCATGCAGGGCATGGGCCAAAGCACTGGGGACAAAAGGGATGTGAAAAAATGTCATACAGTACTGTAATCTGTAAGATTACAGTACTGTATGTGTTATGATTTTTACAATTTTTTAAATTTGCCGCCAGGCTCCACTCCCATGCGTCGCAACGCTCGCAGGGAACGGAGCCTGGCAAGGAGAGGCTTCGGAGGAGACAGAGCCCACGGACACTGCGGGGGACATCGCAGGATCCTGGGGACAAGGTAAGTAAAGCCACACCAGGATCCTGAGATGTAATCCCGAGTGTGGCTCGGGGTTACCGCTAATGGTCCTGAATTTTAACCCCGAGCCACACTCGGGAAAACCGCCAGGGAGGCTACGCATCTACTGCTCAAAATTATATGTATCAACAGTCATAGGGCATCAACAGATAGCGGAAGAGGTCAAGATAAGTCTGTAAGAAACTAGTACTTCAGGCATGTCTCTATAAGGCAACAGCAAAGACTGAGAAATATAAAACCTAGTACACATGGGCCGAATGTCTGCTCTCATCGGATAGTTCAATAGAAACTGGCCCGACATTGGGCTTGTGTGTCCGAAAGAAGCTGGCCGTTCGGCCAATGGCTGAGAGCGCTGACCGGCGTGTTCTGGCAGGAGGGGGCTGTCCTCCTGTCAGAACACAATAGTTCAGCAGGAGAGATCAATGTACTAACATCAGGTTGTTAGTACAGCAACTACGACCTGAGTTGTCAGTTTTTCTTGTTTCGTTCAACACACTAGTAGTGTATCTGTCTAAAAAGACACTTTCAGGTTGTACACTTGTATCATGATACAATGCAATCCTCCTTAGGCCCCTTTCACACTTGTACGACATGACAGTCGTACGACTGTGGATCCGACTTTGCCCTGCGACTTGAAGTCTGACATGCGTCCAACTTCAATGAACAGGGATCCGACTTTGATCCCTGACAATACCAAGCACTGTCTGGTATGAATCTTTAAGGGGAACTCCACGCACAATGTAAAAAAACAAAACGGCACCCACCCCACCCATGTTGAGGGCATGTGGTCTGGTAGGGTTCAGGGGGGGGCGCGCTCTCTCATCCCCACCCCCTTTCCTGACCTGCTGTGTGCTCGGTTAAGGGTCTGGTATGGATTTAGGGGGGACCCCCACGCAGTTTTTTCGGCGTGAGGGTTCCCCTTAAAATCCATACCAGACTGAAGGGCCTGGTATGCTCTTGGAGGGGAACCCATGCCATTTTTTTTTTTATTATTTGGCATAGAGTTCCCCTTCAGGATCATCAGAACACAAGTCGCATGCCAAAGTCGGATCAGTTAAGACGGCGATCTGACTTTGATACTACTTCAGTGATATTCAATGGGCTGAAGTAGGAGAAAAGTCGGACCAAATTAGTGCAGGGACTACTTTTAAGTCGGAAAGACTTCAGGTTGTACTAATATGAATGGTTGTCATTGGAAATCATGGGGAACAACTTGTCATACGACTTTGCAGTTCCAAGTCGCACAAGTCATACAAGTGTAAAAGGGGCCTCAGAGTGAAATGATTGGGTATTTGTACAGCTAACTCATTTTATAAAACTTGGTTAACAAGAATCCAGACAACATAGGCCCTCTTGTGAAGAAACTAGTATTGTTTTACAATGTCTTACAGGTTTTGTGGCTGCCCCAATACTCCCTATTGAAGTAAAATGTGTCAGTACCCCAGTTATTCATGTGGATCCCATGGCACTCCCTTACACTGCTACAATTTGTGGAGGGTGGTGAGAACATACTGGGAAAATTTTTCTGCTATCAGCAATGTGCATACACTTTAAAAGTTAACCCAGACTTAGATATTAATGAAATAATTTATGCATGTTTTTAAAAAATCATTGAGGGCTTGATTTAATGTGAGGTTAGGGAGTGCATTTAATGCCCCCCCCCCCCCAACCACTACCTTCTTTAGCTTCAGAGGCTGCGGCCAGGGATGTACATGTCTCATGGCTGCTTTGATTTGTGGCTGTAGCAGGAATTTTACCTCCTGTCACTTAAGGCTAGGGTTGCCACCTGTCTAGGATTCAGCCAGACAGTCCGGGTTTTGAACCATGTGCTCCGGGTTTCAGACTGCATGAAACCCGGACACATTTATTCACACTGAACTGTGGCTAACTGTCCCAGGCAGGAGGAACACTCTATTACCCCCCCCCCCCCCCACCACCACCAGTCAGCGGAATCTCTGCCCCTCCACAGAATCAGGGGATCTGTTGATTTTCCACACAGTGCACTAATCACAAATGGCCAGATTCTCTGGCCCCCTCCCCCAAAAGGAGGGAGTGAATACCTCCATCCACCTAATTTGTGTGGATATAGGAATCAGTTTTTCTCATTCAGTCCACAAATCATGTATTGGAAGAGTTTTATTTTATTTTTTTTAATTATTGTGCTGAGGTTTATACATGTCTGTGGGAATCTTACTTGTGGCACAGCATTCTAAGCATATTTTTTGGGTACAAGAATGTTCGGATTGGCTTGCAGAAAAGGTGGCAACCCTACTTAAGGTGGGAATATCACCCACCAAACCCCACCCATTCAAGTGAATGAGGCTGCTCTGCAAGCACCCCAGAACCATATGCAATGCATGCAGTTGCAGTGTGCTAGGGCAGCATTCAAAAGGTTATAGCAGGCGGGGAGAAGGCAATACAATGCTTTTTTACAGCCTGTCAAATGCTCTCTTAAGATTGATCTGAATGTAGATCGCTCTTCAGAGAGCACTGCAAATGTGAACGGCCCAAAGGACTATATTTATAAAGCAGTAAATATGACATTCATCACACATTTACTGAAGTATATCAAAAAAATATGTTTTGGCTGGATAACTGTGTAGGGAAATGGAAAAGAGGGACATGGCTTAAAAAAAAATGGAGATTTGGAAGGTATGTTGTTATTCCTATGCCACTATACAACATTACACATACTTTGTTTTTGGTGTAATCTCTGTTCCTAGCTGCATACAAAAATGGAGTGATCATGTGATCCTCATTAACCGTCGTTTGCTGCTCTTAGGCTGTGACCACAATGTTACACGGCTATGCAAATGTCTGCACTAACACATATAGAGTAAATTCCATATGCTGGTAGAGATGCAGGAATTATTCTATATGAACTA
Source organism: Lithobates septentrionalis (assembly GCA_037952835.1). Lineage (NCBI taxonomy): Eukaryota > Metazoa > Chordata > Amphibia > Anura > Ranidae > Lithobates > Lithobates septentrionalis. Next base: position 748,113 of record JBBDGP010000800.1, read on the forward strand.
GAATACATGGAACACAGTGATAGAGGAATACATTGCTCCTTGTTATGGTTTACTAATAGGGATGGGCCAAACACCCCCCGGTTCGGTTTGCACCAGAACATACCGAACAGGCAAAAAATTTGGCAGAACACACGAACACCATTAAAGTCTAAGGCCCCTTTAACACAATCGGACCGTTCAGGTCCACCTGTCAGTTTTGACAACGGACCTGAACGGGCGCTCCATGTTAGCCTATGGAGCGACGGATGTCAGCGGAGGGATGTCCGCTGACATCCGACCTGGTCCGATGCGCCAAAAGCAGACTGATGGCCCTACGTCCAGGTCCGTCGCTGGCGGATCGGATCGGGTGAGATCTGATGAAAACGGACATGCTGTCTGTTTTCATCCGATCCCTCCATAGGCGGCAGCGGCGCCTGACAAGCCCCTCCCCGCTCAGTGAGCAGAGAGGGACTTGTCATCCGCCAGCTCAGCGGAGATCAATGGACTGATCTCCCGCTGAGCAGGCGGACAGAGGCGGACTGCGTGGAAGCGGAGTCCGCCTCGTGTGAAAGGGGCCTATGGGACACGAACATGAATAATCAAAAGTGCTCATTTTAAAGGCTTATATGCAAGTTATTGTCATAAAAAGTGTTGGGGACCTGGGTCCTGCCCCAGGGGACATGTATCAATGCAAAAAAAGTTTTAAAAACGTCTGTTTTTTTCGGGAGCAGTGATTTATTAATTATATAAATAGTGCAGCGCTAAATTCCTAAAATAAATGTGGTGAAAACAAACTAAGCCAGATTTATTAATTTGATTTATTAATTATATAAATAGTGCAGCGCTAAATTCCTAAAATAAATGTGGTGAAAACAAACTAAGCCAGAAAACTAAGGCAGATACATATGACATATGCCGATGTTGTGAAAATTGAATCACTTAGTGAAGTAAAATTATGCAAATAAACATGAATGATATGCATATAAACAACAACGATGATCTTAAAAAGTGGATCAATGTGCTCACACTAGCAGTATTTAGAAAAAGTTATGAATCTGTCAAACACAAGTGAGATAACATGCATTATGAATGTTGAATAACAATAAAATATGTAAATAAAAATAGAAAATAAGTCCCAATGAACTCGCAATAAAAGGAAGAGAAATCGATCAATGAATGCTTTGGACAGCACTGTGATGAGAAGAAAAGGTCCCTTATCCAATAAAAACGGAACACCCGATGTGAATAGGTTGGCTCCTTACCAGATAAAAAGACCAATAAGTTGGTCTCACTAGGCCCAGGGAATTGGGTCTCCCGAAAACCATATAGACAATTCAGGGCTATAGCATCGGTAACGCCAGAGAGGATCGGAAGGACCAGGGCTGCTCCGTCTGTGATTGGCGGTGTCAATCTCTTGTCCTTCCCCCAGCCTCTGGCTTAACAACAATGATGCACTCAGGCGTGTTCAGACTCATACCTGGATCTGAGTCTGAACACGCCTGAGTGCATCATTGTTGTCAAGCCAGAGGCTGGGGGTAGGACAAGAGCTTGACACCTGGCGGGTTGGTCGTGGCTTTGTTTTGTTTTTTTCGGTCTGTCGGCAGAGAGAGAGAAGATGAATGGACTTCGTGGGACATTTTTATTTTTTAATTTTTTTAATAAAGGACTTGTCCCAAGCTGTGTCTTGTCTTTTGTACCATTTTGATACTTTTTTTGTGAAATGGTAGGGGTACATTTGTACCCCAATACCATTTTACACAGAGGGGGAGGCCGGGATCTGGGGGTCCCCTAGTTAAAGGGGGCTTCCAGATTCCGATAAGCCCCCCGCCCGCAGACCCCCACAACCACCAGGCAAGGGTTGTGGGATGAGGCCCTTGTCCCCATCAACATGGGGACAAGGTGCTTTGGGGGGCTACCCCAAAGTACCCTCCCCATGTTGAGGGCATGTGGCCTGGTACGGTTTAGGAGGGGAGCGATCTCTCGTCCCCCCCTCTTTTCCTGCGGCCTGCCAGGTTGCGTGCTCGGATAAGGGTTTGGTATGGATTTTGAGAGGGACCCCCACATCATTTTTTTTTATTGTGGCACGGGGTTCCCCTTAATATCTATACCAGACCTGAAGGGCCTGATATGGAATTTGGGGGGACCCCCGCGCAATTTTTTTTAAAATTTTGGTTCAGGGTTCCCCTTATTATTCATACCAGGCCTGGTAATGGACTGGGGGGATCTCATGCCATTTTTTTCAATGACTTCTTTTATCTGTATTGCCGGGACCGACAATTCATTATAGCCGCGAGTACTTTTAAATTACTTTTTTTCCACCATTTCACATCCATTTCACCTCAGAGCCCCCATTATCACATCAGAGCCCCCTCTAGCACACCCAAGCCCCTCCATCACACCAGAGCCCCCTCCATCACATCAGACCCCCCATTATCACATCAGAGCCTCAATTTCACATCAGAGGCCCTATTTCCCATCAGAGCCCCCTCTATCACATAAGAGCCCCCTCAATCACATTAGAGCCCCCATTATCACATCAGAGCCCCCTCCATCACATCAGAGCCCCCTCCATCACCTCAGAGCCCCCTCCATTACATCAAAGCCCCCTCCATCACATCAGAGCCCCCTCCATCACATCAGAGTACCTCTCAACATCAGTCCCCATTTTAGGTTGGTGGGGGGGAGGGGGCCCTTCAGGAGGTGTTAGGATCATTTACATTACAAAACGTTTCTGTCTGAGTCTGTGTTGTGTCTGTGTTGGCAGGCCAGCTGCAGTGTCAGTGTGCCTGTTCTAATCTGTGCCCACATGAGAGAACTCTTCTGCACAGCAGCGTGTCTCTTACCTGGGTTACAGAAGCTCCTCTCCCGGGCTGCTAATTAACTCAGACTTCTCACCTCTAGCCAATGGGAGCAGCGGAGGGGTGTGGTCTGGGGAGATGGCAAACTAGAAGCTCTGGACTGGATTACAGAGCTCAGCTGGGGCCCTGGGAGACACAAGGCGGATCGGACCTGGATTCTGTTTCCAGGATTTTGTGTTTGAAAAAAACAGCATGTACAATGAGAGCAGGGAGCCACGGGCCCCCTGGAGCTAAATACGGGGTCGCCATGGCAACTCCTGCACCCCTTCACGCTACACCAGTGCTATTACATAAAAATACATCCACAGCCTGGTTAAGGGGCCATCTAAGGATGGTTTTTAGGAATGTCATTACAAACTGACCAACTGACCGAGCCCCTTTAGGAATGTGTGCTAGCTTCCTTAAAAGGTAATACTATTTTTCCAAGGATTACAATTGGTCATTACTACCCATTAGTCCTGTATATACCACATCCAATATTGGAATAAGGTAGTCTCTTACCAGGGCTGCTTCATGCACTCATCTGGATTGATCATCATCTGCCAAGCCGTAATGAAACGGGGGGGCTTCTTGGCAAAAATCATCTATAACTAATAGGGATGGGCCGAATTTGTGGGGGGGCAAAAAATTTGTGCGAACATGCAAACCCTTTTAAAGTCTATAGGACACGAACATGAAAAATCAAAAGTGCTATTTTTAAAGGCTTATATTCAAGTTATTGCCATAAAAAATGTATATATACACTGAATGCAGAGTATATATATATATATATATATATATATATATATATATATATATATATATATATATATATATATATATATATATATATATATATATATATATATATATATATATATATATATATACACACACACTAAACTTTAACAAGGGGGCATCCAGATCCCGCCCCCCCATGTGAATGGGTAGGGGTACATTGTACCCCTACCCATTCACCGAAAAAAAGTGTAAAAAAGTAAAAACCACAAAGGACAGCTTTTGACAATATCTTTATTAAAAAAGAAAAAAAGAAAAAAAAGAAAAGAGTGTCCTGCGATGTACATCCATCGTCAATCATGCCGCCCGACGGACCAGAAAAATAGAAAAAAAATAATAAATTACTCCGAGGCCTCCCGGCGACTGCTGTCTTTTCGCTGTGACTGCTATTATATAGTCAATGGTGGGGCCACCCACTGACGTAACCGGCTGACCCCGCCCCCCCTCTGACGGCACATGACGTCAATAAGGACGGGGTCACTCGGTTATGTTACCGGGAGTCCCCACTCTTGCCTATATAACAGCTGTCACAACCAAGAGACAGCAGTTGGCGGGACACCTGCACTGTATATATAGTCTACACTGAATGCAGAGTATATATATATATATATATATATATATATATATATATATATATATATATATATATACATACACACACTAAACTGCCTGCACGCCACTAACTTACCTGCCTCTAGCTAACGTTCTCTCAATCATAACACTATATATGGCCGCCGTGTAAGCAGCCTTATATAGTGTTAGGCGTGGACTTAGCACTTGTGTATTCTCTCCTAAAACTTTTGAAGTTGCTACTTTTGGGAAAAATCCTCAAAACCACAGGAGAGATACGCAATTTAGCTTCTGACAAGGTGAAATCCAACCTTGCCCTATGTGCACCTAATTTTCTCCAGGTAGAAAAGTAAGTGTTATGCCGTGTACACACGAGCGGAATGTCCCACAGAAAAAGTCAGACGGGAGCTTTTCATCGTATATTCCGATCGTGTGTGTGCCCCATCGGACTTTTTACGTCGAAAATTCTGACGGACCTAGAAAGAGAACATGTTCTAAATTTTTCCGACTGAACCAATTCCTATCGGGAAAACCGATTGTCTGTATGCTGTTCTGACGTACCAAAAACGACGCATGCTCTGAAGCAAGTACGAGATGGAAGCTATTGGCTACTGAACTTCCATTTTCTAGTCCCGTTGTACGTCACCGGGTTCTGGACAGTCGGAATTAGGTGTGACCGTATGTATGCAAGACAGCTTGAGCGGAATTCCGTCAGAACTCCATCAGAAAAACCTTCAGAGTTTATTCCGAGGGGAAAACCGGTCGTGTGTACAGGGCATAAGCCTTATTTTGTAAGAGCTCCGGACAGTAAATAAAAATGCAACGTTTGCTGCAACATTCACCCTCAATCCAGAGCTGTACTTCTTTTCTTCTACTAGATGTCCTCAGTGGCCCAGTTCGAATGGCAGTAGGCATGATTAATCTCACTTCCTCTAAACTACGGCTGTCATGAACCAAACGTTAACCTGTGACTGGACAATGAAGGAGAAGTAGCACAGTGATGAGGTCATCTTTTTCTGATTCTGCTTTCTCTACCTCTCAGCATGCTTCTTGTCAGCACATGAACTGACTGTCTCCTTGTGCCGCTACTTCCTCTCCCATTTAATGACATAATAATGAAGACAAAGCTGCATTAATTTGTGTCTGCCTTATATCTGCCTAGAGTTAAGCTTTAATGAATCTAAACATATGCTTTTCGATCTTTTTCTGCCATTACACTAAAGAGTCTATTTTTTTTTTTTAAATAGCTATTTAAATGTCTCAAGACATCTATCACAAATGACCCCCATATTGGGGAGATTTACTAAAACTGGTGCACACTAAATATGGTGCAGCTGTGCATAGTAACCAATCGGCTTCTAGGTTTTATTGTCAAAGCTTAATTGCACAAGCTGAAGTTAGAATCGGATTCATTACTATGCCCAGCTGCACCAGTTTTAGTAGATTTCCCCCATCGCATATCTAATATGTATATTTTCTGTGAGCTCTAGTGGCCATAAAGCAGTATTTTTTTCTGATTGAGGCATTTCTGGAAAATACTGCATTATGGCCAATAGATGGAGCTGATGGTCATAGGAAATAAACGTATTTGACACAATATCGACATTATTCATTGCAGCTGTGCAAATGATTGATGCATTCGTACAGCAATTTTTTTTACAAATAGACCCCTGTTTTTATAGTTTGCACCTAGGAGGGCCTTTAATACTTAACAAAAAATACTTCCAAATTGTAATTTATCGGTTTCATTTTAAACCAGTTAGGAATATTACTGGTATGCACCCTGGCTTCCTTGATAAATCTGGAGGTGCTTGAAACTAAAAAGTGTATAGACAAGAGAGCAAATACTAAGTATTTTAACATTATTGGCAATGATAGACCATTTTGTAGTAGCTCAGCTCTTCAATGAAATCCCTGATAATTAGTGGCATAATGATCATGGTATCTACATCTGCCATGGGAGTCAAATAGGAAGTATGTGGGTAATGACAAGACGTAGAGGAGTCCTCTCAATTGTATCATGCCACTATAAATTAAATGATAAATCTACATTCAAATGATATATTTATTGATTTCAACTATTTCACAAAATATAATGCCATGCTTTCTCTTTCTTTTCTCTATACATTTCAGTATACAATACTGGGATACAATGCCAAGATACTCGTGGATTCAGAGACAGCAGAACACAGCTGATGTCCTAGCTCCTACCTAAATATATTAACTAGACCATAGAAGGAACCTTGAAAGAAAAAGTCATGCATTTAAAAATACTAGACCAAATCCATCCAACAACTAGTATTTTCCTGTTCAAAATCTTTAATAAAAGATTAGGGTACAAAAAGTACAAAACAGATGGTTCAGAAGAGCCAGTTATCGTATAAGTTGCCCTGAGCATTACAACAATCATTTGATATTCTGAGCATTAGTCATATAAAACCTTAATTGCTGTCTAAGTTACACAGGATCCCAAGCATTACATACATTTGTATTATACAGAATCAGAAAAGGAGAATTTCAAGAGCACATTAACACAGTAGTAAATATATAAAATAAGAAAAGTAGAGGGACAGGAATGATCGGGAGATGGGGTGGGGTAGAGGGGTCATTCATATGTACAGCCCCTGAGAATGAAATACAGTGTCTTGAAAAAGTATTCATAACCCTTGACATTTTTCCACATTTTGTCATGTTACAACCAAAAACTTAAATGTATTTTATTGGGATTTTATGTGATAGACCAACACAAAGTGGCACATAATTGTGAAGTGGAAGGAAAATGATAAATGGTTTTCAAACTTTTTTACAAATAAATATGTGAAAAGTGTGGAGTGTATTTGTATTCAGCCCCCCTGAGTCTATACTTTGTAGAACCACCTTTCACTGCAATTACAGCTGCAAGTCTTTTGGGGATGTCTCTACCAGCTTTGCACATCTAGAGAGGGACATTTTTGCCCATTCTTCTTTGCAAAATAGCTCAAGCTCTGTCAGATTGGATGGAGAGCGTCTGTGAACAGCGATCTTCAAGTCTTGCCACAGATTCTCAATTGGATTTAGGTCTGGACTTTGACTGGGCCATTCTAACACATGAATATGCTTTGATCTAAACCATTCCATTGTAGCTCGGGCTGTATGTTTAGGGTCGTTGTCCTGCTGGAAGGTGAACCTCTGCAACAGTCTCAAGTCCTTTGCAGACTTTAACAGGATTGCCCTTTATTTGGCTCCATCCATCTTCCCATCAGCTCTGACCGGTTTCCCTTTCACTGCTGAAGAAAAGCGTCCCCCAAAACTTGATGCTGCCACCACCATATTTTATGGTGGGGATGGTGTGTTCAGGGTGATGTGCAGTGTTAGTTTTCTGCCACATATAGCCTTTTGCTTTAGGCCAAAAAGTTTGTTTTTGGTCTTATCTGTCCAGAGCACCTTCTTCCGCATGTTTGCTGTGTCCCCCACATGGCTTCCCGTAAACTTCAAATGGGACTTCTTATAGCTTTCTTTCAACAATGGCTTACTTATTGCCACTCTTCCATAAAGGGCAGATTTGTGGATTGCACGACTAATAGTTGTCCTGTGGACAGATTCTCCCACCTGAACTGTGGATCTCTGCAGCTCCTCCAGAGTTACCATGGGCCTCTTGGCTGCTTCTCTGATTAATGCTCTCCTTGCCCGGCCTGTCAGTTTAGATGGACGGCCATGTCTTGTTAGGTTTGCAGTTGTGCCATACTCTTTCCAGTTTCAGATGATGGATTGAACAGTGCTCAGTGAGATTTTCAAAGCTTGGGGTATTTTTTGATAAGCTGACTCTGCTTTAAACTTCTCCAAAACTTTGTCCCTGACCTGTCTGGTGTGTTCCTTGGCTTTCATGATGCTGTTTGTTCACTAAGGTTCTCTAACAAACCTCTGATGGCTTCACAGAGCAGCTGTATTTATACTGAGATTAAATTATACACAGGTGGTACTCTATTTACTAGTTAGGTGACTTCTGAAGGCAATTGGTTCCACTAGACTTTAGTTAGGGGTATCAGAGTAAAGGGGGCTGAATACAAATGCACGCCACACTTTTCACATATTTATTTGTAAAAAAAATTTAAAACCATTTATCATTTTCCTTTCACTTCACAATTTTGTGCTACTTTGTGTTGGTCTATCACATAAAATCCCAATAAAATACATTTACATTTTTGGTTATAACATGACAAAATGTGAAACATTTCAAGGGGTATGAATAATTTTCAAGGCACTGCAAGTCTGGTCAGGGTTGCACTAAAGCCAGTAAGGAGGAGTCAAAGTTTTAGGGAAGGAAGTGGCCCACCCATCGTTGCCACACTTTTGTGTATTTCACAATCTTATCTGTTAGGGTTAGGGCCACCATATGTGTAGATGAGTGCTCAATCCTCCACATCACCGAAAGCATGTTGCTGGGTATTTTGGAACATATTTGGAGGTTCTGGCAGGAACCAAGTACCAAAGAGTCAGAACTTTAAAATTAGTTTCTAGTGCTGCAATATTTTGCAAGGAATATTTTTCCACCATCCAAATCTTGTTTCAACCATCAACATCAATAGTGACTCCGAGGTCCATTGCCAATTGTTTTGTATATTTAGGGGGGTGAGAAGTATGCTTAGTAATTAACTGTAAATATAGTTGAGAAATAAGTCCTATAACATGTGTGTCATGACTGGACATGCATACCTCCCAACATTTTGAGATGGGAATGAGGGACACCTATTAGCAAAACGTATGTAGGCATAGGACACGCCCCCTGCCACACCCCCTTGAAGAAGAATTAACCAAAAAAAAGGTTAATTAAATCCACAAGTGCTTTTTTTTTTACCACTACTATTCCTTTATATTGGCTTTTAAAATGTAGAAATGCAGCATTTTAGAAATTGGATGAAAGATTTAGCACTGGGAAAACATTTTTGAAAGATAAAAAGTGCATTTTATATACAACTATATAGATCAGACCAAAATGAGGGACAAATGAGGAGGAAAGAGGGTAAGAGGAAGATTGCTCCAAATCAGGGACAGTCCCTCAAAATCAGAGACAGTTGGGGGTATGGACATGTATTTGTATGATAACATTCAATATAGGACAACCCCAGGACAGATGGTGTCCTGGAGCTGTGGTGTGAAAGTGTTTAAATTGCAAGTATCAAAATACCTTTGAGCTGGGGAGGCCATGCTGCTCTTCAAATGCTGGAAAAGTTTTGAGGCTGGTGGAGGTTGTGAATTGATGCAACCTAGTGAGGATTCAGTCAACCCAGACTTGGAATGAAGTAGGAGAGACAAAGGATAGGATGGATTCATAAGAAAGGGCAGCATAAATACATGAGGAGAAAGGAGACTCAAGGAGCGCTAAATCCTCTCCTCCAGAGCTAGGGAGTATTGTGTGACTGGGTTAGAAATACACAGTGGATGTAGCCATAAGATATTAATCAATAAGGGGTCACAATCAGATGATTCTAAGCTCACCCAAAGGGGGTTTTCAACTCGGCTGCATGGTAACACTTTGCAAAATTAGGTAAGCCCAAACAGTCGTTCAGTTTGGGGGGCATCAGAGTGGTCCTAGGAAGTCTAAACTTTACGAAGACCCAAATCTATTTGAACTGTCATCGTTGGAGGATACGCAGGTAGTCAAAAATTGGTATTTTATTCGTATGCGGCTGCCATCAGATTACTTGAATCAAGTGCAAATTGCTCATGTACACATGTACTTTTATTGGAGCATTGGTGGACCTCATTGTCACCCCTAGCATCCCCTTTGACCCAAGAATCAGCTTTCTAATTGCCGGCAGCAGCCAATTAACAGGGCAGAAATAAATTAGTACTCATATAAAATCATTAGCACACATAAGCAGGCTGACTTTTATATGCAATGTAAACTGTGGAAGAGGGTGGCTGCTATTAGGTAGGGACTTACATTACTGTATAGGAGAGTTGAAGAGAGACTACTGCTGTACTGCTTTAAATTTGCTACAGTAATGTATTTATTTCAATAATTTTTATTACATTGCACAAGACATGTAAATTCAATTTGAAATTTTATTATTCTACTAAAATCTCAAACCTCAAAGCCTTAACAACCAAATTACATTTTTAAGTAATTTTCACTATTTTTAAATCTTCACTTTTCTTTAATCACTTAAGGACCGGAAGGATTTGCCCCTTTCCTGACCAGGGCATTTTTTTATACGGCACTGCGTCGCTTTAACTGACAATTGCGCAGGGGTGCGATGCTGTACCCAAACAAAATTTATGTCCTTTTTTCCCCACAAATAGAGCTTTCTTTTGGTGATATTTGATCACCTCTGCGGTTTTTATTTTTTGTGCTATAAACAAAAAAAGACTGACAATTTTGTAATAAAAACAACATTTTTTACTTTTTGCTATAATAAATATCCAAAAAAAAATCACAATAAGCGTATATTGATTGGTTTGCATAAAAGTTTTAGCGTCTACAAAATAGGGGATATGTTTGTGGCATTTTTGTTATTATTTTTTTTACTGCAAAAGAAGTGATCAGCGATTTTTAGCGGAACTGTCTTTGACATTGTGGCAGACAGATCGAATACTTTTGATACTTTTTTGGGACCATACAGCGATCAGAGCTAAAAATAGCCACTGATTACTATATAAATGTCACTGGCAGGGAACGGGTTAAGACTAGGGGGCGATCAAGGTTTAAAGTGTGTCCTAGGGAGGTGTTTCTAACTGTGGGGCAGTGTACTGACTGGGAGTAGAGAGAGATCGCTGTTCCTGATCACTAGGAACAGTAGATCTCTCTCTACTTCCCTGAGAGAACGGAGATCTGTCTGTTTACATTGACAGATCCCCATTCTATCTCTCTCTGGAATGATCGCGGGTCACCGGTGGACATCACGGCCGCCAGTCATGCGCATCGGCTCCAGGGTAGTGCCGCGGGCGCCCCCCTGGAGCTCTTAAAGCGGCTGACGTACAGCTACAGCAATTTGCGCGGCCATGCCAACCAGTATGACGGCGGTGGCTGGTCGGCAAGCGGTTAATATAATACTTGATGACCCTGCCATGAACATTCTCGTTCAGTTCTTTTCTGTTAAGGGGCTACAACTCGCTGTTCCTGTTTACCGGTTGTGCGATTGCGTTGTCAGCCTACCAAATAGACTTCCCATTGAGGCTACAAATGGCTGTTTTACCACTAGTTATACAAGCATGGTCCAGAGATGTCACCATCAATAGACCAATCCTGCAAAATGAAATGTAGCCATCACTTGAGTTTATGCATGTAGACAGGAAAGGTTTGGTTTACTAAAACTGGAGAATGCAAAATCTGATGCACCTCTGCATGGTAGCCAATCAGCATCTAACTTCAGTTTGTTCAATTAAGCTTTGATAAAAAAAAAAAACCTTGAAGCTGATTGGTTTCTATGCAGAGCTGCATCAGATTTTGCACTCTCCAGTTTTAGTAAATTAACCCTGAACTGTCTACATGGAGGCTTTAAAATAAAGTGAAAATAGGTATTTTATTTTAAAAAATGGTATTTGTTTACGCCACTAATACTGTACATTTTTTTAAACAGAAAAGTTTTCTATTGTACAAAATGAAATAAAGTACAGACTCCATAGGGCAGGGGTGTGCAAAGTTTTTTCAAAGAGGGCCAGATTTGATGAAGTGAACATATGTGAGGGCTGACCATTTTTCCTGACATTCTTTAAACCATTAAAATTCGGTCTACGTGTGTTCATCCGTTGACAAGCAAGCTATCATTTGTGAATGTCAACTAGACATATGCACAGCCAAAAAATTCGTTCATTTTCGTTTTCGTTTCATTAGTTTATTATTTTTTTTAGTTTTTCGGGTCATTCGTTATGATCGCGATTCGTAAATTCGTTCATTCGTAAATTCGTAAATGCGTTCATTCGTACATTCGTTCATTCGTACATTTTTACATTTGTACATTTGTCAATTCGTACATTCGTAAATTCATAAAATCGTACATTTGTAAATTAGAAAGTTCGGAAATTTGTAAATTCGAAGTTTGAAAATCCAAAAACCCGAAAATTCAAAAATCTGAAATAGTAACTAACTATTAAATTATAGGTATTGTAATTTCCTTTCAAATTTGACTGCCAGTGAACGTAACAAATACGAATTTATCCGAAGTTACGAATTATCCAAAATGAATGCTGCATCTAAACAAATGGAACGGAACAAATTAATAATAAATAATAAAACCTTGCTATTATTATTATTTATTATTATTAATTCATTACGTTCCATTCCGTTTTTTGGATCATTTATAACTTCGGATAAATTTGTATGTGTTACGTTCACTAACAGCCAAATTTGAAAGGAAATTACAATACCTATAATTTAAAAGTTAGTAGTAATTACTAATAGTTAAGTTATTATTAGTTAACTATTATTTCAGATTTCCGAATTTTCGAATTTACAAATTTACGAATTCACTAATTTACTAATGTACGAATGTACATTCGTAAATTGCAAATGTACGAATGCCCGAATTTACGAATGTCCAATTTTATCGAATTTCCAAATATTTGGAAAAAATTTGTTAAACGGATTTTCGTTAATTCGGATGTTCCCGAATTAACGAATTTGTAGAAATTCGTTAAAAAACGAATTTGAAACGAAACGAATTGCACATGCCTAATGTCAACTGCTTTGTCCTGTGTTTGTCTGATACACTTGTGACAATAAAGATACATCAAGCAAGTTTTTTTTGGAAATTCAGAGTGCGACCATTTCTTCATTTTATTTACATGATCCTATACTTCCGGGTATCGGTCACGAGTGTGCGCCGCTGGTGACTCACTCCCACTGTGCTGCTCGATGTACGCTGGCACCCACTGATCGTTCGGAACGCAGGTGGAACAACAGTCTGTCTATGTAAAAAAAGGCAGATTACCATGACAAGGGTAGCTAAGAGCTTTACCTTGCTAAATACTACTTACCCATTTACCATAACACCCCATCATTCCACTTAAATAATCACACAACACCTGAGGTGGGTTAAAATGGCCAACATGGCCTTTTATTAATAACCAACTTTTGATTAACACTGCATAATATAACACCCACCTAAACTCCACTATTCTCACTGAAAATGTATAACTTTATTTGAAGATCCAAGGCGGTACCAATATATAAACAACCCTCTTTGCTTGTGTCCGAGGCCCATCTAACTGAGTTCCCACCCCAGCCGCTATTTCTAAAGACTCAGGGCCTAAACCCAGCTGACCTCAGCCACCCCCCAGGGTCCTTAATCTACACGGTCACTAGCCAGTGAACCGTTCCACTCGAGGATACCATACCTGATGGTTCCCCACCGTTTTACCAGAATGCATCACATTCTACCACCGCCAAGGATCCCAAAAATGCCCTTCCAAACCATTCTAAGTATACTCCAATACCCCATACCTGTATGCAGGGCGGGAGGGAGGGAAGCTTTTGTCCAGTTCAGCAGACTGTTGCAGCCCCACCCACTCCTCCTTATTTTATAAACCACTGGCTCCCCCCCTTTGCACCAAATATTAACCAATAAATAACCATTTAATTACAACTATATGCCACACCCTGACCTGACCTTGCTGGCTTGCCTTATCACCCTGTCATGTCCCCCTCCGCTGACTCGTTCCTTCTCAGCTATGGGCTTCTCTTGACAAGGGTAGCTAAGAGCTTTACCTTGCTAAATACTACTTACCCATTTACCATAACACCCCATCATTCCACTTAAATAATCACACAACACCTGAGGTGGGTTAAAATGGCCAACATGGCCTTTTATTAATAACCAACTTTTGATTAACACTGCATAATATAACACCCACCTAAACTCCACTATTCTCACTGAAAATGTATAACTTTATTTGAAGATCCAAGGCGGTACCAATATATAAACAACCCTCTTTGCTTGTGTCCGAGGCCCATCTAACTGAGTTCCCACCCCAGCCGCTATTTCTAAAGACTCAGGGCCTAAACCCAGCTGACCTCAGCCACCCCCCAGGGTCCTTAATCTACACGGTCACTAGCCAGTGAACCGTTCCACTCGAGGATACCATACCTGATGGTTCCCCACCGTTTTACCAGAATGCATCACATTCTACCACCGCCAAGGATCCCAAAAATGCCATAGCGCAGCAGGTATGACACCTTATACCTGCGCGCTCCGCCACACCTGAAAAGCCCTCTGTACTCCGTCTTCCAGGCCCAAAAACCATAAGTCAGTGCCCACAGCATTGAGGTGCACTCCATCCCCCCTGAGGTACCTCCAGGTCTCGGATTCTAGATCCAAATGCCTGATGACTAGGCCCCCATTCCTGATGAAAAATCGCCCTACCTCCTTATTGACCTTCACTCGGGCTTTATTTATTCGGTCCACTGATCTGGCCTCTCTCCAAAAAGTGCGTGCCACAATCTCCGACCAAATAAATACGGTGCCCGGAAAATCACACCTCAGTCTGAGAAAGTCAAACCGAATGTCCCGAATGAGCTCCCTTGAACGTCTGACTCCCAGATCATTTCCCCCTGCATGGATAACTACAATATCAGGCTCCCTGTCCCATCGTGCAAATTTATGCATCTCCGGAACCACCCTGTTCCACATCATGCCCCTAACTCCAATCCACCGGACATTACCCACGTCCCAGGGCAAACCTAGCTGTCTAGCCGCTGGCCTCACTTCCGCCCTCTTTGCCCCCCAATACACAAATGAATGCCCGAGGATCCAAACCAGGCATCTGTGACCTGTAACAAATAAATGAGAAACATTGCCCCACCACCAGCACCTGAGTACCACCAAACAATACACAAATATAACACAGATAAGAAGATAAAGTGGCTGACTGCCGGAAGAACAATAGAAACACACCACATACTTAAAGAAGATGAGGTCTGACATATAGCCTGAACCTATCAGATTCCCATCTGCCTATCCTTTTAATGACAGCATCCCCTAGTCCCCATCTGGCCGCCTCCGTAGCAGCTCCAATCCGAAACGAATGCGAACCAAACTGACTGGGAATAAATCCTGCCGCCATAAGGCATTTTCTGAAGACCGCAATGAACTGGAAACGTGAAAGGAACGAGCCATCCACGTGTCGCAAGAAAGGTCCTCCCCCAGCCATCCTGACTGCCGCCAGCTGTGATACAGCCGTGACCGGGCATAGTCCGGCCACGACCCCCCTAAACAGCTCTAAAACTGCCCCTCTCCCTCTTTGATCCGTTTTGGACTTCCGAATAATAATACTCACCGAGTCCTTTTGCAGAGACACATCCTCCTCACCGAGACCACCCGCATTGTACTTAGTTGGACTCACCAGCTCCCCTATGCGCAGAGCCCCAAAGAATGCCAATAAAAATGCCGCATGAAATAAACGCTGCTCGTATTGCGTAACGCACACCCGTGGTATAACCTCCACTATCTTCTGCAGTGTTCCAAAAGATACTGGGCGCCTCTGATCCCTAACCTTGTAACCCTTGCGGTACCCTTTCAGTGCTTGACGCACGATGAAAGACTTCGTGACGTCCACCTCACCTTGCAGTTTGAACCAAAATGCCAAGCCCGCCAGCTTACGTTCCACCGATGACACAGAGGCTCCCTGAATAAAATTATTGACGATAAAGTACAATACTAATGTCGACCCATCATCTCGGGGCTCGCGCCCCCCTACCTCCGCCACCAACGAAGTCCATTCCTGCCATGCTCCAGCGTAGGCTCCCCACGTCGCCTCACTCAACGACCTGCGAATCAATCCTGCGGCGACTCCGATGCGATCCCCCACAATCGCCGAGGACAAGGGGTACCATGTTGCTCCGCCTCCGGTGCCAATGCTCGGAATACCGTCCACTGCGAACGAGACAAAGCATCCGCAATCCTGTTAGAAACCCCCGGAATGTGAACCGCATAGATGAACACATTAAGGCGAAGGCATAACAACACCAAATGGCGCAGCAATCGCACCACCGGAAGCGAAGAAGCCGACAAATTGTTTATGGCGGTGACCACCCCCAAATTATCACAATGGAAACGCACTTTTTTATTTTGCAGATAGGCACCCCAGATCTCCACTGCCAGCACTATCGGAAATAATTCCAGAAGTGCCAGGTTGCGTAACCAACCCGCCTCCCTCCATGTATCTGGCCAACCTCCCGCACTCCACTTACCCTGGAAGAATGCTCCATAACCTCCTGACCCTGCCGCATCCGTAAACAACTCCATGTCCACATTGCTGACCGGGCCCGACATCCAAAACGACCTCCCATTGTAATCAGCCAGGAAAGTATCCCAGACTCCGAGGTCCGCTCGAGGATCCCGTGTCAGCCGGATGAAATACCTAGGGTCACTACCTCCAGCCATTGCCAATGAAAGTTGACGGCAAAATATCCTCCCCATCGGAATAATTCTGAAGGCAAAGTTCAATTTGCCCAACAGAGACTGTAGTTCCTTGACCCTTACCTTCCTCCTACTCCCCAATTCCTTAACTGCCTGCCTCAAGGCAGCGAGCTTGTCTTCCGGCAGACGACACTCCATGGCCAGGGAATCAATCGTTATTCCCAAAAAGACCAACTCTGTAGTAGGGCCCACAGTTTTTTCCGGTGCCAAAGGAATTCCAAAGCGCTCCGCAATGTGTTGCAATGTGCCAAGCAGCACCGCACAAGCATTGGAATCCCCCGGGCCGATACACAGGAAATCATCCAGGTAATGGATGACGGAGTTTAGACCTGACACATCCCGTACCACCCATTCTACGAAAGAACTGAAGGTTTCGAACAACGCACAGGATATGGAGCATCCCATGGGCAGACAACGGTCGACAAAATACGACCCCTGCCATCTACAGCCCAATAAATGCATGCTGTCAGGATGAACTGGAAGCAAACGAAATGCTGCTTCCACATCCACTTTTGCCAACAACGTGCCCTGTCCATACCTCCGAACCCAAGCGATTGCGGCATCAAACGAGGTGTAGGTAACCGCGCAGGCCTGCGGGTCAATCCCATCATTCACCGACGCCCCTTTTGGGAAAGAAAGGTGATGAATCGGCCGAAATTTGCCCGGCTCCCTTTTGGGAACCACTCCCAAAGGGGACACAATCAATCCTTGCAATGGTGGGGAAGAAAAGGGGCCGCCCATCCTGCCCAAAGAAACTTCTTTTCGGAGTTTCTCCGTAACCACCTCAGGGAATAGGCGAGCTGACTGCAGATTAGCTGGAATAGGGGGAACTTTCTTCAATGAACAGGGGATTCTAAAACCCACAGAGAATCCCTCCTCTAGGAGTCGAGCTGACTCCCGATCCGGGTATCTACTTAGGAAAGGAAGCATCCTTCCCACCCTCACCGGAGTCCTCCCTTTTACCAGACCCTTCTCCTGTCTTGTGTTTCCCAGCTTTGAAACACCTGGTAAAGGCATGGCTGCCCCCGCATCCAGAGCACTCATGTTTGAATCGACATGACCCTCCGAAACGACAAGAGCTGTCGTTGAACTGCCAACAGACCCCCTTTTTTCTATTGGCTGACGCACTTGGGGTGGAAGCACCGCCAGCCCCCCCTGGAAAAAACTGATTCCCGCTCCTGGCCGGGGTCATCAGTTTCATCCAGAGCCCTATGTCCTTGTGGTCCCAGCGTATAGCAGGACGGACCGCCTTACGTTGCCGGAACTGCTCATCGTAGCGCAACCAAGCCACACCGCCATACACCCTATACGCCTCCCCAATGGCATCAAGATAACAGAACAAGGCGGAGCAGCTCGCCGGTTCCTTCTCCCCCACCACACTGGCTAAAATGGCAAATGCCTGCAACCAGTTACTAAACGTGCGAGGGATCAGGCGGTACCTCCGTTTCTCCTCGTCCTCTTTTTTACTGTCATCTGGCTTGACCCTGTCCAGATAAAATTTTTCCAGGGGAAGTAGAGAAAATATCTCCACATACTCCCCTTTCCAAATCCTATCTCGAACTTCCTGCTTAAGGTGTGCACCCAGGGGCCCTTCGAAGCACACATACACTTCGCACTTCGCTGCGTCCGCCAGCCTTACCTTGTCGGCCTCCTTGTCCTGGGGCTCCTTCTGTTTCTCCGGCGTAACCACCTGACCAGCCACATGCGTCACCTCCCCCGTCGTCCTAACTGTCAACGGGGTGGATGAAGTTGGTACAGTCTCCGCCGGTCCCACGGACGCCTCTCCTCTCGCAGCCGCTCCTCCGAGCCCCCCCCCATTACCCAGCCTCTGTAACAAATCTTTGATCCCCAGTAGTACCTCCCGTGTGAGACCATCCGTCCCTGGGCTACCATCCGCCCCTCCCCCTTGTTCCTGGGAACCTAAACCTGACAGCAGTGAAGGAGACAAAAAAGGCAATACAGGTTGTGACTCACCAGGCTGCATGGGGCGGAAGACCCCTCCAGCCGCCGTCCCGACTTCCCTCTCGGCGTCCCTGTGTTCCTCCACCAGCTCTCCTTCCTCCGCGCTGCTGGCATCCGATCCAGGCTGATCCTGTGTTCCGTCCTGCACAGGCAGCCGCCGCTGCGCCGACCGCCCTCTCTCTCTTCTTGCTGCTGTCTCCGAGCGCTGTGTTGACCTGCTCACGGGCCTGCGCCGCTCCGACCTCCGGCGCCGCCGACGTCATCAGCCTGCGCCCTGGCCTGACCCGGGCGCGCAGGTGCCACCTGTCGTCCGGAGGTGCGCACTGCAGGCGTTCCACGATCTCGGGCAGACGTGCCCCTCCTCTCCCGCCGGCCATCCGAATCCACATGTAAGCCACCGGCCGCATCCCGCTCCAGGCCGATGCTTGTAGATAGGCCTCTCCCACGCCGGGCCAGTGTACCAACAGGCACATCGCTGGTCACACTGGCCGCATTGTCCGGAATCCTGACGATGGAGGATGGGGGGGGCGCGGATCGCCGGGAAGACCCCATCCCCCGCAGACTCCGCCTGAGGTGGGGATTCCTTCCAGGCTCACCCCCGTCCGAGGCAGGCGTGCGCTTGGCAGGGGGGCCTGAAGGTTCCGCTTGCGGGCTCCCGTTGCGGCGCTGAGTCTGAGGGGTCCTTTCAGGTGTGAAGCGCTCAGGGGGTTTAGACCTCCTAGCACGCAGGGGCGCAGATCCCAAACTGGGGGGACTCTGCTGGACCCCTTGCAGCGAATCTGCGACTTGGCTCTGTATCCAGGCCGCTCCATGTATGTCCGCAGCTGCTCTAAGCTGAGCCAAAAGTTGCTGTAGCTCACTCATCGTTAAGGAGAACTCTACTCCCAAAGTACAAAGTCCTGACCTCTTGACCAGAAGCTTTTGTCCAGTTCAGCAGACTGTTGCAGCCCCACCCACTCCTCCTTATTTTATAAACCACTGGCTCCCCCCCTTTGCACCAAATATTAACCAATAAATAACCATTTAATTACAACTATATGCCACACCTTGACCTGACCTTGCTGGCTTGCCTTATCACCCTGTCATGTCCCCCTCCGCTGACTCGTTCCTTCTCAGCTATGGGCTTCTCTTTCTGTAAAGAAGGCATGGATCCTGTGTCTCTGCAAAGCAGGAACAAAGATCTATGCCTTCCCTAAGTAAAAGCACCTCCCCCACTACACTAAAACACAGGCTAGGCACACAGTTAACCATTTGATCACCCCTGGTGTTAACCCCTTCCCAGCCAGTGTCATTGGTCCCCAAAAAAGTGTCCAAATTGTCTACCACAATATCGCAGTTAAGCTATAAGTCACTGATTGCCTCCATTGCTAGTAAAAAAAAAAAAAAAAATTCCAAACATATATCCCAAAGCACTGTTGCCGTGGTGCCTTTTGGGCACTTTTAACCCTTTTTTGGCTGCTCGTGGGGGTTAAAAGCGGCACTTTACTGCCGGTGCCCGGAGCGGCTCAGTGTGAAAGTGCCTTAACTGCTTTGTGACCATTTAATGTAGGAGTACAGCAACAAAACAGCTCTCCTGTGCTGGATCATGTACTAGATACATGATCCAGCACTTCCAGGTGGGGGCCACGCATGTGCGTTGCCACCTCGCCAGCTGATCAGAAGGTCCCGGGCCAATTATTGACCTCTGCCACCCACTGATCAGCAACCCTAGGTCCAATGGAGGGGGAGCCGCAACTGTAGCCGCGGGAAACTGTAGGGGCCGGTGTCCAACGGCCGCTCGGACTGTGTCCGATTCCTGGAAGTGACATCATAGCCTGGTGGAAGCCAGCCAAGGGGATCCAAAGACTATGGGCAAAACCCTGCTGCAAGGGCTGATGAGAAGCTGCTGGTGCCAAAAAAGCAAGGAGGATCCCACATTGCCGACAGGAGAAACTACATGTTTCGGGGTCACACCCCTTTTTCAGGTTATCTGTTTAGTCGGCAAAGTGTGGAGAATTAAATAGGGAGAAAAAAAAGGAAATGAGGGAGCACGTAGGGGAGGAGCTGAGCGCCCCTGTCATCCATGAGGCTCCACCCACCCAAGTGAATAATAACATTACCCAGCAGCCGAGTACATCCAAATATATTTAAAAAATAATCAATACATAAAAAATAATGACAAATAATAAATAAAAAATAGTAGTTAAAAATTAATAGTAGTAAATACATATACATAAAAATTTATTTTATATATATATACATATATATATATATATATATATATATATATATATATATATATATATATATACATACATAGACATAAAAATATGTAAATATATCTATGTACACATAAAAATAAAAGTATATATGTGAAATAACACACACAGCACCATGTCAAATTGAGACATATAAATTATATATAAAACAATTCTAAATTAAGAAATTCTAAAAAAATTATGAATTTTAAATATACAAAAGAAATCTATGTTTATTTCTCTATATATGCAAGAAAACAAACCAGGTGAAAAAACAACTAAAGTATATTAAATAACTGTATGGCCTTCAACTTCCTCATTCAACTCAATAAGCGAAAGAGTATTGAGCTTATATATCCATAAGGTTTCACGTTGACATAAACGCAGAAATCTATATGTATGATTAATTTTTATGTACAGTGGGGACGGAAAGTATTCAGACCCCCTTAAATTTTTCGCTCTTTGTTATATTGCAGCCATTTGCTAAAATCATTTAAAGAGGAGTTCCACCCAGGGGGTCCATTAAAAAAAAAAAAAAAAATTAAAAGTCAGCAGCTACAAATACTGCAGCTGCTGACTTTTAATTGGACACTTACCTGTCCCTGGGTCCAGCGATGCAGGGGATCTAAGCCCCGCCCCCCCCTCCGCTCGTCGGCGCCGGCATTTCAACTGTGGGCGCCGGGCTGTGGCTTCACAGCCTGGCACCCACTTCGCATGCGCGAGCGCGCCGTGCGCCGTGATTGGCTGCTCAATCACCTGGGACCTGTAATGGGTCCCAGATGATTGACAGGAGGGAGGGAGCAGAGCCGAGCCCTTCCTGTGCCGAGGGGGAAGTGATGTCACCAGCCCAGGCAAAGGAAGAGGCAGACTACGAGGGACCACCTAGCAACAGGCATTTAGAGGTAAGTAAAAAAAATATATATATATATCCAAATGTTTTTTTGTTTTTTAGAATTTTTCAGGTATTTTTGTTTTTTTGAGTCTATACGTTTAAACCAATATTGGGCAGCATCATTCAGTGTAGCCAAAAGTACAGACAATAGCAGTTCACTGTATCTCTTATATACCTCTGCTGGGAGTCCATTAGTACCCGGGGATTTACTACTGGACATAGCAGCCACCGCCACTGTAAGTTCTTCAAACGTAATAGGCGCGCTCAACATTTTACGATCACTTATAGACAGCAATGGGAGAGTGCACTGGTCCAAAAACTGCACCAATGCTTCCTCTGTAGGGTTAACCTTAGACACATAAATATCTCTAAAGTAATTGCTAAACACAGAGGGAATGCAATCTAGATCCTGTACTGTGTCTCTTGCAGGGCTCTAAATGGCATCTATGTGTGGTGCTCCATGCTGTGAAGGAGAAATCACTGCCAATAAGTGTCTAGTGTCCTCCCCTTCCTTAAAGTAGCATTGCGGCAAAAAGAACCATTTATTTTCAGCAGCGGTAAGGGTAACCTGCTGCTATAAGGACTGCGCTGCCAACCAGCTATATTCCGATGCAGGTGAGGGGTTTGTAATATAAATTTCCTATGCTTTGCTAGCCTCTCTGAGCACCAATGTTTCCCATTCTTAAGTAGTAGTTTTAATAATAGAAATTTGCCTAATAATAAGGCCCCGGAGATGTGCTTTAAGAGCATCCCAGACCACCCCTGGCGTAGCTGAACCCCTATTATGTTGCATAAAGATTTGAATCGCTTTAGGTATGGGGTCATTAGTCGGGAAAAGGTTAAACCAAAAAGGGTTAACCTTCCATAATCTGTCCCCAACAATACATGAAATGGAAACTTGCACTCTAAGGAGCGAATGATCAGAGATACTACGTGGGACATATTCAACCAAGGTTACCTGAAGCAGAGCCATTGAGTTACATAAACAAAGATCTATACATGAGAGACCCCTATATGTAGCAGAGTAACATGAATAGCATTTCTTCTCCGGATACTTTGCCCTCCATACAGCTCTCAAACCGATCTCCGAGACCAATCTAGCAGATGGAGTGGGGCCACTAGGGCCAGAACTCCGTTTACCAGGAGGGGAGAATTTATCCATGCTCTTGTCCAGAAGACTGTTACTAATACTGTACTTTAGCAAAGAAAATGTCATTCAGTTAGGGTTTATGTATATCTTAGTCTTTGATTTTGCATCACTCAAGCTCACTAGTTATGACAAGGTAGATGTTTGTCAAACCCCTAACAGACCAACAGTTCGCTTTGCATTTTTTGTTATATGGCAGCAAAGCTGACACTTGTTTCCACTCTGAAAATAAAACACTAATCACTATAATGCCATTCCATTTGCTGCTTTGCAAAAATTGCAGGCTGACAGGCTGCATTTTTCAAAGCCAGGCATTAAACTTAACACCTGTTAGAAAAAGAAATATGCCAGTAGCATTTTTTGTATTAAACTCTGGTGCTGCCAATCAATTTTTCAAAGAGAAGAGTGCCAGGCAGCCTTCAGTCTACTGTTCTTTTTTTTTATCTGAATTCTGATTAAAAGTGTGCATCACAGTTTTTGTGTATAGCGCTACATACTAGACAGGATGCCCATGCTGACCTATGTCCACGGCCAAAAGCGCCCACAACGGGCACGTGAGCATCAGAACTGGACCACAGGAGCAATGGAAGAAGGTGGCATGGTCTGATGAATCACGTTTTTTCTTTTACATCATGTGGATGGCTGAGTGAGTGTGCATCTCTTACTTGGGGAAGAGATGGCACCAGGATGCACTATATCGGGGGTTGGTAAGCTTATGATTGCGATCTACCCATCGATCACAGGCAGCCAACAGGTAGATTGCAAACACGGCTTTGCTTCCCCCCAACCTCTGCCTCTCTCACCTTTACTGCAGAGCGGAGAGCGGAAGGCTTCACAGTACTGTATGGAGGGTGGGAGCTGCCTCAGTTAACCTTCGAGTTAACCAGCAGGTGATTGGTTACTAAGACACCAGATGGCCCTAGCAACCAATCACCAGCTTCTTAATATAAATAGTTTACTCCGACAGCTCCTACTCCTGCCCTCCATCCAGTGCTGTGCTGCCTTCCACTCTCTGCTCTGCTGTACACACTCTGTCAGGTAGGAAGGTGCTACCTACACAGTGCTATGTGTTTGTGTGGGAAGGGAGGATGATGTGAAGGAGACAGAGGACACTGTTGGATTGAGGGGGGCAGAGGACACTGCCTTGCGGGGGAGAGGACACTGCAGTGGGGGTGATGTGAAGGTGGCAGAGGACACTGCTATGGGGGGGGGGCAAAGGTCACTATTGTGGGGAGCAGAGGAAACTACTATGGGGGGACAAAGGACACTGCTGTACTGGGAGACAGAGGACGGAGGGGGGCAATGGCCACTACTGTGTGGGGGCAGAGGGGCAGAGGGACAGTGGGGCAGAGGACACTAATGTGGGAGGCAGAGTACATTACTGTTAGGGGGATGATGTGAATGGGGACAGAGGACACTACAGTGGGGGGTGGGCTGACCAGGACACTACTGTGGGGGATGATGTGTAGAGGGGCAGAGGACACTGCTGTGGGGGGGAGTGATATTAAGGGGGGCAGAGGACACTACTATGTTCTTCATGCCACCTTTTTTTGGGGAGTTTGATAGTTTGTTTGCTTTCTTTTAAAAGGGCACCCATTTGTGCTAGAAAAGTTGATACGGTAGAGGGGGGAGGGGACTTGTTCTAGGAGGGAAAATCTTGGGGGGGGGGATTTGTGCTGGGAGGGGGGATTTGGAGTGAGGGGGAAAGGATGTGTGCTCTACTGTATGATTAGAGGATTTGTTCTAAAAAGGATTTTTTTTTTTTTTTTTTAGCGAGGAATGTTTTTTTTTTTAGGAGGGGGATTCATGCCAGGGGGGACTTGGGGAGAAAGAGGATTTTAGCTGGGAGGGGCAAAGATTTGTGCTGGGAGGTGAAATTTCATCATTGGGTGGATTTATCCTGGGAGGAGGGGGAATTATGCGTGGAGGGGGATTGTGGTTTCTTGGAGGGGGGCATGTTCGCCTTGGACTGGACATGTGCAATTCGTCTAGTTCTGAATTCGTTTTTTAATAAATTTTGACAAATTCGTTAATTTCGAATTTCCGAATTTTCACATTTTCAAATTTTCGAATTTCAGAAATTGGAAAATTCAACATTTCAGAAATTTGAAATTTTCAAATTTCAGAATTTTCGAAAATTCTAAATTTCGGAAATTCTGAATTTCCGAAATTCGAAATTGCAGGAAAAGCAAAATTTCAGAAAGTGGAACATTTCGGAAATTCGAATATTCGAAATTTCAGAAATTTGAAAACTCAAAAATAATAAAAATCTGAAAATTCGAAAACCCGAAAATCTGAAATAACTATCTAATAATAATTATTAAATTATAGGTATTTGAATTTCCTTTCACATTTGGCTGTTAGTGAACGTAACGAGTACGAATTTATCCGAAGCTACGAATTATCTGAAATAACGAATGCCCTATCTAAACGAATGGAACGTAATGATCTAATAATAATAAACAACAATAATAATAATAAAACCTTTTTATTATTATTATTAATTTGTTCCATTCCATTTGTTTAGATGCAGCATTCGTTATTTTGGATAATTCCTAACTTTGGATAAATTTGTATTTGTTACATTCACAAACAGCAAAATTTAAAGGACCTTCCAATACCTGTAATTTAATAGTTAGTTATTATTAGCTAGTTATTATTTCGAATTTTACTGATTTTCTTTCTTTTTTTCAGATTTTTGAATTTTCAGATTTTCGAATTTCCGGATCTTCAAGCTCCAAAAATTCGGAAATTCAAAATTTGAAAATTCGGAAATTTGAAAATCTTGAATTTTCGGATTTCCGAATTCTCCGAATTCCAAATTTTCAGATTTCTGAATTTTCGAATTACCGAAAAAAGCAAAAAAACCAAAACAAACACATTTTTTGTCAGTGCACACCTTGGACTCTAGATGACCTTGCCCTGGCACTGTTTGGCTTGTATCCTGTACATGTTCCTGTCACCTTCTCTTTTATCCCAGTGTTTCTGTGTCTGGTTTCTGTTCAGAAGTCTACAGTTGCCAACTTGCCTGACCCACACACCTGCCAACAACCTCAACCGACCCGGTACTGCCTGTTACACTTCTTCTTCTCCGTGCATTCTAAGTAAGAATGATAAGACCAAATCATAGTGTTTGTTGATGACCTTACACATTCCCAGAAGCCTCCAGGAGATGGACTTTCATTTTTAACTACCACCATGAAAGGTTTACTGCCGCTTTCCGATTGTTGCTAGATTATCCAAGATGACACATTTTGTGCCTATGAGTGGGAGGGACATCCCTAAGCAGCATCACGTTTGATCAAAGAGTACAGTTTACATCCAATTTGCGGAGAGAACTCTGCAAAGTACTGAAGACTGAAACTCGTTACCCTTCAGCCTACCACCCGCAGACGAGAGGTCAAACTGAATGTACAAATCAAATGTTAGAACAATATCTCCAATGCTTTTTTTTGTCATTTGCAAAGAAGGACTGGACATTCCTTTTTACCTTGGCAGAATTTGCCTACAATTATTCAATTCAGTACATTTTTTTGCAAACTTCAGATTTAATCCAACTTTTTTTTACCTGATGTGATTCCCAAACTTCAGTCCCAACAATTCAAGAGAGGCTAAAATGTTTGCAGCCAAATATGAAGGTGTTACAGGAAGTCACCACTGTGGCCTAACATGATAAAAAAATGTCTACTAGAAATGGAGAGGTGACCTGGATCTCAAGTCAGATAACAAGCTATAAAACTACGCAAACTATAATTCATGCTCCCCCTATTAAACAAACTGCCTGGTAAAATGGTACAGTGTATAAGGGTGCTCTGAACATCAAGACCAAGCAGAGAGTATCTGTATTAGAACGGGGGTCTGGTGGTGAATCTTTCACACTTAGTGCTGCACTCACAAAGAGGAGCAATCTCTAATAGGAAACAAAACAAAAAGAAAGGCGCCTCTAAGTGCAGAATTAAGAACTATTTAACCACTTGCTTACTGGTCACCTAAACCCCCCTCCTGCCCAGACCAATTTTCAGCTTTCAGCGCTGACGCACTTTGAATGACAATTGCGTGGTCATACAACACTGTACCCAAATGAAATTTTTATCATTTTTTCCGACAAATAGAGCTTTCTTTTGGTGGTATTTAATCACAGCTGGGATTTTTATTTTTTGCTAAACAAACAAAAAAAAGATGTAAAATTTTGAAAAAAAAAACATGTTTCATAGTTTGTTATAAAATTTTGTAAACAGGTAATTTTTCTCCTCCATTGATATGCGCTGATGAGGCGGCACTGGTGGGCACTGATAGGTTGCACTGATGGGCACGGATAGGCACAGTTAAGGCAGCACTGATAGGCACAGTTAAGGCGGCACTGATAGGCACAGTTAAGGCGGCACTGATAGGTACAGTTAAGGCGGCACTGATAGGCACAGTTAGGGCGGCACTGTTGGGGACAGATAAGGCGGTACTGATGGGCACAGATAAGGCAGCACTGATGGCCCTGAGGGGTGGCACTGATGGGTGGCACGGATGGGTGGCACAGATGGGTGGCACGGATGGGCACTGATAGGTATCACTGATAGGTGGCACTGATGGGCGGCACTGATGGGCACTGGTAGGTGACACTGATGGGCACTGATAGGTGACACTGATGTGCAGCACTGTTGTTGAGGCACTGATTGTGGGCACTGAGAGGTGGCACTGATGGGTGGCACTGTAGGCACTAATGGGTGGCACTGTGGGCACCGATGGGTGGCGCTGGTGGGCACTGGTAGGTGGCACTGCTGTCTATTGCTAGGTGGCACTGGCAGGGGGCACAGGTGGGCACTGGTGATCTGGCGGCAGATCGGGACTGATGTCCCTCTCACGGCCGCCGGTGATCGGCTTTTTTTTCCTCCTCACACTGTCAGCGCGAGGAGAAAAAATAGCCGATTACCGGCTCTGTTGACATCACATGATCAGCTGTCATTGGCTGACAGCTGATCACGTGGTAAGGGGTCGGGATCATAGACTCGCTGATCACAGAGCGCGCCGCGCATGCCACTTGTGCACGGGACAACGTCAATGGACAAGATCTCAAGTGGTTAATATCCCCAAAAGGATTAAACACACTTACAGGATCTGAAGAGATAAAAAGCATGTCATCATTATTAGTGCAGGTGGTCCGGCAATAGGAAGGTCCCAAGCATGTAAAAGTTCTCAGGGCTGTTCATATGCTGCAGCAGAGGAACCCAAGATCACCAGCAGAAAGATATCCTGGAAATACCGATATGCGGTCGCACTATCCGAGTCTGCTATGGACGGAGATCCTGGAAGTGACGTCAGCGGTGAGGGACGGCAACCAGCATGGACCGCAATATCCGAGTGGTAAAATGGTGTATAAATCTCACTGAGTAAACTTGAAATATCGCAAGTAAAGTGTACATCTACTTAAAGGAGAAAAGGTGTAGCGATCACCAGCCAGCCTAAAGTAGCCATGCCCATCCAAGAAACTGGGCCCTAGATATATTGGCCCCTTTACAGAGGTAACAAACTGTGGACATAACACAGGGCTGTCAACAGGCAGGATTAAAGCGCACAAAAATTGAGGATACTCGAATAATGCAACCATTACAGTAATAGCAGATTCACAGTTAAGCATCATAAAAGGTATACCAGGGCATTTAATAACCAAACTATGTAAACATCTCCAGAAATATCTGCTGCAGAGATATCTCCGTTGAGAAATAGAAACATACAGAAAAAAAATATATATAATTTGCTTTAGAATTGTAACCGGTTATGTACAGTGGGCCCTGGTAGGCATTCAACCATAAGGATAAAAAGAAAAGAGATCAGAGAAAAGCCTCATACACACGATGGGATTTTCCACAGACAAAACCTGACTTTTGTCTGAAGGCGTGTGCCTGGATTTTGTCTTGCATACAAGCGGCAAGGAATTGTTGGCCAACAAACACAAACGTAGTGACATACGTGTTTTTTCAGCTCTTTGGCGCCACCCTTTGGGCTCCTTCTGCTAATTTCGTGTTAGTAGAAGTTTGGTGAGTGTTAATTCACGCTTTTCATTTCACGCTTTTCATTTAGCGCTTTTCAGTTCGTGCCAAAAATTATTAATCGTGATCAATTATATCATATGCCTTTGCTGCAGGAGCTCCAGGAGAATAATCCAGATGTTTGTCGGAATTATCTCCGGATGACGGACCCCTGCTTTCACCAACTCTTGGCATTGTTGACCCCCTATATTAAGAAGCAGGACACATGCATGAGGCTTTTATTTTATTTTTTGGTTGAATAATAATGATTTGATTTGTTATATTTTCTATATTTTTGGATGCATAGAATGCACTTTTTGGTTAAGTTCTATTGGCAGATAGCATGTCTAATTTTATTTGTTTTCTTTTTTTAATGCACAATAAAAAAAAATTGTGGAGAATAATACTGGGCTATGTGTTTTACTTCAAATGACAGTTTGGGAGTAGGCAGTTACATTTTAAAAAATACAATGTAAAATTTACAAAGGACACCAACAAAGTTTTGATCTGAAAAACTACGGGATAATGGTGTTGTGGTAACTTGCCTAAAAAAAAAAAAAAAAAAAGCATAATAATATTATTCTTGATATCAATAGAAAAAAAAAAGCCTTTGAAAATCTGTTTGCAATAACTCCATCAATATCACCAGCAAAGCAGCTTCATTATTATCCCATTAAAGAAGAAGAGAATTGTGCGCCGCATTTGGAGATTCCATAATTTGCCGCATCACGAATGTTAATTCTCCATTACGAACGCTAGTTTACAAGACCGACCGCTTCTGCCTCGTTTGTGCTTCCAAGCATGCATGTTTGTACTTTTCAGTTTCAGTGCAAAGCTACAACAGATTTTGGACTTTCCAGTTTTAGTAAATCTAGCCCAGAATATCATGGTCAGGGGTTAGGCTTGGGGACCAGTAGCTATAGCAGTGGAAAGGTTCACACAGAAAACAGCAGGACAAATACCCCCTGGCAGGTAACACGGACTTACCTGAGGCCTGGGGTCAAAGCACTAAGCAGTCTTCATCAGAGCTTCTGATGGAGGAAATGGTTTTTGCTGCATGCCAGTTCCAGGTCCTCAAGATCTTCCCACCAGGAATTGAGCCAGCTGGGGTCGGATAATACATATAGAAGGTAGAGATCAAGCAGATGTGTAGTGAGGAAACAAGCCAAAGGTTGGTAGCAAGTGGTTGCAGGTTGGGATCAAGCAGAATCACAGTCAAGGAAAAGGCCAAAGATTGGTAACAAGTGGTAGTGAAGATACAGATAGCAGCAGGATCACAATGAGCAGGATATTGGCTGGAGAGAGTACAAAATCTGGCAAACAGGAAGTGCAGAGACATGGCTTTAATAGGAAGTTCATGGGGAAAGCAAGGAATTTGAGGTTCACCAGAAACAAGATACAAAGTAAGGTTGTCCAAGAGATCAGGCAGGGAGCCGTCCATCATTTCAGGTGGCACAGTAGGAAGAGCCACAGCCAAATGCAACAGAGGTCTTAGGTTTGGATCTGAATCCAGAGTTGCAAGGGCATTGAGGGACGGGGGAGTGTTTTCTAGGCAGACCAGTGGTTCGAGGAAATTCCCCAAAGTGAGTGAATTCCCTTCTCAGACAGTTGTCCAGGTATCCTCTTTAGAAGATTTCCCCTTACCTCTAGTGCTGGATTTTCCCTTACTTTCTTGATTGGTTCAGTGGTCACTGATACAAGCAAAAGGTAAATCTTCCAAACTGGGATATAAACTGCAGTAAAAGCTTGACGGAGGTCTGTCCTTTCCGCACTCCATCCAAAGTTAAAGAAAAAACAAAAATATTTTGCAACGCAGTGGCTAAATGGTTAGCACTTTCACCTGACAGCTTTAGGGGCGTTGATTTGAATCCCAACCACGGCACTACCTGCCTGGAGTTTACATGTTCTCCCTGTGACTAGGGGTACTCTGGTTGCCCCCCACACTCCATAATGGAGTTACCCCAGAATGGGAAGTCAGTTACTAGCAGGACAACTAATAAAAAGGATAACTAGTAAAAATAAAGGGGAAAAATCCTGAAAAAAAATAAAGCAAATCCAGCCACTACTGTATATCTAAGAACTTTTTAAATTGAAATATGTTACATTTTTGTTCCTGGGATTAGATCAACTTTAAGCTATATAACCCCATTTAGCTACATATAGTAGTAGCTACCATAATTTATATTTTATATATTAGCTATAGCTATCTAGAACATCCAGGAAATTGTTATACGTTTTTATTTTTTCTAAAGAGCATCTGGTAGCATTAAACACCCTTTTTCTGATTAAATGGGCTCTTTTCACTTTTACTCCATACTTTCTATTGCTTTTGATTGCTAAAATGCTTTATTTACCCACAAGAGGTGGAATACATTGATGCCTGCTTTATTAAAATCGATAATGACATGGAAAAGGGATCAGAAGTTTACACTTGTTCGAATGAGTCAGAGAGGATCCCTTGAGAGTGAGAAGGTTTAAAATAAATGTACCTATATGAAGAGAATTGAGAATCAATATGCGGATAGAAGGTCAATAATGCAGCTGCACAGAACAGAAAATAAACTGGTAATTCTTACACCTGCATCACTTACCATTACTACAGAGAACATGATAACAGGTAAGGAAATGCTAGCATGATTTAGAAAATTAATAGAAAACAGGTCACTGCAGAACTGTACTCAAATCTCTAATATAATTCAGGCAAATAAACATCTAAATATACACAAGTTTAAGTTTTGCATGAAAAAAATATTTTTTTCTGACAAGCAAGAAAGAAGTAAACCTTGAAGAATAAAGACATTTGTTTGTTTCTATCTGCTGTTTTGCACACATTTTTATCTATTTTATATATAATAAACATGTTTTAAGTTAGGCTGTATACAGGAGCCGTTGGTTTATCTGGTTCTCCCGCAAACAGTACAGAGGCCATGAGCCACCCAAGCAACAGTTTATTCACTCCGGATCTAATACACAGTCTAGGGGTTATATTTTTGTGATTTATTGCTGGTAAAAGATTTAACAGGAGAGGGATTGGGGCAGAGGATACCCCAAAATGGTTAGCAATGGGCTGTGAGAGGACAATCTTCTCCTTGAGGAACTGTGATTATTGTACAGTCTAAGGCCTCACAGCTGAAGACCATAAGGGAAGTCTGGCATCTGGTCACCCTTCACCACTGCACAGCTATTGGTACCCAATGCAATCTCCAGAACACTGCACAGTACAGGAGGGCATTCTCTAAGCTCACAGTCTAGGATACTGCTGAGGACAGCGGAATTGCCAGTATTTGAGGCCCTATGAGAGCTGTCTCAGTCCAAGTTACCTCTGGCACTTATATCCAAAAAGCATATTACCAGGGAAGGCATGTCCGTGGTGCTGATGGACTCTTTCGGCGCACACATATGCGCATGCACAGACCGGAAAATGGCCGGGCAGATGTGCATAATCGTGGGCAATGGTGCATGTGCATGTGCACTTGCAAATCTATGCATGCATCTGTCACTAATGCTGGCGCCAAGCGGGCTATTTAAATAGGCTTAGGCATTTTGGCTCATTGCTGTTTGGTCTGCAGCTTCTGTGTGTTGTTCCTGATTCTGTGTGACCCATGATCTTAATCCGGCTTACCTCTGACCTACGTTTGTCTGCTACCTGCCCTGACCCCAGCTAGTCTTTGGATTCTACTTCTGCCTCTTCTTTTCTGCTTGATTGATCTCCCAGTGCTGACTTAGCTTGTTACCTGACCATCCCGCTGCCTGCCATCTATGCCTGAATTGTCCAACCGCTACCAACCTGGCTTGTCTGACTCTGCATCTTGCTCATCCAGCCTGCTACAGCTCCTAGTCCAGCAAGCTCCCATCTAGTTCCTGCTTCCAGCTGCTTACTACAGTCTGCCACCGGCCAAGCATCTACTGCCAGCCTGCTCTGCTGCCACATCTACCTGCTGACTGTTGCCACACAGGCTACTGGACTGACTACAGGCACTCATACTCCTGTGGCTGCTGTCTCACTACCAGTGGCTCTCGTGCCAGAGCTGTAAGAGAGACCTTCCTCTACATTTCGGGCTCACTGACCAGGTACGTGACACATACAGTCACAAGGAATCAGTTTAAGGTCATTACTCACAAGTCCCTAGGACAGCTGCCTCCTTCAGTGGTGATGGAATAGGGATGTCATCAGTGGCAGGGGTGGTGGGGGGGATTGGGATGAGATCAGTGACGGTGGTGGTGGTGGTGGGGTAGGTATGAGATCAGTGGCAGTGGTGGTGATGGGGCTGATAGAGATGCAATCAGTGGTGGTGGGGGGTAGAGATGAGATCAGTGGTGGTGGTGGGGTAGGGATGAGATCAGTGGTGGTGGGGTAGGGATGAGATCAGTGGCAGTGGTGGTGTGGGGGGTAGGGATGAGATCAGTGGTGGTGGTGGGGTAGGGATGAGATCAGTGGCAGTGGTGGTGTGGGGGGGGTAGGGATCAGATCAGTGGTAGTGGGGGAGTAGGGATGAGATCAGTGGCAGTGGTGGTCAGGGGGGATCGAGATGAGATCAGTGGCAGTGGTGGAGGGGGAAGTATGGGATGAGATCAGTGGCAGTGGTGGGGGGATAGTGATGAGATTAGCGGCAGAGCCTCTACCACTGATCTCATCCCTATCCCCCCATCACCAGAGACCTCACCCCCCACCAATCACCACTGATCTCCTCCCTATCAGTAAGCAGTGATGGTGGGGGATTATGGGATCAATGGCACTGGTAATTTCTTGCTCACTAACTGTGTCAGTTGATTCCTTCCTTCACGTCCTTAGGCGGCACTGATGGGCACTGATAGGTGGCACTGATGGGCACTGCTAGGCAGCACTGATAGGTGACAGTGATGAGGAGGCACTGATGGGCACTGAGTGGCAGCACTGATGAATACTGCTTAGCAGCACTGATGGGCACTGATTGACAGCACTTGTGGGCACTGTTGGGACTGCACTGATAAGTAGGACAATGATAATCAGTGCCCTGATTATCAGTGTACATGACCCTTTTGCACAAGCCGGTTATCGGCTCTCTTCTCCTCTCCTGTCAGCATGATGAAAGAAATGCAGATAACTGGCTTCTGTTTACATCATAATCATCTGTGATTGGATACAGCTGATCACGTGGTAAAGAGCTCTTTACCTCAATCTGTGATCAGCAGTGTCATATGATGCCCTCCCAGAACTGGCCGACCGCGTTGTAGTCATCATTCAGCTATAATGCGGTTGGCAAGTGGTTAAATATTTCTTCAAGGGAGACATGAGAAAAACACCAATTCTATAAATGACATGCTTGTATGATTTATTTAAACTATATGTGGTGTTACGGAACAATGCAATTTTCACTTATAGAGTGAGCAAAATTGTATTATGACATCACAATATGTAAATGATTTTTGTACTTTTACATTAGTGCTTGGCTTAAATGCAGCAACAACAGCCCAATCTGCTACATTACAACTTAAAAAAAGGCTTAAAGGGGTTGTAAACCCTCAAGGTTTTTCATTTTGATGCATAGAAAAACCTTCTATAGTGCAGCAGCCCCCCCAGAGCCCCCCTTTTACTTACCTGAAACAGATCTTTCCAGCGACAAGAACGAGCCCAGCAGCTCCAGCTGCTGTCTCTGGTCCTCATTGGATAGATCGATAGCAGCAGCAGCCATTGGCTCCCGCTGCTGTCAATCAAATCCAGTGACACGAGAGCCAGGGGTGGGGCCGAGTCCTGCTGTCTGTGTCAATGGACGCAGCAGCAGGACTCGGGAGCGCTCCCGCACGAGAACGCAGGTCTCCGAGGGGGGGACTCAATGCGGGGAGGGGCCAGGAGTGCCACTGGGGGACCCCAGAAGAGGAGGAAGGGGGCCACTCTGTGCAAAACCCTTGCACAGAGAAGGTAAGTATACCATGTTTGTTATTAAAAAAAAACAACTTTACAATCACTTTAATTTGGTAGTTTTGGCTGCAACACCTGCTTTTTTATTCAACAGTAATAGGACTGAATTGACCAATCGAAGTAACAACCAAAACATATCTAAATGCTATAAGCAAGGTTTATTCTTAAAAAAGCTAAAGCCCCCAACTTCATACAAAAGCCAGCGGCACATCTGGCTCAAAGTATAGTTTGTAAACTTCTTTTTTTGGAGTACCACAACTCATTGTGTTAGGAGTTAATAAAATGTCAAAACAGAGTGCACAAAAACATTTCAAACATTTCAAAACTACAACCCTACATAACCCCCCCCCCCCCCCCCCCGCTCCTATCCTCATATCTCCAATTATAATAAAACATAAATAGTATAGATTTGATATATATATATATATATATATATATATATATATATATATATATATATATATATATATATATATATATATATATATATATACACAGTATGTATTTTGTAGAAATTGGCTAGCTCCATGACAGTACATGAAAACCTGAATAGGCAACAAGTAGAAATAGACAAGACAAATTTTAGTGTATTATCTGAATTAGTTGTACTATAGAAAAATATTGTACAGTGGCTGGGCAGTATGTATTGATGTATTGTAAGCAGCTTGTTTAAGCTGCAGTAAAAGAGGGGGAGCCAAGGCAGATTTTATCATGTAATAAAAATTAAACTATATTATTTTAGAAGACAGTAGCCACAAATATTGGACAGTGGCTGAACCGTACACAGAACCTCTAAATAAAGCAGATTTCTCCCCTTAAATCCGCACATCTGGGCCTTGACGGGGCCCACATAGTGTTGATTCTGATGCCTCAGCTCACCCGTGCCAGTGTCGGCAGACCAGTCTAAGCCAGCAACAGTGTTCCTGATCTCTGCCACACCAATCACAATGTCACTAGACCAGTGCAGCCAGAAACCTGGCTACACTAATTGCGTCCCTAATTGCCACCACACCAGTGCCAGTGTCACAGACCAGTCAGTTGACAAGCCAGCAGCAGTGTTCATGATCACCATCATACCAATCACCATGCGATTAGACCAGCCATCAGCAGTGTTCCTGATAGCTACCTACACCAGTGTCACAATCAGGTGTCAGGCTTAAAGACCAGTTGCTATAGCGGTTGCAGGACTACCACCGACCAGCAGGATAGGTACACAGGCAGTCACCCTGGCAGATGACACAGGCTCATCTGAGGTGCGGAGTCTAAGTACTAAACGGTGTTCACCGGAGCTCCTGATGGTGGAGATGGATTTAGCTGCGTGCTAGTACCAGGTCACGGTCCTTAGATTTGCCCCATAAGGGTGTGAGCAAGCCGGGGTCCAGAAGCAGATGAGCAGATAAGGATCAAACAGAGTGGTCAGTAAACAAGCCAAAAGATCAGTAACGAGTAGTTGTAGGTTGGGATTAGGCAGTCGCGTAGTCGAGGAACAAGTCAAGGGTCGATCACGAGTGGTAGCAAAATACAGTCGGCAGCAGGGAAGACAAGAGCAGGCACTGGCTGAGAATGCACAATAACCTGGCAAAGAGGAAGTGCTGAGACAAGGCTTATATAGGAAGTTCTTGGGAGGAGCAAGGAGTTCAAGGTTCAACAGCAATCAAGACACAAGGCAGGGTTATCCAATGGATCAGATAGGATTGTCCAATAGATCAGGCAGTGAGCTTTCCAGCATCCCAGATAGCTCAGTGGGATGAGTCAACACCAGACACCGAAGAGGTGCCAGGTTTGAGCCCAGGTCCTGACAGTACTCCCCTCCTCTCAGGATGTCCTCTGGACATCTTAGGGCTGGGTTTGTGAGGAAACCTAGAATTTTCTCCACCACAAATTCTATCTCACCCTGTACCTCAACAGGTGGAGGAGGTGGAAGAATTCTTCAGGAAAAGGGATTTTCAGAAAATGGTTTAAGTAGTGATATGTGAAAAACAGGTTGAATTTTCATACTATCAGGAAGCGAAGGGTAACCAGATTAATTTGAGCAGAAATCTTAAATGGTCCTACAAACTTCTGGCCCAGCTTTGCAGATGGAACATGGACCTTCAAATTTTTGGTTGATAACCAAACTATGTCACCCACATTAAAAGGTAGGAAGTGATCTGCGATGTCTAACAGCAGCCGTCTTGTAACATTCCTGAGCCTCCTTCAAAGTTTCGAACAATTTCTCCAGAATCTCCTGCAGAGTAGTTAATCTGTTGCTAACAGAAGGAATTGGAGTTGAGATAGGGAGATCAGGAATAAAAACTCAATGATACCCGTTGTTTAAATAAAAAGGACTTTGAGAAGTGGAGCTATGTTTAGAATTGTTGTATACAAACTCTGCTGTAGAAAGATAATCCACCCAGTCATCCTGAAGATAACTGACAAAATATTGAAGGTACTGCACCAAGGTTTGATTGGTCCTCTCGGTATGACCATTAGACTGGGGGATGAAAAGCAGAAGACAGATTAACTGTTACACCTAAGGCTGAGGAAAAGTGTTTCCAAAATTTCAAAGTAAACTGTACAATCTGTTAGACACCACATCGTCAGGAATTCCATGTAGTTTAAAAACTTCTCGGACCATTAACTCAGCAGTTTTTTCAACTGAAGGTACTCCCTTAACAGGTATAAAATGAGCTATCTTAGTGAGACGGTCAACCATGACCAAGATAGTGGTCATTTCCTTTGAGGCAGGTAAATATACCACAAAGTCCATAGAAATTGAGCCCCATGGTCTTGATGGAACAGGGACTGGCAGGAGCAACCCCAAAAGAGAAGCTCGGGGAGTCTTACTGCGTGCACAGGTCAGGCATGAGGCCACCCTGTGTGTGTCAGTGTTTGACATCATTCTTATAGCTGGGCCACCAAAATGAACGTCACAAGAGCTCTTCTGTTTTGGAAATCCCAAAATGCCCAGCAAGTTTTAAGTCATGAACCAACCTGAGGGCTTCAATCTGAGCAGATTGAGGTACATAGAGACTATGTGCATGAGTCCAAAAGCCATTCGTGTACACAAGGTTAATATCCATAGGCGGATGACTCCTTTAGGAGACTCAAGAATGTCTTGAAACCTGTGGCCCCTATGAAGTTCTTTTGAGGCAGGAAAGTACATTTAGGGTTGTCTTCCTGGCATGGTTAAGTCAACATCCTTGATAATGCATCGGCCTTGCCATTCCTTGACCCAGGTCGATACGAGATGATAAAATTAAACCTGGAAAAGAACAGTGACCAACGTGCTTGCCTAGAAGACATCCTCTTGGCAGAACAAATGAATTCTAGATTTTTTATGATTAGTGAGAACAGTTACTGGATGCTTAGCGCCTTCCAGCAGATGCCTCCATTCAGAAAAGGCTTCCTTAATTGCCAGTAACTCCTTATTCCTGATGTCATAATTTATTTCGGCTGATGATATTAAGCGAGAGAAATACGCACAAGGATGAAGCTGCATCTTTTCTCCTTTTCGCTGAGAAAGGATAGCTCCCACAGCAGAGTCTGAGGCATCCGCTTCCACTATAAAAGGAACTTCAGGATCGGAATGTACCAATATTTGTGCAGAAGTGAAAAGAGTCTTTAGCCTAATAAAATCAGTCTGTGCCTCAGCTGACCACACAAAGGGCATCCCTTTCTTTGTCAGCTGTGTACTTGGTGCTATCACTTTAGAGAAGTTTCTTATCAATGTTCTGTAGAAGTTGGCAAAACCAACAAATCGTTGTATCTATTTAACATTTCTAGGGGCAGGCCAATCCACCACTGCTTTGATCTTCTCAGGATCCATGGTTACTCCTTTAGGAGAAATAATATATCCCAAGAACTGCATCTGGGTTCGTTCAAACTCACATTTCTCCAATTTAATATAAAGTTGGTTCTTCCTTAGCCTTTCAAAGACAGTGCAAGCATGTTGGCGATGTTCCTCCAGGTTATTAGAAAAGATGAGAATATCATCCAGATAAGCAATCACAAACTGGTCCAATAAGTCTCGAAAAGCATCATTGATGAAGTGTTGGAAAGTGGCAGGGTCGTTGCAGAGGTCAAAAGGCATAACCAGGGACTCAAAATGGCCATATCTGGTTCTAAGGGCGGTTTTCCATTTGTCTCCTTGACGCATGCGGATGAGGTTATATGCCCCCCATAAGTCTAGTTTTGTGGTTGCCATATGACTGCGTAGTAACAACATCCACCTGTGAATCCTTGACAGGCAAAGAACTTGTTTGACAAGGTTCTCTACAGAATTCCTCGCAATGGGGGGATGTAAAGTTTATAATCCGTGTTTCCCAGTTGATGGAGGGATTATGGGTGGAAAACCAAGGAATGCTCAGGATGACAGGAAATTTGGGTGACGTAATCAGCTGAAAACTGATGGTTTCATGATGGTTAGCCTCAAATTGCAGTACCAAAGGGACTGTTTCATTGGTAACTGGTCCTGAAGTTAAGAGTGAACCATCAACCGTCTCCATATCGATAGGAGCAGACTTATTTCTTGTTTGGATATTGTTACTGTGGGCAAATTCTATGTCCATAAAGTTCCCTCCATCCCCAGAGTCCAACATAGCAGAGCAATGGATTTCAATATCATCAGAGATGAGTTTAATAGGGATGATAAAATGAGATAGCAGAGAAAGGCATGCCACCATTACTTACAAACTTTCCCAGTCTCTCCTTCCTTCTTTCTGTAATGCTACGTACACATGAGCGGACTTTCCGGCAGACTTGGTCCGGTGGACTGGACTCCGTCGGACAATTTGATCGTGTGTGGGCTCCAGATGACTTTTTTTCCCAAAGGTCCGACGGACCTAGAAATAAAACATGTTTCAAATCTTTCCAATGGACTCGAGTCCGGTCGAAAAATCTGCTCATTTGTATGCTAGTCCGGCGGACTAAAACCGACGCTAGGGCAGCTATTGAGTACTGGCTATCAACTTCCTTATTTTAGTCTGGTCGTACGTCATCACGTATGAATCCGTTGGACTTTGGTGTGATCGTGTGTGTCCAAGTCCATTCATTTGAAAGTCCGGCGGACGTACGCTGCAAAGTCTGTCGGAAAGACTGACGGACCTAGTCCGTCGAAAAGTCTGCTCGTGTGTATGCGGCATAAGTCTTTGATCAATTCGGATACATAGTTGGATGAAGGCCTCAAGATCATTAGGAACCTCCACTCTAGCAAGCTCATCTTTTACCTGTTCAGAAAGTCCTTGGCGGAACTGACTATTTTGTGATGCTGGGTTCCAAGTGGTATCTGTGATCCAACGTCTGAATTCAGCTGTGCACTCAGCAACAGAACGTTTACCCTGCTGTAAACTATGCAACTTTGCTTCAGCAGTAGCACAGCAGTTGGGATCATCAAAAACCTGATTCATCGCAGCCTCAAAAGTCTGGAAATTATTCAGCATGGGACTGTCTTGTTCTATATAAGGGCAGGACCAGGCTAGAGCTTCCCCAGTCAGGAGGTTGATAGCAAACATTACCTTCTGTTTTTCAGAAGTGAATGCAGTGGGTCGCATTTGGAAACCTATGCAATACTGGTTAAGAAATCCTCTGTAATGGCGGCGATCTCCATTAAGGTTGGGTGGGTGAGGCATATGTGCGTTAGCATCATCTCGGAAACGTAGGTCCAGCAACTGCTTTTGCAGAGCATGGGTCTCTTCGTGTTGCCCTTTCACCACACTTTCCAGTCTGGCAATTTTTTCTTGGTAGGTGACACCAAACTCCTGCAGCTCTGCAATTTGCTGCCTGAAAGGAACCACAGCATTTGCTACAGGGGCCTCCATGTTTTAGGCCAGGTTATTCTGTCACGATCAGGCGTCAGGCTTGAAGACCAGTTGCTATAGCAGTTGCAGGACTACCACCGATCAGCAGGATAGGTACATAGGCAATCACCCTGGCAGATGACACAGGCTCATCTGAGGTGCGGAGTCTAAGTACTAACCGTTGTTCACTGGAGCTCCTGATGGTGGAGAAGCATTTATCTGCATGCTAGTACCAGGTCGTGGTCCTCAGGTTTGCCCCACAAGGGTGTGAGCAAGCCCGGGTCCAGAAGCGGATGAGCAGATAAGGATCAAACAACAGAGTGGTCAGTAAACAAGCCAAAAGGTCGGTAATGAGTAGTTGTAGGTTGGGATCAGGCAGTCAAGTAGTCAAGGAACAAGTCAAGGGTCGATCACGAGTGGTAGCAAAATACAGACGGCAGCAGGCAAGACAAGAGCAAGGCACTGGCTGAGAAGGCACAATAACCTGGCAAAGAGGAAGTGCTGAGACAAGGCTTATATAGGAAGTTCTTGGGAGGAGCAAGGAGTTCAAGGTTCAACAGCAATCAAGACACAAGGCAGGGTTATCCAATGGATCAGATAGGATCGTCCAATAGATCAGGCAGGCAGCTGTCCAGCATCCCAGATAGCTCAGTGGGATGAGTCAACTCCAGATAACGAAGAGGTCCCAGGTTCCAGCCCAGTTCCTGACAACCAGCCCCAGTGTCATCAGAGCCAGAGCAAGCCAGCAGCATTGTTTCTGATCCGTGCCACGTCAGTGTTGCCAGATCAGTCTAAGCCAGCAACATTGACACCATACCAACACCAGTGTCATTAGAGCCAGTGTAATCCAGCAGCAGAGTTCCTGATCAGTGCCACATAAGTGTCAGTGTCTGCAGACCAGTGCAGCGAGCAACAGTGTTCCTGATCACCACTGCAATATTGCTACTGTCTCCAGACCAATGCAGACAGCAACAGTGATCCTGACACCAGAGCCAGTGTATGCCAGCAACAGTGTTCCTGATTGTTACCACAAAAGTGCCAATGATGCATAGTATGTCACCAGAGCAGCCAGCAACAGTGTTCTGATTGCTAGCCTCACTAGTACAGTGTCACCAGAGCCAGTGTAAGCCAGCAATATTGTCCTGATCACTAACTACTTCAGTACAGTGTCATTGGAGCCAGTAAAAATCATCAACAGTGTCCTGATTGCAAGCCATCCTAGTGCCAGTGTCACCAGCAACAGTGTTCTTGATTACTGCCACACAAGTTTAAGAGTCGCTAGACCAGTGCAGCCAACAACAATGTTCCTGATCACTGGCCAGACCAGTGAAAGCCAGCAACAGGGTTTTGATGGCTAGCCACACAAGTTCTAGTGTCACCAGACCAGTGTAAGCCAGCAACAGTGTTCTTGATCCTTGGCCATACCAATGCCAGTGTCATCAGAGCAAGTGCAACGAGCAATAATGTTTCTGATCACCTCCATACAAGTGCCAGTGTCACCAGACCAAAGCAGCCAGCAACAGTGTCTTGATCGCAAGCCACACCAGACCCAATGTCACCAATGTCAGTTTAAGACAGCAACATTATCCTGATCACTGCCACGTCACTACAATGTCACCAGTGACAGTGAAAGCCAGCACCAGTGATCACCAACTACACTAGTACAGTGTGATCTAGTATCATTGTTAGCTGAAAAAGATGTCCTGATCACCAACCACCCTCAGTACCTGTTTTATCAGTTTACATTACAGCCACTGCCAAAGATGTCCAAGTGGAGCAAGCGTCAGCAGTGCAGTACATCCTGGTGTAGAGGTAAATGCCAGCAGTGCAGTAAACCCTGGTAAAAAAATGTAATGTAGCACTAACTCACGGTGGAGTTGCTGGTTTAAATCGGGCTATTACCGTCAACTTGTTACCTGTAATTTCACCAACACCGGGTCTAGGGGTCTCCGTTGAGTTTACTACGAGGCAATGTAGGCACCAGTCACTTAAGTACTTTTTCAATGCTTTAATGGGGATAACTGGAAGAAGTAGCAGGAAAGAGGTAGAAGGAGAGTTGCAGGGGTGTTCAAATACCTTTTCTTGGCATGGTGTCAAGGAATGTAAATCTTTAGGATGAATGTATCCTCAGCCTAGGATTAAATCTTTGCCCGCTCGGATAGGTTTCTCTCACTGACCTAACAGCCGGAACGCAGCACGAACAAAAAGTCTCTGCCACAGACTTTGGTGGGACAAACTCATACGATCCTCTGCCACAGGATGTAGTAGTTTTCGATGAACAGCAAACACAGTACCAGAACCTTTAAGCCGATCCGGCAGTACTTGTGCGGTAGGGCAATCTAGGATCCTCCAATTGAGTCACCAGGCCCCTCTCCAGACCAGTGCTCCGCATGGTCCCTTCCAAGACGAGTCCTCCCCTGGGATCTTCTCAATTGTCCAGCTTCTTCCTGCAGGACAGACAGCACAGGACCATCACAGCAGTTGCAGGCCCCAGACAGACTTCTGGGCCTACCCGCCCGGATGCAGCGGTGTAACCCTCCAAGCCGGAGGGCTACTAGATATCACTCACTGTCACATGCCTCTAGGCCAGGAGGGCCACGAGGCAAAAAGCTCTCTGAAACATGGCATCTGCCCCATAAATACCCTCTCCCAGAATGCAACTCGGAGGACCACCTCTGGGACAGAAGAGCACTCATACACTTCAGCTTGTTGCTTTCCAACATTGACCCACGATGACAATGACACCCACAGGCGCAATGTGGAACTGCACGCAACACAGCCAAGCTGGAACAGACTCTAAACTAACCTTAGATTAAACCTGAATAATGTATATCACCGATGATCCATTAAATTTACCTATAAGCGGTAGATTAGAAATCTACCAGCGCTACAGTAACGAGTGGCCAGGTAGTT
This sequence comes from Lithobates septentrionalis, assembly GCA_037952835.1. NCBI lineage: Eukaryota > Metazoa > Chordata > Amphibia > Anura > Ranidae > Lithobates > Lithobates septentrionalis. Next base: position 791,539 of record JBBDGP010000800.1, read on the forward strand.
AAATGTGCCACTTATGTTCCTCAAAAGCCTGAAGTGCTCCTTGGATTTTGGGCACCTCTTTGTGGCTAGGCTGCAAAAACATCAAACACATGTGGTATCTCCATATTTAGGTCAAGTAGCAGAAAGTGTTTTGGATTATAATTCTAAATATGCCCATACTATGTGTTATAAATGTTCTACTAATTTACATGTTTGTGTAAAAGAATTATTTTATTTTTCCTCATTTTCCAAAAACCTGCTAAAAAATATCAATCGACTCTCAATACTTCTGAAAAAATACTTTTCGGTCATTTCTTTTTCCAAATTGTGGTTATTTTATGGGTCTTTCTCCTGTCCTGGAGGAATCCTATTCACAGCCTTCAAAAATGTCATAGACAGTCTGGAAATTGTAATTTATTCCCCTTGAAAGCCTAAGGGTCGGTTCACACTGGGGCGACTTGGGATCCGACTTGTCGCCCCTCAAGTCGCCCCAAGTCGCCCCAGAAAGATATTCACATGACAGTGAATGGGAGCGTCTTAATAGACACTACTGAAGTCGCTCCGACTTCAGAGCGTACTCCCTGTACTACTTGGATCCGACTTGGTAGGCGACCTGTACCATAGAAATCAATGGAAGTCGCCTCCAAGTCGGATCTCTCTCTCAAAGTCAAGCGACTTTGCAGGGAAAACCCCTCCCTCCCAGAGAGCTGATTGTCCTGTGATTGGCCACAGCCGAAGTCGCCTGTCCTGGAGGCAACTTGAAGTCGCGTTGTAATTTGCTAAAGTCGCGCTGAAGTTGCGCTGAAGTTGCGTTGAAGCCGCGTTGAAGTCGCCGTGCAAAGTCGCGTTGAAGTCGTATTGCCCCTGTGTGAATCGAGCCTAAAGGTGCTCTGTGGATTTTAGTTCCCTCTATGCAACTAGGCTCTAAAAAGGACTCACACGTGATATCTTCATTTTTGGAAGGATTAGCAGAATGTGTTTTGGAGTACAATTCTAAGTATACCCATAGTGTGTGTTAGAAATATCTTGTTAATTGACAACTTTGTGTAAAAAATAAATTTTATTTATTTTTTTCATTTCTGAAAAACTTGTGGTAAAAAAAAATCACAAAATGCTAACAATGCCTGCCTCTTACTAATTACCTTGAAGTGTCTGCTTTCCAAAAATGGGTAATTTTAGGGTTGTTTGTACTGTCCTGTCATTTTAGGGGCTCAAGAAATGAGATAGGCGGCCAGAACATCAGGGTTGATAAATTTCAAATATATACTGTATACCTTAGCTTGTAGACTCTAACTTTCACACAGACTAAATATTATATACTAGTGGCGGCTGGGCACTACCCCCCCCCGCTTGCTGTCTACCGGTCGGTCCCTCACTTACCCCATCTAGGTGGTGGGTGGAGGGTGGCAGGCTGTGGACAGTGGCTTTGGTGTCCTCATCTCCAGCACAGCGGCTTTCGCCGTGCGTCTCATCTCTCCTCCTCCTAGGCACTAGGTGTGCAATTGGGCCGCTTGACGTTTTAGCCAATCGTGAAACGGGTCTCACGACCTGCTTCCTGATTGGTGGGGAGGAGATTTAGTGTGAAAATAGCGAATATTAATTCACTAATGTCACACAACTTTTTTGAAGCCTATTAGAGCCTCTGACTCTAATCATGTGCTTTAAACCTCCCCATTGACCATAGTATCATAGAAGGGGGGGTTGAAAGAAGACACAAGTCCATCAAGTCCAACCTATGTGTGTGATTATATGTCAGTATTACATTGTATATCCCTGTATGTTGTGGTCATTCAGGTGCTTATTTAATAGTTTCTTTAAAATATCGATGCCCCCCACTGAGACCACCGCCTGTGGAAGGGAATTTCACATCCCTGCCGCTCTTACAGTAAAGAACACTCTACGTAGTTTAAGGTTAAACCTCTTTTCTTCTAATTTTAATGAGTGGCCACGAGTCTTGTTAAACTCCCTTCTACGAAAAAGTTTTATTCCTACTGTGGGGTCACCAGTACAGTATTTGTATATTGAAATCATATCCCCTCTCAAGCGTCTCTTCTCCAGAGAGAATAAGTTCAGTGCTCGCAACCTTTCCTCATAACTAATATCCTCCAGACCCTTTATTAGATTTGTTGTCCTTCTCTGTACTCGCTCCATTTCCAGTACATCCTTCCTGAGGACTGGTGCCCAGAACTGGACAGCATACTCTAGGTGCGGCCGGACCAGAGTCTTGTAGAGCGGGAGAATTATTGTTTTATCTCTGGAGTTGATCCCTTTTTAATGCATGCCAATATTCTGTTTGCTTTGTTAGCAGCAGCTTGGCATTGCATGTTATTTCTGAGCCTATCATCTACTAGGACCCCCAGGTCCTTATCCATCCTAGATTCCCCGAGAGGTTCTCCCCCCAGTCTATAGATTGCATTCATATTTTTGCCACCCAAATGGATTATTTTACATTTTTCTACATTGAACCATGTAGTCGCCCACCCCATTAATTTGTTCAGGTCTTTTTGCAAGGTTTCCACGTCCTGCCCTGCTTAGCTTAGTATCGTCTGCAAATACAGAGATTGAACTGTTTATCCCATCCTCCAGATCATTTATGAACAAATTAAATAGGATTGGTCCCAGCACAGAACCCTGGGGAACCCCACTACCCACCCCTGACCATTCTGAGTACTCCCCATTTATCACCACCCTCTGAACTCACCCCCATTGAAATCCATAGTCCGGCACCCTGTATGTAGATCAGGGGGCTGGACGCATAGATGGGGGGGCGGTGCCCGTGCACCCCTAATGGACGGACCGCCACAGTTAAACACTGTTTGTATACACTGTTATACATTTGTTTTGATTTTTTTAGTTTTTGTTTGTTTGTTTTTTTAACCAAAGATATTTAGCAGAACACATCTGGTCTACATTTATGAATAAATATATTGATATTTATTTGCAAAGTTTTATAACAGAAACTAAAGGAAACCATTTTTTTTCATTCATTCATTTAATTTTTTGTATCTTTTTTATTTATATAGTAAAAAAACCCCTCAGTGGTGATTAAATAACACCAAAATTAAAGTGGTTGTAAACCCACTTTGAAAAAAACAAAAAACAAAACTAACACCTGCAAGACAAAGGCATAATGAGCTAGTATGCATAGCATACTAGCTCATTATGTAATACTCACCTGAGATTGAAGCCCTCACTGCGGTGCCCATACACAGCACCGGCCGGCAAGATCACTCCCGGGGGTCATTTCTGGGTATCGCGGCTCCAGCGCTGTGATTGGCCAGAGCCGCAATGATGTCACTCACGCGCATGCGCGCGGGAGCCGCCGGTAATGGCACACTCGCTGAAGCAAACAGAATATACGTGCCATTGCTTCAGTTTGCTTCAGTGCGCATGTGCCGATGATGTCGGCACATGTAAATACAGGGGATGATATCCTGGGTAGCTACAGGTAAGCCTTATTATAGGCTTACCTGTAGCAAAAAGTGGTCTGTAAGGGTTTACAACCACTTTAAGTTCTGTCTGTCAAAAAAAATGTAAACAGCTTCGTCCCCTCTGACACACATGGTTATATAATAGTGTGCTACAAGGACCTATTATATTAGCTCAGGTATTAGAATGCTATGCACAACTAGAAGGCAATGTAAATGTCAGCACACCAACATCAACAAACAGGTAAAGAATTCAGTGAATTGCATTAAAGTATTTGACGTCAATACTAGGCTACAATATGGCAGTTAACCTAGACTTCAATCATACTGAATCAAGTTACAAGTTAACCTGACAAACACAGCACTGAGAAATAACAGCATACACAGTGAAAGTTAATAATAAAATAATAAAAAAAAAATTATATATATAAAATGATAAAATTATATGAAACCTATTAGAGCCTCAGGCTCTAATCACGTTCTTCAAAAAAAAAAATAAAATCCCCCGATTGTGTGTAGATCAGGGGATATTTGTATAAATATCCCCTGATCTACACACAATCGGGGTATTTTTTTTTTTTTTGAAAAACGTGATTAGAGCCTGAGGCTCTAATAGGCTTCATAAAAGGGTGGGCACGGGCGCAGAGCACTGAATATTCGCTATTGTAACACTGATTCTCCTCCCAGCCAAACATGAAACCCATCACCCGATAGGCCAAAAGGAGATCCGATCTGATTGGCTGCCAGGAGGAGGAGGGAGGAGACACAGGGAAACTGAGAAAGCAACCGCACACAGCATGAAGACAAGCCGCCGCCAGGAATACTGCCTGCGATATGGGGTAAGTGCAGGGCGCCAACTGACCGGGGGGACCAGCCTCCACTGTCTGGTAGTGACAATCCTAGGAAGAGGGAGCACACTCCCAACAGACCACTGATCTACTGAAGCCGAAAGCTGTGTAGTCACATGACTTAAAAGAAGATCAGGTACAAAGTAGCATATTTAAAATATTTGAACTATGCAGAATTTCTACTGTTGTGGTTAGTGAGTGTTTAGCAGAGAGTTGAAGGGGAGCCTTTCCTTCTACTTTAAATTTCTTGCATTGGGCAAGTGGAAGTCAGTGGAGGGATTGACAGAGAGGAGTGGCAGATACCGAGTGGTTGGTAAAATTGATGAGTCTGGCAACACTCATTCCTTTTAATGGGGGATACCCTGTGTAGCAGTGGGGGAGGAGGGAGCTTCAATAGTTGAGGCAAGAAATAACAAGGGAGTGAATTAGAGGTGTAGCACTAACTCTCGGTGGAGCTGCTGGTTTAAAACAGGCTGTTACCTTCACTTCCGCCACTTCTATTTCACCGGCACCGGGTCTAGGGTCCCGTTGAGTTTACCTCCGGACAATGTAGGCACCAAACACTTGAGTATCTTTTCCAGTGCTTTAATGAACAGGTAATAAAGGAAGTAGCAGGAAAGAGGTAGAAGGAAAATTGCAGGGAAGCTCAAATACCTTTTCTTAGTATTCTTTGGTACATCATTAGGAATTGAACGCTTGTAACTGAATACAGCCAGTACGTAGCACGAACAAAAGTCTCTGCCAAGGACCTGTTTGGAGCAAAACCCATACGATCCTCTGCCACAGGATGTAAGGGTTACAGTGAATATCAGACACAGCACTTGAGCGTTTCAACCAACCCGGCAGTGCTATGCAGTAAGATTACTTCAGGATACATCCTCCAACTGAGTCACCAGGCCCCTCTCCAGACCAGCACTCTGCATGATCCTTCCATGACGGGTCCTCCCCTGGGATCTCCTCAGTTGTCCAGCTTCTTCACACAGGATAGACAGCCCAGGACCATTCCTCTGCCGCTGTGGTAGGCCCCAGACAGGCTTCTGGGCCCACCCACACGCTGCAGCGACGTGGGCCTCCGGATCGGAGGACCCCGAGGTGGTACTCCTAACGCATACCTGTTGGCCAGGAGGGCCAGCAGCTGGCAGCTGGCCCTAAGCATGGCGTCTGTCCCATAAATACCCCCTCCCAGAATGCGACAGAGGAGCACTCATACTCTTCAACACGTTGCCCCTCCAACACTGGCCCATGGTGACAACGACACCCACCGGCGCAGTGTGGAACTACATGCAACTCAGCCAAGCTGGAAGAGAGGCAAATCTAACTTTACCTAACAAGTAACCCACTAAATTTACCTATCAGCAGTAGATTAGAAATCTACCATCGCTACAGAGGCTTTGCGGTGTCATTTGGTAAAAGAGAGCTCATGTCATTATGCAACTAACATTCCCTTCAGCATTTAGGCCCCACTCACCACCTGAGGAAGAATAAGAATAAGCTGTTAGGGGGTCCAATAGATAAAAAAAGTGTCCCAAAGTCAAGTGCTGAAACACTTATTCTAGTGCTTGGCTTATTTCTATGTATATATTGTCAGGAAGAGTGATCTGTCCAACAAGAGGATCTCAGGCTCAGGTAACTATACACAAAGTATCAATTTTTTTTTTTTGGGGGGGGGGGGGGGTTATATACTGACCACCAATAATTGTCAGGAGGGGAGGGTTACATACACTGACCAGCAATGATTATGTGCGGGGTGACAAAATACATTGACCACTAACTGTGGAGAGAGGTTAAATACACTGACCACCAAAAATTGTCAGAAGGGGAGGGTTAAATACACTAACGACCAATGATTATAAGGAGGGAAGGGTTAAATACAGTACACTGACCCCCAATGATTGTTGAGAGGGTTAAATACATTGACCACCAAAAAATTTGAGGTGACATTTTTTAAACAACACTGACCACCAATGACTTTTTTGGTTTATTGTTTTATTTACAACCAGTGACTGGAAGGGAAGGAGGGAATTTTATTGACCCTAAGCATACATATTGCCACTTACCACCAATGTTTGGAGTGGGTATTACCGACATCCCAACCTGCCAAAACTGATTTCAGGGAGGTGGCAAACCCATTTCAAGCAGGTGGCGCTGTGCGGCGTTTCGCAAGTAGCTCCTTCTTTGAGGTGCTTTAGGAGCGGTGTATACACCGCTCCTAAAGCACCCCTGCCCTTTGAAATCAATGGGCAGTGCTTGCAAAGCGCCTTGGCAGTGGCGCTTTGAACACTTTATTCGGCCACTAGCAGGGGTTAAAAGTACCTCTAAAAGGACAGTAAAGTGCCGCTAAAACTAGCGGCACTTTACCGCCGACATGCCCGCACTGTCAGTGTGAAAGGGCTCTTAGTACATTTCAATATACAATAGATCTGTAGATGGACTACTGAGGCACATGAAGGGACAGGTCCTGTGTATCCTATGTAATCTATCATGCCATGTAGAGCAGGGGCAGCCCAGAGCACATATAAAGGGATGCTATCCTCTAGCACACTGAACACTGTGAGTGTGACTCACCTTGGTTCTCTCTCCCTGCAGCCCGAGATAGAGATGGGAGGGGGAGCCATTGAAGTTGGTGGAGACAGTGCGGGGTCCCAGTGTGAGGAATTCATTCCCGCACATCAGCACTCAGCAGCCACTAACTAGAATCCTCGTCAGGCAGAGGAGCGTCCCCCCCCCCCCCCGGCACTGCCTAGCTGCCCTATGCTCACATTGGTGTTCGGACGGACACAGAGGAGAGGAGGAAGGAGAGAACTCTGGCACTTTGGTGCCCCCACCTATGCAGGCACCCGGGTGAAAAAGCACCCTGCCGGACCTGCCTAGGATCCGGACCTGCTACTGCCTCCCCTGGCTGGGAGGAGGGAATGGCTCGGCCTGCTGCGGCTGATTGTGCCGCACTCGCGGGTGTCCATGAGCCCGCCATCAAATGCAGGAGACTCCCGCGAGTTGCGGGAGACTTGAGATCTCTTGCCTTCAGCCAAAATGCTCATTTGGGGCCTTACTGCCCCTGACACACCAATGGACTCAACCAGCATTGTTAGTAGTACATAATATAGTCCTGACCCCTGCACTTTATACACTGGAGTTGATTTACTGAAACTGGGGAGTGCAAAATCTGGTGCAGCTGTGCAAAGAAACCAATTTATTTTCAGGTTTTATCATCATATTATCATGAAATTAGAAGCTGATTGGCTACCATGCACAGCTGCACCAGATTTTGCACTCTCCAGTTTTAGTTAATCAACTCTATTGTGTTTTACATAACATAGTCCTGACCTCTTCACTTTATATACTGTTTTGTACATTGCATAGGCCTAATCTTTGCACTTTATATGCTATGGTACATATTAGTGGACCAAGATGTTTAGTATCTTTACAGCAGCTAGTTGCTAAATAGTACCCTGAATATTTTAATAAAGTTCTTCTAAAAGGTAGACTCAGATAAAATGTTAGCTCCTCGATCTTTTGTGCTATGATCTTTTGTGCTGAAGTTTATGTGTGCCGGTCTTTTGTAGCAAATTGACTAAGGAACATTTTGTGTGGAGAAATTACTCAGAGAGATGAGTGTGATTTGAGTAGGTTATTCAAACTGTGCCCTTTTAAGCCATTGTTTGATGTGATATATGTAAATAGACAGCACAAGCCATTACTGTACAGAAGCCATGTTTACTGAATGACCCAGCAGGAACAGGAAACAGGATTCCTGTAGCCCTCTCTGAAGTTACTGGGCTCCTCTCATCACGTACTGGCATGCTCTGCGCTTTACAGCTGTCGGGTATACTTGCTTGCCCAGAACTTTCATTGCCGTTGATATGAGGCATTGCCTCTGTACATGCCTCACTGTCAATGGGTGAGTATGTCCTTGTGATACTGGGTGAGTCTGATCTATCAACAGTATACTGAGATTCAGGCTGCTCTGCCACTCTCAAAACCACTCGATTGTGGCGATAGAGTTCCTTCAATGTCCACAAGATAGGAGCATGGTGCAACTTTTTGCAGACAAGTACCTATTCTCCAATGGCCTGTTTGATCTCCAGGTAATCATACGGATTCGTTCCCCGATGTTCAATTCTGGAAAATCTCTGGCCGATGTATCATATCGTGCCTTTGACACTTGTCACTTAATCCTTAACTTTTCTGTAACACCTTGTATGACAGAGGGTTCAAGCAGCCTATTTGCTAAGTCAGCACACCTTATTCGTGCCCACTTTTTGCTATGGCCCGCCACACAATCCAAATGTCTTTGTCCCTCTTTCTCAACTCCTCAAGTGGAAGAACACATGATGCAGTGTTGCCAACCGTCAGTAATTTTACTGGCAGCCAGTAAAAAATGGCCACTTTTCTCCTGCCAGTAATTGCCAGTGACAGGAAAAGGTTGCCAGTAAAAAATATGTCTGTGCCACTGGCGGGAGGGTGGTACTGGCAAAGGGGTGCTTGAGCGTGTTGTGTGATGTCATGGTGCAAGGGAGCCGAAGCGAGCGGCCGAAAGCCTGTGTGCGGGTCTGCGGGACAGAAGCAAGGCAACCTGGGAGAGGGACTGTCAGTGCTGTTTTGACTAGAGTGGGTTGAAGGGACCACCTTGCATGGAGAGAGACTGTCACTGTGACTTAGGAGGGGATGTGTTGGGTCGTGATCTGTGCTGCTGCACACTGTTGTCAGCATCACTGTGAGAGTCAATTTCATGTGTGCATCACCCATATTTTAACTTCTTGCCCCCCTGTCCCTGAGCTACTTACTTATCTTAATGAAAATAAAACAAGAAATATTTTATTTTCAGTAATATCTACCTTAAATTACATATTGCATACTGTACTTTTTTGTAGCCAAAATACTGAAATGTGCACTTAAAACTGTAATTGTGTAACTTTTGGAAAAGCCAGTAAAATCTTGGCTGTGCCAGTAAATTTCGGGTGTCTTGTCAGTAAATTTCAATCTTATTGGTTGGTAACACTGACGTGATGTCACATTTCAAAAATGGTATATATGTATATATACATAGTATCTCACAAAAGTGAGTACACCCCTCACATTTTTGTAAATATTTTATTATAACTTTTCATGTGACAACCCTGAAGAAATGACACTTTGCTACAATGTAAAGTAGTGAGTGTACAGCTTGTATAACAGTGTAAATTTGCTGTCCCCTCAAAATAACTCAACACACAGCCATCAATGTCTAAACCGCTGGCAACAAAAGTGAGTACACCCCTAAGTGAAAATGTCCAAATAGGGCCCAAAGTGTCAATATTTTGTGTTGCCACCATTATTTTCCAGCACTGCCTTAACCCTTTTGGACATGGAGTTCACCAGAGCTTCACAGGTTACCACTGGTGTCCTCCTCCACTCCTCTATGACAACATCACAGAGCTGGTGGATGTTAGAGGCCTTGTGCTCCTCCACCATCCGTTTGAGGATGCCCCACAGATGCTCAATAGGGTTTAGGTCTGGAGACATGCTTGGTCAGTCCGTTACCTTTACCCTCAGCTTCTTTAGCAAGGCAGTGGTCATCTTGGAGGCGTGTTTGGGGCCGTTATCATGTTGGAATACTGCCCTGCGGCCCAGTCTCCAAAGGGAGGGGATCATGCTCTGCTTCAGTATGTCACAGTACATGTTGGCAATCATGGTTTCCTCAATGAACTGTAGCTCCCCAGTGCTGGCAGCACTCATGCAGCCCCAGACCATGACACTCCGACCACCATCATTGACTGTAGGCAAGACACACTTGTCTTTGTATTCCTCACCTGGTTGCCGCCACACACGCTTGACACCATCTGAACAAAATAAGTTTATATTCGTCTCATCAGACCACAGGACATGGTTCCAGTAATCCATATCCTTAGTCTACTTGTCTTCAGCAAACTGTTTGCGGGCTTTCTTGTGCATCATCTTTAGAAGAGGCTTCCTTCTGGGACGACAGCCATGCAGACCAATTTATGCAGTGTGCGGCGTGTGGTCTGAGCACTGACAGGCTGACCCCCCACCCCTTCAACCTCTGCAGCAATACTGGCAGCACTCATATGTCTGTTTCCCAAAGACAACCTCTGGATATGACTCAGGGCCACCCTCCTATTTCCATTTAATGGACTGTTGGGCGATGTGCTTGGGCTTTGACAAAGGTAATGTATTTATACTTCCAAAACCTGCCCCTTTTTGAAAGCATGATTTTTTTATTTTGAGACTTTATTGACCTATTTATTCATTTATTCCACCTCTTTAGCCAATTGATGCATCCCACTCCTGATGATTGGCTATAAATGCCATGAAACGCGTAGAGTGCATACTCAGGGATGCCAAGTCAAGTTTGTTCCAATCATGAATTTATCAAATGGATTTTATTATATATATTAGGGTAACCATGTCTACGTTGCCTATATATCCATTAAATTTTATAATTGTAATTGCCTGTTCCAACTATGTCTATCTATATTAAACACATTTATGTCAACGTGATTATTATATTTTATTATGCTTTTTTTGCATGATTTATGTATTATATATTATGATACATTATATATTTATTACTTATGAATTGATTTTAGTGCATTAGATTGATCAGCAACTCCTGATGGTTATACAGACCTCCCCTTTGGGACGGTGACACTTAATTTAATTGTAGATATCCTAGATATTTTCATACAGATATCCATGCTATATTTAAAGTCCCACAACCCACTCTTTTCGTCTTTTATCAAATATAGGGATGGAGGCATGTTTATATTATGTTGGGTTTTTATCAGGTCATATTTTTTTTAGTATATGCATATTCATGGTGGAAGACACCCGCTCCCCTTTTTTGACCTGCTAAGCCCAACACATTATAATTATTCTATACTCTTGGTCTTTTGACATAAGAGTCAATTTTTACGTTGGCATCCTTCTTCATTACTTCTTTTTATTATCATTTGGCTTCATATTTAAATATAAAAATAATTTTTTCTTTAGGATTATAGGCTATTACATCACTGTCTCTATTTTTTCCATTGCTTTGGCATTCCAAATAACCAGCTTTTTCTTTTTCATGCTTTTTTGGCTCGCCCAGCCCACTGGATTGGTGGTCTTGTCTTTTGGTCTCTCGTCCCCCGGGGTTGCGATGCGCCCAGCTCCTTCTCCCCCACCCATCCCCTTTGGGTGATGGGGACGGGGTTGGACCTTGGCGCATCGGCGTCATGCCAGCACGCCACAGGCTCGATGTCTGTCTGATGCCGGCTTGCGTGCCAGTGCTTTCTCCATCTCACGTGGCCCGGGGGATGGAGAATGATCTTTTGTACACAGGGTGCTTTAATATACTCCTCCAATATACACTTTATATCCCCAATTCACATCACAAACACACCAACATATTGGCAATATGTTGGGATTCATTTGTTGTTTTTTAACACTCTTTCACTCATTGGCAGGTGTCAGTTACACACTTCCGTTTTTTGTACATACACATATTATAATCAATTAATTTTCCCCTATCCCCTCACATATTCATCACACACATTTTTTATATTAGCATTGCCAATTTTCTTTATCCATATATCTTATTTTTTCCTTTTATTTAAACTTCATTTTTCACACTCTGGCATTGTGTTGTGGCTGTCTGGTTCGTTCCATGGCTGCTGTCTACCGCTACTCCCTCTCTGGTTCTCCGTTCCTCCTGGAGAGCCTTGGGCTTGGGGGCGAGGGTAGTGTGTCCCCGCCTCAACCCCGGGGGAGATAGCTCATTCAGGGCCACCCTCTTATTTCCATTTAATGGACTGTTGGGCGATGTGCTTGGGCTTTGCCAAAGGTAATACATTTATACTTCCAATACCTGCCCCTTTTTGAAAGCATGATTTTTCTATTTTGAGACATTACTGACCTATTTATTCATTTATTCCACCTCTTTAGCCAATTGATGCATCCCACTCCTGATGATTGGCTTTAAACGCCATGAAACGCGTAGAGTCCATACTCAGGGATGCCAAGTCAAGTTTGTTCCAATCATGAATTAATCAAATGGATTTTATTATATATAGTAGGATAACCATGTCTAAGTTGCCTATATATCCCTTCAGTTTTATAATTGTAATTGCCTGTACCAACTATGTCTATCTATATTATACACTATTTATGTCAACATAATTATTATATTTCATTATGATTTTTTTTGCATGATTTATGTATTATATATTATGATACATTATATATTTATTACTTATGAATTGATTTTAGTGCATTAGATTGATCAGCAACTCCTGATGGTTATACAGATCTCCCCTTTGGGACGGTGACACTTAATTTAATTGTAGGTATCCTAGACATTTTCATACACATATCCATGCTTCATTTAAAGTCCCACAACCCACTCTTTTCGTCTTTTATCAAATATAGGGATGGAGGCATGTTTATGTTATGTTGGGTTTTTATCAGGTCGTATGATTTTTTAGTATATGACTCTGAGCATGTGCACTCAACTTCTTTGGTCGACCATGGTGAGGCCTGTTCTGAGTGGAACCTGTCCTGTTAAACCACTGTATGGTCTTGACCACCGTGCTGCAGCTCAGTTTCAGGATGTTGGCAATCCTCTTATAGCCTACGCCATCTTTATGTAGAGCAACAATTCTTTTTTTCAGATTCTCAGAGAGTTCTTTGCCAAGAGGTGCCATGTTGAACCTCCAGTGACCAGTATGAGAGAGTGAGTGCGATAACAACAAATTTAACACACCTGCGCCCCATTCACACCTGAGACCTTTCAATACTAACAAGTCACATGACACTGGGGAGGGAAAATTGCCAATTGGGCCCAATTTGGACATTTTCACTTAGGGGTGTACTCACTTTTGTTGCCAGCGGTTTAGACATTAATGGCTGTGTGTTGAGTTAATTTGAGGGGAGAGCAAATTTACACTGTTATACAAGCTGCACACTCACTACTTTGCTGTACATTGTAGCAAAGTGTAATTTCTTCAGTGTTGTCACATGAAAAGATATAATAAAATATTTACAGAAATGTGAGGGGTGAACTCACTTTTGTGAGATACTATCTATCTATCTATACACACACACACACACATATATATACATATATATATATATATATATATATATATATATATATATATATATATATATACAGTCCGGTCCATAAATATTGGGACATCGACACAATTCTAATCTTTTTGGCTCTATACACTACCACAATGGATTTGAAATGAAACGAACAAGATGTGCTTTAACTGCAGACGTTCAACTTTAATTTGAGGGTATTTACATCCAAATCAGGTGAACGGTGTAGGAATTACAACAGTTTGTATATGTGCCTCCCACTTTTTAAAGGACCAAAAGTAATGGGACAGATTAACAATCATCCATTAAACTTTTACTTTTTAATACTTGGTTGCAAATCCTTTGCAGTAAATTACAGCCTGAAGTCTGGAACACATAGACATCACCAGACACTGGGTTTCATCCCTGGTGATGCTCTGTCAGGCCTCTACTGCAACTGTCTTCAGTTCCTGCTTGTTCTTGGGGCATTTTCGCTTCAGTTTTGTCTTCAGCAAGTGAAATGCATGCTCAATCGGATTCAGGTCAGGTGATTGACTTAGCCATTGCATAACATTCCACTTCTTTCCCTTAAAAAACTCTTTGGTTGCTTTTGCAGTATGCTTCGGGTCATTGTCCATCTGTACTGTGAAGCGCCGTCCAATTAGTTCTGAAGCATTTTGCTGAATATGAGCAGATAATATTGCCCGAAACACTTCAGAATTCATCCTGCTGCTTTTGTCAGCAGTCACATCATCAATAAATACAAGAGAACCAGTTCCATTGGCAGCCATACATGCCCACGCCATGACACTACCACCACCATGCTTCACTGATGAGGTGGTATGCTTTGGATCATGAGCAGTTCCTTTCCTTCTCCATACTCTTCTCTTCCCATCACTCTGGTACAAGTTGATCTTGGTCTCATCTGTCCATAGGATGTTGTTCCAGAACTGTGAAGGCTTTTTTAGATGTTTGGCAAACTCTAATCTGGCCTTCCTGTTTTTGAGGCTCACCAATGGTTTACATCTTGTGGTGAACCCTCTGTATTCACTCTGGTGAAGTCTTCTCTTGATTGTTGACTTTGACACACATACACCTACCTCCTGGAGAGTGTTCTTGATCTGGCCAACTGTTGTGAAGGGTGTTTTCTTCACCGGGGAAAGAATTCTTCGGTCATCCACCACAGTTGTTTTCCGTGGTCTACCGGGTCTTTTGGTGTTGCTGTGCTCACCGGTGCATTCTTTTTTTTTTTTAAGGATGTTCCAAACAGTTGATTTGGCCACACCTAATGTTTTTGCTATCTCTCTGATGGGTTTGTTTTGTTTTTTCAGCCTAATGATGGCTTGCTTCACTGATAGTGACAGCTCTTTGGATCTCATATTGAGAGTTGACAGCAACAGATTCCAAATGCAAATAGCACACTTGAAATGAACTCTGGACCTTTTATCTGCTCCTTGTAAATGGGATAATGAGGGAATAACACACACCTGGACATGGAACAGCTGAGCAGCCAATTGTCCCATTACTTTTGGTCCCTTAAAAAGTGGGAGGCACATATACAAACTGTTGTAATTCCTACACCGTTCACCTGATTTGGATGTAAATACCCTCAAATTAAAGCCGAAAGTCTGCAGTTAAAGCACATCTTGTTTGTTTCATTTCAAATCCATTGTGGTGGTCTATAGAGCCAAAAAGATTAGAACTGTGTCAATGTCCCAATATTTATGGACCTGACTGTATATATATATATATATATATATATATATATATATATATATACATATATATATCTATATATATACATATCTATATCTATATCTATATCTATATATATACACACATACACAGGCATGTACTGACCATTAGGACTAACGGGAGTTTCCCGGTGGGCCGATGGCTCAGTGGGACAGTTTTAGGGTGTCATTTGGCATGTCTGTCCCAGGTCCCGGGCACCTTCATTCCGGGACAATACAGTGTCCCGGAGTGAAACTAACACAGCCAGCCACCCTACCAGCTACATTGTACTAACTGGTTGCTAGGAACGCCTACTGTCTGGCGTCTATCAACCAGTGACATCACACACACAGTGAGGCCCCGACATTCATAGCGGAGGAGGCCTAGTGCTAAACTCCACCTACCTCCTCCTCAATCTTCTCCGGTCCGGCGCTGTGGCATGCTTAGCCTCAGAGGGAAAGACTCGATGCTGTAATCGGGGAGATCGGAGGAGCCTGATGGTCTAATCGGGCACCTGGCACTGTCACCACAGGACTCTGTCGTTCCTCTGGCTGGGAGATGGATTGGAGGAGCTCCGCCTCCGCCAGACTAATACTTCTTCCCCTCCGGTCCTCAGATCATCTTCTGTGTGCAGAGATCAGCTGCCAACTTCTCCTCCCTGCCCAACTGAGGGATCTGAGAGAGAGGTACTATCAGGCTCATCACAGAGTGTTTGGGGGTCAAGACATTGGGAGGCAGCTGTTTACAGAGTTTTATGGTCAAGAAGCTCAGAAAGTGAGTCCCCCCCACCTAGCATTATACCCCCCACATGGTCATATACACCCTCACCTGGTCATATACCCCCCACCTAATAATATATCCACTCATCTGGTCATATACCCCCTCACCTTGTCATATACCCCCCATCTGGTCATATACCCCCTCACCTGGTCATATACCCCCCTACCTAATCATATACCCCCTCACCTGGTCATATACCCCAACACCTAGTTATATACCCCCCCCCCCCACCTGGTTATATACCTCCACCTGGTCATATACCCCCTCACCTGATCATATACCCCCCCACCTAGTCATATACCCCCCTCACCTGGTCATATACCCCCCACCTGGTCATATACCCTCTCATCTGGTCATATACCCCCTCACCTGGTCATATACACCTCCCACCTAATCATATACCCCCCCACCTGGTCATATACCCCCTCACCTGGTCATATACCCCCACCTGTTCATAAACCCCCCACCCGACTGGGCCCCCAAAAAGCTCTGTATTACCAATGACCATTATTAGCCCAAATTTGAGTCCCTAAGCCTGGGGTTGGTCGGGAACTCAGGGCTATTGGCCGCCTGTTTTTGTGAGTGTTTGCAAAATTAAAGTGGGCCGGTCTGGATGAAGTCCAGGGCTAAATTTTTGTCCCAGTCCAGCCCTGTATATATATATATATATATATATATATATATATATATATATATATATACACATACATACATACACACATGTATACTGAATTTCAAATTAAAAAAATTGAAATGCGATCGTGATTCTAAGAAAAATATGCTTTATTGGAGGAAGTCTGGGGTGACACTCGGGTTTTAATGACTGGCAGAAAGACACCAGGTGACCTGCAATGCTTTAGCTAGTAGCCCAGGAGAATGAACACTTTTTTAAACAAAGGATATATTTATTTAAAATAAAAATGTGATTTATTAATGCAAATATGTAACATATTGGTTTACATATTGTGTGAACTTTGATGACAGGTGCACTTTTAGAGATGACAAAAATCTTAACATAAAGAGCTTGTATTTCAGAATTCTTGGCCCTTTTAAATCTTCAGTTCATATTCACATTACACATAGGAGGATTTCTTGCCAGTGTTTCATTTAATGATTTGTTGTGCAATTAGACAGTCTATCTTATCAGGCACTTTCATACCACACAAAGGAAAGATCCTAAAATAAAAGTTAACATGAATCATGATGGCATATGCACCAGTGTAATCGCCAGCTTCTCATTAGTGAGGACAAAGTTTCCTGGGGCTTTGCTTCCACCCAGTGGTGGAAAATGTGAGCTGAACACTAATTTGATGATCTATTCTATTCTACAAAAAGCAGGCTAGTGTTCCATGAAAGAGTAATTTTAGCGTGTCTACAAATAAATGATGATACCTAAAAGCCATTTCTGCAAGATAACATCTGCCTAAGAAAGAAAAACCTTACTGTTCACAGTTGCCTCCACACTCCACACATATTACATTGGTCTTCAGTGGTAGGAAATTTAAAGTGTATATAAGGCCAACCTTTTCTTTTTCCTTTTTGATTGAGCAGAGAAAGGTTAACACACCCATACGTTTATCTTTTGCTGTCTGTATCCCATTGAGGAAATTTCCTTTCATTTCTTGTCCTGAAGACGCAACAGGAAGTGAGAGGAAATCCCTACAAAGTAAAATAAAGTCCCCTGTTAGTTATCCTGCAAATAGGTTTCTGAATTGTAAGATTTACCCTTACCGCCTGTTCTGTTGACAAAATTCAGGGGCAAAGGGCATCAAATAATTTTGAATTATTTAGAGAGGGTGATCATACTATATATAGAGGGTGACACTACCTGTCAGGGATGCCATACACAAGCATCCAGCACGGAGCGATCAGATCGATGGGCCGCACTTAAAGAATCAGGATCAAAAGAGTAAGTTAAAAAAGGTATATTTTTTAAGATAAAGACACACGTGCAAACCAAACAGCAAACCATAAACAATTAATAAATACAAGAACACAGCAAACCCCTAATAACACATAGCTAGCTAACTAAACACTTATACAACTGAAGGAAAAACACATAGGCAAACAACAGAGATAAGCGAAAAGGGGAACAGAAGGCAGGTATGGGGAAACAGACCGTAATGGGAGCAGGGAGCAGGCAACAGGGGACAAGTCTCAGGGTCAGGATACAGGATACAGTGTCCAGGACAAAAGACAGGAACAGAACAAGGAATGGATCAGGCTAAGGCAGGGATAAGGCTTGCAGGGGGAATTCTGAAGCCTTAAACCTTGGTGAAGGGCAGGCTTATATAGTCCAGCAGTCCCACATCAGGTGTGGCTTGATTGTCAGTTAACATCTCGACTGGGAGACACCCGCTGGTGGCCATCAGAACTACACCCCTTGGTGCTAAATGCAACAGTGCCACCAGCAGGTGAACCAAGCAATGACATGGTTCCTGACAGTCCCCCCTACCCCCTTAACCACTAGGCGTCCGCGCTATAGCCGAAAGACGGCTACAGCGCAGACTCCAATAGCCGGGAGGGTGTCCCTGGACGTTCTCCTGTTTACTTCCGCGATGTGCGCGCCTGCGGGACCCTTGGACACAGTCAATCACAGATCGTGCTAAATGGCCAATCACAGCGACCATTTAGCACTCGATCTGAGTGTCCAATGAGAGATGATCTCATATGTAAACATATGAGATCATCTCTCATTTCCGGCTCTCCCTCCTCACACAGAGACAGCATGTGAGGAGGGAGAGCGAACTGCTGCAGCATGAGTAAAAAAAAATAGCAAATACAGTGCCCACAGTACCTGTCAGTGCCATCATCCTGTCATTGGATGATGGAAGTCAACAGAGCTTCACCTCATTCACTAAACTTCAGGGAAGATTCCCTCTATTTGCTGTTAGTAAATCAACCCCCACATTTAGTGACATCACCGTGACTGCGCTCCATTGGAAACAATGTGTCCCTCCATCCGCAGTGGAAGATGGGTCTTATTTATTAATTATTATTTATTATAGGTACTTATATAGTACCAATTTACACAGCACTTAACATATATTGTACATTCACATCAGTTCCTGCCCTCAAGGAGCTTACAATCTAAGGTCCCTAACTCACATTCATACATACACAAACTAGGGCCACTTTAGACAGGAGCCAATTAACCTACCAGCATGTCTCTGGAGTGTGTAAGGAAACCCAAGTAGCTACATGGAGAACATGCAAACTCCAGGCAGGTAGTGCCATGGTTGGGATTTCCCCCAGTGCTGCTAGGGAGAAGTGCTAACTACTTAGCCACTGTCTTTCTATTTGCAGATTTTTGTAAATAGATAATGCAGCTGAGCAGCCATAGCTACACACAGCCACATCAAAAATAATAATAATACAGCAGCCTACAGAGATAAGAGCCCCTGAATTCAGTAGGGGATATGGCAGGTTGGGGGAGGGTTCTGTGAACTAAATCCCTAAATATGGGTGTAACGTGGAACATGGTCAGAAAGGTGGACATAGCTTTTAAGAATAGGTTAAACCATACTGAACTTTCGTTTCAATTAGCTAAGTACGTGGTATACAGTATGTTACAGGTGCATTTGTTGCACATATGTTGAATAAGCTTCAAAGTGCAAGAGGGTTGGGAGAAAATAGGGTGCTTTAGAGCTTGTTCACACCAGGCTGCTTTCTAAAACACATGCAAATTGGAATGAGTTGTGGAGTTACAGTTATATATCAAAAGGCAGCGCTACATATATAAAAAATATTAAATCATAAACCAATTAAAGTGCAATAAAGTTAATATAACAAATAAATAAAGTGCAAAGTGCTTGTGCAACTAAGTCCATTAATTCATGCAGAAATATCATGATTAATAATGATTTTTAAGTGAAAGTCCATGTATTTGAATAAAAGTGTCCCCACACTTCTATTTCCTGTTAAAAATAAAAGTGCTTCCACCCCCGTGTGTCACCACTCAGGGGGAACTCTTACCAGAACAAAGGATCATTATATTATAAATGGTCAGACAGTGCTCAAGTAAATTGCACCACCTGGTGTCCCAATCTCCAACTCATCCTTCACTGGGATCCTCTCATCCACCATACAATGTCACCACATTTCTCCCTTTGTGAGTTTGGTATCTTTTTCTTCTAGCGTAACAGAAGAGTCAATGGCAGTGGCAGCTGGTGCTCAATATTTTGAGGGGGCAGCAAACAACCCCCCCCTCCCCAGGAGGGTTGAACGGGAAGGCGGCGATCCATGGCCTTACCTTCCAATGACGAGGTGGTGCTGGATCCGGGGTAGGGTGCCTCAAAGCAGCTATTGATGCCACTCCTCCCACTGCTCCTCGCTGCAGCTTGCCAAGGGAAGAGCCGGGGCCATTGCTTCTCCTCCTGGCTGAACAGGAAGTGGGTCCTGAGACCCGATTGACTGGGAGTCCTAAGACTTCCTGGCCAATCAGTCTCAGGACCGGCTTTCTGATTGGCCAGGAGGAGAAGCAGGAAGAATATTAATTCACTAATGTCACACAACTAGGTGGGCTTAGAGTGCAGTGCTCTGCTCCCCGAGCTCACCCTTTTTTTAAGCCAATTAGAGCCTCAGGCTCTAATCATGTGCTTCTAAAAAAAAAAACCCATTGAAGTTCATGTGTCTGGTGTCCCTGCACCCCTAATGAAGTGGCTGCCACTGGGCATTGGTCAGCAGGACTTGGAATGGGCAATCATAAATGGGCACCTTCAATTTCCTGACATGTCTTTTAATCACCAACCAGTCTCCATGTAGTATCCTGTGGACACCAGTTTCTTAAACCTGCATAGTACATTCCCATCAAAGGAGTAGGAATGGCAATAGAGTGGGGAGAGGGTGGTCTAGATACTCTTTGTAGATTTCGTCATCTGTCTGAGAGGTCTCTGTATTTGTGGCATCACCAAACTAACTAAGGGAGAAACGTGGGGACATTGTATGGTGGATTAGAGGATCCCAATAGAGGACGAGTTAGAGATGAGGACACCAGGTGGCAGTGGTGGAACTACCAGGGTCACAAAGGTCGCACTTGTGACCGGGCCCTGGCATTCCGCCACTGTCAGGGGGGCCCCAGAGAGGTTGCTGCAGCGGGGGTCTGAGCTGAGTGTGTTTCTCTCATACAGCCCAGATCCTGCACTGACAGTTCCCCCTCCCTCCTCCCTCACACGAATGGGGGATGAGAGAGCTGATCTACTTCTTCTCCTCCGGCCCCTCTCTTCATGTGTGCACCATGGGAAGTGTGAAGCCCAGCAAGTGAATGATCAAATTCAGCTGCTTAGTTTTACACTTCGCGTGGTGCACACAGGAGGAGAGGGGCCAGATGAGAAGGAGCAGATCGGCTCTCTTCTCTCCCATCCATGCGAGGGGGGAATGAGGGGGAACTGTCAGTGCAGGCTCTGGAATGTATGAGAGAGTCCTGCTGAGGAGGCATTGATAGGTGGCACTAATGGGGCAGCACTGATCATCAGGCCACTGATTTTCAGTGTAAACAATGTACTGACAGTCTTGCCAGTTAATGGCTCTCCTTTCCTCACACAGACACAACATGGGAGGAAAGTACTGCTAATAACCGGAAAGTCTGTGATTAGCTGATCATGGTAAGGGGCCACTGTGATTGGCCTTTCATCGTGATCTGTGATTAGCTGTGCCCAAAGGACACAGCAGTCGCAGAGCCTACTGGATGCGTGCACCGAAGGGAACGTGGGAGGCAGGGTTCTGGGTTGTCTCCCTCCCACAACTGGAAGCTCAAGGCTCGGATGGAAGGGGGGGGTCAGGGAGGCCCTTCATGGTTTCTTTCACCGGGTTCTAGTTACGACTCTGCCAGGTGGCATAATTTACTTGAGTGCTGTCTGACCATTTAGAATATAATGGTCCATGGTATCTGGTAAAAAGCCTCCATGAGTGGTGACACAAGGGGGTGGAAGCACTTTTATTCTTAACCAATCTCATTCAAATACATGGATTTTCACTTACTAATTACATTATTTCTGAATGACTGTATGGACTTTGTTGTGCAAGCACTTTCTTCATTTGTTGTATTAACTTTATTGCACTTTAATTGGTTTATAATTTAAATTTTTTTTGTAGATGTAGCACTGCCTTTTCATATATTTCCTGTTTAGCAATTTGTTTCACAATTATTTTGTGGTTGCTTAATTTTGTAATTATTTTATCTTTTGCCCAGATTTCTTTACATTTTTATTATAGTGCACAGTTACAATGCATTGCTCTGTTCCCTTTTGTTGTTTTTATAAAGAAGAATTCCAGGCGTGGATATTTTTACCAAAGTTACATTGGTCCACATTGGACCAATGTAACTTTGTAAATACCATACGTGACTGATGCCTCTAGAAGCTGTGTCGAAACAGCCACTTCAGTGATCTCCACTAGCTTCTGGTTCTTATGCTGAGCAACTGCCCAGTTGCATTCTAACTACAGAAGGTTGGCCACCTGGCACTGGCATCACCAAATAACACTTAATTTAACTAGGTCTAGTGACATGCGGTGCATGTGCACACCAGAGCTTGCAATGACCTAGTCAGATCAACGAATGTGCTAAAACATGTGCATGCTTGTGTACAGTGTGTAGGGTCAGCGAGACATACGATTGCCACTTTTTTTAAAGCCAAACCTGAACACTTTACCACAGCAAACGTTTTTTGTTTTTTTAGTTTACAATATAGGATTGTAACAGACCTGGGACACTTTTGGGCACTCCAAAGAGAACAGTAATGTGGTGCGCATAGTGCCCCCTCACCCTCCTGTCAGGCCCTGTTCTGAGCCACATTCCTGCCTGAATAATGTGTCCGGGTTTCAGGCAGACTGAAACCCGGACACATGATTCAAAAGCCGGACTGTCAGGGTGAATCCTGGACAGGTGGCAACCCTACGAGGCATGGTGTGATGTATTGTTACAATGCATCACACTGTTCGCTTTTTTTTTTTACTTTATTGAAGTGTCACAGAATTACACTTCATTCAACCCTATGTACTGCAGTGACTTAAACATGTGACAATGTGGTGATATGCAGTGAGGTGGAGTGCATTGGGTAAAAATGCAGCATGTCTCTTTTCTATATTTCCTTGCATTGAGCCTGTGTTGTCCTATGCAGATCAGTGCAGCTCAACTGACATGGTGTGAATGAGCTGTTAAGGCCCTATGCATACAGGGCATTTGCTTTGCTCCTCTAAATGGCAGAACTCTTGGCAGGAGAAAAGCTGCTCATAAAATGCACCTAAAGCCGTGTATTGCTCTGACCTGCATCCTCGACCCTCACTGCTGCAGTCTTCCTGTGCGGTGGGGGGTTGTTACAGCTAACGGGCTGTCACAGGCTCCCATCAAGAGAGCCCCACTATGCCAGTCCTTTCCACCCACCTACTCCATTCATAGAGGCTGTACTACTAAATCTATGAATGGAGCACAATCTAACAATGCAAGATGGGTGGATAATTTGTAGCTCCATTCATAGATTGTGTTTCATTCATAGGAGTTGTAGTATGGCTTCTATGATTGGTGAAAAATCCAAAACACACAAAAAAACCACACAAGACCAGTGCTGCCGCTGTCCCCATAGGCAACACACATAATATAACAGTCTGTATAAAAAAAAAAAAAGAAGAAAGTTCTCTTAGCTCTAGGTGCTGCAGCTCTCTCAAGAATCCACAGGGTGGCAGACTTGATCTGAAATGTACAAAGAGAAAAGAGCGCAAGGCTACCCTAGTGTAATATTGTTTAATGCCAAAAATGCAGATTCAAGTTAAAAAGGGTTACACTCAAAAACATGGATCAGAGGGTCGCATGTACAGCAAAGTAGATGTCTCCTCTCCTGGCCTGAATGGCTGCCAGAAACGAGTGATATGGATGGGGGAAGTTGGAGCAAACTTTGCTTCCTCATCGTGTCAGGCTGTGTTTGCTGTATGACGTCACGCTGCGCCGGCTGGACCGTGCGCGTGTCATACAGCAAACACAGCCTGACATGATGAGGAAGCGGAGTTCGGTCTAACATCCCCCATCCATATCACTCATTTCTGGGAGCCAACCCATCCATTCAGGCCAGGAGAGGAGACATCTACTTTGCTGTACATGCGACCCTCTGATCCATGTTTGTGAGTGTAACCCTTTTTAACTTGAATCTGCATTTGTGGCCTTAAACAATATTACACTAGGGTAGCCTTGCGCTCTCTTCTTTGTACATTTCTATGATTGGTGGAACCGGCAGAGAGGGCGGGCTAGTCGGTTACTGTTCATGAGAGCCTGTGACAGCCCCTTATATTAACTGGAAGATTACGGCAGCGGGGGGACAGCTCATTGACTGTAAGTTATGTCCCTTGTGCTGATTTTTCTGTTTGTGATTTTGGCTGCACTTAGGCTTTAAGCTGAAAGTTAAGTTGGACTTTATTTTGCAAATTATTATTAAACTAAATTGCTAATATTATTAAAGTATCTACAGTTATTATGTTAGTGACCAGTTATAATGCTATTGATGTTTTGTGGAGTTCTTCAGAAGCTTCCTTTTATGCCCCAGAAAAATGGACAGAATCAATCCAAACTTGGCCAGTGATTACAATTTCAAACCCAAGATTGCATTTGGACCTGGCACAAAGAGCACACAGTCTTGTAGATACAAGCCATTGTGTGGAGGGCAATGTTGCTGTAATCAGAATGGTCACTGATGTAATTGAAGATTTGTAGAGATGCCTATCCTATCGGTGTTTCCATCAATCCAATACAAAGAGCCCTCCTAGAAGGTCACAATGATGGACGTTGCAATAACTAGGCAGGCGAAATCTAAAGATCTTATTTGACGCACAGTTTATAGGTTTATTTACTGAAAGAAGATTTTATCCTTCCATCGGTGAATATCAGGTAAACAAGACACTTTGAAAAACACAGGAACATACCAGCTATACAACACGGTGAAACACATGAACAAAGGTAATGTTTGCGACAAAGTATATCATTTGAATGGCCCTGAATCTAAGGGTACAGAATATAGGGCAGGATGTTCCATGCTTCCAGTAGCTCCTTTCTCTCTCGCTGAGCATCCTCTAACCTTTCCCTCGCAAGAGGAAGGTTGCACATTACAGACAGAAGCATAGAGGCTGCAGCTACCCCTGGAAGATCTGTAAATAGTTTGCTGAATCCAGAAAAAGTTTTAACTTAATATTTTTTTTTTTACTTTCACCAATAATGCCAAACAAACAGAGAGGGTGAATCTCCCTAACAGGGACACAAACAGCAATAAAAACTGACAGGCGTTCTAATCCCTCTGCACTTTATTCAAAATGAAAAAAAAGTTTTGCTTTTAGTAATACTTTAACACATGAATCCACTTAAAAAAAACAAAAAAACGCACAGAATGGAGAGAAAAATCTAATAAAACAATTCCATGCTATTGATAGCAGTGAGAAAATGTCCTGTAATCAATGACTTGATCCATTCATTTAATTTCTTAATGCCACGACATGTTCTTTTGTGAACCATGCTCTTCTAACTTAAAAGTGCTCCTTTTTGCAAATGTGCACCACCACCTGTAGTAAGGGGGCCACTCACCAGATAGCTTTGGGTCACCACCACCCTCACTGCTTATATGAAATTCCTTTATATTGGCATGGGCTCAGCACCCATCCAGTTTCACCAGCAGGGAAAACCAAATAACTTTGGGCCACCAGGACCATCACAGCTTATATGAATTCCCCTTCTATTGCCATAGGCTCAACAAGCATCCAATGTCACCAGAAGGGATATCCCTAACCGAAAAAACAATACCAAATGATCGTGCAGTACCTTTATTACAAACGTTTACCATAAAAACATAAGCCAGTAAACTCACATTTCCATGTGCCGTGTAGTGGCACCCACTGTAAATCACCTGGTTTATTTTAAATCCTCGCTGCTCGTATCTTTGAGCCGCGTGCGTTCCACCTGCATACCACCTAGACCGGACGTGACAAAACCAGAAGTATCACCGCTACAAGGACCTCAATGCGTTTCACCGGAAGGCGTCATCAGGAAGTCTTGACTTCTTGATGACGCCTTCTGGTGAAATGCATTAAGGTCCTTGTAGCGGTGATACTTCCGGTTTAGTTACGTCCAATCTAGGGGGTACGTAGGTGGAACGCACACTGGCTCATAGATACGAGCAGCGAGGACTTTAAATAAACCAGGCGATTTACAGTGGGTGCCACTACACGACACATGAAAATGTGAGTTTACTGGCTTATGTTTTTATAGGAAAAGTTTTTAATCACTTAAGGACCGCCCAATTTCGTTGTACGTCGGCTGTTTGAAGAGGAATATGGTTGTTATGGTAGAAGATAGCTGCCATAACCTCAGTATCCTAGTCATCAGTGGGCGATCCTCTTTCAGATAAAAGTGGTCTCTGTGGCGTATTCACTGCAAGATCACTTTTATCAGGGGGGGAGAGGGCCCCCTCCACCGCTTACCAGACCCAATCAGGACCTCTTACCTGACCGGCATGGAGCAGAGTGAGGGAAAGATGGCCCCCACTCAGCCCTCCACTCGGCTCCACACCATTGGATGGACGTCACTTCCACCCAATGGTCTTAAAGGGAATTTAATTTTGCAAAAAAAAATAAAAATGACTTTTTTTTATTATTTTTATTTTTTTTATTACATCTTAGTGTAAATGTTATCTCTGAGGTCTTTTTGACCCCAGATCTCACATTTAAGAGGTCCTGTCCTCCTTTTTTTCTATTACAAGGGATGTTTACATTCCTTGTAATAGGAATAAAATTGACCCAGATTTTTTTTTAAAAAGGACAGTGTCAAAAATAAAAAGTAAAATAAATAGGAAAAAAAATAAAAAATTAAAGTGCCCGTCCCGCCGAACTCGCACGCAGAAGCGAACACATACTTAAGTCACACCCGCATATGAAAAAGGTGTTCAAACCACACATGTGAGGTATCATCGCGATCGTTAGAGCGAAAGCAATAATTGTAGCACTAGACCTCCTCTGTAACTCAATACTGGTAACCTGTAGAAATTTTTAAACGTTGCCTATGGAGAATTTTAAGGGTAAAAGTTTGTCGCCATTCCAAGAGCGGGCGCAATTTTGAAGCGTGACATGTTGGGTATCAATTTACTTAGTGTAACATTATCTTTCACAATATAAAAAAAATATTGGGCTAACTTTACTGTCGTCTTATTTTTTTTATTTAAAAAAAGTGTATTTTTTCCCAAAAAATTGCGCTTGTAAGACCGCTTCGCAAATACGGTGTGACATAAAGTATTGCAATGACCGCCATTTTATTCTTTAGGGTGTCTGAAAAAGAAAATATAATGTTTCAGGTTCTAAGTAATTTTCTAGCAAAAAAAAAGATTTTAACTGGTAAACACCAAGTCTGAAAAATAGGCCCAGTCCTTAAGTGGTTAATAAACGTACTGCACGATCTTTTGGTATTTTTTTTTTTTTCATTTTGGGATATCCCTGCTGGTGACATTGGATGGATGCTGAGCCCATGCCAATATAAAGGAATTTCTTATAAGCTGTAAGGGTACTGGTGGACCAAAGCCATCTTGTGAGTGGCCCCCTTACTACAGGTGGTGGTACATATTTGCAAAAAGGAGCACTTTTAAGTAAAAGCATGGTTCATAAATGAACACGTAGTGACATAAAGAAATTGCAAAAAGGACTGTTATTGCTGTAATTGATTACAGGACATTTTCTCACTGCTATCAATAGTACAGAATTGTTTTATTTTAGTTTTATATCTTCATTCATTTGTGTGGTTGTTTTTTTAATGGATTTATGTGTTAAGATTTATGGTGTAAACAATAATAGCTAGCACCTCAACATACAAAATCAAATGCTTTTTTGGATTTCCACCAAAATTGATGGCAGCTAGTTGATAAAAAATTAGGAGGCACACAGGAGACGCCATTTCATTTTCTATGCAGTAGAGAACAAAATTAGGTCTTCTGTCCTGCCAGACAGGGCTGTGCAATGTGACATAGCTGTGTATAACTCTGGGACTGCATGAAGAGAAATACAAATCATTTGACAGGTAAACAGCTAAATGCCTAGGAACTCTTACTCACTCAGTTGGAGGCAATAAGACATCTAGTGGATAAGTCAGTTTTTATCAAGCAGGGTTAATTCAGAGATTGCTAGGGGTTTCTTGAATAATCAGCAATTTATAGCTCTCAATTAGTAACTACTGAGAACTATAATCTTTTTAGCTACTTTATCTGTAAGAGGGAAAATTTGCCAATGACTATATCTATAAATGAGCATTCTTCTCACTGACAATGACACTAATGTACCATGAGCTGTAGATATAATAATTAGTAGCAAAAGTTCCCTCAGACTAGTAAGTTATTTCAAGGGTTCTGTCATATAAAAAAAAAGAAAAAATTCGGAAAGGCTGGGATAAATGGACAGAGTTGTTTTCACAGAGGAACCATGGCTTCCTCTTCCATGAATTGAGGAATCCCTCACCGCCCTAGGGCATGCCAGAATTTTACCCACAACCAGTCTTCCCAGTGGGTATCAGCAGATCCCTGCTGCCAAGGCACATCACCCAATAACTGTTTTAATTACTCTTATAGGATTGTGTGAGTTCAAGAGGATGCTGTTTGGGCTGAGCAACACACCTTTCAAAAGTATAATGGAACACTGTCTTGGATACATAACCCTACTGTAGATAGCATCCTGATTTATTTAGATGATGTAGTGGTGTCCTCTGCCACATTTGCAGATTGCAGAACACATTGCCTATCTGGTCTGAAGCTCACACCCAAGAAGTGCCATTCGTTCAAGTGTGAGATCGAATACCTAGGACATGTCATCTACAAGCAAGATATGCTCCTCAACCCTGAGAAACTGAAAGCCATACAATATCGGAAGCCCCTAGCAACCTTGACAGAGGTCTGGGTCTTCCAAGCGCTAGCGCGATATTATTTTTTCTGCAAACTCCTTCACAGGGCTAAAAGGGAGGCCACAGGAAGGTAAAATGGAGACCAGACCAACAAGAAGGGTTAGACTTTTTGAAGTAATAGCTAATGTCAGCCCCTGTACTTGCCTTTGCTGACTTTTCCCTTGCATCCTTGCTAAGAACTGAAGCCACTACCCAGGGCCTCTGGGCTTTGCTCTCACAAGTGCAAGACAGTAAAGAGAGAGTCATCAGGTGTGCCAGTTGCAGCCTACATGTAAATGAGAGAAATCCTGTGAACAACAACTCTTAAGCTGGATCTGCTGGCCTTGGTGTGGACAGTAATATTTTGCAGAGTATTTGACAGAGGCAATGTTCAAGGACTGGATGCATAACAATTTATTGGTACATCTCCAAACAGCTAAACTTGTCACTCAACAATGGGCAGTATGTCTAGCAAAGTTGTCCCTGCATTACCACCCTAAAGAGAACAGCCAGGTGGCAGATGCCCTGTCCTGCTACTCTGTAGCCCGACCACAGCAAGATGTGGATGAAGAAGCTTAAAAGGGAAAATCCCAGACTTGACTGGAGGGCGACCTATATGAAAACCATAGATGGACCTAAAGAGAAAAAGTACTTGTCCCCAAATAAAGGCAGTACAGTTATACCACAGAATAATATTCACCTGGCAGGTCATGCTGTCATCTCCTTGGAAAAAAGAATCCATTTGGAAGCAGAACATCTGGGTGTCAACAAAATGTTTGACTAATTTAAAAGGAAAGCCATGTGTGTGGATCTGTTCCAGTTGATCAAACAAATTTGTTGGCAATGCGTGACCAAGTTAATGTCAAAGAAGCTGAGGTCTGGGTATTACCCATAACTTGGCACACATCCACCCTATTAGAAGTACTGACTGTCGAATTTCTGAAACTCAAGATTGTGGAAGTTGGTTAACATCATGCACTCCTTATGGTGGACCACTTTACCAAGTTTGTGGTAGGCATATTAACTCATGATCAGACCATCAAGACTGCCACCCAAATGGTGTGGAAGTACTTCTGCCTCCCCTACTGCTGCCCACAGAAGATACACACAGATCAGGGACACTGCTTTGAAAGCAAGTTCTTCCCAAAGTGGTACCACTCTCTAGATATCAAACATACACATACTGGCGGAGCCAAGCCGCAAACCAAGATGGCTGCATAGTATCCTCCCTCCGGCCGGCACGGGAGAACATAGAGCCGCTACGCTGACATAAGCCGCTCCTTCCTTGCCCTGAACGGACGCCTGAGACCCGGAACCACCCGATAGCATGTCCAGGAAAAAGAAAAATCTGTCAGCGGGTCCCCGCAAGCTGACAGAATTCTTCACCGGATCGCGGTCCCGGGGCTCTCAAGATAGAACTGGCTCCACAGCCAGAGCGGCACCTTCCTCTCCTCAGTGCACCTCCTCTCATCCCTCCACCCGCACAGGGAATAAAAGTATGGACTGCACAACGCTGCCAACCCAGCCCAATGAATCCACCATGCGGGCTGCTTCT
Source organism: Lithobates septentrionalis (assembly GCA_037952835.1). Classification (NCBI taxonomy): domain Eukaryota; kingdom Metazoa; phylum Chordata; class Amphibia; order Anura; family Ranidae; genus Lithobates; species Lithobates septentrionalis. Next base: position 821,809 of record JBBDGP010000800.1, read on the forward strand.
TCTCCATATGCCTCTCCTTCTCATCCAGCCCCGGTAAGCAAAAAAAACCATTAACCTTTCCCTCCTCTTCTTCTCATGCCTGGGCTGCTGACGCAAATGAGGAAACCGAGCAGGGGCGTAACTAGAAATAGCAGGGCCCCATAGCAAAATGTTGTATGGGGCCCCCCTGCAAACAGCCCCCCCCCCCCACAGCTGCCCTAATGTCAATGCAGCGTGACCTGTGCCACATACAGTGTGACTTGTGCCCAATGCAGCGTGACCTGTGCCCAATACAGCGTGACCTGTGCCCCATACAGCGTGACCTGTGCCCCATACAGCCTGGTCTGCCTGTGTCCCATACAGCCCCACCTATGCAGAGGAAGAGGCAAGCCACCCAGATCAGCAGAGAGCGGGATTGCCCGCTGTAATAGCTTTCATTTCAATTTCCCGTCTTCCCGGGGCTCATCGTCACATAGCCCCACCTCTTGGCCCGACGCTTTTGATGACGTTACATGTCCCACATTGGATCGGCGTTCTGTCTATCAAAGGCACCGGGCCAAAAGGTGGAGCTATGTGACGTGAGCCCCGGGAACACTGGAAGTTCTAATGAAAGCTATTACATCGGGCAATTCAGCTCTCTGCTGATACGAACAGCTCGCCTCTTCCTTTCCTTTCCTCTCTCTTCCCCTGGCTGGGAGACTGTGCCGGCGGTGCTCTTATCCTCACTGGGCCCCACTCGGCTGCGGGCCCCATAGCGCCCGCATGGGTCGCTATGGTGGTAGTTACGCCCCTGAAACCGAGGACTCTCTGGCAGAGCTGCACACCAGAGATAACAATGTATCGGAGAACACAATTAAGAAAATGCTTCTCTCCTTTCAATGATGATTTAGGTGACCGCACAGATACTGTAGAAAAACAGATTCATGATTATGCCACAGCTTACAATGAATTAGTGGATGCACATCATGCTCAAGCTGAAGTGCTAGAACGCATTACCACTAAACTCACTGACTTAGATGACCGCTCTCGCAGGAACAACCTCAAAAGCAGAGGGATACCAGAGTCCATACCTTCTGCAGAGCTCCCTGCCTACTTGCAAATGCTTCTCTCCCTTTAAAAGATTTTAGAAAAGATATGCACCATTCTATGTCACGCATGCAGTCCCAAATTGATGATTTAGGTGACTGCACAGATACTATAGAAAAACAGATTCATTATTATGCCACAGCTTACAATGAATTAGTGGATGCACATCATGCTCAAGCTGAAGTGCTAGAACGCATTACCACTAAACTCACTGACTTACAAGACCGCTCTCGCAGGAACAACCTCAAAAGCAGAGGGATACCAGAGTCCATTCCTTCTGCAGAGCTCCCTGCCTACTTGCAACGTCTCTTCAAGTCATTAGCTCCATCACTTACAGAGCTAGATCTTATGATCGATCTGGCACATAGGATTTTCAAGCCATCACATGTACCCGAGGACAAGCCACAAGACGTCCTCACCCGTCTACACTTTTTCCAAGCTAAAGAATGCATCTTCCTGGAGGCAAGGAAAGCACCCACATTACCAGAGCCATTCGCTTCCTTAAAAATCTATGCTGATATTTCTGCAGCCACTGCCCAAAAGCAGAAATAATTCTCCCAGATCACAGCTACACTGAGAGAGCACAACATCCCTCACTGCTGGGGGTTTCCCATTAAGCTTATCATCATGTTTCAGGGCAAAACCGTCACTTTTCGCCACTCTAAACAGGGCCTGAAGTAACTTTAAAACTGGGGCCCCTCCCCACCAGGGAATAACCACCCCACCTTTAACACCCCTCCAGATCACGTTCCCGAATCCTGGCATAAGGCTAACATTACCTGACTTGCCTGGGCTTATAGCCCCTCCTTCCATAGCAACATTTAAATACATTGTTTATGTTCTTCTCTCACTGTTCTCCTGTGCCGAGCTACCAGCTCGAACTTCTTGAGTTGATATTGTTATATTTACTGTTTTTGTTATACCCTCCCCAGTAGAACCAGTGTGCTATGCACACGCGTCTTGCCTTTCTCTCTTCTCCTTCACACTTTCTCCCCACAGTCTGTATGGACGTAAGACAGAAGCAATATATACGTTTTGAACCATTGATGTAGGACAGCAAGGTACATGTCTGTAGATTTTATGGAAAGCTTTAATATTTTTGCAAAAAAAGTACATAAATACTATATTGGTGCATGGGGGAGTTGGAATTTAGAAAAAAAAAAAGGTTTAAAGAACTATTAGCGCCATTCTCTACAGTTGAAGTCACCAATGCGATTCATTCACTCCCCCTACATAAATCCCCAGGCCCCGATGGATTCATTAATGAATACTATAAACAATTTGTGAACCGACTGATCCCTTTCCTAACAGATTCCTTTAACAGCATCATAGACCAGAGTAATTGCCCCAAAGAACTCCTTGAATCTTTCATTATAACTATTCCCAAGCCTGGTAAGCCTCCTGAAGACCCTGCCAACTTCCGTCCCATCTCCCTTCTTAATTTAGACACAAAACTCTATGCTAAACTTATTGCCACTCGCATAGTTAAAATTACCCCTTGGCTATTTCATCCAGATCAGGTAGGTTTCGTCCTTGGTCGCCAAACCTCCGATGGTACACGTCACTCTATCAACCTTATACAGTGGGCTAAACATCACCACATTCCCTCGCTTCTAATTTCATTCAATGCAGAAAAAAAGTGCGACAGGTTTCACTGGATGTACGTGAACAAAGTGCTCCAGAGGCTTGGTTTGACAGGACGGATCCTTTCAGCACTAACCACTCTCTACACTTGCTTTTGCCCCGTGCAAAAGTCTGGACATCAGGCCTTATTTCATCACCCTTCAACATCACAAATGGCACCAGACAAGGATGTCCCTTAGCCCCTCTTATATTCTCCTTGATAATGGAGCCACTAGCAGAACACATTCGATCTCTCCCATCTATCTCTGGCATAACCGTTGGCGACACTGAACACAAAATAGTCTTACATGCAGACGACGTAATCCTATCCTTAACTAACCCCCGTCAGTCTCTACCCCTCCCCCCCCCCCCCCCCGTGTAAATTACTAGAGCAATTTGGCTCACTTTTACTGCCATCGGACTAACCCTTTCTATTAAAATGCAAGTCTCTTGTGGGCTCCCTTCTCTCTTCAATGCCTAGGAATACAGCTGACCACTCCCAGTGCTAAACTATTTCAAAACAACTTTAATGCCCTTCTCTCCAAGCTTACCCATCTGAACACCAACTTACAACCAATCTCATTCTCCTGGGCTGGTCATATAGCCTTGGTCAAAATGTTTATGCTGCCTCATGTCTTATATTTGTTTAGAACTCTGCCAATACCTTTCCTCTCAGCACACCTGAAGAAAATACAAGCAATAATAAACTCTTTGATTTGGAAATAAAATCAACTACGGATAAAATCAACTACTTCTCTCCTTCCTGTCAAAGCTCTAGTTCTGGGAGCTCCAAACATCACACTCTACTACAAAGCATCTATTTTAGCACAAATGAAAATGTGGTGGAACCCAACCTCATTGCTCTTGTGGATCCAAATCAAACAAACGGATTTGGAATCTGACCTCAAAAGTATACTGGGAACAAAGATCCTCCAGACACATCCTACACGTCACTTCCTAGCAACTATCACCGCAGCCTACAGAGTATGGTCCTCCATACTGAACCAGCCTCACATTCTCTCCCCAAATGTGCTCCAGAAAATACCAATATCATCACTAAGGAACCTGATCCCTGACATATACCTGCACTCCTGGGAACTGACTGGCATTCACACAATTTCTCATCTGTATAAAGATACCCATTTACATTCTTTTCAAGATCTCCACTTCAGGTACTCACTTCCGAACTCAGAATTTTTCAAATACCTTCAAGTACGCCACGCACTTCGGCATATCAAATTTGATGAACCTCATATCCTGAATGATCTGTTGAATATATTCGACTCTACATCACCCAACTCCAAATGAATCGCCCCTATATACGCTTTACTGAACTCGTCATCCGCCCTGAAGAAACCAAATGCCCTACTCTCATGGGAAAAGGAACTTAGATTCACAGCCATCGTACAACAATGGAAAAAAGCATCTTTGTTACCCTTGTAAGTTTCAAGATATGTCACACACTGGGAGTCTTCCTAGAAACTTTTACACGGCTGGTACTGTACCCCAGAAAAACTAGCTTGCTTTTACGCAAATCAATTCCCTCTATGTTGGAGGAACTGTGGCTCACTTTGGATCCTCATCCCGCATATGGTGGCACTGCCCCGTACTTTTGTACTTCTGGTCTCAAGTATTCTCGTTCATGTCCAGCATTACTGGACTTAATATTCCACCCACTCCTAAACCAGCTTTATTGGGATTAGACATGGACTCCTGGCCCTCCGACTTTCATGTAATCCTTGTACACACTTTTATCGCAGCCCGGTTACTTATTTGACTTTTGCCAAAAGCCCACCTTCTACAAATGAGATTTCTTCACCAATGGCAACCCTGGCTTACCCACCAGAAATGCTCCTTGAAACTCTGATACCTTCGAGATAAAAATACTTACCCTGTCCTTATGCACACTACCCACTCATTCTTACCAATTAGTCTGTGCCAGGAGCCCTTGTCTATACCTACCTGAGCTTAATAACATTTTCTCAAATGCTTTCCTAATTTGTACATGAGTTGTTTCTCATTATTCAAAGTCATACCGGTACCGACTCACATGCATAATCTTGACTTCCCATCTCCCTCACCCTACCTCTCCCCCTATACTACCTTTCCTCTTCTCCATCCCTTACCTCATCTTGCTTTCCTTTTCTGATCTGCCCCCTTGGCCATTCTTTGTCTCTTCACTCTACACATACCATCCAATCAGTTGTTATGTATTTTTTAAAGACTATTATACATTTTGTTTGATTTCAGAAAATATTTTTCAATAAAGTTATATGGAAACTAAAAATAATAATAATAATAATACACACACTACCCTATACCACCCACAAGGCAAAATAGCATGCAAAGATTCAACTGCACCCTGATGCATTTGTTGAAAGGCCTAGCCCACGAGAAAACAAAAGAAATGGACCACTACTTGGGTGAGGTAGACTAGAAGTACAACAAACAGTGCACTCAGCAACAGGTCACTCATCCTATAACATTTTGTTTGACTGTGCTCTCAGGGGACCTTATGACCTTTTGGGTACCATCCCCTCTGAAGAACTGGAGGACATTCTGATATCCTGTATTTAGGAGTGGAAACAGCATGCATCAAAAGCTCAACAGTTTAAGTAACCTTTTCCGGGCATACAAGTCTATGACATCTGGAAGGTGGGTACTCGAAGCAAGCTGAGAACTCTACACAGAAGGTTTCTCAAACCCATCAAAAGCCATGCAGAGGCGGATAGATGGTATGGAGAACCTGTCCAAGGTCATGAGCCACAGGTGTCTTGACCATCAGAGGTCCAATGGTAACTCCTGCTCTTCCACAAGTACCTCCAAGACCCTTGGGAGAAGTTACCAACCCTGATGATGTCAGTCAGCCTGATGTGGAGCTCTCTGATCTACTATCTAATGACATGCCTGAATAGAAGGGCATTTTACCTTATGAACTGATAGTTGGATCTGATACTCAGCCCTTCCGGCACAACCAGAGGTCTAACTTTGGAAAATTACCTTAGAACGTTGAAGAAGATGAATTTGTATGGTCTACAGACATGCAAAAGGCAGCAAATATGTAGTGAATGTAGTGAAGTCTCTCTTTATCCATCTTGTCCAGTAGTGGGTACATGTCCCAGGGGAGATAAATGCCACTGCTTCTTTTCCCATTACCAGGGACCCACAAGTAGGTGTATTTACAACTGTACTTTTATTTTCTCCATCAGCTCATCCTTCAAAGTTTTTATCTTTTGTATTACTTTACCCTCCCTTTTAGATTGTAAACTCTAACAAGCAGGGCCCACTAATTCCTCTGGTATTGAATTGTATTGGTACTGTACTGTCTGCCCTCATGTTGTAAAGCGCTTCACAAACTTTTGGCGCTATATAAATCTGTAATAATAATAAGAATAATAGTAGTAGTCTGTGTTACACCATTTGTTTTGCATACAAGCTTTTCTTATACTACGGTATACTATATTTTGCTGCCACCTTGTGGTTATGTGTGGAAAGTATTCCAGTATCTCTGTTATAATTCAAGGGTGTCCAAACTTTCCGAACGAGGGGCCAGCTTAATGTCCCTCAGACTTTAGTGGCGCCGGACCAAGGGCAGAATTTTTTTTTTTTGCCATCAGTGAGAGTAAACAGTGCCCCATCTTCAGTAGTATATAGGGGGAGGAACAGTGCCCCATTGTTGATGTCAGTGGGAGAAATAGTTCCCCATTGTTGATGTTAGTGTGTAGAATAGTGTCTCATGTAAGTGGGATTAATAGTGTCCCAAGGGCCGGGTAAGGGCAAGCAGAGGGCCACATCTGGCTCCTGGGCCACAGTTTGGAGACCCCTGGTTTAATTGAATTTTATTCTTTGTCCAACAATATTGCATACCTTCCGACCATTCTATCTGCATTGAAAAGAAGAAAGGTAACAGCGCTCTCTGCAGGGACAACTTAATCCATACACCAGGTCCACTCACAGGTGCCAAGGCTCGATGTGTCCCAACACACTCCAATGCAACAGTAATAAGGAGAGCCGGCAAAACTGTAATCCTTGAAGTGACGTTTATTGGTACATCAGAGTGACAATAAAACAATAAAACTGACGCGTTTCGCATTGTCAGTTCACCTTGCATTAATTCAGTAAACATCAAGTTGTTCATTGCGGTTTGCCTGATGATTTGGTTGAAACCATTACATAAAAAATTAATACACCAGAAGTTGCCACAGGGGGTGAAGCTTGTGTCCAGCATGCTTTGTAGTTATTCTAGAGCAGACAATACTTCAGATTTGTTGACAACATAGTTATGGTTATTCTCTTGTATACTGAACCGATAAGTCAGATACTAAAATGTGCCAGGCAAGAAAATGTAGATCCACAGAATGATAAACCTGTGGTTGAGGTGGATCCTTTCTGTCACTGGAAGGTGGCAGAAGGCTTTCACCTATTTGCAAGCTTTAGTAGTGTCTAGCTATAGTTATGGTGCAGATGTTGCTTTGCAGGTCGCTTTTAGCAATTGTCCCCCTCAGAATTACCTAGGTAGTTACAGCTAACACTTTATACAGGACCAGAAGGAAGTATTAAATCATACAGCTGGCTGGGGGTCAATGCTGGCAGCAGCCAAGTGAAGTTGAATGTCAAGCAGAGGTTTAAGGCAAGCAGCAGGAAGAGAGCAGAAACCAAAAAACAGTCAGAATCATAACCAGAGGCAACTGAAGGAATCAGATAGTGGTACTGCACATGTGAATAGGTTTTGTCCATAGGTGTGCACAGCCTCTTGTATTAGGGTGTGCACCCCAAAGCTCAAATACATATGCATGTGTATATGTACTGATGGTGTCAGTAGGACAGTGGACAGTGTCATTATTTTTATTTTATTTTTAAATAATTTTATTTTTTTTTACCTTTTTTTGGGGGGTGAAATATCAGTGGTCTAAACAGGGGGGGAAATGCACCACACAATGCGATTAGGGTGTGCCCAAGCACACCTGGCACACCCTGTGCGCACGCCTATGGTTTTGTCGCTTAAAAATATTTGGTTTGAGTTATTTTTTGCTTTATATATGAAAGGTAAATACTATATATACACCTTTATATTCAGGTTAGGCTTACCTTTACAGCAAAAGGTCACCGCCTGACCTACTTATTCTCACCATCACCATGCTCACCTACTACTCTGTTGATCTGTCAGAACTCTCTCAAAATTCCCAGTGCTTCTGGATATGGAGTGTGACCTTCTCTCGAAAACTGTCATATGGGGAGAACATTAACAACTCTGTGTAAGCTCCAACATCATCTGACACAAACCCTACTTAGGGTTAAGACTCCTGTCAATCATTACAGAATGGAGTGGTGGGGAAGGTGAGTATAAGCAGGGTGTCAGGGAAGACAGGCTTTCCATGTAAGCACCCGGCGTGCACGCATGCGTACTAGCACTTTAAGACACACACCTGTCACTAATACTGAAGTCAGGCGGGCTATTTAAACAGGGCTCCTACAGAGGTTCATTGCTGTTTGGTCTGCAGCTCCTGTGTTGTATCCTGTTTCCTGTGTGATCTCTGATTCTGATCCAGCTTGTTGTTACCTGTGATTGCCTGCTGCCTGTTCTGATCCCGGCTTCCCATAGACTCTGATCCTGCCTGCTGATTCTGTCTGCTGATCTTCCGGTACTACTTGGCTTGTGACCTGACCTCTCTTCTGCCTACCGTCTATGCCTGATCTGCCTGATTATTACCGACCCGGCCTGTCTGACCCTGCATCTCGCTCATCCAGCCTGCTACAGCTCCCAGCCCTGCAAGCCTGCATCTGGTACTGCTCTGTGGTTCATCCCAGCCTGCCACCAGTCAAGCATTGTGTCAGCTCATCTACTATCTGCCTGCTGATCACCGCTACTACACAGACTATTGAACTGTTTACAGGCACTCAAAACCCCACCGTGCTCCTGTGGCTGCTGTATCACTACCAGTGGTCCGCGAGCCGGAGTTGTACGAGAGGCCTTCCTCTACACGTCAGGCTCACATCCCAGGTACGTAACAGTACCAAACAGCCATGTCTGAGCCTGCAAGAGGACCATCTCCAGTAAATGAAATATGTCAGCACCTTGCTGCTCTTACACAGACGGTTAAGTCGCTGCAGGAAGGATACGTGCGTCTTGAAGAGCGGGTACAGTCCCTGTCCAATCCAGCAACCATAGCTCCTGCATCTGATCCTGCCTCCTCCATCACCCAAGCTGGGGCTATAGCCAGCCATACAGTAATGATGTTACCCCCTGAGCCTCGTGTACCTACTCCTGAGAGGTTTTCCGGTGATCGGAGTAAATTTAGAGCCTTTCGCAATGCCTGTCAGCTCTACTTTGCTCTCCAGCCACAGACTTTTTTCCTGGAAACCACCAAGGTGAGATTCATTATTTGCCTCCTCCAAGGGAAACCACAGTCTTGGGCCCACCGGCTGTTAGAAGAGAACAACACACAACTAAAACACCATGCAAATGTTCTTTGACGCCATGGCGCTGATTTATGATGACCCACAACGTACCACCACTGCTGAAGCCGCTCTTCATACACTCCAGCAAGGCCATAGAGCGGCAGAGGACTATGTCACTGACTTTAGATGCTGGAGTGCAGACACTAGCTGGAATGACGCAGCCCTGCGTCATCAATTTCGTCTGGGTCTCTCGGAAAGCCTGAAAGATGAGCTCGCTCGGGTCGGGGTGCCAAGCTCTCTGGAAGCCCTAATCACTCTGTCCATTGAGATTGACCGCCGCCTACGAGAACGCAGGTCTGAAAGAACCACACAGCACTTCCGTCCAGCCTGGATGTTACCTAAGATCCCTGCTTCTCCTAACCCGGCTCCTGGAAATTCCACTTTCCCCACTCCAGAGGTGCCTAAACCCATGCAATTGGGCCTGATTCGCTCTTCTTTGACTCCAGAAGAACGCCAACGCCGACGAGTAAATAACCTCTGCCTGTACTGTGGAGAAGCTGGTCACTTCGTACATACCTGTCCTGCCAAGCTGCGTAAGTGTCTTTCCCTTTCTTCACTCAAGCAGTCACCCCTGCCTGCCTTGTCTGCCAGCTCAGCTCATATCGCTCTGCCTATTTCCTTCCAACTACCGGGAAGAACTGTATCAGTGACCGCTATTATTGATTCTGGAGCGTGTAGCTGTTTCATCGACCAGTCCTTCGCAACTCAGCAACACATTCCTCTACAAACCAGAGGACAGGGACTCACTGTATTCCTGGCCGATGGGTCTCGTATTAAATCTGGACTGGTAACCAAGGAGACCCCACCGATGCTGACCATCTCCTCCACCAACCACCGAGAGCTGCTGCGTTTAGACGCAATTTCTTCGCCCTTATTTCCCATCATCCTGGGCCTACCCTGGCTACAGGCCCACAATCCACAGATAGACTGGAAATCCGGAAGTGTCAAGTTCCAGTCAGCATATTGCCAGAGACACTGTTTGGAAACTTCACCACCATCACCTGCTACCCTGCTGTGTATGGACCCTGAATTATGTCAAGTAGTTCCGAATTCTTACCACGAATACCTGGACGTTTTCAGTAAACGAGGAGCAGACACCCTTCCTCCACACAGACCTTATGACTGCCCCATCGAGCTCCTTCCTGGGACAGAGATTCCATTCGGGCGCATCTTCCCTTTATCTGAGCGGGAATCAGGAGTTCTGAAGGACTATATTGATGAGAATCTGCAGAAAGGATTCATCCGTCCCTCTACTTCACCGGCCGGTGCCGGTATATTTTTCGTAGAAAAGAAGGATCATTCCCTGAGACCATGTGTGGACTATCGTGACTTAAATAAAATAACAGTGAAAAATCGCTACCCCCTTCCTCTAGTCCCTGAACTGTTCCAAAGACTCAAATCAGCAAGCATTTTTACTAAGATGGATTTAAGAGGGGCCTATAACCTGGTTCGCATACGAGAAGGGGATGAATGGAAAACTGCCTTCCGTACCCGATTTGGGCACTTTGAATATCTAGTTATGCCCTTTGGCCTTTGTAATGCCCCTGCCACCTTCCAGTACTTTATTAACGACATTTTCAAAGACTTTCTGGATATTTTTGTGGTTGTCTACCTTGATGACATCTTGATATTCTCTGTATCATTAGAGGTGCACCGAGGGCATGTTAAAAGCGTTTTGTGCCGGCTCCGCAAATATGGACTTTATGCCAAAGCCGAGAAATGCGACTTTGAGCAACGGAGCATCCAGTTTTTAGGTCTGATCATTTCGACCGAAGGGATCAAGATGGACCCACAGAAAGTCTCAGCGATACTAGATTGGCCAGCCCCCACAGACAAGAAGGGAATACAACGATTCGTGGGCTTTGCCAATTTTTACCGCAAGTTTATCAAGAACTTTTCTGCTATCATTCACCCTATTACACAGCTGACCAAACAAGGTATCCGTTTCTGTTGGACTTCTGAGGCTCAAGCTGCTTTTGAAATCTTGAAGAGACGGTTTACCATTGCTCCTGTCTTAAGTCACCCAGACTCTACCTTGCCCTATATTGTGGAGGTGGATGCTTCAGAAAGTGCAGTTGGGGCCATTCTATCACAACGTCAAGGCCTCAAAGAAGTGACCCATCCAGAAACTACGATGTAGGGGATTGGGAACTTTTGGCGATCAAAGCCGCGTTGGAGGAATGGAGGTACTTGTTGGAGGGAGCGGCCCATCCAATTCTGATCTACACGGATCATAAGAATCTTGAATATCTGCGATCCGCTAAACGCCTCAAACCACGCCAAGCTCGCTGGGCACTCTTTTTCTCAAGATTCTCATTCCATATTATGTACAGGCCCGGATCAAAGAACACTAAGCCTGATGCGTTGTCGCGCATGTTCGAAGATCCAAGAGACATCCTAATACCAGACACCATTTTACCAGCTGGAAATTTCCTACTATTACACACTGACCTTATGTCTCAGTTACAGCAAGCTTCTGCAGAAACACCCAGTCCTCCAGGGGTCACACTACAAGCAAAGAATGGGCTATTATGGAGGGGTAAGCAGATTTTTGTACCTAAAAAGGTTCGAGCAATGATCTTGGGGGTTTGTCATGACCACCCTTTGGCAGGCCATTTTGGGGTTCATAAGACTGTCGAACTTGTACAACGCTCATTTTGGTGGCCAGGTTTGGAGAAAGACTGCAGAGCCTATGTAAATGCATGCACCACCTGCACCCGGAGTAAAAGTTCCCGTAAGGCTCGATTCACACCTATCCATGTTGCTTTTGAGCGTTTTTGGAGGTTTTTTTTTCATGCTTGCCACGTTTTTGAGCTGCGTTTTTGCCGCGATTTTGCCGCGATTTTGCCGCGATTTGCGTTTTGCGTTTTTTTTTTTTTTTTTACATTTTTTTTTTACAGTCTTAAAAAAAATTTAAAAAATAAAAAAAATAAAAAAAAAAACAAAAAAAAAAAATAAACAAAAAAACGCACCAAAAACGCTGCAAAAACGCTGCAAAAACGGTGCACTTGCGTTTTTGATGCTTGTCCATTGAATTCTATTACATGCAAAACGCTGCATTTTGCATGAAAAAAAGTCCCTGACCCTTTCCAAAAATGCAGAGAAACAAAAAGGCATTGATGTGAACATGTTCCATAGGAACCCATGTTAAAAAATTCCCGTGCATTTCTGCAAAATGCAAAATGCATCAAAAAACGCGCTAGTGTGAATGGAGCCTTACAAAGCTTGGGGATTACTCAGAACTTTGCCTATACCTGACAGACAGTGGAAGATGATTGCTATTGATTTTATAGTTGAACTTCCACCTTCTGAAGAATGTACCGCTATCTTTGTAGTGGATCGCTTAACAAAGATGGCTCATTTCATTCCTCTAAAGAGTACACCATCGGCTGCAGAAACCGCCTGGGTGTTTATAAAAGAAATTGGCAGACTCCATGGAGTCCGCGCAAATATTGTGTCTGATCGCGGTGTCCAGTTCACATCCAGATTTTGGAAGGCCTTGTGTGAGAAGCTACAGATTGAACTCTCATTCTCTTCTGCTTACCACCCACAAACTAATGGGCAGATGGAGAGGACTAATCAAACCCTAGAACAATACATCCGTTGTTTTACTTCTTTTGTCCAGGATGATTGGGTATCATTATTATCACTGGCGGAATTTGCCTATAATAATGCCACCCATTCTGCCACCAAGCAATCTCCGTTCTTTGCTAATTATGGATTCCATCCCACCTTCTTACCTAATCTTGTCACAGAATCTTCCGTTCCAGCCGTCCAGGATACTGTGGACTTTTTCTCTCGCAATAATATGTTGTTACAGGAAACCATCGCGAAAGCGCAGGAGGACAGCAAGAAATCATTTGACAAGAAAAGAAGGGGGGAACTGATCTTGCAACCAGGAGATCAAGGAAGCTGGCACCAAGGTTCGTAGGACCATTTCCGGTAAGGAGAAAAATGAATGATGTTTCTTTTGAATTAACCTTACCTGAGTCTTTTAAAATCCACCCAGTGTTTCATGTATCCTTGCTAAAGCCTGTTGTGCCAGATCCATTTCCGGATCATAGACCAGGTCCTCCCGCACTTATTATTATTGATGGGGATGAGGAATTTGAGGTTGAGGCTGTTTTAGACTGCAGGAAAAGAAGGGGGCAGACACAATATTTAATCAAGTGGAAGGGTTATGCATACCTCCCAACAGTCCCGGATTGGGCGGGACTTTCCCGCTTTGACACCTCTGTCCCGCTATCCCGCCATACAGGTGATTTGTCCCGCATAATGCTGTTGACTACAAGCTAATTTTTCTCTCAATAGGACCTGCAGCAGTGTGTACATCCAGTACAGCCAGGGATTGCCTAACAAGTCAGCTGGATGTGCACTGTGCAGCCCCAATGAGAGACTTCACCTGTCAAAAAGAGAGTGTGATGTCGGGTAGGGGCGGGACTGCTATCCAGACCCGCCCCTCTGTCAAACCAGTGCATAGCGAAAGAGCCGGTGACACAACACCGGCATTCATAGATTGCTGGCCGGGATCAGCTATCTATTCCTCTCCCCCAGAGTTTTTTCAGCCTCCATTAGCCCTGCACTCACAGGCAGCTCCCCACTTTCACCTAAATACATAAGCCTGACTTCTGCAGTTGAAAGTGAAAGTAACAGCTCAGCTCGGCTCCTTCAACAGGCTCTCTGCTCTGCAGTCTGCACTAAAGTCGGGACAAGTGAAAGTCTGACTGCAGCGTGTGTGAGGAGGGAGGAGGGAGGAGGGGGGAGGGGGGTGAGCTGCCCCCTAATCATTATCTCCTTCCTGCTCCAGCAGTCGAAGATACCCAGTGCACTGAAAGGAGAAGGAAGCTGTGGCTGCACTGGATAGAAGACATCTACAGAAAGGTGCTACTTTTACAAAAGTGTGTGTTATGTGTGTGTGGTGTGTGTGTGTGTGGTGTGGTGTGTGTTTGGTGTGGTGTGTGTTATATCTGTGTGTGTGTGGTGTGTGTTATATCTGTGTGTGTGTGTGGTGTGTGTTGTATGTGTGTGTGTGGTGTTGTGTGTGTTATGTGTGTGGTGTGTGTTGTATGTGTGTGTGTGTTATGTGTGTGGTGTGTGTGGTGTGGTGTGTGTTATATCTGTGTGTGTGTGTGGTGCGTGTTGTATGTGTGTGTGTGTGTGTTATGTATGTGTGTGTGTGGTGTGGTGTGTGTTGTATGTGTGTGTGTGTGTTATGTATGTGTGTGTGTTATGTGTGTGTCGTGTGGTGTGTGTTATGTGTGTGTGTGGTGTGGTGTGTGTTATATCTGTGTGTGTGTGGTGTGGTGTGTGTTGTATGTGTGTGTGTGTGTTATGTATGTGTGTGTGTTATGTGTGTGTGGTGTGGTGTGTGTTATATCTGTGTGGGTGTGGTGTGGTGTGTGTTATATATATGTGTGTGTGTGTGTAGGGAGGGGGGTTTCAGATGTTATAGTTGAGGAGAAGGGCAATAGTGACATGTGGATGGATGACTGCACTCTGTACCTAGCGCTCTTGAACCCTTGCACTCTGTACGTAACGCACTCCAGAACCATGCACTGTGCCTGCACTCTGTACATAACACATGTCAATACCCTGCACTCTATATGTAATTCCAGAACCCTGCACCTTGTGCATAACACACTCCAGAACCATGCACTCTGTATCTAGCCCTATCCTGAACCCTGCACTCTGTACATAATGCACTCCTGAATCCTTCCACACTTTGTGTAATGCACACTTCCATAGTTTATGCAAAATCATTTGTAATGGAAGCTTTTTATTCCTATTTTTTGAAATGACTGTGCTGGGGTTTTTGTATGCATTAGTGAGAATCTTTCTTTTTGCCGCAGTGCACATAGCGCGCGTTCAGTCGCCTCCTCCCATAAGTGTCCCTCTTTCTGAAGTTCAAAAGTTGGGAGGTATGGTTATGGTCCAGAGGAAAATTCCTGGGAACCCGCACGAAATGTACATGCCACAGACTTGATCCGTGCCTTCTTCCGCAGGAACCCGCAAAAGAGGAACCGGTTGGGCACCCGGAGGTTGCCCGTAGGGAGGGAATGTCATGGGAAGACAGGCTTTCCATGTAAGCACCCGGCGTGCACGCATGCGTACTAGCACTTTAAGACACACACCTGTCACTAATACTGAAGTCAGGCGGGCTATTTAAACAGGGCTCCTACAGAGGTTCATTGCTGTTTGGTCTGCAGCTCCTGTGTTGTATCCTGTTTCCTGTGTGATCTCTGATTCTGATCCAGCTTGTTGTTACCTGTGATTGCCTGCTGCCTGTTCTGATCCCGGCTTCCCATAGACTCTGATCCTGCCTGCTGATTCTGTCTGCTGATCTTCCGGTACTACTTGGCTTGTGACCTGACCTCTCTTCTGCCTACCGTCTATGCCTGATCTGCCTGATTATTACCGACCCGGCCTGTCTGACCCTGCATCTCGCTCATCCAGCCTGCTACAGCTCCCAGCCAATGACGACCCTAGGGGGGGGGCATAGGGGGCCCTGACCCCCCCAACATTATGCTGGGCTCCACCATGTGCCCCCCCCAAAAAAAATATATATATTTTATTTTTTTTTACAAAAAGGCAATTTCTTTTTGTTTGTATTCATATCGGATGTGCCGCATCTTACTCAGGCCACCGCTGGGGTAACAGTCTCTATTGAGAGGGAGAACGTCCCCAGTCAGCTCCTGCGGGTGATTCCTCCCCCCTCCCTCTGCTCGCTGACACTGCATAATGCGAGCACTCACACAACCACGGCTGCCCAATCTGCTCCTTCCCCTGCATCCTCATTGGCAGGGAGGAGAGCGAGTTGCAGGAAGGACTCCACCAGGACTCTCAGTTACTGAAAAAACAGACTGATTTCTCCCGTCCTTAGGACAGGAGAACGAGCCCGTAAATTCCAAGAAATGCCAGACCAGCGCTGTCAATAGCAGGGGCAAGACAGCAAGAGGAGGCTGGGGAACCCCACAGTGACAGAACACCAGGGCCCGGTGGCAAGACAACCTTTGCAACCCTGATAGTTCTCCCACTGCTTTGGACCCTTATATTTTCTTGGTATGCTGGTGACATATATCTCTTGTTCTCTGTCACCCTGGGGGGGGGGGCCCGTAGGAAGGGAGCTCACTGCAGAACATGTGAAAGGGCCGTTGTGGGATCGTAGTAAAGGGGTAAAGGGCCCCAGGATAGATAAAATATAGATATATCTATCTATCTATCTATCTATCTATCTATCTATCTATCTATCTATCTATCTATCTATCTATCTATCTATCTATATATATATATATATATATATATATATATATATATTTGCATTTTATATTGCCCCCCTATTTTTGTCCCTGTCCCCCCATGTGCCCCCCCTAAATATGAAAGCTGGAGACGCCACTGCTCCCAGCCCTGCAAGCCTGCATCTGGTACTGCTCTGTGGTTCATCCCAGCCTGCCACCAGTCAAGCATTGTGTCAGCTCATCTACTATCTGCCTGCTGATCACCGCTACTACACGGACTATTGAACTGTTTACAGGCACTCATACCCCACCGTGCTCCTGTGGCTGCTGTATCACTACAAGTGGTCCGCGAGCCGGAGTTGTACGAGAGGCCTTCCTCTACACGTCAGGCTCACATCCCAGGTACGTAACACAGGGTGAACATTCAAGACTTTGTCAATTCGCCTATTCACAGAAAAATGACAGTCTCTTTAATTTCCAAAGTAACAACAACTTCTCTTTGAATACTTCTTTTCAAACCGAGAGAGTTAATCATGGCTCACAAGTCATAAAAATACCAACCACATGATCCTATTTCTATTAGCAGCCTGCTAGTAATAACTATTTTTGTCAGCGAGGCCAATAAAATAACATCTAGGTGACGACCTTGCTAGCTGACTAAGCTGGTGATCTCTGTTGTTAATCGTTATTGATTCTGTAGCCATACTTAATGAAACCACAAGAGGGCAGAAAGAGAACATTGATTTCTATAAGTACTTATCAAACCAATACACAGTTTGCCCAATGTGGAAAAAAATTATTAAGTTACTGTATAGGCATGTAGTTATTCATAGTTAATGTCTGTGAAGGTTCTCATTTATCAATCTCATGGTATATCTAGTAGTTATTAGTCCATTTGAAATACTGTATCATCAAAAGTTGGTGGCCATCCTACATGATATATTCAAACAATATTAATAGGTCAATGATGCTGTATTTTCCATTTAAAGTAGATAGATAGATAGATAGATAGATAGATAGATAGATAGATAGATAGATAGATAGATAGATAGATAGATAGATAGATAGATAGATAGATCTACTACTTATCTTGTGACAGTGTCTTATATTCCCATTATGTGGGACACCTTGATGCACTTGCACTCATACCTCCCAACATTTTGAGATGGGAATGAGGGACACCTACTAGCAAATGTACGTAGGCATAGGACACCCCCCCTGCCACGCCCCCTTAAAGAAGGATTAACCCCCCCAAAAAAGGTTAATTAAATCCACAAGTGCTTTTTTTACCACTACTATTCCTTTATATTGGCTTTTAAAATGTACAAATGCAGCAATTTAGAAATTGGATGAAAGTGGGAAACACTTTTTGAAAAATAAAAAGTGCATTTTATATACAACTATATAGATCAGACCAAAATGAGGGACAAATTAAGAGGAATGAGGGACAGAGGGACATTGCTCTAAATCAGGGACAGTCCCTCGAAATCAGGGACAGTTGGGAGCCATGCTTGCACTTGATTGGGAGCTGGAGACCTTTTTCGAACGGTGGGCTTCTGTCAGACTGGCTGCAGTACACAGGGGCCGAATGTCCCCGACATTCTGCCAGTGTGTGCTAAGCTTTAGACTAGGGGGGGGGGGGGGGTGACAGTCACTGAGGGGGTCATAAAACTTGGATAATGAGTAAGAAAACCCAAGTCTAAATTTAGGCCGTTTTCTTTTGTGTCAAATAGAACTATCATTCTTAGTTCAAAAGTTTTCAATTTCTGAATAATTTTGAAATTTCCTTTAAGAACTAATACATTGAGGTCTTACATAGTGTGGTCCAGTTGTGAGAAATTATGTCCCACAGGTGTGCATAATTCATCTTCTTTATGTACCTTGATGGTATGTCTGTGCAAATCCATCCTTGCTCGCATAGTCTGTGCAGAATTTTGACCAGGCTTAAATCAAGATACAGGCCTGGTGGTTATGGTCTTGTTCCCCCTCCTCCTCCAAAGTTGTGGAGCCTTAGTAAACAAGAATATGTAGACCTGTGAATGGTACAGTGTGGGAGACTCTGGCTTGGTTATTTCCCTCAAAGTAAATTTGTTATGGCTAAATACTGAGGGTTTTATGATCACAAATACTTTAATTATTATAACATCAGCATTGTAATAACAATACAAACAATAGTTTTTTGTTACAATCCAAAATATACTTACTTGACAAATCTCTTTTCATGTCATGTGCGCTGCCTGTCTCCTGACCATCTATTTCCACAACTTCCTGGATTCCCTGAATGCTTTGCAGCTTCTCCTTTGCTCTTTGCTTTCCATATCTAAAGACTACATATCCCATGGTACCTTGCTTCCTGCAAGCAGTGATTCCTGTACTGACCCCACCTCCTAAAACTCCTCCTCTCAGCGCCTCTGTAGTTCAGAAGGCAGGCTCTGTGAAATGTGTGACACAGCAGTGCCTACTCACACGGCACATACAGTTGTGCTCATAAGTTTACATACCCTGGCAGAATTTATGACTTCTTGGCCATTTTTCAGAGAATATGAATGATAACACAAAAACATTTCTTTTACTCATGGTCAGTGTTTGGCTGAAGCCATTTATTATCAATCAACTGTGTTTACTCTTTAAATCATAATGACAATAAAAACTACCCAAATGACCCTGATCAAAAGTTTACATACCCTGGTGATTTTGGCCTGATAACATGCACACAAGTTGACACAAAGGGGTTTGAATGGCTAAAGGTAACCATCCTCACCTGTGATCTGTTTGCTTGTAATTAATGTGTGTCTATAAAAGGTCAATGAATTTCCTGACAGACCCTTGCATCTTTTATCCAGTTTTGGACTGACATTTCTGGATTCTGAGTCATAGGGAAAGTAAAAGAATTGTCAAAGGTAATTGAACTGTATAGGGAAAGGGATATAAAAGATATCCAAGGAAATGAGAATGCCAATCAGCAGTGTTCAAATTCTAATCAAGAAGTAGAAAATGAGGGGCTCTGTTGAAACCACAGATATCTTCAGTTGAAATACAGGACTCTCTGAAAACATGTGGTGTGGCTGTTTCAAGATGCACAATAAGGAGGCATTTGAAGAAAGATGGGCTGCATGGTCCAGTCACCAGAAGAAAGCCATTACTACGCAAATGCCACAAAATATACCCCTTACACCAAACAGCACAGAGACTAGGCCTATGATGAAAGGTACGGAGGTGGATTGCTGATGTTTTGGGGATGTTTGAGCTACAAATGCACAGGAAATTTTGTCAAAATTGTAGGCAAGATGAATGCAGTATGTTATCAAAAAATACTTGAGGAACATTTGCATTCATCAGTCAGGAAGCTGTGCATGGGACGTACTTGGACATTCCAACATGACAATGATCCAAAACACAAGGCCAAGTCGACCTGTCATTGGCTACAGCAGAATAAAGTGAAGGTTCTGGAGTGGCCATCTCAGTCTCCTGACCTCAATATCATTGAGCCACTCTGGGGAGATCTCAAACGTGCAGTTCATGTAAGACAGCCCACAAATTTACAGGAACTGGAGGCTTTTTGGCAAGAAGAATAGGCAGCTTTACCATTTGAGAAGATAAATAGCCTCATCCACAAACTACAAAAGACTTCAAGCTGTCATTGATGTTAAAAGGGGCAATACACGGTATTAAGAACTGGGGTATGTAAACTTGTGATCAGGGTCATTTGGGTAGTTTCTGTTGTGATTATGATTTAAAAAGAGTAAACACAGTTGATTGATAATAAATGGCTTCAGCCAAACACTAACCATGAGTGAAAGAAAAGTTTTTGTGTTATCATTCCTATTCTCTGACAAATGGCCAAGAAATCATAAATTCTGCCAGGGTATGTAAACTTATGATCACAACTGTACCTCCCAACTTTTGAACTTCAGAATCAGGGACACATGAGGAAGGAAGTACCCTGCAGCGTGCATAGTGGGAAGAGCTTAAGGGGCATTGTTAAACAAAACTTGGGCTTCCTTGAACCTATAAAATATGCTTTGATTATTGTTTCACAAGCAAGAGTCTCCCGGATACATACAAACCCCAGCACAATCATTAAAAAAAAAAAAAAGAATAAAGGGTGCAGGGTTCTGGAATGCATTACACACAGGGTTCAAGGTTCCGGAGTGTGTTACATACAGATCATAGGTTTCAGGAGCGCACTAGGTACAGAGTGATGAGTTCTGGAGTGCGTTATGAACAGGGTGCAGAGTTCTGGAGTGAGTTGCGCACAGAGTGCAGGGTTTGAAGGAGCGCTGGGTACAGAGTTCAGGGTTCAGGAAAGCTCTAGTTACAGAGCATAGGGTTCTGGAATGCATTATGGACAGGGTCAGGGTTTTGGAGTGCATTACGTATAGAGTGCAGGGTCCTGGAATGCGTTACACACAGGGTGCAAGATTCTGGAGTGCATTTCCTACAGATTGTAGGATTCAGGAGAGCGCTAGGTACAGAGTGGACAGCCCTGGAGTGTGTTATGCACAGGGTGCAGGGTTCTACAGTGTGTTATGCACAGAGTGCAAGGTTCTGGAGTGCAGATTTTAGGAAAGCACTACGTACAGAGTTCAGGGTTCTGGGGTGCACTACATACAGAATGCAGGGTTCTGGGATGCCTCATGTACAGAGTGCAGGGTTTTGGGATGCGCTATGCACAGAATGCAGGCTTCTGGAGTGCGTTACGCACAGAGTGCAGGGCTCTGGAGAGCTCTATGTACAGAGTGCAGGGCTCTGGAGAGCTCTATGTACAGAGTGCAGGGCTCTGGAGAGCTCTATGTACAGAGTGCAGGGCTCTGGAGAGCTCTATGTACAGAGTGCAGGGCTCTGGAGAGCTCTATGTACAGAGTGTAGGGCTCTGGAGAGCTCTATGTACAGAGTGCAGGGCTCTGGAGAGCGCTATGTACAGAGTGCAGGGCTCTGGAGAGCGCTATGTACAGAGTGCAGGGCTCTGGAGAGCGCTATGAACAGAGTGCAGGGTTCTGGCGTGCGTTACACACAAAGTGCAATGTTCTGCAGTTCGTTATGCACAGGGTGCAGTTTTCAAGAAAGTGCTAGGTAAAGAGTCCATCCATCCACTACTCATTACTACACTCCTCCTTAGCAATAACCTCTGCACCCCCCAACACAACTCCTCTCCTCTGCCCTCATCTGTGGCCCCCCCACCCTCCCCAAAGCTCCACCATCTTTTCCATGGTTACATTTCTGGCTCTTCTATCCACTGCAGCAAAATCTTCCTTTTCAGTGCACACTCATTTTCGGCTCCAGAACTTCCCCGACCAGATAGGAGAATAGGGGTCAGGCTGCAGCTCACCAAGAGCTTTCTGCCCCCTCCTGTCCTTGAACATGCTGCACTCTACCAGACCAGCACTTGTCCTGAGTGGAGAGCAGGGTGTAGGGTTAATAATTGTCCGGGATTCACCCGGACAGTCCAGGTTTTGAATCGTGCCCAGATTTAAGTCCACCTGAAACCTGGACACATTATTCAGGCAGGAATGTTGCTCGGAACACAGAGCGACAGGAGGGTGAGGGGGCATTATGTGTGCCACATTACCATTCTCTTTGGAATGCCCAAAGGTGTCTCAGGTCTAGGACACGCAATCCTTGCGTGTATACATAGTCTTACATAGTAGGTGAGGTTGAAAAAAGACACAAGTCCATCAAGTCCAACCTATGTGTGTGATTATGTGTCAGTATTACATTACATATCCCTGTATATTGCGGTCATTCAGGTGATTATCTAATAGTTTCTTGAAGCTATCAATGCTCCCCGCTGAGACCACCGCCTGTGGAAGGGAATTCCACATCCTTGCCGCTCTTACAGTAAAGAACCCTCTACGTAGTTTAAGGTTAAACCTCTTTTCTTCTAATTGTAATGAGTGGCCACGAGTCTTATTAAACTCTCTTCTGCGAAAAAGTTTTATCCCTATTGTGGGGTCACCAGTACAGTATTTGTAAATTGAAATCATATCCCCTCTCAAGCGTCTCTTCTCCAGAGAGAATAAGTTCAGTGCTCGCAACCTTTCCTCATAACTAAGATCCTCCAGACCCTTTATTAGCTTTGTTGCCCTTCTTTGTACTCGCTCCATTTCCAGTACGTCCCTCCTGAGGACTGGTGCCCAGAACTGGACAGCATACTCCAGGTGCGGCCGGACCAGAGTCTTGTAGAGCGGGAGAATTATCGTTTTATCTCTGGAGTTGATCCCCCTTTTAATGCATGCCAATATTCTGTTTGCTTTATTAGCAGCAGCTTGGCATTGCATGCCATTGCTGAGCCTTTCATCAACTAGGACCCCCAGGTCCTTTTCCATCCTAGATTCCCCCACTGTATAGATTGCATTCATATTTTTGCCACCCAAATGCATTATTTTACATTTTTCTACATTGAACCTCATTTGCCATGTAGTCGCCCACCCCATTAATTTGTTCAGGTCTTTTTGCAAGATTTCCACATCCTGCGGAGAAGTTATTGCCCTGCTTAGCTTAGTATCGTCTGCAAATACAGAGATTGAACTGTTTATCCCATCCTCCAGGTCGTTTATGAACAAATTAAATAGGATTGGTCCCAGCACAGAACCCTGGGGAACCCCACTACCCACCCCTGACCATTCTGAGTACTCGCCATTTATCACCACCCTCTGAACACGCCCTTGTAGCCAGTTTTCAATCCATGTACTCACCCTATGGTCCATGCCAACGCACCTTATTTTTTACAGTAAACGTTTATGGGGAACTGTGTCAAATGCTTTCGCAAAATCCAGATACACCACGTCTACAGGCCTTCCTTTATCTAGATTGCAACTCACCTCCTCATAGAAGGTTAATAGATTGGTTTGGCAAGAACGATTCTTCATGAGTCCATGCTGATTACTGCTAATGATATCATTCTTATTACTAAAATCTTGTATATAGTCCCTTATCATCCCCTCCAAGAGTTTACATACTATTGATGTTAGGCTAACTGGTCTGTAATTCCCAGGGATGTTTTTTGGGCCCTTTTTAAATATTGGTGCTACATTGGCTTTTCTCCAATCAGCTGGTACCATTCCAGTCAATAGACTGGAGTATACTAAAACAAAAAAAATGCACTGTGTGCCACTAAAGTGTTCGGGTTTGGCTTGAAGAAAAAGTGGCAACCCTAGCAGGGAGGCTGCTTTAGGAGCCGCAGAAGAGCTGTTACTTTCACTTTCAAATACAGAAGCCAGACTTCTGTGTTTTAAAGTGAAAGTGCTGAGCTGTGAGCACAGGGCTAACCGAGGCTGAAAAAAATGATGCGCTACAAACCTCCAGTACATCGGGACGGCGGGACAAAGGTGAAGATGTGAGAAAGTCCCGCCCAATCTGGGACTGTTGGGAGGTATGCAGGGAAGTGATAACATGTCATAGAATTAAAGGAAGTAAATGTGTGGGGACCTTCACAAAGTAAGTTTAAAAACTTCAAGATAGTTCAGAGTAATAGGAGCAGGCTAGAAATAATTGAAATACAATGTGGAAATGAATATAGGATTTTGCAATCAGACCATAGACACACTTTAATTTAATTCTTTGCATAGATAGTCAAATAGGTATACATATATCATTAACATGTATACATTCTAGCACTTTCCTCTATGTTGTTAAAGTGCTACATACCGTATATATGGTAAATACAATTGGATTTTATTTTCACCACACAAGACAGTGACCCAGGCTCTTTTACAACAGGGGTATATTTATTAACAATACCCTAATTGTATAGATATGTTTTCGTTACAGTCCTTTATGATTTAAAAAAACGAAAACACCTAAAGTGACACTTAACTCTTGTTTAGAAAAATATATTCTATTCAAGTATACACTATATTCCTTGACAGTGCCTGTGGAGGTGTACCATACACAGAACAATGTTTTATATCGCAAACTAGTATCCAAAGTAAAATATGAGTGATTTAGTCCATAAAGAATCCATAGACAGGACACCGTGCAGGAAATGTGCAGTATCTGGAAACAGTCCACCAATTCACTCAGTGACAGTGATTCCTCTCCCCTTGAACTCAACACTCACCAGCTCAATATGCCTCACACTCTCGTGTTTTGGCATTCAGGCATATGTATAGTTGGTCAACTGAAGGTAAAAGATCCAGATTCCTTGATTTATCCAAGTGTCACCTCAATGCATGAAAAAAACTCAAAATAGTGTGATACCGTAAAACATGTAAAATTTATTTAACTTAAAACTTCAATCATTGCACTCACAAGAAAACTTCTTGGTTCAAGCCAAACTGACACTGCAGATCAAATCAAACTCAAAACTCAATCCTCCTCTGTGAAACGCCCAGCACCACTTTGGAAATGAGGGTCACGGCGGACCTCAAGGGACAGCGTTGAATAAGGTTCTTACCCCGCTTCGCTGACACTCTGCTGGTGTGGATCTCCTGCTCGTATGCAAGCCCAGGGGGCAGCTCCTCTGTCGCCTTCGAAAGCTCCCGCCGGTGCACGAAGATACACAGCCACGTCCCGTCCGTCACTAATTGTTACTGGTAGATGCCGTACGGCCAAGCCCCGACATGTTTCGTCATACCTGACTTCCTCATGGGATTGGCTGTACGGTACGGCACCTCCTCCCCTTATACCCCTCACGTCTTTCGACGTAGCAGCATGCAAATTAATCTTCCCGTTCCCAGGTGTCCCCGCGGCCCCCAAAGCAGCGATGCTGGGCCGATCACATTCACCAGAGAGCATAGTCATTACACAATGTCCTCAAGACTGCCGGAACACATACATTCAAATATATTGCATCGATCGAATTGCAAAAATTCGAAAAAGTATACAAAGGAATACAAAGCAAACATTCAAAAAGGACTGCAAAGCGGAAAGAAAACACTTCCTATTATGAACATTATTCATAAGGTTCTGATTGATAATATACATACATCCTATTTATTGGACAACTCCCGTAGACTTATTAGCCTGGAAGTGTTACCTAGTGATCTCGCGCTGACAATCTGTGGCATATGGTCAAATCATGCAACCCATACACTGCCCGATCCAAGTCTAAAGATCGGGACATTTCCCTAAATATACCCCTCATTACCCCTACCTCATAATGAAGATCTCAAATAAATGTGATCAAAACTCCTTTACTGACTCAATATTGTGTAATATCTGTGATGAGTGAAAAATTATTGTGCACTTGGTGAGTCTTTATAAATCATTATGAATCATTAGAGAGCCTTTATGTTGTTGATCAGCATCGTAGCCCCCTAGTGGTGAAAGTGGAAAAATGACTCCTCAGTTTCCCACACATTAAATTGAATTAGACAAACTTAAATAAAATTAAATTAAACCGCACAATTACCACCCCCTGTGACCACTTTAAACCACTAAACCTACTGATGTGCCAGATCAGTGTAAGTTCTGATATTGTGCAATGTGCTTCAACCATATAAGTACTGAAATATCCATTGGTCAATATTTCAGAAAGAAATTATATGTAGTGAATAAAAATTAAAAAATCTAAAAATTCAAACTAATGGTATTCTTTCTAAAAACAGCGTGTGCAGTGAAATAAACCGTTTAAAGAGATATATAGAGAAATGTATAAACAAATCTCATTGGGTGCCCTGTTTAGACGTCACTGATGAAGCAGTTTAAGTCTACCTCAATATTGAGGCCCCTGGGGGCAAGGCTCTTCAGACGATATATCCATAGGGTCTCTCTTTGTGAGAGGTCCCTAATTCTATTCGACCCTCTCCAGGATGGGTACACACAATCTAATCCACAAAATTGTGCTAAGGAGGGGTCTTGATGATGTTTCTCTCGAAAGTGTAAAGATACACTATGGTATTTGAAGCCATTCTTAATATTCGTGAGGTGTTCAGATATTCGGACTCGGAGTAGTCGTTTTGTCCGTCCAACATACAATAACCCACATGGGCACCATAAAAGGTAGACCACATGTGAGGAATTGCACGAGATATATTCTTTAATTTCAAAGATTTTCTGGTCTGTGCTAGTAACAGTTGTCATCCCCCTATTGGAGATCCTCACAGTTTCGCAACACACACATTTCCTACATGGGTAAAAGCCCTGTAGGTCAATCCTTAAAGTTTGTTGCCCCGGTGGGTTCAGGATCTTTCTTACCACTCTATCTCCAAAGTTTGGAGCTCGTCTATAGACAAACTTGGGTGATGAGGGCAAGATTTGGCCTAAATGTCTATCCCTGCCCAAGATGTACCAGTGCTTTCTAAATATCGCCTCAATGTCCTTATACTGGAAATGAAAGCCTGTGATGAACCTGATTTGTTGTTGAGTATTTTCTCTTGGTGGGTGTCCCCTGCCAAAACATTGGTCTCTAGGTATAAGTGCTATTTCCTGTATTGTATTATCCAATGTCTGTTCCTGATAACCTTTCTGCATGAATTTGTCCTTTAATATTTTAACTTGGGTATGGTAATCCTCCAACTCGGTACAATTTCTTCGTACCCTGAGTATCTGCCCCTTCGGTATATTACGGATCCAAGAGGGGTGGTGCCCACTTGTGATAGTCAGATAGCTGTTGCGATCTGTAGGTTTGAAATAAGTTTTAGTTTTCAAACCATTAGCATTTTTTTCGATAGTTACATCTAGAAAATTGACAGAGGTGTCACTGATTTGGAACTCCAATTTGATACCATTAGAGTTACTATTCAAGTGTCCCAAAAATTCAATCACCGACTCCTTTGATCCTTCCCAAATGAACATCAGATCGTCTATGAATCGACGATAGAACTTCAACTGGGGCCTTTGGGTACTAAAAACTCGTTTATCTTCCCACTCAGCCATGAACAGGTTGGCGAGGCTGGGAGCAAATTTAGCTCCCATAGCCACGCCAACCTGCTGTGAAAAGAAGAAACCGTGGTACCAAAAATAGTTATGGGACATGCAAAAGTCCAGAGCATGTCCCAAAAAGTGTTTTTGCGCATGAGGGACTTCGTCCCTCCTGCTGAGTGCCCAGTTTAGTGCCAGCAGTGCATCCTCATGTTTAATGATAGTATATAATGAGGATACATCAGCCGTTACCAGGTAGGTCTCTCTTTCAGGGTTGATGGCCACTTCTCCCAAGAGTTGTAACAGGTCTGATGTATCCTTCAAATAGGCTTTGGTGGTTACGACACTAGGCTGCAAAAATTTATCTAAGTACTCGCCCATACGTGCCGTAACAGACCCAATCCCGTTCACAATAGGACGGGCCGGTGGTGTTTGTGCGTTCTTGTGGATTTTCGGCAGTGTATAAATAATGGGGATCCTACATACTGAGGGCACTAGATAGCGTTTCTCTTTACTATTCAGAGCATTGATTTGGTGACCCCATTCAACCAACGCATTCAATTGTGTTCTATACGCTTCCGTTGGGTCAACTCCCAATTTCTTGTATGTGATTCTATCTCCCAAGAGCTCCATGAGCTGATGGTGATAGAAATCTTTGTTCAATAGGACGACTCCTCCCCCCTTGTCCGCAGGGCGGATGATGATGTTTTTCTTATCTTCCAAAGATTTTAATCCATCTTTAATGTACCTTGGATTTACCATTTTCTTAACAGGGAGCTCATCAATGTCTTTCAACACCAGATGCTTGAATACCTCTATGAAGTGGTTGTTCGATAATTGTGGATTAAAAGTTGATTTGTTCTTCAGGCCACTATCAATTCTCTGACCTCCTCCATTAGCTCTAATCCCTGATTCTACAGGGTGGCTGAGAAAATATTTCTTTAGATTAAGTGTTCTAATAAATTTGTGTGTGTCAATATAAGTTTCAAACTTATTTATCACTCTCCTAGGGGCACATTTAAGACCAGTTTGTAATATATTCAATTCTTTCTCGTTTAATTTGGCTTCACTCAAGTTAAATAAACCCGTATCTACATATCCCTCGGTCTTTTTCTTGGGTTGTCTACGTCTGCCTGCCCGACATCCCCTTCTCCTCTTTGGTAAGGGGTCACTTCTCGGTTTGGGTAATGTGGGGGCCCGGTTGGATTGCCTCCCCTGCGTTCCCCTGGATGTATGTTCCTCCTTGGTGTTCCACCCCCCCTCCCCCCCCTCCCCCGTTGTCCTAAAAAAGGCTCCTGTTGATAATGTGTTCTATACTCTTCATCCATTAATGGTTGGTATCTGTTATATAGTGGTACATGGTAATTGGGTTCAGGAGGAGGATACTGATGCCATTGTTGGGTGTGATCCATGGTTCGCCCCCCTCCTCCCCTTCTCTGTTGGTGAGAGTGGATCACACCCAACAATGGCATCAGTATCCTCCTCCTGAACCCAATTACCAAACGAGAAAGAATTGAATATATTACAAACTGGTCTTAAATGTGCCCCTAGGAGAGTGATGAATAAGTTTGAAACTTATATTGACACACACAAATTTATTAGAACACTTAATCTAAAGAAATATTTTCTCAGCCACCCTGTAGAATCAGGGATTAGAGCTAACGGAGGAGGTCAGAGAATTGATAGTGGCCTGAAGAACAAATCAACTTTTAATCCACAATTATCGAACAACCACTTCATAGAGGTATTCAAGCATCTGGTGTTGAAAGACATTGATGAGCTCCCTGTTAAGAAAATGGTAAATCCAAGGTACATTAAAGATGGATTAAAATCTTTGGAAGATAAGAAAAACATCATCATCCGCCCTGCGGACAAGGGGGGAGGAGTCGTCCTATTGAACAAAGATTTCTATCACCATCAGCTCATGGAGCTCTTGGGAGATAGAATCACATACAAGAAATTGGGAGTTGACCCAACGGAAGCGTATAGAACACAATTGAATGCGTTGGTTGAATGGGGTCACCAAATCAATGCTCTGAATAGTAAAGAGAAACGCTATCTAGTGCCCTCAGTATGTAGGATCCCCATTATTTATACACTGCCGAAAATCCACAAGAACGCACAAACACCACCGGCCCGTCCTATTGTGAACGGGATTGGGTCTGTCACGGCACGTATGGGCGAGTACTTAGATAAATTTTTGCAGCCTAGTGTCGTAACCACCAAAGCCTATTTGAAGGATACATCAGACCTGTTACAACTCTTGGGAGAAGTGGCCATCAACCCTGAAAGAGAGACCTACCTGGTAACGGCTGATGTATCCTCATTATATACTATCATTAAACATGAGGATGCACTGCTGGCACTAAACTGGGCACTCAGCAGGAGGGACGAAGTCCCTCATGCGCAAAAACACTTTTTGGGACATGCTCTGGACTTTTGCATGTCCCATAACTATTTTTGGTACCACGGTTTCTTCTTTTCACAGCAGGTTGGCGTGGCTATGGGAGCTAAATTTGCTCCCAGCCTCGCCAACCTGTTCATGGCTGAGTGGGAAGATAAACGAGTTTTTAGTACCCAAAGGCCCCAGTTGAAGTTCTATCGTCGATTCATAGACGATCTGATGTTCATTTGGGAAGGATCAAAGGAGTCGGTGATTGAATTTTTGGGACACTTGAATAGTAACTCTAATGGTATCAAATTGGAGTTCCAAATCAGTGACACCTCTGTCAATTTTCTAGATGTAACTATCGAAAAAAATGCTAATGGTTTGAAAACTAAAACTTATTTCAAACCTACAGATCGCAACAGCTATCTGACTATCACAAGTGGGCACCACCCCTCTTGGATCCGTAATATACCGAAGGGGCAGATACTCAGGGTACGAAGAAATTGTACCGAGTTGGAGGATTACCATACCCAAGTTAAAATATTAAAGGACAAATTCATGCAGAAAGGTTATCAGGAACAGACATTGGATAATACAATACAGGAAATAGCACTTATACCTAGAGACCAATGTTTTGGCAGGGGACACCCACCAAGAGAAAATACTCAACAACAAATCAGGTTCATCACAGGCTTTCATTTCCAGTATAGGGACATTGAGGCGATATTTAGAAAGCACTGGTACATCTTGGGCAGGGATAGACATTTAGGCCAAATCTTGCCCTCATCACCCAAGTTTGTCTATAGACGAGCTCCAAACTTTGGAGATAGAGTGGTAAGAAAGATCCTGAACCCACCGGGGCAACAAACTTTAAGGATTGACCTACAGGGCTTTTACCCATGTAGGAAATGTGTGTGTTGCGAAACTGTGAGGATCTCCAATAGGGGGATGACAACTGTTACTAGCACAGACCAGAAAATCTTTGAAATTAAAGTGGAGTTCCACCCACTTTTACAACTCTTCAGCATCCCTCACTAAACTGTGCACTGTAAACAAATTGGATATTTTTTTATTTTTTTTCTCAGCACCTACTGTATATCTGCTGTATTCATTTTTCACTTCCTCCTCCCTGGCCGCGGCCCATCGCATCATTTCCTGTTTGCAATGCCTTCTGGGAAGGGGCGGCAACTTCCTCTGAAACTGCCGTTGCTATGGAAACCTGACCTGAAACCTATTACACTGCTTGTGCTGCACTGAGCATGTACGAGATCTGCAAGGAAGAGATCCAGGAAGAAATACAGTCTGGCTTCAGATGCCCAGACTTAAGATGGCCACGGCCTGCTGTAAGTTTATAAAATAACAAACTACTGCTATAAACTAACAAAACAGACCTTAATTTATAGACTAACTTTACTAGAATACAATAAGCTTGTATATTATAGGGGTATTTTTATTTAAAAAGTATAATTTTGGCCGGAACACCACTTTAAAGAATATATCTCGTGCAATTCCTCACATGTGGTCTACCTTTTATGGTGCCCATGTGGGTTATTGTATGTTGGACGGACAAAACGACTACTCCGAGTCCGAATATCTGAACACCTCACGAATATTAAGAATGGCTTCAAATACCATAGTGTATCTTTACACTTTCGAGAGAAACATCATCAAGACCCCTCCTTAGCACAATTTTGTGGATTAGATTGTGTGTACCCATCCTGGAGAGGGTCGAATAGAATTAGGGACCTCTCACAAAGAGAGACCCTATGGATATATCGTCTGAAGAGCCTTGCCCCCAGGGGCCTCAATATTGAGGTAGACTTAAACTGCTTCATCAGTGACGTCTAAACAGGGCACCCAATGAGATTTGTTTATACATTTCTCTATATATCTCTTTAAACGGTTTATTTCACTGCACACGCTGTTTTTAGAAAGAATACCATTAGTTTGAATTTTTAGATTTTTTAATTTTTATTCACTACATATAATTTCTTTCTGAAATATTGACCAATGGATATTTCAGTACTTATATGGTTGAAGCACATTGCACAATATCAGAACTTACACTGATCTGGCACATCAGTAGGTTTAGTGGTTTAAAGTGGTCACAGGGGGTGGTAATTGTGCGGTTTAATTTAATTTTATTTAAGTTTGTCTAATTCAATTTAATGTGTGGGAAACTGAGGAGTCATTTTTCCACTTTCACCACTAGGGGGCTACGATGCTGATCAACAGCATAAAGGCTCTCTAATGATTCATAATGATTTATAAAGACTCACCAAGTGCACAATAATTTTTCACTCATCACAGATATTACACAATATTGAGTCAGTAAAGGAGTTTTGATCACATTTATTTGAGATCTTCATTATGAGGTAGGGGTAATGAGGGGTATATTTAGGGAAATGTCCCGATCTTTAGACTTGGATCGGGCAGTGTATGGGTTGCATGATTTGACCATATGCCACAGATTGTCAGCGCGAGATCACTAGGTAACACTTCCAGGCTAATAAGTCTACGGGAGTTGTCCAATAAATAGGATGTATGTATATTATCAATCAGAACCTTATGAATAATGTTCATAATAGGAAGTGTTTTCTTTCCGCTTTGCAGTCCTTTTTGAATGTTTGCTTTGTATTCCTTTGTATACTTTTTCGAATTTTTGCAATTCGATCGATGCAATATATTTGAATGTATGTGTTCCGGCAGTCTTGAGGACATTGTGTAATGACTATGCTCTCTGGTGAATGTGATCGGCCCAGCATCGCTGCTTTGGGGGCCGCGGGGACACCTGGGAACGGGAAGATTAATTTGCATGCTGCTACGTCGAAAGACGTGAGGGGTATAAGGGGAGGAGGTGCCGTACCGTACAGCCAATCCCATGAGGAAGTCAGGTATGACGAAACATGTCGGGGCGTGGCTGTACGGCATCTACCAGTAACAATTAGTGACGGACGGGACGTGGCTGTGTATCTTCGTGCACCGGCGGGAGCTTTCGAAGGCGACAGAGGAGCTGCCCCCTGGGCTTGCATACGAGCAGGAGATCCACACCAGCAGAGTGTCAGCGAAGCGGGGTGAGAACCTTATTCAACGCTGTCCCTTGAGGTCCGCCGTGACCCTCATTTCCAAAGTGGTGCTGGGCGTTTCACAGAGGAGGATTGAGTTTTGAGTTTGATTTGATCTGCAGTGTCAGTTTGGCTTGAACCAAGAAGTTTTCTTGTGAGTGCAATGATTGAAGTTTTAAGTTAAATAAATTTTACATGTTTTACGGTATCACACTATTTTGAGTTTTTTTCATGCATTGAGGTGACACTTGGATAAATCAAGGAATCTGGATCTTTTACCTTCAGTTGACCAACTATACAGATGCCTGAATGTCAAAACACGAGAGTGTGAGGCATATTGAGCTGGTGAGTGTTGAGTTCAAGGGGAGAGGAATCACTGTCACTGAGTGAATTGGTGGACTGTTTCCAGATACTGCACATTTCCTGCACGGTGTCCTGTCTATGGATTCTTTATGGACTAAATCACTCATATTTTACTTTGGATACTAGTTTGCGATATAAAACATTGTTCTGTGTATGGTACACCTCCACAGGCACTGTCACGGTTTTACTTGTACATTTATGCAATAATTTTTGTTTATGTATTGTTTACAGCACTAGATCACTTTAGCCTATAGAGCTTTTTTTCATATTAGACAGTCTAAACACTGGCTTTTAGCGCCACTTTTATTGATTTGCAGGGGCCACGCATGGGCTCTTGGAAACAATAGATAGATTTGTTCAGATTATATTTTTAAAGTGGCAGCTTTGCATCAATTCTAATAGGACGTTTGTCTACCCTTTCTTTTGAAGGGGGTAGCACCCCTTCACCTGGCATTTGAGCGCAGTGGTGAAAACTCGAGCAGGGCGGATTGTTTGGAGTTTTCACATTTGTTATATTATACACTATATTACCAAAAGTATTGGGACGCCTGCCTTTACATGCACATGAACTTTAATGACATCCCAGTCTTAGTCCGTAGGATTCAATATTGCGCTGGCCCACCCTTTGCAGCTATAACAGCTTCAAATCTTCTGGGAAGGCTATCTACAAGGTTTAGGAGTGGGTCTATAGGCATTTTTGACCATTCTTTCAGAAGCGCATTTGTGAGGTCAGGCACTGATGTGGACAAAAAGGCCTGGCTCACATATTCCGCTCTAATTCATCCCAAAGGTGTTCTATCGGGTTGAGGTCACGACTCTGTGCAGGCCAGTCAAGTTCCTCCACCCCAAACTCACTCATCCATGTCCATGGACCTTGTTTTGTGCACTGGTCCAAATCATTTGGTGGAGGGGGATTATGGTGTGGGGTTGTTTTTTAGGGATTGGGCTTGGCCCCTTAGTTCCAGTGATGGGAAATCTTAAGACGTCAGCATACCAAGACATTTTGGACAAGTTCATACTCAAAACTTTGTGGGAACAGTTTGGGGATGACCCCTTCCTGTTCCAACATGACTGCGCACCAGTGTACAAACAAGGTCCATAAAGACATGGATGAGCGAGTTTGGGGTGGAGGAACTTGACTGGCCTGCACAGAGACCTGACCTCAACCCAATAGAACACCTTTGGGATGAATTAGAGCGGAATATAGTGTATATTCCTAACTCAAAAAGGTACCTTCTATTGCTCTCATCCTCCTCCAAATCTGTATGTAGGAATGTAGCCATCCTCTCCTTCTTCATCTGGAGATGGAGTATGGACTATGGGATTTGTAAAGTGCATAAAGCATTGGTGTAGTGCAGTGGTCATCAACCCTGTCCTCAGGGCCAAATAACAGGCCAGCTTTGCAAGATAACTGAAATACATCACAGGTGATCTAATTTGCTGCTCAGTGATTGCAGTATTCTAGTCTGCATCTCCCCAAGGTAATACATAAAACTTGGCCTGTTAGTGGGCCCTGAGGACAGGATTGATGACCACTGGTGTAGTGGTCATCTCTACTCCCCTAAGAACCATAAATGCCTCCCATTCACCTTGAACCATGACAAATGACACTGACACAGTTTTCAGGTTGGAATGAAATATATTTTATGTAAATGTTGTAAAGGACTAGCGTAAAATGTAGAGCTTTAAGGACACTGCTACTCGCTGGTTCTTCTTTTTAAGGGCTTTGTTTGCCCATTTTTATTAATAGCAAGTTCAGCAAACAAACATAGGTTTCGCAGGGGTTTTCAGCATTCCTTTGTCCATCAACAAAATGACATTCAGCCTAGTTGGCTCTCACTTGCAGCACTGCAGCTCTGGCCTTACACTCCCATACTTACCAACTGTCACGAATTTCCCGGGACATTCCCGGGATTTAAACCCTTTTCCCAGATATAGCCATTCCCGGGTAATGTCCCGGGAAATTCATATTTTTCTGATTTTTTTTTTCGCCGCTGCCACCGCCGGCACTAGAGGTCCGTGGCCGACGAAGGCAATGTCTCCACCGGCCGCCATTTTCCTGAAGACCAAATTGCTGTTTAGCAATGGCTGGGTGGTTGCCAATAGAATTTGAGCTGTGGCACCACCCACCTCCCGCCCTGCTGCCGTCTGTCTGTGACCTGATGTGGGAAGGGACTGGGCTGGGCGGCGCCGCAGCTCAATTGCTATTGGCAGCCACCCGGCTATTTTGTCCCCATTCTATTTAGTAATGGCGGCGGAGAGAGTCTCCACTGCTGGGAATGCCTGATGTAAGGAAAGGGGGGCTCCATTGAGGGATGCCTGGTGTAAGGACAGGACTCTGCTGGCAATGCCTGATGTAAGGGGGGACTTCCCTGCAATGCCTGATGTAAGGGGGGACTCCGCTGGCAATGCCTGATGTAAAGGGGGACTCCGCTGGCAATGCCTGATGTAAGGGGGGACTCCGCTGGCAATGTCTGATGTAAGGGGGGACTCCGCTGGCAATGCCTGATGTAAGGGGGGACTTCGCTGGCAATGCCTGATGTAAGGGGGGACTCCGCTGGCAATGCCTGATGTAAGGGGGGACTCCGCTGGCAATGCCTGATGTAAGGGGGGACTCCGCTGGCAATGTCTGATGTAAGGGGGGACTCCGCTGGCAATGTCTGATGTAAGGGGGGACTCCGCTGGCAATGTCTGATGTAAGGGGGGACTCCGCTGGCAATGTCTGATGTAAGGGGGGACTCCGCTGGCAATGTCTGATGTCTGAAGCCAATACTGCCCCCAATTGCTTACCGGAGCTTCAGCCGTTCCAAAAACGTGCCATAAATGTTAAAACATAACTGACATATCTAATGCCGCGTACACACGAGCGGCCTTTCCGGCAGACTTGGTCCGGCGGACCGGACTCCATCGGACAATTTGATGGTGTGTGAGCTCCAGCTGACTTTTTTTTCCCAAAAGCCCAACAGACCTAGACATAAAACATGTTTCAAATCTTTCCAACGGACTCGAGTCCGGTCAAAAAATAAGCTCGTCTGTGTGCTAGTCCGACCAACTAAAACCGACACTAGGGCAGCTATTGGCTACTGGCTATCAGCTTCCTTATTTTAGTTTGGTCGTACGTCATCAAGTACGAATCCGTCAGACTTTGGTGTGATCGTGGGTAGGCAAATCCGTTCCAAAGTCCGTCGGATAGACCGTCGGACCAGTCCGGTCGAAAAGTCTGCTCATGTGTACGCGGCATTAGAAACAGTGGCGGCCTGTCCATTAGGGGTGCACGGGCACCGCCCCCCTATCCATGCGTCCAGCCCCCTGATCTACATACAGGGAGCTGGACCATGAATTCCAATGTGGGGGGAGTGTTTTTTTAAAGCACATGATTAGAGCCAGAGGCTCTAATAGACTTCAAAAAAGGGCGGGCTCCAGGCACAGAGTACTGCGCCTGAAGCCCACCCAGTTGTGTGAGATAGCGAATGAATATTCGCTATTTTCACACTAAATCTCAGCCGCCCGGGGGGTCTTTGTTTGCCCCCCCCCCCCCCCCCAAAAAAAAACACCAGCTGCCACTGCTAAGAAGACAACCATTTTTATTCCATTGCTGTTAGTGAGACTTCTTGCGCTGATTCTAGCCTCCATCCATAAAATCCAAGCTGCACAACTCCGCCAGCATTTTTACTGCCATCTCAGTCAGCTAAGGGACCACGCTTGCTGTGACAATAATACCTACTACAGGAGAAAAAAAATGTAAACACAAACACATACAAGGTAAGAACAAAGAGCATACAAACAAATGTAAAAATCAAAAGACAAATGGAAAGGCATTTTTTCTTTTTCTTCTTTTTTATGTGTGCTTCTATTTTTTTTTTTGTTGTTTTTTTTTTTTTTTCTCCTTTTTGAACATCAAAATAAAATACATTCAAGGAAAAACATGTGCACCTACAAATGCTCGTACACAAGGGAAAGACAAATGAAACAAAACAAAGTGATGAAAAGGGGAGGGAGGATGGGGACCTTTTTCCTTCTGCTGTAATGAGTGGAATTCAGCAACTTCCGTTGGCTATGGCAGGATTACAGTTGCGACCCACCCCCCCACCTCCTTCTACGGAACACCACTGGTCCGTTCACTCCCACCACAGTCATGTCACAGTGTGCTTAAAGGTACAACATGATTCTAGACAACTAGCATGCACTGCTTGTTCCAAACAAACAGGGGTGAGGGGGGAAAGTATTTTCAATGTACATTCATATTGCTCTGTACCTACAGTATACAAAATGACAGGCATACCAATCATTTCAGTAGGGGTGATTCTAATAGATTATTAGAACTATCATTGCACTCTGAACACTGGGCTGTATATGACACGCTCCTGGCCACTGCACTTAAAGGGTATTATATACTTCTGACCCTTGCACACTTTATGCTACATTGTAAAACAGTTGCTGGTTGCTAGGTATTATTGACTACTTTAATAAAATTGTTTCTCAAAGTAGGCTGTACAAAGAATATTGTCAGTTGTGGAAGCGTTTCTTTTTTTAAAAATGATTGTGCTGAGGTTTGTATGTGTCTGTTATGCCGCGTACACACAAGCGGACTTTCTGGCTCTGGCGGATCGGACTCCGTCGGACAATTTGATCGTGTGTGGGCTTCAGCTGACTTTTTTTTCCCAAAAGTCCGACGGACTTAGATATAAAACATGTTTCAAATCTTTCCGACGGACTCGAGTCCGGCCGAAAAATCCGCTCGTCTGTATGCTAGTCCGACGGACTAAAACCGACGCTAGGGCAGCTATTGGCTACTGGCTATCCAGTTCCTCTTTTTAGTCCGGTCGTACATCATCACGTACGAATCCGTCGGACTTTGGTGTGATCGTGTGCAGGCAAGTCCATTCGTTAGGAAAGTCCCTCAGAAGTCGCCGAAAGTCCGTCGGATAGAAGGTCGGACCAGTCCGGTCGAAAAGTCTGCTCGTGTGTACGTGGCATCAGAGTCTTGCTTGTGGTACAGTAATTTATAGCATATTGTGTGGATACAAGGACTGTGGTATATGTTACCATGAACATAGTAAGTAGGCAAAAATTTTAAGTCCCTCTCCACAACCACAATTTGCCTACCTATCTTCTCTGGGTGCCCAAAGACAAGGATAGGGACTCACTGACCAAGTAATGTACCAGAGCCAATCCTTGCCAGCTTTGTATATGTACTAGTGAAATATAGTGAGTCAATTAAAAAAAACAACACTCAAAGGGCACTGGATTGTAAAAATCACTTAATAAACATAAAGGAAAAAGTAGGACTACACCTACAAGTATCATGTAGGCAGGTGCAGTGTACTTTCTCCACTGCAGGTGGCACTTATTTGCAGCGGTAATGCAGGTAGAGGAGGTAGTTGAGAGGAACCTAGTTCCTGTATGGTTTCCTCTGTCATCAGGAGGCAGCTATGCGATTGGATGCCGGTACCACGTGTGACTCTGGCAACCGTCTTGGGACAGGCAGTCTATTTGAGACCCTGACTGCTGGGTTTGGTGCACATTTTGCGAGTAGCTAGAGTAGGGTCAGGTCATCCATCTGTCAGTAACAGTGCTTAGCATCAGGGAAAGTTTTAGG
Organism: Lithobates septentrionalis; assembly: GCA_037952835.1. Lineage (NCBI taxonomy): Eukaryota > Metazoa > Chordata > Amphibia > Anura > Ranidae > Lithobates > Lithobates septentrionalis. Next base: position 860,410 of record JBBDGP010000800.1, read on the forward strand.
AGGAGTAAAGAAAGTGCAGGGATATGTCATCCTTCCTGGAAGCCTGACCGGCAAGCCGCATTTCTCTACTAGAGAAAGATGCTGTCAGCACCTTTGATCCATCATTCTACTGCCACTTTGCTGTTACAACTTCTGAGTGCTCCCAGTTGGGTTGCCTTCCCACTGTGCCTGTTTGTTGTTTACTTTTGATAATATAAATTCTTGTCAATTTAGCTGGACTCCATGTGTTTTCTGTTACTGCATCATGCTGCATCTCCCCATGATCACACTTGAATTGAAGCATCACACATCCATAAGCCGTGTTGTCAAAGAACCCCAGATGGAAGATACTGTAGTGCTCTGTGTCCTTCTTCCATTATTCAGGCCAGGAAATCAATGTTAACAAGTGTAGCACGACCCCGTTGGGGACTGCTTGGATTTACCTGCTCATCTGCAGCGCCATGACCTTGTGAACATTCCAACCCACCTGACATTCTGGGTTTAGACATCCTTGCACCACCTTAAAGTAATAAGTCAAATAACTCTGTCAAACAATTGCGTTTTGCGTTTTATATGCTATTAACGTTTACTGGAATAACTCGGAGGGAATATTGTTACACAGAGGAGGTAATAGATCCACTGAGCTTTGGGTAACAGTTCTAGCTCAGCAGAGAAATTCCTCTACAATGACACAAGTTAAGATAATTTGATGGTAACAGTATATTATATACACATATGTACAAAGGAATACCACTCGAACATGACCTGAAAGGATAAGCAAGAGTTAAACCTTAGTTCTGCCAAAACTTTCAAAGGGGGTACCCAGGCTGGCCTATTTAACCCTAAATCCTAATAAGAGATCAAGTTTAATAGGAATGATATGAGGGCCCTTTAAGCAGTGATGACAGCAATGTCCACGTTGCAGGTGTGATAGTCTTCACTGGCAGTCGGAGCTCATTACCTGTATCCAATAAGGTGCAGTAATGAGACAATGGTATTTCTTGGAATGGATGAAGCTAAAGATGTCTATGTACAGTGTTCAAAGATAGGTGCAGTAAAGTATTCCTAAGGTAAAGCTGTCTGTACACAGTGCCCCAGCGAAGTAATAAGGAAAGGTTTGCAAAGGTGCGCAATTGCCCTCTCACCAATGACCAGGTCGATTTAATAACTTCTGGACTGCAGCTCCCGGAGTGAAGTTCTTGCAGCGGATCCGCTGTGACGATCTCCTGATGCGAGGCTCGAAGCACGGGTTGTCGGATGATCGAGATGGTGCTGGATGGATGTCTGACAAACAGCCGGCAGAGTTTGGCCCTTCTCATCCGGGTTGGAATGTTGTACCCTGCGTGGTAGGCTGTGACCTCACCCTCCGTGTGCGGAGAGGTCTGTCTTGCACGAGGCCCAGGTGGAGGAGACCATAAGGCGGGTCCCTGGCTTCTTTTATATCTCCTCCCAGTAATCTTCCTGATGGTAGCAAAGATCCCTGGGATAGGTAGTCCAGGTGTATAGTCATGCGGAGCAATTGCCATTCTGAGAAACTACTAATCCCACAATCCCTCTGGTCTGCCTCACAAATATGAGGTCAGTTAGTGATGCTGGGCACTAGAGGGACAACATGATATACAGAAAACAGAGGATCACCGCACTTTGCAATTGTAGTCCACATTGCTACACCTGGTATTCCCAAGTGTTACTTGGGGTAAAATTCAATTCCTGGCCATAATAATGGCGAACCAGAAGGATATAGATCCCTATCTTCTAACTCAGGGTTATCACCAGTGACTCAGGATGGTAAGCACATAAATAATTAGGTGATCCTTAGCCCTGCCCCATACACATATGTAAACGTGCCTACCTCCTGGACTCATTAGCATATGTAAATGACAGTTGCGTACCACACTGGGCATCACCATGCACACCAGAGTGAAAGAGATAATTCTCATTATTTACATTTAACTCTAAAACAATTAGTTGTAAAGGTTTTTAAAAGGTGAGCTATGGATAGTTTTGAGCATTGTCATTTTTTTGTTGCATTTCTATTTCATACACGATTTTAGGGTTTGACCTACTTGATCTATTTACTCGACACTGTTTCATCTTTTAAGTTTTGCCAAAAAATAAATGTGAATTATATTTTGATTGTGCGCCCTAAAATTAGTTAGTGTATTTTTTTTTATTTTTTTTTACAGAAAACAATTGCACAGATATCATGCTATGTAAAAATGTGTAATTACCAACTATACTATACAAACTATATACTGTTGTATCATATAAGATGGTTGAAAACAAAAAAACTACTTTTTGGCCTATTTTTCTGAGAGTTAGTCTAATGCTAAGGTGGATAATTAACTAATATAGTTCTCAGTTCTAGTCTATATATTATTTTCTTTGGTAATTGTCAGTATAAAATGTTTGACAAACGGAATCAAAGACATGCTGGTAGGTTAATTGCCTCCTGTCTAAATTGGCCTTAATATGTGTATGTATGAATGTGAGTTAGGGACATTAGATAAGCTCCTCGAGGGAAGGAATGATGTGAATGTATAATAAATATGTAAAGCGCTCTGTAAATTGACGGTGCTATATAAGTACCTGCAATAATAAATGAATAAATAAATGACCCCCTGAACCCATGAGAAATATGTATTAGGCCTACATAACATTGGTTGAAAATCTTTGCACAAAAGGGAACAAGACACTTGCTTTAATTATAACTGCTATAGATACTGTATTTATTGGTGTATAACATGCACTTTTTCACCCTGAAAATCGGGAGCAAATAGCGTGTGTGTGTTAAACGCTGATACTTCAATTGTAGTCTGGTGGGGGGGTGGGACGAGCGCCATCAGATTACATACAGGGAGAATCTCCTATTTACTTGGCGGCCTCTGTAAGGGCCCCATCTCCTGGGCCACCATTGGACTACTGTTCTGTCTATCACAGGAGATTCTCACTGTACGTAATCTGTCAGCGTTTGTCCTGCCCCCTCCTCCCTGTCCCCTCTAGGCTGCAGATGGGCATCGATCAGACTGCACTGATGGCAATGTTGAGGTTGCTGCATCGAAGTCAATGGTGAGGCTGCTGCATTGAGGGCACTTGTGAGGCTGCATTGATGGCACTTGTTAGGCTGCAGATTGGCATTGATCAGGCTGCATTGATGGCAATGTTGAGGTTGCTGCATCGAAGGCAATGGTGAGGCTGCTGCATTGAGGGCACTTGTGAGGCTGCATTGATGGCACTTGTTAGGCTGCAGATTGGCATCGATCAGACTGCACTGATGGCAATGTTGAGGTTGCTGCATCGAAGGCAATGGTGAGGCTGCTGCATTGAGGGCACTTGTGAGGCTGCATTGATGGCACTTGTTAGGCTGCAGATTGGCATCGATCAGACTGCACTGATGGCAATGTTGAGGTTGCTGCATCGAAGGCAATGGTGAGGCTGCTGCATTGAGGGCACTTGTGAGGCTGCATTGATGGCACTTGTTAGGCTGCAGATTGGCATTGATCAGGCTGCATTGATGGCAATGGTGAGGCTGCAGATGGGCAGTGACCCTTATTTTGCAGTCCGCTGTTCTCAATGGGGCGGTTGGATGGAAATGGACTGCATGTCCTTTTCCACCTGATTGTCATCCAATTGGATGCCGGTGGGTGACAGCGCGTATATGTCCGCTGACATCCGTCGCCCCATAGAGAACAATAGGTGGTCTGCCTGTGTGAAACGGACCTAGGGCTTCATTTACATGAGTGTGCCGATGCGTACACATGTACAAAGGGCTATCTTCAGCTGCCCAGGGTGCACAGGTCTTCCATACAGAGATGTGCAGGCAGCCTGTTGAAATCAAGGACACACAGCTAGCTGCACGGACCTCCAAGCGCATCCAACGGACTGATCAAAAACACTGTCTGTTTGGTCTATTTATATTGTAATTATATTGGTGTATTAATTAATATAAAGCTCCATTAATTTATATTGTTCATATCTGCCTGCAATTCAGCTTTAAAACAAACTAAACTATTAAATAAACTCTCTGAAATTGCCTTTAAATGCACATTAAAACGAATATATTAAACTATAATATTTAATATTTCCACCTTTCCTTTAGGGGTCACTGTTTACCAAGTGTTATTTCCACTGTGAACATCTATTTTCCAGAATCATTCCAGCAGTATTTAATTGGGTTTTACCAGCATCAGTTTTCACATATGAGATCTACCTGCTGTGCACAGCTCCTGCAGAGGCATAATAGCCAGGCTTTTATTTTGTTGCATTAATTACAGGGCCCTACAAAACCTAAGCATCAAACGTAACCGAAATGAAAATAATTTTACTAAATACCGGTAACATATTTTCAAAAGGAAGTAATAACACTGCTTGGTGAACGCCTGATATCCTGAATATCACCACGTCTAAAATGGTGCAAACCCCATTAAAAAAAATAAAACAGCTCTTTAATTTGCATTAAAAGAGTTGTTTTTATCTCTCTTTTTTCTTTCAGTTTTCCCCAGTTGATCCTGCCAGTAAGTCACTTCTTGTCCAAGGGTGTCAATGCTGATAGAGTGGGTCAATTTATAAATATTTTCACTTAAGAGTCACAGAGTTTTCATCCAAAAGTCATACATTTCTCTACTCGGATTCAATTGGAATACGTAGAATACATGGGTGAAATTTGTGTGAATCTTACATAAAAAACATTAAAAGTTAGCAGCTACAAATACTGTAGCTGCTGACTTTTAATATAAGGACACTTACCTGACCAGGGAGACCTCGATGTCGGCACCCCAAGCCTATCCGTCCATCGGCTTCGGGTGCAGGTGACGACATTGCAAGCAAGGGAAACCGGCAGTGAAGCCTTCAGGCTTCACAGCTGGTTTCCTGCTGTGCATGCGTGAGTCGCGCTGCGCTTTCTGAATGGTCCCATCGTCTTCTTGGACACACTCAGGTCCCAGAAGGCAGTGGGGGGAAGAAGGAGGGCCGGATGCAACCGTGGAAGTGACGTACCACGCCGCGGTGAGGTATACAGAGAGTAGGCAATAATTTAGCAGATAGGTAGGGTGTTTACGATACTAAAGTATGAAACACAAAAATATTTGGGTGTAACAATAGGGGCTGTTGCCTAGGATAGCCAGAACTATGGCAATGAGCAAGGATGATGCAATGAGGTTTAGAGCAGGTGGAGTACAAGAGAGTTTAGGGTAAATAGGGCTGCTCCCACAAGCTAAGAAAGTACATAACACATAGCTTTAAACTGTCCCTGATTTTGAGGGACTGTCCCTGATTTGGAGCAATGTCCCTCTGTACCTCATTCCTCCTCATTTGTCCCTCATTTTGGTCTGATCTATATAGATGTATATAAAATGCCCTTTCTATCTATCAAAAAGTGTTTTCCAGCATTAAACCTTTCATCTGATTTCTAAATTGCTGCATTTGTAAATTCCAAAAGCCAATACAAAGGAATAGTAGTGGTAAAAAAGCACTTGTGGGTTAAACCAATCTTGTTTTTTTAAACAATTCTCCTTTAAGGGGGTGTAGCGGGGGGGGCCCTATGCCTGTATACTTTTGCTGATAGGTGTCCCTCATTCCCATCTCAAAAAGTTGGGAGGTATGCATAACAGGCAACTGTAGTGTGGGATGGGCTGGTCTAAAAAGAAATCCAAAGAAGGGTCAATAGAGTGGGAGCCAAAGATGTACCAGTGATGTCCAATCTACAGTATATTGATCGATATCGGACTGCACCCCAGACAGGTAGCCACACAGCTTATGACCAGCAACCACTTCCTTGGACATCTTTGCCACAGGCCGGTCCCTAACAACTGCCAATACAATTGAGGATGCATTGCAGATGTGCTTCACTTCAAAAGGTCCATGCATTTCACTTTAAAAAGCTATTTATATAATGTAAACATGTCAAGGAAAATGCTTCAAAAAGTACCTTGTGAGGAACAGGGGGCACTGTTCTCTTTAATTGTGTGTCATGAAACCTAACCATTCTTTTTGTAATTTCTAATGGGGTAGAAGCAGGTTATAAATATTTGCTTCTTGCCTAATTGGGATGCACTTTGCAATCTGTATAGAAATTTGTTGGGAATCTCTGGGCAGATTAATAGTTAATATTAATTAATTAATTAATAGAAAATATTTCTAAGCAGGGTGGCTTGGTGTACTCAGCCAATACCAAGATTAAAAAGCAAAGGTTTTGGCATGCAGACTACAGTACATCAGTTTTACTAATTCCAATGCTAAAAGTTTGACTATAATGGACTTTTAATGAGACTATATCAAAAACAAAAACAAAAAAAAACTACAACAACCAGTCACTGAGAAGGAAGGGCCTTCTGTCTGACAAATTAGCTATTGTAAAATCTACAGGAGAAAATAATTTAATAAACCTATAAATTTTACAGTGTCTTGCTATTGCACTGTGAATGAATAAAACTGGCATGAATTTACACTTCTTGCCTGTAATTCCAGGAATAATAATGAGTGAAATTCCCAAGGGGTGGATTACACTGCTGTGACTTTTATTTGGATGATATTAATTTCTATAAATCTTAGTATCAGTCTGAGCAATGTTTATTATGTGTGTGTAGACCAGTGCAGAAGATGTGGCTGTTTGTTAATTTAGGAGGAGTTTGAGATTTGGGAAAAATAAATTTTAGTGTATTATGAAAACTGTCTACTCACTGCCTATTCAGATTCATGTGGAAATGTGAAAAGGTCCTTTGGATCTTTTTACCAGTCCACGTATGAATTTCAGACTTTGTTTCTGAGCATATATTCCCCTTCCATCTGCACTTAATCACTGCCCATCCAAGTTGACCAGTGATTTGGTCAGTAGTTGAATGATATTGGTGGCATGGTCCAATGCTTTATGGGTGCACTGCAACAACATAATGTAGATGGCCCTATTTAGACTTTATTTGATAAAGTTGAATTAGGACATCTCTGTGATTATGAGGCAGCTTAATGGAAGTAAAGCAGGGTTAGGGAAGACCTAAAGAGCACTATACATGGAGGAAGACAGTTTGAAAGAATCAGTTGAATTGTTGCTGCATGTGACTTTTAATTTCTTTACTACCAGTACTTGGTGCCTCCCTTCTTCTCTTTAACTAGGGTGAGAGAAGTTTCTGGTTGAATATAAAAATGGGTCCCTGAATTTGTTTTTTGGTTTCACAGATAACAACATCTGGCAGTTATTTATTTGAGTCTTAATGGGGACTCTGGGGGTTATTTTCGAAAGGCAAATCCACTTTGCACTGAAAGTGCACTTGGAAGTGCAGTCAATCTAAATCTAAGGGGTAGATCTGAAATGAGTGGAAGCTCGGCTCCTTTTATTATCCAATCATGTGCAAGCTAAAATGCTGTTTTTTATTTTCCTTCCATGTCCCCCCTCGGATCTACAGCGACTTTACGTCCAAGTGCACTTTCAGTGCAAAGTGGATTTTCCTAACTCCCTCTGTGTTGACCCTTTATGATCAAGTTGCAATCAAATTTGCAACTTCAAGCAAGTTGTTTTTCCTTTGAATAATAAGCAGGGCTTCTTTGCGTCTGGAACGTGATGTTACTCCGTATCGCTACCTTTCACATTGGCCCTGTGCTCTCCACTTACTGACCTGTCACTGGAAAACACAGAAGCCGATAGAGGAGGTTTTCTACTTTTCTGCACCACTCACTTCCTCTGTTGGCTTCTGTGTTTTCCAATGACAGTGCCTCTTACAGCGGCTCACACACAACCATCCCTGCTCACATGACACAGTGGAGGAGGCTACTAGTCCCATGGTAGCGGCTCCTTCTGTTAGCTTCGGTGTTAGCTATATTGTACTGGGGGGAGGGGGGGGGGTTAGGGGTGTGGGGGAAAGTCATTTAAATATGATACACACTCCTGAGCAGTGCACAAAATGCACCCTTGAGTCCTATAACTTTTATGATATGCACTCCTGAGCCCTGCGCCCCGTACAATATGCACTCTTGAGTCTTGCACAATATGCATTCTTGAGCCCTCTGTAATACACACTCCTGAACACTGCACAATACATACTTCAGAGCAGTGGTGGCCTGTAATGCAGGGCGCAGGGGCGGCTATTCCATGCCCCCCTAATCCATGCGTCCGGCCCCCCAATCTACATGCGGGGAGCCGGACACATGGATTCCAATGGGCTTTTTTTTTTTTAAGAAGCACGTGATTAGAGCCAGAGGGCCAGAGGCTCTAATAGGCTTCAAAAAAGGGTGGGCTTGGGGCGCAGAGCCCACCCAGTTGTGTAACAACAGCAAATTAATATTCGCTATTGTCTTCCTAAATCTCCTCTTGGCTGAGCAGGAAGCGGGTCCTGAGATCTGTCACCCGATTGGGCGAGAGGAGAAGCGATCCTATTGGCCGCTGATGAGGAGGAAGGAGGAGACGCAGGGGAAGCCACCGTGAAGCACCAGGAGGAGGAGACGCTGCCTGGAGAAAGTGCTGCCCGCTACCTAGATGGGATAAGTGTGGGGCTGGTGACCAACCGGGAGGTACCTGAGACCCGACCGTCCGCCGTAGGGGGGGGGGGTTTAGGGTTTGGCGGCAGGTGGATTGTTTGACTCCCCCCCAAAAAATGTACAATATGCACTCCTGAGCCCTGCACTCTGTACAATATGTACTCCTAAACCCTGCTCCTTGAACAATACATGCTCCTGATCCCTGCACCCTGCATGATAGACACTCCTGATCCCTGTGCTCTGCTTGGTATTCACTCCTGAGCCCTGCACAATATGCACTCCTGAGCCTTTTAATCTGCTCATCATGCATTCCTGAACCTTGTGTACACACCCCCATGTATCACTGCAAATGTCTCTTTGCTTCTCTCCCTGGTGGACAGGAGGGGCTGCATGGCGGGGATGTGGGTACCTGAACCTATTCTCTGAGAACAAAAAGCTCTAATAATAAGCACTTGCAAACTATATAAAGCAGTCATATATTTTTTACACCTGGGAACAAAAGGTTTTTTTTCTATTAAACAAAATACAAAATATTTGGGGAAATTGTGATGTTTTAACAATGGTGGAATCTAAAAGTTTAAGAAATAATGGTAAGAAAAGGCAAACTTAACTTTTAAATAGGTTCTTCTAAATAGTTTGTGTAGCAAGTCTTTAACTTCTTACAGCCTAATGAGAACCTTCAAGGCCAAAGACAGCTGACATCCTTCCATATATAGTGGATTGTGAGGCATAGTAGGTGCAAAGATGGTGAAAGTCATTGGGCGACAGACACTTCTTGGATGCAAAAAAGAGTTTTATTTCTTTTAACAGTCCTTTTATATTTTGAAGGGAAAGAGGTTTAAGGCCAGGACACCCTTAAGTGGTAACAATTTCAATTAGCAGACTCCGAGACTTCAATAGGAGGACAGCCGTACAGGGAAAGGCACCAGCAAGGCACCCCTTCTGCACGTGCAGGTTTGCTGTCTCCTATGGCAACAGTACTTAACAGTTCCTAACACAAAGCTCAACAGTTCACTTAGCTTCACTACAACTTCTACTTGTAGTTCTTCAGACCCTTGAGCTCCTAGTCTCTCACTGGACCCTCTGATTCACAGACTCTGAATCCCATGAGCTCCTCAAGGCTTTTGCGGTGGTATCTCCCTCAAGCGTCACCCACGCTTCCCTGCTGGGTCCCTAGCCTGGCACTCCGGATACCTCTCAAGCTTCACCCCTGCTGACCGTCTCGATCCCTGACTTGACTCACAAGGCTGCTCTGCATGCGTCGCCTCTGCTGGTTGGGTCCCTGACTTGATCACAGCCTGAAGTTTTCCGATTCTCCACCATGCCCGTTCGGTAAGAATACTGCTCTGGTACTTGCTTCAGTTACTCACTGTGGTCCCTGGTAAAGGTGGTTGGTCCCTTAGTGGCAACAGCTTTCCTTCTACCTCCTAATACGACAGGTTCTCCGGCTGGCAGAACCGTCACTCCTGGTTGGTCTGCAAGCCGCAATCCAAACTCTGTCCCTGTCCCCTCTGGATAGGCCCTCACACAGCCTGAAAGCCAGATGCCCCCAGGATAGGCCCAATCTCCAGCCTAGCAGCCTGGGGCGTGCGACACACGTCCACCTAGACAGCAATCCTGGTGGCACAGAACAATGATCACCTGACCTCACCCGAATATATAGGTTCTCCCAGCAGGTCAAGAAATTCAATAAAAACCCTGCCCATTGGCAGAGACACCCCATATACCCATAACCTGACCTTGGGTTGCCATTCTCATATCCAGTACCACCAAGTTCCCGGCCGGTAGAAGAGAAAAGTGCAACAAGGCCAAACTCAGGGAGAAATAAATAGATCTCTATCAATTTACTGCAGTAGCTACTCCTGATAAGGAATTTTAGTGAGGAGCTCCCTGACTAAACCCCAGGGTGCTACATTTGTTTTGTGAAAAATTTTGAAAAAAGTCAACAAATAGGGTATTCTATTTTACGGACCCTGAAAAAATGTTTTACGTACAGTTGGAATCCAGTCTCAAAAGGGTTGAGCCTTACTGTGGTATAGCTACTTTATGCAATGGAGCATACCCATATTTTCTGAGACTAAAGTGATTGCTTTATGAGATCACAACCACAGCTTTTGAAACATACCTAAAGCAGGGGTAACACTTCTCAGGGATACACTAATGTGCTAATTAGCAGATCCCCAATTTTCTGCTCCAAAAAAGTGGGTTACTGCTCTTTGCCTATTCACCATGACTGACAGCACAGTTTAAAGCCAGATGATATCTAAGAGATAGCAATGCACTCAAGTTGTTTGAAAATGATATCATCTCCATCACTTTGACAGAAGGAGAGGTCAACTCCTTATATAGCAAATCATGCTAATTAGCTACATTTCATAAATATTATCATGTACATAATTTTCCAACTGAATCTATGCTCACCATTTATTTTAAAGAGAAACATGAACTCTGGAAGCTGCTGTACCTGCACAAAAAAGGCAAGGAGCAAAGGCATAGTCACGACTCCCCAGTAGTAGCCACTGTTAGAATTCACAGGGCCCTATACAGCCTACCTGATAGCACCCCCCCCAAAATATAAAAACAATATTTTTGCTAAAAATATACTAAAATAATTTACAAATTCATCATAATTTACAAAAATGTTGCTGGAGTTGTGTGCAGGCAGTCTATGTTACATAAGGGAATGCAATGGCTGTAAGAACACGGCCACTGGTTCTAATTTGACAGGTGGTTCTATGGCCCCCAGCACAGGCACACCTGCGCTATTGTCAAATTAAGACCTGTATTCAGACAGCCTCTGCTGTCCCATAAAGCAGGGGTATTGAATTAAAATTCATGAAGGTCCAGTCAATAAAATTTTCTTCCAGCCGAGGTCCGAATCATTTGTTTGACTCTCAATGGTACCTCTGCACAATGGCAAATGTGGCGAATTTTTGCAAGTGCCACACCGCATTGTGCCACAGTACCATGCAGCTTGGTACGGCACAATTAAATTAAAAAAAAAGGGTCAGGGAAGGGACTTATTTTTCTGCGTTTCTGCTTATAAGGCAGTCGACTGCAATGGGGGGGCCGCCTACACGCAGCAGGTAATAATGTGAAGCTCGCCTCAGATCCTTTACATCACAATCCTTTTTATTACATCAGTGTTCTCAGCTCCCCTGCACATCATCCCCCCCTTCACATTACAGTCCTCAGACCCCCTTCACATTCTTGTCTGCGGTCCCCCTTTATATCACCCCCTACTTCAAATTGCAGTTTCCAGCCCCCTTCATATCACCCTCACTCACATTGCAGCCCCCAACCCCCCTTTACATTCCTGTGCTCACCCCCTTTATAGCACCCCCTTCACATTCCTGTCCTCATCCCTTTTATAGCACCCGCTTCACATAACTGTCCTCACCCCCTTTATAGCACTCCCCTTCACATCGCAATCCCCAGTCCCCCTTCACATTTCTGTCCTCATCCCCTTTGTAGAACCCCATCCCCCTTCATATCACCCCTATTTATTCCTTACAGTTTCTGATCCTTTCCCCCTCCGTGCCCTCTGCCCTGTCTTACCTTACACAGGGCACAGCAGCAGACATCGGAGGCACAGAACAGTAGGAGGCACAGCAGCTGACATCGGAAGTGCAGCAAAGGGATGGACGGAGGGCAGGACCTGCCCCAGTTAACTGATTGGTTGTTAGAAAGCAGGGCAGTTCTAGCAACCAATTAGTTAACTGGGCCAGCCCCCTCCCTCCATGCGTCACTGTGCTGCTCTTCTGATGTCAGCTCTGTGAAGATAACGGAGCCAACAGGCAGCATCGGCTAAAGAAATAAAAGCAGATCCTAAATGGCGCAACCACAGCGGGGCCAGATGGAGCATTGGCACAGTCCGGGCTTGACCCGTGGTGTGACATTTAGTGATGTTATAGAGTAACAAGTGACTTCAGCCACACAAACAAACCGCTCATTCACACTGTATGGGCGAGAGAACCCATGTGATTGAGCCCTTAAAGTGATAGTAAAGGCTTGTTGCTTTTTAAAAAAACAAACATGTCATACTTACCTGCTCTGTGCAAAACCACTGCACAGATCAGGTAAGTATAACATGTTTGTTTTTTCCTCCTCTTCTCAGGTTCCATGGCAGCACTCCTGGCCCCTCCCTCCTGCTGAGTGCCCCCACAGCAGGCAGCTCGCTGAGGGGGCACCCATGCAGCCGTGCTCCCAAACTACTGTTCTGTGTGTTCATTCACCCACAGAGCCATGGCTCGGACCCGCCCCCTCTCTCTGCTCATTGGCTCACTGGCTGTGATTGCCTCAGCCATATGAGGAGTGAGAGTCCCCGGAGAGCCGAGGCTGTCATACACATTGCTGGATTTCCGATGGGGCTCAGGTAAGTATTAGGGGGGTTGGGGATGCTGCTGCACACAGAATGTTTTTTTACCTTCATGCATAGAATGCAAGTTTGGGGTGGAGGAACTTGACTGCCCTGCACAGAGTCCTGACCTCAACCCATTAGAACACCTTTGGGATGAATTAAAGCGGAGACTGCAAGCCAGGTCTTCTCCTCCACATCAGTGCCTGACCTCACAAATGCGCTTCTGGAAGAATGGTCAAACATTCCCATAGACACACTCCTAAACCTTGTGGACCGCCTTCCCAGAAGAATGTAAGCTGTTATAACTGCAAAGGGTGGGCCAACTCAATATTGAACCCTACGGACTAAGACTGGGATGTCATTAAAGTTCATGTGTGTGTAAAGTCAGGCGTCCCAATACTTTTGGTAACATAGTGTATTTACTGCACCCCTCCCTCACTCTTCATCCTGAGACAACCACCCGTGTGCCCCACAGCAGCCAGAGGGAGAGGAAGGAGGGGTGAACCATTACCATGTTGTTCCCCCTTAAAAGCAGCTGAAAGGGAGAGAAAAGTAAGCCAGAAGTGCTGGGGGGGGGGGGGGGCGACGACAAGTGAGGCACATAAAGAAGCCCAGTCAGCAGAAGGAGGAGAAACCAGAACAGAAGGGGGGGTGATCGGTGTGGCCGGGCAGCATTTACTGAAACTGATCCCCTGTAGTCCCCCCCTGCAACAGCTAAAACCGGGAGGGAGAGGAAGAGAAGCCAGATTTTAGCTGCTGCAGGGGGCAGCTACAGGTGATCAGTTTTAGTAAATGCTGCCCCTGCCACACCCATCACCCACCTCAGAACTCATTTTACCTTTCCCTAGGACAGATCAGTCACTGGGAGTGTCAGCCTTACAGTCTTATAGAGTCCTAATGACTTGTTACAGTGATATCACCAAATGCCACTCCAGATCTTCTAAGACTATCAGCAGAGACAGCAGTGCCTTAGATCACACACTGTAAAGATATACTGTAACTACGGGGCTCTATGCGCATGAAAGTGCACTGCTACATTTCAGGAGGAATTCCAAAGAAAAGGTTGATTTTTTTCAGGGTACCGCTTATGCAGCGTACACACGAGTGGACTTTTCGACCGGACTGGTCCGACGGACCGAGTCCGGCGGACAATCCGATCATGTGTAGGCTTCATCGGTCCTTCAGTGAACTTTTCAAGTCGAAAATCTGATGGACTTTAGATTTGAAACATGCTTCAAATCTTTCCGACGGACTCGAGTCCGGTCGAAAAATCCGCTCGTCTGTATGCTAGTCCGATGGACGAAAACCGACGCTAGGGCAGCTATTGGCTACTGGCTATCAACTTCCTTATTTTAGTCCGGTCGCACATTATCACGAAAGAATCCGTCGTACTTTTGTGTGATCGTGTGTAGGCAAGTCCGTTCATTCAAAAGTCCGTCGGAAGTCCGTCAAAAGTCCGTTGAAAAGTCCGCCCGTGTGTAAGCGGCCTTAGGCACAATTACCATTTCTAGATGTTACTCACTTTAGGGCTCATTTCACTTGGGCATTGTTGGTGCAGCAAAACCAGGCAGTTGAGGAACAATTTTAACATGCCTTGCCTGCCTGACAAAACCCAGCAATGGCTGCCAGGCGGCCCTACACTCATTGTCGCAGCCATAAGGCTTTGCATCGTGGCATGTCAAAAAATGTAGGGCTTGTCACATTCAGCAGGCAATACCATCTGTCACTGTGCCCTATAGAAGTTCAAGGGGCCATGCTACAACCAAGCCTAATGGAAGAGAAAGGATTTCAAACAGACATGCCGTAGATGGGTGACATATCATCTCCTTATAACCTGCTAACCACAGGTCAGCCACTGCTGACAAAGTAATCCACCATGGATGGCGAGTCAGCAGCATTGCCTACGTGAAATGGGCCTAAGTGAGTACTGGACTGAGCTGTCTAGTACTTATCCTGTTTTTCAGATCAGCATTAATTGCCTGACGAAAGATAATAAAAAAATACCTGTACGTGTTACACTGACACATTAGCAGACATTCACGTAACATGAAAATTATAGTACGTTTTTTTCTTTTTTTGTGCATTCCACTTTAATCCAAATGTATAACACTGTGTATTTCATGCTGAAAAATTGTCACTAAAAGAAACTGTTCCCATTTTCCGAATGCTCTAGTTTAGTATCCTGGCTGCAAGCTAAATTACAGTCTGTCAATCCTTTTCCCAATATTCTGCTACAATGCTGAAGGATAAAACTAACAAGCCCCTCCGCCCATTCTTTAATACTTCCCAGCATTGTCTCAGCCAACATTCAAATGGAAATCGGTCATGCTACAATAATATTAAGAGACTTCAGTGCAGCGGAAAGAACACTAATTAAAATGACAAGTTGTCATGTATTGGATGGAGAAAATCAATTGTTTTATCAAATTAAGATGTTTTGCTTGAGTGAACTCTGTGCCAAGGCCACAAAGGCCGACAGATATCCTGTCCCTTCTATATCAACCTTACCTGGACCCGTATTATGGAAGGGAAGGAATACATATCTCTATCTTGCTTGACAATACATCACCATTTTTTACATCATCACAAACTTGTTCAGCCGTAGACAGGCTTTAGGTTTCTCTCCTGCATTACAACAAATAAGACAATGGTGCAAAGATGCAAATATTTCATATTAAAAAAGATATACTGTGTGTGTATATATATATATATATATATATATATTTATACACACACAGTATCTCACAAAAGTGAGTACACCCCTCACATTTTTGTAAATATTTTTCTTTTCATGTGACAACACTGAAGAAATGACACTTTGCTACAATGTAAAGTAGTGAGCGTACAGCTTGTATAACAGGTCCAGGCCTTGTGCAGCACTTTGCAGGGGGGCAGCACGGAAAGAGTCCCCGTCGGCTTGCGCTACACTTTTAGTGTAGTGCCAGTCTTATGGGACGGACAGGCCCTCAGAACTAGTGTCCCCACTTAAACAGCAAGGGGTGTGGCCTTGACAGGAAGGGGTGGGTCATATTTAAATTAGGGGGTGCACGAGTTTAGTCAGGTCTAGGACAGCACAAAAATTAAATGCACTACTGAGTACACCCCTAAGTGAAAATGTCCAAATTGGGCCCAATTAGCCATTTTCCCTCCATGGTGTCATGTGACTCATTAGTGTTACAAGGTCTCAGGTGTGAATGGGGAGCAGGTGTGTTAAATTTGGTGTTATCGCTTTCACTTTCTCCTACTGGACACTGGAAGTTCAACATGGCACCTCATGGCAAATAACTCTCTGAGGATCTGAAAAAAGAATTGTTGCTCTACATAAAGTTGGTCTAGGCTATAGGAAGATTACCAAGACCCTAAAACTGAGCTGCAGCACGGTGGCCAAGGCCATACAGAGGTTTAACAGGACAGGTTCCACTCAGAACAGGCCTCGCCATGGGTGACCAAAGGAGTTGAGTGCACGTGCTCAGCGTCATATCGAGAGGTTGTCTTTGGGAAATAGACATATGAGTGCTGCCAGCATTGCTGCCGAGGTTGAAGGGGTGGGGGGGGGGTCAGCCTGTCAGTGCTCAGACCATACACCGTACACTGCATAAAATTGGTCTGCATAGCTGTCACCCCAGAAGGAAGCCTCTTCTAAAGATGATGCCTAAGATAGCCCGCAAACAGTTTGCTGAAGACAAGCAGAATAAGTACATAGATTACTGGAACCATGTCCTGTGTTCTGATGAGACCAAGATCAACTTATTTGGTTCAGATGGTGTAAAGCGTGTGTGGCAGCAACCAGGTTAGGAGTACAAAGACAAGTGTTTCTTGCCTGCAGTCAAGCATGGTGGTGGGAGTGTCATGGTCTGGGGCTGCATGAGTGCTGCCAGCACTGGGGAGCTACAGTTCATTGAGGGAACCATAAATGCCAACATGTACTTTGAAATACTGAAGCAGAGCATGAACCCCTCCCTTCGGAGACTGGGCCGCAGCATGATAACCACCCCAAATACACTTCCAAGATGACCACTGCCTTGTTAAAGAAGCTGAGGATAAAGGTGATGGACTGGCCAAGCATGTCTCCAGACCTAAACCCTATTGACTCGAACAACAGGTGTTCGCCCGTTCGCTGAACTTAGAACATTAGGGAGCGTTCGCGGGAAATTCGAGCACCCGCGAAACGCCTCATAATGAACGGCGAGACCGCCAATGCACTGCAAGATCGCAGTGCATTGATGACTGCTGATTGGCCACCTAACCTACATGCTTTGGCCAATCACAGCACGCTCTGCTGTGAACTGAGTCCACATCCCACACTATGTAAGGCTGCTTACATAGCGGGAGTACGTAGTTTTATGAATAAGAGCAGCAAAATTACATTTGTAAAGGAAAAAATGTCATTAAAAACTGCTCGCGGCTGCAATGTGTTGCCGGATCCTGGCAATATACATACACATCATTGAAAAAAACGGCATGAGTTCCCCCCCAGTCCATAACCAGGCCCTTTGGGTCTGGTATGGATATTAAGGGGAACCCTGCTCCAAAATTTAAAAAAAAATGGAATGGGGCCCCTCCTAAAATCTATACTAGGCCCTTCAGGTCCGTACCCCTAATCATTCACCAAAAAAAAGTGTCAAAAAAAGTAAAAATGACGAGACAGTTTGGGACAATTCCTTTATTAAAAAAAAAGTCCCGCAATGTAAATCCATCGTCAAACACAGCGCCAACGGACCCAGAAAAGAAAAGAAGGAAAAAACTCTGCCTCGATGCTAGGCTCCCGCTGACTGCAGCCTTTTTGCAATGACAGCTGTTATATAGCTGAGGGCGGGGCCACCTGGTGACATAAATGGGTGATTCGCCCCCTCTGACGTTACGTGATGTAACATGACGTCAGAAGGGGGTGGGGCCACCCGCCTACATCACCGGATGGCCCCGTCCTCAGCTATATAAGAGCTGCCAAAGCGAAAAGGCTGCAGTCGGCGGGAGCCTCCCATCGAGGTAGAGTTTTTCAGTTTTTTTTTTTTTTTAATAAGGGAATTGTCCCAAACTTTTTACTGTCTTTTTTTACACTTTTTTGGTGAATGTGTAGGGGTACAATGTAACCGATACCCACTCACATAGGGGGGGTAGGATCTGGGGGTCCCCTTGTTAAAGGGGGCTTCCAGATTCAGATAAGCCCCCCGCCCGCAGAAAAAAACTGAAAAACTCTACCTCGATGGGAGGCTCCCGCCGACTGCAGCCTTTTCGCTTTGGCAGCTCTTATATAGCTGAGGACGGGGCCATCCGGTGATGTAGGCGGGTGGCCCCACCCCCTTCTGACGTCATGTTACATCACGTAACGTCAGAGGGGGGGAGCTGAGGAGAGGGGGGAGGAGCTAGCCTCCTGGCGGCCACCTCACTGGACCGTGGGACAGGTAAGTGTCGGTTTGATGAAACATGGATCATCACTTTGAACTGGAAAAGAAAATACTCAATCCATGAGTAGGGATTGGACACCCAGAATCTCTAGTCAAGAAGAAATTCAAAACTCAACCTTTTGTAAGCAAATTGATAATGCAACATGTCAAATTTTCAGTTATCCTAATCGTAAGCCCAATATGGCGATAACTCCAGGCCTCTTCCTTGTTTAACAGTTGGTGGCCTATAGAAACTCTCAAATTGGGCTGTCGAATAAAGAGGGCAGGGCCCACGTCTGAGCTGTGTGGGCTTAGCTTTAGGACAGGTCAAGGTCCTCTATGAAACTTGCACCCTGGTCCAGCAACTCCATATTTGACATTACATAGTGTTTATGGCAGTCTTCAATTCATGATTCTCCTCTTTTTCTCTTAGCAGGAATCTTGTCTGCACTGCAGTAGATCCCTAGTCCTGTGTGCTACTGTGCAGTGGCGTAAAGGAAATTTGTTTTAAGTTTCAAATATCTGTATCAGTTAAAAACATATTTAAAGCTGCATTTTAGGCTCAGTTAAACATACTGCCAACAATGATTGTTTCCCTAACTACATGAAATAGATAATGATATTTGCAAGTCAGTTCTTCAACATGTAGTGGAGTACCCATTTGCCCACAATGCTCAAATGCAGGTGCAGGCCCCTTAACTTATTTCCCACAATCCCCTGGGATCCTGCTCACATCTGCTTTTCTCCTGTGGCAGCTCAAAAAGGCCACACCTGAAGAGGCATAGGTAGCTGGGCAAGTGGTATGCAGCCAGGCAAGAGGCCCTCAACTGTAAAAACTGGTGTGTGGCTAGCCAGGCGGGAGCCTAAATAACACACAGCCCTCCCCAATTTCTAGCAAAGTATTCAAGTTCCATTGGGGTGGCCCTTGGCCCTAGTTGTTTATTTTTTTTGTTTTTTTTTTAGGTCAGCATTTCAGCTTTAGTGCAAAACTTTCTTAAGCAAAAGTAGCAATCTCAGCCCTCATCCCCCACTGTGAATGAGCTCCCACTGGTACCTTTAGTTATTAGTAGCACCATTGCCAGTTAGTTCCCTGGTGTTACCCCTACAGGGATCCTGGCCAAAAATCAACTTCTAAAAGTCTTGCACACCTCTAGGCTCATCCACCCTCCTAGTGAATGGTGTTCAGGAGTGGTGAGTGGCTGCCCAAGACCTTAGTGCTACACAGTCATGGCAGGAAAATTATACATTTTTCCATGCAGTATTTTGGGACTATGCAGGATCCCCATCACAAGACAGTTATCCTGTGGGGCACACAATAACTCTATGTAAAAAAAATTGTTATCTTGAGGAGTCCATATAATAGTGATCACAATCTGGTCCAGGACTCCCAGAGATCAGGACCAGCAGATGACATATATGTCCCCAGGCTGTGGTACTACACCAGCCTGTGTCTTCTGTCTGACCAGACTGAACCCAGGCCATCACTTTCTTCTCTTCGCTGCGGCCTTCCCTCCACGTTGCCCTGCACCCTTCCCTGCACCCTTCCCTACAGCCTTCCCTGCAGCCTTCCTTGGAGGCTGTGGCTCTGGTGGTGGACTTGTGGCAGGAGGAGGAGGAGGATGGGTGAGATCATATATGTGGCTGTTCTCTGTCAGCTGGCCCCTCAACCCCCTCTGAAGGGCCTTCTAAAAAGTAAGTACTTGTCCTGTGTAATGTGATCATTATTATTATACTTGCATGCTGCGCCATGTGATTTTCTTTACTGTTGTACAGTTTAAAATGGCGACTTTCATGTTCGTGGACACAGTAATCGGTCGTCGGAAACATTGTTCGCTCATTAACTACGATGTTTGGGCAGATACAGATTAAATACATTTGGTCATGCCTATTTGTCTAAAAATATGTTTAGTACATTGCTGTCTAGATGTGTTTGTAACTAGAATGAAATGCAAGCTGGATTCAGTGTAATGTAAGGAGAGGACACTGAGCAGCTGTTTACACATCTGGACTCAGGAGCAATAGTGTGGGACACAAGAACAAACTTTTAAAGTGTCCCACACAGGTGCTCCAGTGGATACTTGGGGTGACTCCATGTGTGAAAATTGTCACAAAAACGTAAGTATTCCAGCTTTGATAAGGTAAAAAAATCATGTTTTCAGCTTGGAACTCTGCCCAAAACAGACAATTGTCCCCCACTTCCCAGCAATGTTTCATATTCCTATTTCTTGACTCAAATATCTGTGTGATAAGTATACCTTTTGTTTCATTCTCATAGGGGAAAAAAGACTCGGAGGACACCACTCTGAGGACACCAGAGACCCCCCACCTCAAAAAGAAGGGGAACTCAGAAAAACAACACACCCCGAGGATCTGGAGGAAGGAGAGGTGGAAGAAGTCAGTGAGATTGTCACCACAACAGGTGAGTGTCTGACACCCCAGCTTCAGGTAATATATGTATGCCTGCATATTTATAATACATGTTTTTACTCTAATTTTTAGGTGATGTGCTGGTTGTGGAAGAGCAAGCTGAACATGAGGAAGGTTTACTAAGCTAGTCCACCACCTCCTCTGCATGCTGTGCCTGGATAGCACGGGCAAACTCACTAAACAGAGGAAATGATGCCCTGCCTGAGGACTGACCACCACGTCCACCTTTGTCTGCGGACACATTTGTTGCTGGCCCCCTTACAGAGCCAAGGGAACGTCTGCCTCTCCTTGTTGTCCTCCCAGACATTATTGGGAGAGAGGGGACAGTGCTTATAAGCAAATGTAAAGAAGAAGTTCTGTATGTAGATGCACTTTAATCAATGTAAAGATGTGTTTGGTGCACTTTAATTTGAGTACTCACACTACACAGACACAATCCACGGATACACTATAATATACTGCAATATAATGCGCCAAACATACAGGGACGCACAGAACTATATGATGTTAAATTGGCAGTAACGCACACAGAACTATATGACGTTAAACTGGCAGTAACGCACACAAAACAATATGGCGTTAAACTGGCAGTAATGCACACAAAACTATATGGCGTTAAACTGGCAGTAACGCACACAAAACTATATGACGTTAAACTGGCAGTAACGCACACAGAACTAAATGGCGTTAAACTGGCAGTAACGCACACAAAACTATATGGCGTTAAACTGGCAGTAGTGCACACAAAACTATATGACGTTAAACTGGCAGTAACGCACACAGAACTAAATGGCGTTAAACTGGCAGTAACGCACACAAAAGTAAATGGCATCAAACTGGCAGTAACGCACACAAAAGTAAATGGCATTAAACTGGCAGTAACGCACACAAAACTATATGGTGTTAAACTGGCAGTAACGCACACAAAACTATATGACGTTAAACTGGCAGTAAAGCACACAGAAGTAAATGGCGTTAAACTGGCAGTAATGCACACAAAAGTAAATGGCATTAAACTGGCAGTAACGCACACAAAATATATGGCGTTAAACTAGCAGTAACGCACACAAAACGATTTGGCGTTAAACTGGCAGTAACACACAAAAAACGATATGGCGTTAAACTGGCAGTAACGCACACAGAACTATATGGTGCTAAACTGGCAGTAACGCACACAAAACGATATGGCGTTAAACTGGCAGTAACGCACACAAAACTATATGGCGATAAACTGGCAGTAACGCACACAGAACTATATGGTGTTAAACTGGCAGTAACGCACACAAAACGATATGGCGTTAAACTGGCAGTAACGCACACAAAACTATATGGCGTTAAACTGGCAGTAACGCACACAAAACTATATGACGTTAAACTGGCATAACACACAGAGAAGTAATCGGCGTTAAACTGGCAGTTACGCACACAGAAATAAATGGCGTTAACCACTTGACGACCGCCTCACGCCGATGTACGTCGGCAAGGTGGCACGGACAGGCAAAATCACGTACATGTACGTGATTTGCCTTCCGCGGGTGGGGGGTCCGATCGGTCCCCCCCCCGGTGCCCGAGGCGGTCGCCATTTCTTCCCGGGCGATGAGAGGTGAGGGGGTGGCCATCCATTGTTGGCCACCCCCTCCCGATCGCTCCCGGCGAATGAGAATGCTTCCTTTCCCTCTGGAATGTAAACAGAGGGAAAGGAAGTGATGTCATCCCTCCTCGAGCCGGTCTTTTCGTCGCCGCGCCGAGGAGAGAAGACATCAAGTAAGTCTGCACAACACTACACTAACAGTAGAACACGCCAGGCACACTTGTCACCCCCTATCACCCCCCGATCACCCCCGATCACCCCCCTGTACCCCCTGTCACTCTGACACCAATAGCATTTTTTTTTTTTTGCATTGGTGTCAGTTTGTGTCAGTTACAAGTGTTAGGGCAGTTAGGTTAGCCCCCTTTAGGTCTAGGGTACCCCCCCTTAGGTCCAGGGTACCCCCCTAACCCCCCCTAATAAAAGTTAACCCCTTGATTACCCCCCGTCACCAGTGTCGCTAAGCGATCGTTTTTCTGATCGCTGTATTAGTGACACAGGTGACGCTAGTTAGGGAGGTAAGTATATAGGTTCGCTGTCAGTGTTTTATAGCGACAGGGACCCCCATATACTACCCGCTAAAGGTTTTAACCCCCTGATTGCCCCCTAGTTAACCCTTTCACCAGCGATCACCGTATAAGTGTTACGGGTGACGCTGGTTAGCTAGTTTGTTTTTTGTAGTTTATTACAGTTTATTACAGTTTATTATAGTTTTAGGGCACCCGCCGTTTATTACCCTATAAAGGTTTAACCCCCTAATTGCCCAGCAGTGATATAAATTACATTTTTAGGGTCAGCTTAGGTCTGCGTCGCCCCAGGCAGCGTCAGGTTAGCGCCAGTACCGCTAAAACCCACGCACGCAGCATACACCTCCCTTAGTGCTATAGTATCTGAGCGGATCGATATCTGATCCGATCAGATCTATACTCCCCAGCAGTTTAGGGTTCCCTGAAACGCAGTGTTAGCGGGATCAGCCCAGATACCTGCTAGCACCTGCGTTTTGCTCCTCGGCCCAGCCCTGCCCAGCCCACCCAAGTGCAGTATCGATCGATAACTGTCACTTACAAAACACTAAGCACACATAACTGCAGCGTTCGCAGAGTCAGGCCTGATCCCTGTGATCGCTAACAGTTTTTTGGTAGCGTTTTGATACAGTCGCTGACAATCAGGAGCTTTTTGCCTGTGAGTCTCACTAGTGTACTCCTAAATTTAGAGCCCAAAATGGCAAATAGAAGGTACACTAGTGAAGAGGCCTACACGTTTCTGAGTATGACAGATAGTGAAGAGGAAGTCACTCATCTGTCAAGTTCAGGCTCAGAATACAAACCTGTAGAGGACAGCGGCTCCATGATAGATAGCTCTGACGACAGAGTTGTGGTCCCTGCTAAGGTCAGGCGTACCAGACCCCAATCTTCTTCTGTCCTTGAAGTGCAAGAACCGCAGGGCTCTCGTATGGAGCAGAGAAGTACTAGCGCCGCTACTCCTTCTGGTGAACTGGCAAGCACCAGCGGCCTAGTACACCCTGGTCGTACATCCAGCACTGCAGTATCACATGGTGACGTGGCGAGTCCCATAAGTGCAGTTCAAGCTGGCGAGGTGGCAAGCACTAGTAGTGTCCCGCTGCCACCAAGAAGACAAAGACAGGCCCGTCGTGCCCATAGTGCCCTTCCTGCTGCATTGGCCAATCCGAATTGGGAACCCACCACTTCTGCAGCACCCGTACTTCCCCCTTTCACTGGCCAACCCGGAATTCAGGTGGAAACAGTTGACTTTACGCCACTGGATTTTTATTCACTCTTTTTCACCAAAGATCTCTATAGATCTATTGTGGACCAAAGCAATTTATACGCTGGTCAACACATCGCCGCTAATCCCCAGTCCTCCCTTGCCAGAGATTGGAGACCAATTACGGTCTCCGAATTTAAGACCTTTCTGGGCCTTTCCCTCCTCATGGGGTTGAATAAAAAGAGTAAGTTGCGGTCATATTGGTCCACTGACCCAATTTACCATTCACCCTTGTTCTCTGCTTCCATGGCCAGGGCACGATACGAGCAGATTTTGCGGTTCATGCACTTCAACGACAATGAACTCTGTCGTCCTCGTGGAGACCCTGCATACGATCGGCTCTACAAAATTCGGCCCCTCGTAAACCACTTCAACCAACGTTTTGCAGACTTGTTTACCCCCCATCAAGTTGTCTGCGTTGATGAGTCCCTGATTAAATTTTCTGGCCGCTTGTCATTCAAACAGTACCTTCCCAGCAAGCGTGCCAGATACGGGGTCAAGATGTATAAGCTCTGTGACAGGGCCACAGGCTATACATGTAGATTTATGGTTTACGAGGGCAAAGATAGTCACGTAGAGCTGACAAACTGCCCTGACTACATAGGAAGCGCTGGCAAGATAGTGTGGGACTTGGTGTCACCCTTATTCGGAAAGGGGTACCACTTGTACGTGGACAATTATTATACGAGCGTGCCACTTTTTAGTCACTTGTTTGATCAGCAGATTGGAGCATGTGGCACCGTGCGACCTAATCGCCGGGGCTTTCCCCAGCGGCTTGTAGATTCCCGTCTTAGGCTGGGGGAGAGAGCCTGCTTGAAGTATAATAATTTGCTCGCTATGAAGTGGAGGGATAAGAAGAATGTTTTCGTTCTCACCTCCCTTCATGCAGACACGATGACCCAAATTCCTACGGCGACTGGTGTTGTGGAGAAACCCCTCTGTGTCCACGAATACAACCTTAATATGAGAGGGGTGGACCTCAACGACCAGTTGTTGGCGCCGTACCTAGTTGCCCGTAAGGCCAGACGCTGGTACAAAAAAGTGTCTGTATACTTATTTCAATTGGCTTTGCTGAATGCTCATGTGCTATACAGAGCTTCAGGACAGACTGGATCCCTCCTTAAATTCCAGGAAGAGATCGTCAGAGCCCTTCTGTTTCCAGACAGTGCTCTACCTCACCTTCCCCAACCAAATGCAGTAAGCCGGCTGCATGAGCGGCATTTTCTTTATGCCATCCCGAGTACCCCTACCCAACGAGCCCCCCAAAAAAGATGTTGTGTCTGCAGCAAGCGCGGATTTAGGCGTGACACCCGGTCTTATTGTCCCTCCTGTCCTGGCAATCCTGGTCTTTGCATGGGTGAATGCTTTGAACGCTACCATACATTAGTTGAGTATTAGCGTAGGGTTCAGCACTGCACAGACTAGGCACACTAACACAGGGTCTCCCAAGATGCCATTGCATTTTGAGAGACCCAAACCTGGAACGAGTTACAAAAGTTAAAAGTTACTAAAAAAAAGTGTAAAAAAATAAATAAAAAAAAAATTAAAAAAAATAAAAACACAAAAAAATAAAATAAAATAAAAAACCCCAAAATAGTTGTTGTTTTATTGTTCTCTCTCTCTCTATTCTCTCTCTATTGTTCTGCTCTTTTTTACTCTATTCTATTCTGCAATGTTTTATTGTTATTATGTTTTACCATGTTTGCTTTTCAGATTTTTTATACTTTACCGTTTACTGTGTTTTGTTGGTAACCATTTTATTGTTTTCAGGTACGCCATTCAGTTGCAGCGCGAATTTATTTATCTTGACAGCAACAGCGTTTGCTCCCACGATATATAAAGCCGTGACTCCAGCGCTGTCGGAGGTGATTTCACCACCACAGTTACATACTTCAGCATATATGCCGAAGCGTGGGGGCAGCAGTGGGTGGAGGAGCAATTTGCTCCTGCCTTTTGCGGGAGGATGCCCCCATGCTTCGGCATATATATATTTTAGGCACAGGTTGCGTTAAATGTTTTATTTTTTACTGTTTTTTTTTTTGTATTTGCTTTGCAGGTATGGTAAGTCTTACTGTCATACTGTAATGTTACTTTGTTTTATTGTTAACCATCATTTGCTTAGCAGGTACGCCATTCAGTTGCAGCGCGGATTTATTTATCTTGACAGCAACAGCGTTTGCTCCCACGATATATAAAGCCGTGACTCCAGCGCTGTCGGAGGTGATTTCACCACCACAGTTACATACTTCAGCATATATGCCGAAGCGTGGGGGCAGCAGTGGGTGGAGGAGCAATTTGCTCCTGCCTTTTGCGGGAGGATGCCCCCATGCTTCGGCATATATATATATTTTAGGCACAGGTTGCGTTAAATGTCTTATTTTTTACTATGTTTTTTTTTTGTATTTGCTTTGCAGGTATGGTAAGTCTTACTGTTATACTGTAATGTTACTTTGTTTTATTGTTAACCATCATTTGCTTAGCAGGTACGCCATTCAGTTGCAGCGCGGATTTATTTATCTTGACAGCAACAGCGTTTGCTCCCACGATATATAAAGCCGTGACTCCAGCGCTGTCGGAGGTGATTTCACCACCACAGTTACATACTTCAGCATATATGCCGAAGCATGGGGGCAGCAGTGGGTGGAGGAGCAATTTGCTCCTGCCTTTTGCGGGAGGATGCCCCCATGCTTCGGCATATATATATATTTTAGGCACAGGTTGCGTTAAATGTCTTATTTTTTACTATGTTTTTTTTTTTGTATTTGCTTTGCAGGTATGGTAAGTCTTACTGTTATACTGTAATGTTACTTTGTTTTATTGTTAACCATCATTTGCTTAGCAGGTACGCCATTCAGTTGCAGCGCGGATTTATTTATCTTGACAGCAACAGCGTTTGCTCCCACGATATATAAAGCCGTGACTCCAGCGCTGTCGGAGGTGATTTCACCACCACAGTTACATACTTCAGCATATATGCCGAAGCGTGGGGGCAGCAGTGGGTGGAGGAGCAATTTGCTCCTGCCTTTTGCGGGAGGATGCCCCCATGCTTCGGCATATATAAATGTTGCATGTATGCCCATCATTAGAAGTGGGTGGATGAAGGGAGGTATTCTAATGGTGGGCATACCCACCGATCAATATCTTTTTTTCGTTCAGCCCACAGGCTGCATGAAAAAAAAGTTTACAATATATGCCTAACAAGGACCAGCAACGTACTGGTATGTTGCTGGACTTTGAGTGGTTATACCATAATGATGCCTGCAGGTTTAGGTATCATCTTGGTATCATTCTTTTCAGCCAGCGGTCGGCTTTCATGTAAAAGCAATCCTAGCGGCTAATTAGCCTCTAGACTGCTTTTGCAAGCAGTGGGAGGGAATGCCCCCCCCCCCATCATCTTCCATGTTTTTCTCTGGCTTTCCTGTCCCAACAGGGAACCTGAAAATGCAGCCGGTGATTCAGCCAGCTGACCATAGAGCTGATCAGAGACCAGAATGGCTCCAAACATCTCTATGGCCTAAGAAACCGGAAGCTACGAGCATTTCATGACTTAGATTTCGCCGAATGTAAACAGCGCCATTGGGAAATTGGGAAAGCATTTTATCACACCGATCTTGGTGTGGTCAGATGCTTTGAGGGGAGAGGAGAGATCTAGGGTCTAATAGAGCCCAATTTTTTAAAAAAAGAGTACCTGTCACTACCTATTGCTATCATAGGGGATATTTACATTCCCTGAGATAACAATAAAATTAATTTAAAAAAAATAAAAATGAAAGGAACAGTTTAAAAATAAGATAAAAAAGCAAAAAAATAATAAAGAAAAAAAAAAAAGCACCCCTGTCCCCCCCTGCTCTCGCGCAAAGGCGAACGCAAGCGTCGGTCTGGCGTCAAATGTAAACAGCAATTGCACCATGCATGTGAGGTATCACCGCGAAGGACAGAACAAGTGCAGTAATTTTAGCAGTAGACCTCCTCTTTAAATCTAAAGTGGTAACCTGTAAAGGCTTTTAAAGGCTTTTAAAAATGTAGCATGTCATGTTTGGTATCCATGTACTCGGCCTAAGATCATCTTTTTTATTTCATCAAACATTTGGGCAATATAGTGTGTTTTAGTGCATTAAAATTTAAAAAAGTGTGTTTTTTCCCCAAAAAATGCGTTTGAAAAATTGCTGCGCAAATACTGTGTGAAAAAAAAATATGAAACACCCACCATTTCAATCTGTAGGGCATTTGCTTTAAAAAAATATATAATGTTTGGGGGTTCAAAGTAATTTTCTTGCAAAAAAAAATAATTTTTTCATGTAATCAAAAAGTGTCAGAAAGGGCTTTGTCTTCAAGTGGTTAGAAGAGTGGGTGATGTGTGACATAAGCTTCTAAATGTTGTGCATAAAATGCCAGGACAGTTCAACCCCCCCCCAAATGACCCCATTTTGGAAAATAGACACCCCAAGCTATTTGCTGAGAGGTATAGTGAGTATTTTGCAGACCTCACTTCTTGTCACAAACTTTCGAAAATTGAAAAAATAAAAAAATAAAAAATTTTCTTGTCTTTCTTCATTTTCAAAAACAAATGAGAGCTGCAAAATACTCACCATGCCTCTCAGCAAATAGCTTGGGGTGTCTACTTTCCAAAATGGGGTCATTTGGGGGGGGGGGGGTTGTGCCATCTTGGCATTTTATGGCCTTCAAAACTGTAATAGGTAGTGAGGAGTGGAATCACAACTTAACGCCCTTAGAAATCCTGAAGCCGTTGCTTGGTTTTCGGGGCCCCGTATGCGGCTAGGCTCCCAAAAAGTCCCACACATGTGGTATCCCCGTACTCAGGAGAAGCAGCAGAATATATTTTGGGGTGTAATTCCACATATGCCCATGGTATGTTTGAGCAATATATCATTTAGTGACAACTTTGTACAAAAAAAAAAAAAAAAAAGTGTTACTTTCCCGCAACTTGTGTCAAAATATAAAATATTCCATGGACTCAACATGCCTCTCAGCAAATAGCTTGGGGTGTCTACTTTCCAAAATGGGGTCATTTGGGGGGGGGTTTTGTGCCATCTGGGCTTTTTATGGCCTTCAAAACTGTGATAGGTAGTGAGGAGTGAAATCACAACTTTACGCCCTTAGAAATCCTGAAGGCGGTGCTTGGTTTTCGGGGCCCCGTATGCGGCTAGGCTCCCAAAAAGTCCCACACATGGGGTATCCCCATACTCAGGAGAAGCAGCTAATTGTATTTTGGGGTGCAATTCCACATATGCCCATGGCCTGTGTGAGAAATATATAATTTAGTGACAACTTTGTGCAAAAAAAAAAAAAAATTGTCACTTTCCCGCAACTTGTGTCAAAAAATAAAATATTCCATGGACTCAACATGCCTCTCAGCAAATAGCTTGGGGTGTCTACTTTCCAAAATGGGGTCATTTGGGGGGGTTTTGTGCCATCTTGGCATTTTATGGCCTTCAAAACTGTGACAGGAAGTGAGGAGTGAAATCAAAAATTTATGCCCTTAGAAATCCTGAAGGCGGTGCTTGGATTTCGGGGCCCCGTACGCGGCTAGGCTCCCAAAAAGTCCTAAACATGTGGTATCCCCATACTCAGGAGAAGCAGCAGAATGTATTTTGGGGTGTAATTCCACATATGCCCATGGCATGTTTGAGCAATATATCATTTAGTGACAACTTTGTGCAAAAAAAAAAAAAAAGTGTTACTTTCCCGCAACTTGTGTCAAAATGTAAAATATTCCATGGACTCAACATGCCTCTCAGCAAATAGTTTGGGGTGTCTACTTTCCAAAATGGGGTCATTTGGGGGGGTTTTGTGCCATCTTGGCATTTTATGGCCTTCAAAACTGTGATAGCTAGTGAGGAGTGAAATCACAACATTACGCCCTTAGAAATCCTGAAGGCGGTGCTTGGTTTTCGGGGCCCCGCATGCGGCTAGGCTCCTAAAAAGTCCCACGCATGTGGTATCCCCATACTCAGGAGAAGCAGCTAAATGTATTTTGGGGTGCAATTCCACATATGCCCATGGCCTGTGTGAGAAATATATCATTTAGTGACAACTTTGTGCAAAAAAAAAAAAGAATTGTCACTTTCCCGCAACTTGTGTCAAAAAATAAAGTATTCCATGGACTCAACATGCCTCTCAGCAAATAGCTTGGGGTGTCTACTTTCCAAAATGGGGTCATTTGGGGGGGTTTTGTGCCATCTGGGCATTTTATGGCCTTCAAAACTGTGATAGGTAGTGAGGAGTGAAATCAAAAATTTATGCCCTTAGAAATCCTGAAGGCGGTGATTGGTTTTCGGGGCCCCGTACGCGGCTAGGCTCCCAAAAAGTCCCACACATGTGGTATCCCCATACTCAGGAGAAGCAGCTGAATGTATTTTGGGGTGCAATTCCACATAGGCCCATGGCCTGTGTGAGCAATATATCATTTAGTGACAACTTTTTGTAAATATTTTTTTTTTTTTGTCATTATTCAATCACTTGGGACAAAAAAAAAAATATTCAATGGGTTCAACATGCCTCTCAGCAATTACCTTGGGGTGTCTACTTTCCAAAATGGGGTCATTTGGGGGGATTTTGTACTGCCCTGCCATTTTAGCACCTCAGGAAATGACATAGGCAGTCATAAACTAAAAGCTGTGTAAATTCCAGAAAATGTACCCTAGTTTGTAGACGCTATAACTTTTGCGCAAACCAATAAATATACGCTTATTGACATTTTTTTTACCAAAGACATGTGACCGAATAAATTTTGGCCTAAATGTATGACTAAAATTGAGTTTATTGGATTTTTTTTATAACAAAAAGTAGAAAATATCATTTTTTTTCAAGATTTTCGGTCTTTTTCCATTTATATCGCAAAAAATAAAAACGGCAGAGGTGATCAAATGCCATCAAAAGAAAGCTCTATTTGTGGGAAGAAAAGGATGCAAATTTCGTTTGGGTACAGCATTGCATGACCGCGCAATTAAAAGTTAAAGCGATGCAGTGCCAAATTGGAAAAAGACCTCTGGTCCTTAGGCAGAATAATGGTCCGGGGCTCAAGTGGGTAAACTGGCAGTAATGCAATCAAAGAGAAGGTGTTCAGCCGTCACTACACTGATGCTATTTGAACTGTCCCTACTCTAGCTATACACTAATGTAAAGATTACTAACACAGTTTCACTAAACTACACTGAAACTATCTGAGCTGTCCCTACTGTACACTATTGAATGTATGAATGACATGATCTCACTACACTACAGTGAAACTATCTGAGCTGTCCCTACTCTAGCTGCACACTGTGCAAAGCTGAATGATGTTCCTCCTCACTACACTCACACTATCCCTAGACTGACACCAAAATAATATTCTACACTGACAATTGAAGCAAAATAGCACAGTATAGCACACTAACTAACTAATGACACTGAACAGAGCCCTGCTCTATCTCTCTCCATGGGAAAATCACACTGAAAATGGCTGCCATTGAAACAATACTTTTATACTGTGGGGCGGGAATGAGCCATGATTGGATAAAGTCATGATGACAGTGTCCAATCAGGACTCTGACAGCGCTCTGTGCCCTGACTGGCTGAAGCTTTCACTGCTTCAGCCAATCAGGGCTTGCAATGCACTGTTCAGCACCGCAATGCATTGTGGTCGGTTCGGAACGTCTGCCTCTCCTTGTTGTCCTCCCAGACATTATTGGGAGAGAGGGGGCAGTGCTTATAAGCAAATGTAAAGAAGAAGTTGAAATCTGTACGTAGATGCACTTTAATCAATGTAAAGAGGTGTTTGGTGCACTTTAATTTCAGTGCTCACACTACACAGACACACTCCACAGATACACTATAATATACTGCAATATAATGCGCCAAATGTACAGTAACGCACAGAACTATATGATGTTAAATTGGCAGTAACACACACAAAACTATATGGCGTTAAACTGGCAGTAACGCAGTAACTAACTAATAACACTGAACAGAGCCCTGTTCTATCTCT
Source organism: Lithobates septentrionalis (assembly GCA_037952835.1). Taxonomy (NCBI): domain Eukaryota; kingdom Metazoa; phylum Chordata; class Amphibia; order Anura; family Ranidae; genus Lithobates; species Lithobates septentrionalis. The sequence goes on from JBBDGP010000800.1 coordinate 892,386, forward strand.
CTCCACGGCAAAATCACACTGAAAATGGCTGCCATTGAAACAATACTTTTATACTGTGGGGCGGGAATGAGTCATGATTGGATAAAGTCATGATTACAGTGTTCAATCAGGACTCTGACAGTGCTATGTGCCCTGACTGGCTGAAGCTTTCACTGCTTCAGCCAATCAGGGCTTGCAGTGCACTGTTCAGCACCGCAATGCATTGTGGTCAGTTCGGGGGGCCCAAACAAACAGTCAAATGACCCATTTGTTTGGCTGTTCTCCGAACGACTGAACAACGAAAGTTCAGCCGGATCTTATGCTTGGGCCGAACCGTTCGCCCGTCCCTAATAAAGATACACGTTTTAAAGAATGAATTAACACATTTATTTATTTTTTATTTTTATTTTTTTATTGGTATTAGTCCACATTAACAGGTAAATTGTTGAGATGAGTAATATTAAAAAAAAAGAGGATTATATGGACTTAATTAACAGGTAAATATGACAGTGTCTATTATAAGTGTTAAAATTCTGTACAGAGCTTAAAGCCTCATACACACTATTAGATTTTCTGCAGATTTTTGTCCTCAACCTCTGTCATGCAAGCAGAAACAAGTGTGCAGTCCCCTGCAGTTGCCAGAGTGGATAAACCTGCCTCCTTGTCCACATCTATTCCTGCCATAGCCCCAACATCAGCCATTAAGGAGTCAGCTTAGTTATTTGACCACAGCATCAACCACATGCTCCTTGATGATGCCCAGCCATTACTGGATTCAGATGTTGCTTCTGAGGTTGAGGATGACAGGAACATGAGCCTAGAGAGAGGGAGGAACACTGGTAGACAAATTGGCATTCATGTTCCCCAAGCCTCAGCGTATTGCCAAGTTGTCTCCAGTGGTAATGATGAAGATGGAAGAGATGATGATGATTATGATAAGGTCACTGATGCGACTTGGGTGCAAGATAGAGCAGAGGAGGAAACTGAAGGTGAGGTAGCACAACCCCAAGGAGGCCGACATCAAGAAAGAATAGGGAGTAGCCACCCTATCACATTCTGCAGCTGTTATCTCCCAGCCCACTCCCCAAAGCTCAGCTGTCTGAACCTTTTTCAGCACATCTGCAGCAGATCGCACTGTTGGTATCTATAAACTGTGTCTCAGGCACATCAAACGTAGCAAAACACCAACCATTTGGGTACCACATGCTTAACAAGGCATTTCATTTCCAACCACTAAGCCCGTTGGCAAGAGCACCAAAAAGCCACACAAAAGGGGTACAAGTCTGCCCCTGCGATACCGAGTCATTACCTCTCAGCAGCCTCCACTGACAGGGATGATGGCATAGCACAGGGTGTCCCAGGTCTTAGCAGCACATCTGCCAGCAGCACACCACCAGCTGTAGACTGTAGCCGGCAAATTTCTCTGCCCTATCTGCTGCAGCGGAAAAAAAAATACAGTCCATGCCCAGCGTCTGAATGCAAGTTTGTCAAAGCTGTTGGCTCTCCAACTTCTGCCTTTCAGCCTGGTGGATTCTGCCCCCTTCCGTGAATTTGCACAATGTGCTGTACCCCAATGGCAGGTTCCCAGTCGCTACTACTTTTAACGTAAGGCCATTCTATCTCTCTATCATCACGTGGAAGGGGATGTTCTGGCAACGTTGGGCAAAGCACTCAGCCATAAAATCCACCTTACTGCTGACACGTGGTCCAGCAAGCATGGGCAGGGACGATATAGTTAGTTCACAGCACACTGGGTAACGCTGCTTGCAACTCGAAAGGATGCAGGACAGGGCTCAGTGCTGCAGCTTGTTGTGCCCCCACGTCTCCATACAGCTGGTGGTGATGATGCCAGACCGGTGAGCTCTACCCCCTCCTCCTCTGCCACCTCCATGCCCTCCTCTGCAGAATTGTCCTATGAACATCAGGTACCCCTAAGCGTTCAAAGGGCTATTCCCAGAGTCAGGCTAAAAGGTGCCATGCAGTGCTTCAGCTGGTGTGTTTAGGGGACAGGAACCACACCGGAGCAGAGATTCTTGCAGCTCTGCAGGGACAGGCCCAGAGGTGGTTCACACCACGCCAGCTGGAGCCAGGAATGGTGGTGTCCGATAATGGCTCAAACCTCTGATCTTAGACAGGGAAAGTTGACACATGTGCCATGCCTGGCACATGTCCTCAATTTGGTGGTGCAGCATTTCCTAAGTACGTACCCAGGGTTGCAAAATGTATTAAAGCAGGCCAGAAGAGTCTGTACCCATTTCAGGCGGTCATACACAGCCAGTGCTCAGTTGGCTGAAATACAGCGGGAATTCCACCTGCCCGTAAACCGCCTGATTTGTGACATGCCCACCAGGTGGAACTCAACTTTGGGAATTCTGCAGCGGCTATACATGCAGCAGAGGGCCATCAACGAGTACCTATGCCAGTATGGCACAACGACAGGCTCAGGCCACCTCACCTTTTTTTTCCCCACACCAATGGCTGATCATTAAGGATGTATGCACTGTATTGTCACCATTTGAGGAGCCCACAAGGATGGTGAGCCGTGACAGTGCATGCATCAGTGACACAATCCCTGTTGTGTTCCTGCTGGAGCAGACTCTACATGGCATTATGGACAGGACACTGGAGGCAGAGCAGCAGGAGGAAGAGGAGGACTTCCTTTCCTCTCAAGGCCCACTTTATCCAGACACCATCATTCCTATGTCACAGAACACACAGGAGGAGAGAGGGAAGGAGGATGAGGAGAAGGATTCTGGCACTTTCATAGGCTTTCCAACCCCAGAACCCTTGGGAGTAGTACGTGGCTGGGAGGAGGAAGTTCCAGATGCTGTCATCCTGAGTGACTCTAAGAAAGTATGCTTCTCAATCCTGAGCAAATTTGAGGCGCATGGGCAACCTCATGCTTCAAAGCCTGCGAAAGGACCCAAGAATACGTGGCATAATGGAGAAGGATGAATACTGGTTGGCAACCCTCCTTGATCACTGTTATAAGGGGAAGGTCTCAGAACTCATCCAGTCTTCACAGAGAGTCCAGAAGGTAAAATCTCTTGAGGACACGTTAAAGAGGATTTTATTGAACGTTTTTCCTGACTCCAGTAGGTTACAGTGTCGTGGAAAACTTAGTTTTGAGTCTTCTGTTGGTCAAGAGAGGAGCGTTGGAGAAGGCGTCCGCCTAAGTGAGGCATTTCTGAATTTTTTTAGTCCTCGCCACCCAGGGCTCGGCTTCCACATACCATCAGCAGCATCTGCATCACATGGTGGACGATTACCTCGGGGCCAAAACAGAGATGGAGAGCTTTCCAGATGACGATCTACTGACTCACTGGGTCATGAGAATAGACCACTGACCAGAACTTGCCCAGTATGCTATTGAGTTGTTGGTCTGCCCTGCATCCAGCGTGCTTTCAGAATGGGCATTCACTGTTGCAGGAGGTTTCGTTACTGATCATAGAACGCATCTGTCCACAGACTCCGTGGACTGTTTGACTTTTTTTAAAAATGAATTAGTCCTGGATTACCAGCTATGAAGCCCCTGATGCCGATGTCGCTGATTAAGTCTTTTTGGAATGTGGAATCGCTGCAGGACTTCGAGGCTGCCTAGCTTTGAGGATGTTCAATCATTTCATCTGGAAGAATGTTTTTGGTATAGGTTTCATGGGCACAATTAACACCCAAAGACTAATTTTTTCAGCACCTGTTTGACAGGTGCATATCATTGTGATTTTTTACAGCAAGGCCAATTCTTGCTTTCATCAAGAGTACCTCTATAGGGTTAAAGTGGGAGGGCACCACCGACACCCAAAGACCAATTTTTACACACCTGTCACTTCTATACAAAGTCAAAGTGACACCAGAATGTATCCAAAAAATCTCTAATCTTGTTCCCAGTGCACTACATTGTGGCCTCATCATACACACTGGCTCCCCAGCTGTTGCTGAGCAAAATAAAGGCAGCTTGCAGGGAAAATGTCATTTTTTTGCCTTTATAAATGCAATTATTGCTACAGCAGATTCTAGGCATGGTACAGATCTGCCACTTTACAGGTAGACTAAGGGGACCCCCCAGGCACTATATTGGAAGGAATTTTTCATTGTTATGCTTTCACTTTAAAAATCCATAAATGACTGCTCATTTAAAAATGACGTTTTTTTACAAACTTTTTTTCATTGATATATGTTCCCCAGGGCAGGACCCGGACCTCTATAACCATTGTATGCCCAATTACTTGCATATAAGCCTTCAAAATGGGCACTTTTGATTTTTGACGTTCGGGTCCTATTGACTTTAATGGGGTTCGTTATTCAGGCCTGAACTTTTGTGGTGTTCGAAAGTTCTGGTTTAAACCGAACAGGGCTCAGTTTGGCCCATCCCTAATCTTTATGTATTTAGAATACAATATGTGTAGAAGCACCAGTAAATCCAAACAATCCATACCATATAACTATAAAAAAGTTTTGCCTGGAGTTGCTCTTTTTGCGGATTTCGGAAGTTGCTCACATTCCTGATAATAGAATTGTAGCTGTATATATTATTTAGCAGATTTCTGCTGTTGTTTAGTGTGTATACTCTATAATCATTTAGTATTCTGCTGATTTACTGGAACATTTAATGAAACAGAAAAGTAATAGTTGCTCAGACAATTTATCATAGTTATATAATGGAAGGGCACCCAGCTGTGTGCAGCACATATTACAACTAAATATTGCAGGCTGTTTTAGCTCCAAACCTTTATTCCAATTTTAAAATAGAATTAAGGTTAAACAGAGTTGAAAAACAAGTTTTGAAATTATATACGTATTTTCATATTTTTAACAACCAATGAGCCCCATTTCCTGTTGTTTTTTATACAGGTGTCACGTCATTGAAGGCTTCAAGGAAACCTGTTCTTAGAAAAAAATTGAACTTTCTATTGCTGAACCCCTTTGAAAATGCTAGTTACTTGGCTGATTTAGGCCTCAATATTTTCAGAGTCACTTATTACTAATCTGTTGCTAGCACACCCAGATTTAGTTTTAAGTGTATGTTTGGTTAAATGTTTTTATTCTTTTTTTTTTTGATGATTAGAGTAGGGAGGGATGTACCCTTTCGCTGCTAAAACCATTTTTTTTCTGGCACACATATTAAAATAATCATTTTAGTCCCAAAGATTGCGTAAAAAACCCAGATATTATACATTTTCTGGAAGCAGAGACCCTGGAGATCAAAATGTTGGTAGTTCCAATTTTTTACATCCTACTATGTTGTATTTTATTGCACATAAAAAAAAAAATTTACCCATTAAAACTATGAGTTGAGGTTGTGCCAAGTAAATAGATACTCAACATGCCAAGCCTTACAATTATGTGTGTCCGTAGATCGGCGTCAGACTTCAGTACCCATAGGCAACACTTTAATAGCTGTTACAAGTTATCAGTTTAGAGTAAAGTAGGAATAATGGACCTAGAATTATTGCTCTCACTCCGATGTGTGCACTAATATATAAAATGTAGAGCAATCAATTATTTCTTTTGAAGGGGCACCAGACATGTGCATTTACATATATATGTAGGGGCTCAAAAAAGTATTTTTGGGGGGAGGGGTTAAGTGCCTGAGTGTACCTTTAGTTTTTAACTTAACTTTTTTGCAAACACATAGGGGACTAATAATGCACTAAGTAATCGCATACTTATCTTTTAATGAGACATCAGAGGTATATTAGACTTTTCATGTCTCCCCCACACTCCACTGAAACTAAAGGAGTGTAAATCATGCTCCATTAGCATCTTACCCAGCCACAGCAGTTCAGGGAATGTAACAGGAGAAATCATAAGTGACAAAATCCTTGTTGCTTCCATGTTCTGACTAACTAGGGAAGATGAGCAAATTAATGCTGGCTGGACTCCCTTTCCCCTCTACCGACCTGCAGGTGGGATTGCAGAGCCTGGGAAAAATGGCAGACGGGTGCCCATTTGAGAGGGGGTCTGTGTACAGTCCCTGTACAGCTACCAGTCGCTTTCATCTAAAACAGGGGTCTCCAAATGTTATAAACAAAGGGCCAGTTTACTCTCCTTCAGGCTTTAAGAGGGCCAAACTGTGGTCAGCGAGAGTAAACAATGTCTCAGGCTTCGTGGCCAGGGGGAGTAAAATAAATGACATAGTGCCTGTGGTCAGTAAGAGAGATAATAGTGCCCTATTGTTGGTGTCAGTGGGAGGAATACTCCCCAACCTATTATATCAGTTGGAGGATTTATGCCCCATTTCTGGTGTCAGTGGAAGGAATAATGCCCCATCACTATTGTCAGTTGAAGTAATGGTGTCCCATCATTGGTGTCAGTGGGAGGAATATTTCCCCACTGTTTGTGTCTCTGGGGTGAATGGTAACTCATTGTTGGTGTCAATGGGAGGAACAGTGCCTTGTATCAGTGGGAGGAACAGTGCCTTGTATCAGTGGGAGGAACAGTGCCTTGTATCAATGGGAGGAACAGTGCCACAAAGGCCACATACAGGTAAGCAAAGGGCCTCAGTTCGGAGACCTCTGATCTAAAAGCTGACAGTGGGCTTGTGACATATACCACATGCATGTAGCAGCCTGGAGTGTGAATAAAACCCCCTGTTTCTGCCGACATATGACATAGTTCGGTAGCAGTGAAAGTCCAACCCTGAGCTACAGGCTCCATGCTTTTATCCACCCAGAGGGCCCTATCTCCAGTTTGATGCCTCTCCCAGCAGTATGTTTTTTTATTTTAACTTGCCTTTTTAAGATGTCATCTGGCTGGTCACCTGACTCCATGGCTAAACCCTTTGATTTTTATCCATCTTCGGGCAGATCTGGACGATGCAGTAAGTGCAACTTTCTGTAATTAATACAGGGTGCCATGCTTAGGGGGGGCAGTAACCTTTGTTAATGGACTATGACACCTTTCACTTAGTCTTCCTCCAGTCTTCTTTGTTGAGTAACACTGTGGGGTTAATTTAGTATAGACTGTGCACTTTGCAAAGCGCAGTTGTACTCTGCAAGAGCAGTTGCTACAGAGCTTAGTAAGTGAGCAGAAGATCTGCTGACTTCCATCATCCAATCAAGTGCCAGCAAAAATGCAGATTTTTACATTTTCTTTGCATATCATTGATTATTCTTTGCAAAGTGGATCTTTATCTCATTTACTAAGCTTTGGAGCAACTGCTCTTGCAGAGGGCAACCGCACAGTCTATTTGCCTTTACTAAATAAACCTTTGTGTGTCATTTAACTCAGGTCACTGGGGACATCTTGTGGAGAAAAAGAGTACACAGTGAAGCTCTGGAGTGAAGGTAAGTATTGAAGTCAGAGGTTTTTATTTATTTAATTTATAAACTTCTAGGGGCATTAAAAAACAGCCCAGAGGTGGGTTTTAAAACCCCTGTCATGGTATTGTTTCCTTATGTCCTGCAAACACAATAGAAAGTGAGAGGAAATCTCTACAAGTGTCATTAGAATAAGTGTCCCTATTGCAAGATTTACCTGGAACTCTAAAATCTCATATTTTTCCATCTTTCTCTTAATTTTGAGTCTTGTTTATAAAGGTCACTGTCCCTAGGACAAATAGGGAGGGTCAGTCTACTCAGCAGGGGGACAGGCAGGAAAAAAAATCTTGACAGATAGTCTAAATCTTCTATGCTCTATCCAAAACTTAAAAAAAGGTTTCTTTTATCCGATCTTTCCCTGGGGTTTCTCTGATTCCACACCAGATGACAGAAGTATATCGATATATCTTATGTAAGAATTATATATGGCTCCTTTAAATGTTCTAACTTTAAATGTCCAAGGTCTAAACATCCTTCATAAATGAACTAAAGTATTCAGATCTTTATCCTCCGCAAAAGCCCATATAGTGTGCCTCCAAGGGACGCATTTTACTGAAACTTCAACCCTAAATATTTTGGGACATGCTACCCCCAAGTTTTTACTGCTTCAGCTAAATCAAAACGCAGAGGAGTACTAACATCATTTCACTGAACTAAACCTTTTTCCCTCATAACAGAGATCAAAGATCCAGAAGGCCGCTATCTCATACTTTTGGGACACCTATGTGATATCCCACTCACAATTGTTTCCTATTATGCACCTAATAAATGACCAACATCATTCCTCTCTCACTTGCTACAAGTAATAGATTCGCATAAAATGGGCACACTTTTGATATGTGGTGATTCAAATCAAGTTCTATATCCCTATCTAGATAAATCCCCAACTCCAACTCCAACCATATCCAGCTCTCAATCTCGAATATTTCAAAGACTCCTTCAACAACATTCACTGCTAGATTCCTGGCGTGAAATTAATTCTTCAAAACGTCTATTCTCTTTTTATTCCCACCTACATAAATCTTTTTCCCGTATTGACCATATTCTAATATCTATAAGTATGTCACCAGAATTACTCAACTCTTATATTAAACCTTATACTTGGACAGGTCATTGTGCGATAATTTCAACCTTTACTTCTTTAATCCCAAGCTCAAGACCCCACATGGCACATAAACAACTCAATTCTCAAACACCCATCACATTCATCTGACTTATGCTGGCCATACACTATACGGAAAATCGGCCAAACCCATTTTCGAAAAACGAACATTCGGCCGTGAGCGCAAATGGTAGTGCCATCATGTAATGACCGATAAATCATTCAGTGGACATAAATTAATGCATTTTTCTTTCCGTTTTTTTACATATACCTAGTGCAGCCAGTTCGGACAAGAAACACATTAACCTTTCAATTTATTGTTCGTTCGGCAGAAAATTTCCAAACTTGTCCTTTGTTTTTTCGGCTCAAAAACATCCCAACGATTATCGATTTTGTGCCCATTAACTGTCCGAAAAACGAACAAACTGTCTAAATGACCGAACTTCGGCCGATTTTTCCTATAGTGTATGGCCAGCATTAGAATCAGCAATCAAAGAATATCTGGGAAACAATGATACTCCTGATATATCCCTGACATTGTTTATGACAAGCATCATACCTTAAAAAAGAAAAACGACAACTACAACAAAAACTAGAAAAAGAATTCAACGACTGCCACACAAATTTCCAATCTAACCCTACACCAGTGTCAAAAACACAACTTGATAAGGCAAGCTTGAATCTTGACCTATTCTTATCAGAATCGGCGGACAAAACATTACGTAAATCTAAACATAAATTCTACTTTAAAGCTAATAAACCCAGCACCCTTCTTGCACGTGCGCTTAAAAAATTAAATAGCCCCTTTAAGCCATGATAAATACACTAGTAACCCAGTAAAGATCTTACACATCTTTCATAAACATCTCACTTCTTTATACAAAAAAGAAGGATCCTTCAACTAATCCTCAGCAGAATAATTTTTTTATTTCTCAAGTTCAATATGATAACCTTGAAAGTCCTATTGAACCTATAGAAATCGAAATAGCAATTAAATCCCTTAAGTTAAATAAACGACCAGGCCCTGACGGATTCTCAGCCCTCTACTATATAAAATGTTCCCATATTCTTACTCCCATACTGACAAAAGCATTTAACTCCCTACTTAACAAACAATGCCTCCGACCGGAAACTTTAACAGCAATAATTTCAATGATCCCTAAACCTCAGTCTGATGACTCATCTTGTACTAACTTTAGACCTATATCTTTATTAAACCTAGATATAAAACTACTAGCAAAAGTAATGGTGTCTGGTCTCAATAATATAATTGGTTCATTAATAAGCAAAGATCAAGTAGGTTTCATTCCTCTATGACAAGCAGCAGATAATGTTCGTAGAACAGCATTATTGATTCAAGCAGCTAAAACAAGGCGAATACCTCTGTGTTTCCTGTCATTAGATATCAAAAAAGAATTTGATAAAGTGACGTGGCCCTACTTAAATTTTGCTCTACAAAAATGGGGCATTGGCTCCCATTTTCTAAGCAGGGTCACTTATCTTTTTAATAATCCCAAGGCATATGTTAAATATGCAGGATACAAATCAGACATGTCTGATATAAATAGAGGAACACGTCAGGGCTGTCCTCTCTCCCGAATCTTATTTGCCTTAATCATTGAACCTCTTTCCCAGGCTATCTGTACAGACCCCTCAATCAAGGGCATAGATTTAGCAGGCCAACAACATAAATTATGTCTGTTTGCTGATGATATAATAATTTTTCTGTCTTCCCCTCATCTTTTTGCCCACATTTCTGGACGAATTATAAACTCACAACATCAATAGCTTTAAATGTCTCTTTACAAACACTACAACAAGCTCAAACTTCTCTCCCTTTTACATGGTCAACATCTCACCTCACATATCTAGGTATTACTCTTACCCCCAATCTATCTGATATCTTCTCTGCTAACTATCCTCCACTACTACTAAAAATTACTAATTTTCTTAAACAATGGTCCTCTTTGCCAATATCATGGATTGGTAAAATAAATGTAATAAAAATGACTGTACTACCTAAAATGTTATATCTCTTTCGTGTATTACCCATTCCTATCCCGGCATACTTCCTTAGGAGCCTGCAATGTAAAACACAAACATTCATATGGAGCTCCTTAAAATCTTGCTTACCTACCCACACTCTTAAAGGAGGATTAGGTTTCCCTAATCTTACTGATTATTTCCATGCAGCACAAATAGCACATATTCCTAAATATCACGCGAAACACGAGGTCCCCCTCTGGGTAGCGATTGAATCAGTCGACTGTGATCTGATCTCCACACCAAATCTAATATGGTCTACCTCTTCTGACCATAAAATAATAAAAAATAGGACTACTAAACATACAATTGCTATATGGGATAGATTAAAAGTAATCAAAGGGCTGCAATCTCCGCATATACCTCTTGTATCATTTATTAGAAATCCACTTTTCTACTTAGCTCATACATCTCCTAAAACTTTTAAAAATGGATTTCTGCTGACTTAACACAACTCTATGACCTGATAATGACCACTTCACTTAAAACATTTCCTGAAATATGTGAAAGCCATCAATTTCCAGAATCAGAACTCTTTCGTTATCTACAGATCAAAAAAATTTTTATGCCATTTATTCAAGGTAGAGATAATCTATGTGACAAGCAATTCGAACGTATTTGTAAAAATGACCCCCACTCAAAGGGGCTTGTGTTAATGTTGTATAGTCGCCTGATACAAAAACACCCTCCTATGTTGAAAAATGGGAGAATGATCTTGGTTTTCACATGGACTCATCCAAATGGGATAAAGTCTGGGCCAATACCCAAATATCTTCTCAAAATGTAGTAGCCTTAGAGGCGAACTATAAAGTACTTTTGCGTTGGTATCTGGTCCCTGTTAGGATTGCAAAATTTGTTCCACAATACTCTCTACTTTGCTTTTGAGGCTGTGGTGATCCAGGAACGCATTTTGATATCTTTTGGGATTGTCATATAGCAAAAAATTATTGGAAAGAAATATTCCTAATGCTCTCTAAATTATTCAAGAAAACTATCATCCCAGATCTGACAATTGCGCTTCTAAACTTAAAGCCTACCCAAATCTCCTAAACTCAATTTAAACTCCTTCTACAAATTACCACAGCCTCAAAGAAGACCATCCCCAAAGCGTGGAAGTCCTCATCATTAATGCTTTCTGAAACTACGAATAGAATACATCAAGCCTTCATCCTCTTGAATACAGATGCCATATCCAACCATAACATACATAAATTTGAGAAAATATGGAATCCTTGGGTGACCCACTTTCTTTCTCCTAATTTTGACACTTCTTTTTTTTTTTTCACAATCAAAGGACACTGCTTTACTAAGACCTTGGTAACTATATAACTTTGTTTTGAATAACTGCTGAATAGATACTATGTATATATTGTTACTAAGAAATCCCCGGAAATCTCCACCAATCCAGACTTTTTCTTCTTATCTTTACTTTCCTTTTAGTCTTTTCTTTTCTACTTATTCTATCCTGTCTTCTTATATATATTTTTTTAAATAACAAAATGGTAGCGAAACATTCACTTTTATAATGTTCAATTATAACAAAATAATAGTTAGTAAGCTCTAATGTCCTGTTATAAGTAAATGAATATCGTAGTAATTAATACTATTTCTTTATTACACATTACTCTAAAAGTTAAAAGTTTAATAACTTTTTAATTTTTTGTTGCTCTTGATTGGCTACCATTTAATGTAATCAATATTTTGTTAATTGTACCAATGTTTATATTTTCAAAATCAATTAACAAATTTGACAAGAAAATGTAATCAAGGTTATTCTCTTGTAAAACAAATTTGGCAAATTGAAGTTTCCCTTCTTTGGACCAAAGCAGCAGGAATTACAAGAGTTTAATGCTGATGGGCAATGGCCTTTTTTCAAATTTATTAACCATGTACCGTATATACTCGAGTATAAGTCGATCCGAGTATAAGTCAAGGCCCTAATTTACCACAAAAAAATGAGAAAAACTTATTGACCCGAGTATAAGACAAGGGTGAGAATAGCACAGCTACTGTAAGTGGAAAAGAGGGTCAACAATGCCAATTTGCAGCCTCACTGTGCCCTTTTGCATGCCTCACTGTGCCCATTTGCAGCCATAGGTCCCCTGAACTTCTAACTCGGTAGTTAAGGGTTCCTAGATGCCCCCTAGCTGCAGCCAAAATTTGGGGTCTCTGAACCCAAAGAGTCCTGAAATGACATTGCTGCAGATGGACACAGTTGACTGACTTTGGGGCCCCGTATCTCGGGGACACTTAGTGCTAAGAACCCTAAATTTGGTGTGCAAACCCAGTGGAACTAGCACCATCCAAAGCTGGGGTTTCCAGTACCAAGTGGCCCCGAGATACAGGGCCCCAAAAATCAGTTCAGAAAATGTCAAGCACTTTTCTGCAGCAGAGAATGACATTTTCCGAACTGGCTTGGGGCCACTTGGAGCTAGGAACACCAGCTTTGGATATGTTCTGATACCAGTTCCACTGGGTTTGCACACCAAATGTGGGGTTCCTAGCACCAAGTGGCCCTGAGATACGGGGCCACAAAGTCAGCTCAGAAAATGAATTTTTTTGCTGCAGAAAGGTGCTTGACTCGAGTATAAGTCGAGGGGGGCACTTTCAGCACAAAAAAATGTGCTGAAAAATTCAACTTATACTCAAGTATATACGGTAACTATATTCTTCATACTGAGTTGCGGGTTATGTGCTTCCATACCTACCAGCCTCATGATCATTGCTTTGTTCTCAGCTTATGACATTTTCCATAAAAAACTAGATGCTTTATTCATTGTATCCAGTGTCAGAAATGATAGCTTCTAAACTAATCCTATTACAGTCTCTCTAAAACTAACGTAATATAAACCTATGGGCCAAGGCTTCAATCTCAGCAGGCAAAATGTAATTCTCAATGCAGTACAGGAGGTGAAGTTATTTCATGGAAGCACTTGAGGTTATACCCATTGAAATCACAGAATGGAAATAACACTTTTGGTTCAGAATTCCTTCATGGTGATACTGTTTGATAGTTTACCAATTAGGGATGGATAACATTTATACATTCTACAGCCCTTTTACCTTTCACCTCTCTATGAACACAATACAACACATATTCAAGCATTTTTAGGGGATGCAAGGAACAGTGATGAAATGCAAAGTACAATAACCCACAGCAATCAGTAATTGTATGTACTGCAGGAAGATGAGTGTAAAATACATTCTGATTGGTAGTTCTAGATTTAAGCCAGTGAGTGGAGCCTGTCTCTGATATATAAATACATCTTTGACCGCTAGTGCTGGGTTGGGTACCAACAAATGTGAGTGCTTTGTGACTTTTTTTTAGTCTCACGCTATAGGCATATGCTCTGTTTTCTGTCTCTACCAAATATAATGGAAATTGTGGGAGGAATTAAATGTACTAGTATTTTAAGTGGTTTTAAACGCTAAAGGTTTTTACCTTAAAGCGGACCTTCACCCTCCCACATCACTCTCCTCCTCTCCATCTTGCTTCCCCTCCACAGTGCCGATATTGTTTGTTTGTTTACTAATGGTGTTTTTTTGCATCCAAGGCTCTGCCCACCCTCGGTGTCCGGAATTTGGCTAGGCGAATGACGCAATGCCCCAGGTGCCTTCTGGGATGTATGACGTGCAGTATTATTCAGCAAAGAGGAGCGCCGGACCAGTGCAGTGGCAGCAGACAAGAGGATCTCAGCAGCTTAACACTGGACCTGCTGGCTATGTGAGTATGCATACTATGTAGAAGACAGGTAAGCAAGAAAAAAATGGGGGGGGGGGGAGCCTGCAGTTCCTCTTTAATGTATTCTCTGTATTAAGGTAAAAAACCTTCTACTACCTGCCCCCCCCCCCTCCCAAACATGTACCTTATTCCTGTATGGACCCAGTGCTGTGCCCAGCTGCAGTTCTTCTTTCCCCAGTTCCAGCTCTCACAATCTGCACTGATAGCAGTGGGAGCCATTGGTTCCTGCTGCTGTCAATCAAAAGCTGTGAGCAGGGAGCAGGAGGCATGGCCGAGCCACGCTGTGTGTAAATTTTGATTTTAGGTGGACTATGTGTTACTTTTTACACAGCACCTTAGCCTGATGTGTGGCTCACACGTTATTATTATTATTATTATAATACAGGATTTATATAGCGGCAACAGGGCCCTGCTCAATATAGCTTACAATCTAGAAGGGAGGGTCAAGTGGAACAAAAGGTAATAGTTGTGGGGGATAAGTTAAAGTGGATCCTATTATACTAGGTTTTTCAGCACTGCATGTTTAGTTTAACCGCGTGAGGTCTGCCCTTAACCACTTCCATACCCTGCCTATTCTAGTACTCCTCTCCTACATGTAAAAATTATCATTTTTTTGCTAGAAAATTACTCAGAACCCCCTAACATTATAAATGTTTTTTTAGCAGACACCCTAGGGAATAAAATGGCAGTTGTCGCAACTTTTTATCTCGCATGGTATTTGCGCAACGATTTTTCGAACGCTATTTTTTGGAAAAAAACCTGTTTCATGAATTTAAAAAACAACAAAACAGTAAAGTTAGCCCAATTTTTTTGTATAATGTGAAAGATGATGTTATGCTGAGTAAATAAATACCCAACATGTCATGCTTTAAAATTGCACACACTCTTGGAATGGCGCCAAACTTCGGTACTTAAAAATCTCCATAGGCGACACTTTACATTTTTTTTACAGGTCACCAGTTTAGAGTTGCAGAGGAGGTCTAGTGCTAAAATGGTTGCTCGCGCGAAAGAATGCACGCGGCAATACCTCACATGTGTGGTTTGAATGGCATTTACATATGTGGGCGGGACTTATGTGTGCGTTCGCTTCTGAGCGCGAGCTACCGTAGACAGGGGTGCTTTAACTTTTTTTTTTTTCTTATTGCTTATTTTACTTTATTTTTTTTTTATTTTTACACTTTCTTTTACATTTTTTTTTTCATCATTTTTATTCCTATTACAAGGAATGTAAACATCCCTTGTAATAGGAATGGTGCATGACAGGTCCTCTTTATGGAGAGATGCGGTGTCAATAAGACCCCACATCTCTCCTCCAGGCTGGAAAGCATGAGATCAGAAAAAAAATTCACGATCTAATGCTTACCAGCCATGATCGCGGCTTTATTTACAACCGGGGCCCGGATGTGACTTCATAATGCCACGCCCGGGCCTCCGACGGAGGAGGGATGTCCCCTCCCATCGCCTGTAAGAATGATCAAGCGGCGGAACTGCCGCTATGATCATTCTTTTGGTGTACAGAATCGATGGCTGAAAACGAGGATATCTGAAAATATGCCAGTCGCTGCAGTCATCAATCAGAAATTCCCACTGAAATTCAAAGACGTCATTGGGCTGGAAGTGGTCAAGGTCCATTTCACCGCTACAGTACGGCACCTCTGCACCAGATCACGTATACATACGTGATCCGACTCTAAGGGGTAGTGGGCGCGCATGCATGCCACTAGTGGCTCGCTTGCCCTGTGATTACACACAGCGGGAGCCGAATAGCAGGTGCATGATACCCGATGTCCGCCTGCTCCCGTCAATCTTTTTGCAGAGAAAAATAACAGTGAGCTGCCTATGTAAACAAGGCAAATCACTGTTCTAACAGGTGAGAAGAAATGGAATTTGCGTCCCCGCACTTCCATCTCTTCCCCTAGTAAAAACACCTGCCACAGTTCACATGAACACTGGTTAGGCACACAGTTATCCCTTTGATCACCAATGATGTTAACCCCTTCCCAGCCTGTGTCATTAGTACAGTGACACTGCATATTTTTAGCACTGATTACTGTATTAGTGTCACTGGTCCCCAAAAAGTATCAAAAGTATCAGTTAGTGTCAGAATGTCCACCGCAATATCCCATTCCCACTATAAGTTGCAGATCGCCACCCTTACTAGTAAAAAAATAAAATAAAAATATCACAGAGTTTGTAGACCCACAAACCAATCAATATATGCGTATTGGGATTTTTTTTTACCAAAAATATGTGAAAGAATACATATTGGCCTAAATTAATGAAGAAATTTTATATTTTCAACTTTGCTATTGGATATAATTTATAGCAGAAAGTATAAAATATATATATTTTTTTTTCATAGTGGAAAAAAGAAAAAACGCAGAGGTGATCAAATACCACCAAGAGAAAGCTCTATTTGTGGGGAAAAAAAGGATGTACAGTACATTTTATTTGGGTACAGAGTGGCATGACTGCTCAATTGTTAGTTAAAGTAACACAGTGCCATATAGCAAAAAATTGACTGGTCAAGTGGTCATGAAGGGAGGTAAATCTTCCGGAGGTGGTGGTTAAAACAGGGTATGCATACACAATTCATTTTTCTAGGTTGCTTGAATATCTGCTGCATTTGGTTGCATTTTGGCAGCCTTCAACACCTGAATCTGAGACAAATGTAAAAACTATATCTATATATTTTTTAGAAAAAGGTTAAAACCCCTATCATGTTTCTTTTTTCTTGTGTCCCATTGGAAAGATTTCTCTTCACATCAACTTCAAATGAGAGGAAATTTCTCCAAAGTGAATAGAAATCCTGTCTTAGTTGTCAGTGGCCACAGGAAATGTGCCAATTGGGATACTTCTTCCTCCTATGGCAATAACAATTAAAAATGATTGGTTTTCCATTATGTTCTAGTTCTGGTTGCTAGGACAAATAAAGAGAGTGACTTTCCCCAGCATGGGCAGAGACAGCAATCAAAAATTTGAAAGGGTTGTTATACAAAACAAAGAAAAAAAGTTTTGGCTTAATGCCGCGTACACACGAGCGGACTTTACGGCGGATTTTGCCCGGCGGACTGGATTTCGTCAGACAATTCGATGTGTGTGGGCTCCAGCGGACTTTGTTTGCTCAAAAGTTGGACGGACTTAGATTTGAAACTTGTTTAAAATTTATCCGTTGAAATCGAGTCCGGTCGAAAAGTCCGCCGTCTGTATGCTAGTTCGACGGACAAAAAGCCACGCTAGGGCAGCTATTGGCTACTGGCTATGAACTTCCTTGTTTTAGTCCGGTCGTACGTCATCACGTACGAATTCGACGGACTTTGGTGGATTGTGTGTAGGCAAGTCCGTTCATTCAGAAAGTCCGTCGTAAAGTACGTCGAAAAATCCGCCGGGCAAAGTCCGCCGTAAAGTCCGCTCGTGTGTACGCGGCATTAGATACACTTTAATAACAGGTCAAGTTAAGCATCCAAAAGAGATCTGCAATTAGAAGTTATAGGAACGTTTTGTATTCTACAGGGATTCTTTTAAAGTACCATTTGTGTCTCTCGTGTACTCTCCTTTATAAAACCTGCAATTCTTTTGAACTATTGTTTTCCATTACAGCTATCTGATCAATTCCCACCTGGATTCCTCACTGCCTTCTAATTGCTTCAATGTGTTAATTTACTTGGATGATCTCTTTGTATCGGAGACGATAGCAAACATTTGTCACATCCAAAGTTTTTGGCATCAACTTTTCCAATTAAATGGCACTTAGATTATTATTTAACTCACAGACTGAGACAGGGGAAACCCATTAATTCAATTCTCTGGTTTTCATTTCACTCTATTGTTTGTGGTGCTGTCATATAGGAAAGGCTCTGACGGAGGTTACAATAGTGCAGGAGGGAATCAAATGAGAGTTTAACTAAAACTTTCTAAAGTTTGCCGGTTGTCAAGGGAAAAGACTCCATTACTCTATTAACATGTGAAGTAGAACAATGCTTTCAGAAAATAGGGTGATTTCATGACACAGACTTGCTCTGCTGAAGACTGAAAACCTTCCCGAGCTGGTAGTTATATAATGAACATATAGGTGAGTAAATTCAAGTGGAAATGTTTATTTATAAATCTGTTTTCCAACTAGCTTAGATATTTATATACCCACAAAATGGCAAAGGATACATAGAACGCATGAGTCAATCATTTTTGATGAGCTTTCCACCTGCATATGATGTCAAAAAGTTTGTATAGCACAAACTTTTTTAAAAGTGGTAAAGCCCTTACCAAATTATTGTTTGCTGTCTGTATATTATTGGAAACATGTTTCATCACTTTAAGTCCCAGGTATGCAACAGAAAGTTACAGTATCTCACAAAAGTGAGTACACCCCTCACATTTTAGTAAATATTTTACAAAATATTTACAAAAACCCCTCACATTTTTGTAAATATTTTGTATATCTTTTCATGTGACAACACTGAAGAAATTACACTTTGCTACAATGTAAAGTAGTGAGTGTACAGCTTGTATAACAGTGTACATTTGCTGTCCCCTCAAAATAACTCAACACACAGCCATTAATGTCTAAACCGCTGGCAACAAAAGTGAGTACACCCCTAAGTAAAAATGTCCAAATCGGGCCCAAATTGTCAATATTTTGTGTGGCCACCATTATTTTCCAGCACTGCCTCTTCTTGGACATGGAGTTCATCAGAGCTTCACAGGTTGCTACTGGAGTCCTCTTCCACTCCTCCATGATGACATCACAGAGCTGGTGGATGTTAGAGACCTTGCGCTCCTCCACCTTCCATTTGAGGATACCCCACAGATGCTCATTAGGGTTTAGGTCTGGATACATGCTTGGCCAGTCCATCACCTTTACCCTAAGCTTCTTTAGCAAGGCAGTGGTCGTCTTGGAGGTGTGTTTGGGGACCTTATCATATTGGAATACTGCCCTGTGGCCCAGTCTCTGAAGGGAGGGGATCATGCTCTGCTTCAGTATGTCACAGTGCATAATAAGCATCCATGATTCCCTCAATGAACTGTAGCTCCCCAGTGCCGGCAGCACTCATGCAGTCCCAGACCGTGACACTCCCACCACCATGCTTGACTGTAGGCAAGACACACTTGTCTTTGTACTCCTCACCTGGTTGCCGCAACACACGCTTGATACCATCTGAATCAAATAAGTTTATCTTGGTCTCATCAGACCACAGAACGTGGTTCCAGTAATTCATGTCTGCTTGTCTTCAGCAAACTGTTTGCGGGCTTTCTTGAGCATCATCTTTAGAAGAGGCTTCCTTCTGGGACCACAACCATGCAGACAAATTTAATGCAGTGTGTGGCATATGGTCTGAGCACTGACAGGTTGGCCCCCCACCCCTTCAACCTCTGCAGCAATGCTGGAACACTTTAGACCTTGTAACACTAATGAGCCACATGACACCAGGGAGGGAAAATGGCTAATTGGGCCCAATTTTGGACATTTTCGCTTAGGGTGTACTCACTTTTGTTGCTAGCAGTTTAGACATTAATGGTTGTGCTTTGAGTTATTTTGAGGGGACAGCAAATTTACACTGTTATGCCGCGTACACACAATCGGAATTCTCGTTGGGAAAAAGCTATGATGGTTTTTCTGACGGAATTCCGCTCAAGCTTGTCTTGCGTACACACGGTCACACCAAAGTCTGACCGCCCAGAACACGGTGACGTACAACACGTTTGACTGGACTAGAAAAGGAAAGTTCAATTTACCCTTTGGGCTCCTTCTGCTAATCTGGTGTTTGTCTCGTGTTAGTAGAAGTTTGGTGAGAGACGATTCACGGTTTTCAGACAGTATCAGACATTTTATAGTGTGAAAAAGGTCTTGATCTTGCCTTCATCAGATGGGGTGAAGTCACCCCTGTAAAAGCCAAATTTAGAAGATGCACACAAATTGTGATTTAAAATGGGGATTTCCTTTCTGATCCCATATCTAATGTGAACATGTGCTATCTCCCATCATAGGAGATCAATGAACGTGTTTTGGGGGTGCAACCCCTTCCTCTCACCTACTAGAGTTGGAAGGAAGGGGTTGCACCCACAAAACGCATACATTGAAATCCTCTGATGGCAGATAGCACATGTTGAAACACTGTGTGCATCTTCCAAATTTGGCTTTTAAACTGTATTAAAACTTTAGATAAAAAAAACAAAAAAAAAAAACATTCCAAGAATCTTTTTAGGATTTCAATTCTATCTAGTACATCAATCATGTACTTCAGTCTTTGTTCAATCTCCTTGGTTTTTTCTTTAATAATGTCCAAATCCTGACTACAAAACATGATTTCCTGGATCATCCGTTGTGCACGGTCACTGGTGAAATGACTAGATTTTGGTACCACAACCTGAACATCACCTAAAATAAAAATACACACCATGTATTATAAATATGCAGGCATACATCTATTACCTGAATCTGTGGTGTCCGACACTGACCTGTTGTGGTGACAATCTCCACCACCTCTCCTTCCTCCACATCCTCAGGTTGTGAGCTTTGTTCCACTTCTTCAGGAGGTGTGGGGGGGGGGGGGGGGTCCCTGCTGTCCTCATTTTTTCTGAGTCTTTACTCCCCTATGAGAATGAAACAAAAGGTATACTTAGCACCCCAATATTTGAGTCCAGAAATAGGAATATGAAACATTGCTTGAAAGTGGGGTACAATGGTATGTTTTGGCCGATTTCAAAGCTGAAGACATGATTATTTCCCTTACCAAAGCTGGAACACTTACCTTTTTTGGACAATTTTCACACATGTAGACACCCCAAGTATCCACTGGAGCACCTGTGTGGGACACCCTAAAAAGTTTGTTCTTGTGTCCCACACTAGTGCTCCAGAGTCCAGATGTGTTAACAGCTGCTTAGTGTCCTCTCCTTACATTACACTGAATCAAGTTTGCAATTCGAAATACATCTAGACAACAATGTCCTAAACTTCTTTGAATACAAATTATCATGAGCAAATGTAGTTAACCCTGTATCTTGCAAAAACATTGTATATAGTTGGCAAACGAACAATGTTTACTACTACCGATTACTGTGCCCACGAACATGAAAGTAGCCATTTTAAACTGTCCAACAGTAAAGAAAAGCACATGGCGCAGCATGCAAGTAATAATAAGAATAGGAACACACGATAACTACTTACTTTTTAGAAGCACTTTCTTGATCCTTCTATACTGATCCTGCTCCCTTAATTTAAGGTCCGACCAGCATTTCCTCAATTGCTCCTTGGATCGTCATACCCCAAAATTCCAGTGCTGTCTCTTCACAACTTTAGTCAGGATCTTGGCCTTTCTCACATTTGGGTTTAGGTACGGTCCATACTTCCCATCATAGTCGGCCCTCTTCAATATGTCGACCATCTCCACCATTTCTTCAAAGGACATATTTGAGGCCTTAAATCTTTTCCTCCTGGATCGGGACATTTCTTGGTCCGGGCTTTCCTCCTTATTACTGCTATTAAGCACCTACTGTGTCTCCACCATTTCGTCTCCCACTGCGACGAAAGAGACAGGGTGGGAAATATTCTAGAAAGAACGTCAGGGGCGGGCGAAGCGGGTGCAGTTTCCCGCATGCGCCGTGTATACAAAGCGTAACACGCATGCGTCGTACATATGATCTGTGAGTGCAGGAAGGTGTAGCGGAAGCGCCAATCATTATAACGAAGGTACAATTTTAACTTGGTGCATCAGTGGCCTATACCGCTTATAGATTGAGGCCTATATTGGGTCAAGATTAGGAGAGTTATGCCTGACATTAGGGTTTGTCTTGTGTTGTGTCTTGCAGAGAAAATGGATCTATTCAATGATGAGGACTTTATGCCCATATTCATTGATATGTACAGGGAGCTACCCTGTCTGTGGCAGGTAAACCACCCCTATTATAACAATCAAACAAAGAGGAAGGCAGAGCTGGATCAATTGGTGGAATTTGTGAAGCCGGTGATCCCCACGGCAGACATCCCCTATTTGAAGGCCCTAATTGGTAGCATGAGGAGCACTTATAATATGGAGCTCAAGAAGGTCCAGGATTCCCTGAGATCAGGAGCTGAAGCAGATGACATTTATGTACCCAGGCCGTGGTACTATAACAGACTGCATTTTCTGGCAGGCCAGACTGAACCCGGGCCAGCACTCTCCAGTCTTCCTTCCACACTTCCCTCCCAGCTGAGGCTTCTGACGTCCAACCTGGGCCTTCCAGGCAACAACATGTGGAGGAGCCCAGCTTGAGCCAGGTATAGCATTCTTCAAAATATTTCTGGTTATCAAATTAATGATGTAAAATATATGCTAATTTTGATCACTAATTTCTGATTTCACAAAGTGGTTTACATATCAATAGACAGTAGTGGCCACAAATGATTGGGACAAGAATGAAAAATGCTGGGGTCAGAATAATAGTCTTTTCTATTTATTAACATTCAATTTGCAATAGTCATGAGTTGAAAATTGTGTGTGATTGATGAGCCAAAAAATAAAACGATGTCCCTTTTTCATACACAGGAAAGCCTCAGCCAGACCATAGAAAGTGGCAGCCAGGAGGTGGCCAGGCCCAGTAGCCTGCCAGAATCGCAGGTCCCTCTTCTTCCCCTTCCACCAAAAAGTGGCAGGAAGAGGAGTAACGTGAAGGAGGCAGCAATTGGTCTATTTCTGAAGGCTACTGCAGCCCTCAGAACCCCCCACAGTGTTCAAGAGGACTTTGCATACATCACAGCATGCAAAATTCTGGAAATGAAGGAGGGCCAATGCCCCTTATGCGAGGAAGCGATGTTACAAGCCCTAAACAAGGACTTGAGGGGCCAACTCAAAAGTCAAAGCCACATTTGTGAGTTGAAACATGGTCCTTCTTCTCCAGGTCCTCCTCCTCCACCTCCTGCCACACCTCCAACACCACAGCTGCAGCCTGGAAGGAAGCGTCTAAGGAAGACCAGAGAGTGATGGCCTGGGTTCAGTCTGGTCTGGCAAAAGATGCAGGCTGGGGACAGATATGTCATCTGCTGCTGCTTCTGATCTCTTGTATTCCTGGACTGGATTGTGCTCACTATTATAAGGACTCCTCAGGCCACCAATTTTGACTGTAAAATTATTGATGTCAGCCCTGGGGTACAAAGGCTTGGCAAATTTCACCAGTTTCTCCAGCGTTGCCTTCCTCTTTATTTTGTTATGACCCAGAATAAATAAATATTTTTTTTTCAGAAATACTTGCCTATGTGTTTTACTTCAAAAGGGACAGTTTTTTTTTTTTTGAGTAGGCAGGTACATTTAAAAAATACAATGTCAAATTAACAAGGGACACCAACCAACCTCATCGAGATTTACAAAGACAAGATAATAATGGTGTTGTGGAAATGTGACATACAAAAAAAAATGGAGATCACTATAAAATAATAAAAAAAAAAAACAGGAGATCTTGATTAAAAAAAAAAAAATGATTATAAACATTATTATGGAGATCTGGCTTTAAAAACCAAAAAGATTATTCAGGAGATCACGAGAAATAATAAAGAAATACGTTTGTGAGAAGTCTGTGTGAATATGAGCAGCAAAACAACTTCATTCTTCTAGCATTATAAAGAAGAAGAGAATGCGCTGCATTGAAAGATTTAAAAAATTTGCAGTGTGACAAATGTGCCATCTCCATTACGAACGGTCGTTTTACCAGATTGAGCGGCTCCGTCTTGTACTTGATTCTGAGCATGCGTGTTTTTTTGCGCGTCGGAATTGCATGCACACGAACGGAATTTCCGATAGAAACTTTTTCCGTCAGGAAAATTGAGAACATGCTCTCAATCTTTTGCTGGCGTAAATTCGGCCAGCAAAAGTCCGATGGAGCATACATACATGTCGCATTTTCCGACCAAAAGCTCTCATCGGTCCTTTGCTGGCCGAATTTCCAATCGTGTGTACGTGGCATAATACAAGCTGTACACTCACTACTTTTACAGTGTAGCAAAGTGTAATTTCTTCAGTAAACAGAACAAAGGTGCACACACCGCTTCAGGCAAAAATGGACACACCCAATCCAAGGTGCTAATCCCCGCTCATCACCGTAGGCAATATCAAGAAGAGAAGAAATAATAGTAATTTCTTCAGTGTTGTCACATGAAAAGATATAATAAAATATTTACAAGAATGTGAGGGGTGTACTCACTTTTGTGATCTACTGTAGATGAAATTTCCAAAAGTGAGAATTCCTGGAACAAGTGTTCTCATTACAGGTTTTTCCCCTTATCTCTTTTTTTGAAGACCACTCGTAGATTTTAGACTTTAGATTTTCCCTCACATGCTTTCTTGGTGACAATGGTCATCAGTGCATCATCAATAATCTCTGATATTAAAGTTGTCAGTGCCGTCTCCCATGACAGGGCCTCTGTGAACAGAGGGGATTTTCTTAAAGCGGAGTTCCACTCAGAATTTTTTTTTTACATTATTCAACTCAATTCAATACCTAGAACAACCTTTGGAAATGTTTTTTTTTTTTTTTTACTCACCTCTTCAGTTCTGTTGCTAGGGGGTCCCTCGTAATATAATAGAGAAATAAACCCCAGTAATTCTCCTGGGATCAAACAAGTGGCTACTTCGGCAACAAAATAGTCAGCACCTGGGTATGTATATAAAATGAAAAAATCTATTACTCAATTTAAGAACGTGCTCAAACACACATAAAATGCACCTATATACAAAATGAATCCTGCTGCACACTGTTTGCTTCGCAGGGTGCTCTCGTGGGAGATTACCCTAGCAAGCAAAATGGAGGTGAACACTAACAAGAAGGAAAGGAAAAAACATGAACATGGACAAACAAAAACATGAAGACATTAAAAACAACCACAATGTTTTTGTTTGATCCCAGTAGACTTACTGGGGTTTATTTCTCTATTATATGCCTTGTTCGCTGGCTATAGCAACATTGCCACACTTAGGCAAGGGCTATCAGGGTATATATTGATTACCCGTCACCAGGGTCTGTATACAGTAGGACCAGGTTATTCTTTTTTTCTCCCCTTGGTTGCAGGTGCATGCTGGTAGTTCAGCTGCACCAGAGCCCGGAAGATAGTGCTTGTAAGCTTCACATGCCCACAAGCACTATGGAAACCTCTACAAAACAGGAATATGAGATATATTCCTCTTTAAAATGGAGCGCCGATTTTTAACACAATTGTGAGTGCTTTAAATATCCATTATCAACAAAAGATATGGATATTAAAAGAAAAAAACTGTGGGAACTCCGTCTTAATGGTAAAATATTCAGTAATCTAAACAAAGCAGTTGGCAGCAAAAGAACTACTGCAACTAGCATATCACATTAACCATAAGAATATAGATGCACACAAGTATAGAAGTAATACAAGCTTTATATAAGAAGAGTTTAATAACAGTATATACATCCTATGTAGAAACGGGTAGTATCAGCAAAGGGCCCAAAAAGATAATGGAAAATTGTTATCCATACTTACTGTAATTTTCCTTTCCTGGCTCTGCCTCAGGACAGCACAATCTCGGGTAAATCCCGCCCCTTGACTCTCCATATAGGACACCCCTGTATAGATAGATAAAAGACAGGCAGTATCCGGTGCAGGTGTTCTTGTAAATAGCTTGCAACGGTCCAGGGAGGGTGTGTGCTGTCCTGAGGCAGAGCCAGGAAAGTAAAATTACGGTAAGTATGGATAACAATTTTCTATTTTCCTGGCTCAGCCTCATGCCAGCACAACCTTGGGACCTAACTAGCATACACAAAGGGAGGGAAAAACAAAAAATCAGACACCAGGTGCTGCCAAAAGGTAAGTTTATTAACATCTAGACAGAGCAGAGGACAAAACAGAAGTTCCCATGTGACCTAATTGGGAAGATGCTACATCCAGCTTGCCGCCTTACAGACCCCGCCCACTGATACCTTGCACCAGGCCGCCCAGGAGGACGAGACGAATTCTGGTGGAATGTGCACAAATTTCCTGGGGAGGGGAAAGGCCTTCTAGTGAGTATGAAGTCTGAATTGTTTTCACCACCCACAATGAAATGACCCTTGGGGAGGCTGGCATGCCCCTTCTGGGGCCATTTGGATATATAAAAAGAGCCTCAAATTTTCAAAATGCCTCTGTTCTCTCCAAATACGTCTGCAACATGGTCTTCAGGTCCAACTTATGCAATTCTGACCCCTCCGGGTCCAAAGGTGAAGGTAAAAAGGCTGGAGGTACTGACTGCCAATTAAAGTGGAACTCCGAAGAGACCTTCGTCAGGAGATTTGGAGAAGTACGTAACACAACTCTCTCTAGGAAAAATGTGCAATACGGCGATTTACAGGAAAATCTGCCAATATCGGAAACTCGCCTAGCTGACACCACTGCTGTGAGGAATACCATCTTCAAAGTTAGAAAATATATACAGGTGAAAGCCAGTAAATTAGAATATTTTGAAAAACTTGATTTATTTCAGTAATTGCATTCAAAAGGTGTAACTTGTACATTATATTTATTCATTGCACACAGACTGATGCATTCAAATGTTTATTTCATTTAATTTTGATGATTTGAAGTGGCAACAAATGAAAATCCAAAATTCCGTGTGTCACAAAATTAGAATATTGTGTAAGGGTTAAATTTTGAAGACACCTGGTGCCACAAACTAATCAGCTGATTAACTCAAAACACCTGCAAAGGGCTTTAAATGGTCTCTCAGTCCAGTTCTGAAGCCTACACAAACATGGGGAAGACTTCAGATTTGACAGCTGTCCAAAAGGCGACCATCGACACATTGCACAAGGAGGGAAAGACACAAAAGGTTATTGCTGAAGAGGCTGGCTGTTCTCAGAGCTCTGTGTCCAAACACATTAATAGAGAGGCAAAGGGAAGGAAAAACTGTGGTCAGAAAAAGTGTACAAGCGATAGGGATCACCGCGCCCTAGTCAAGATTGTGAAAAAAAACCCCTTCAAAAATGTGGGGGAGATTCACAAGGAGTGGACAGCTGCTGGAGTCAGTGCTTCAAGATCCACCACCAAGAGACGCTTGAAAGACATGGGTTTCAACTGCCGCATACCTCGTGTCAAGCCACTGTTGACCAAGAAACAGCGCGAAAAGCGTCTCACCTGGGCTAAGGAAAAAAAGAGCTGGACTGCTGCTGAGTGGTCCAAAGTCATGTTTTCTGACGAAAGCAAATTTTGCATTTCCTTTGGAAATCGAGGTCCCAGAGTCTGGAGGAAGACAGGAGAGGCACAGGATCCACGTTGCCTGAAGTCTAGTGTAAAGTTTCCACCATCAGTGATGGTTTGGGGTGCCATGTCATCTGCTGGTGTCGGTCCACTCTGTTTCCTGAGATCCAGGGTCAACGCAGCCGTCTACCAGCAAGTTTTAGAGCACTTCATGCTTCCTGCTGCTGACCTGCTCTATGGAGATGGAGATTTCAGGTTCCAACAGGACTTGGCGCCTGCACACAGCGCAAAATCTACCCGTGCCTGGTTTACGGACCATGGTATTTCTGTTCTAAATTGGCCAGCCAACTCCCCTGACCTTAGCCCCATAGAAAATCTGTGGGGTATTGTGAAAAGGAAGATGCAGAATGCCAGACCCAACAACGCAGAAGAGTTGAAGGCCACTATCAGAGCAACCTGGGCTCTCATAACACCTGAGCAGTGCCAGAAACTCATCGACTCCATGCCACGCCGCATTAATGCAGTAATTGAGGTAAAAGGAGCTCCAACCAAGTATTGAGTATTGTACATGCTCATATTTTTCATTTTCATACTTTTCAGTTGGCCAACATTTCTAAAAAATCCCTTTTTTGTATTAGCCTTAAGTAATATTCTAATTTTGTGACACACGGAATTTTGGATTTTCATTTGTTGCCACTTCAAATCATCAAAATTAAATGAAATAAACATTTGAATGCATCAGTCTGTGTGCAATGAATAAATATAATGTACAAGTTACACCTTTTGAATGCAATTACTGAAATAAATCAAGTTTTTCAAAATATTCTAATTTACTGGCTTTTACCTGTAGAGCTGGTCAAATCTGGAAAAAATAGTGACTTCAGTAATCCATTCAGTACCAATGGTAGGTCCCACCTTGGAAACATTGAACGAATCAGTGGCCGAATCTTGATGGCTGCTTTGAGGAACCTGATAACAAGCTGATCTTTAGCCCAAGGAACCTCAGTTAATGCTCTGAGCACCAAAACTTGCACCTTAATGGTATTGTAGCTGAGGCCTGCATCCAGACCGGACTGAAGAAAAGACAGCACATTCGTCACCGAGGGGGTCTGGAATGAAAACCCCTGTTGGGTGGAAAAGGATTCGAACCTCGGTGATAGGTGGCTTTAGTAGAAAGTTTTCTTGCTGTTAGTAGGGTTGACACCACTGACTCAGTCAGATTTAGACTGTTCAGCCTGTCCATTTCAAAAGCCATGCAGTCAAGGCTAGGTGGGCTGGATTGGGGTGAAACTGGCCGTGCTGAAGATGTAGGTCCCGATTCTGAGGCAATTTGACTGGTGGGTATGCCGCCAGGTGACAGAGGAGGGAGACCCATGGTCTCCTCGGCCAGAATGGAGTAATTACTATTGCCAAGACTTTCTCTTCAATCTTCAAGATTGACCGGAGGATTAAAGTCGTTGGAGGGAATACGTATACCCAACTGAACTTCCATTACTGGGAGAGAGCATCCAGTGCCAGGGCCTGTTGACAGAAGAACCTGGAGAAGAACCGTGGAACTTTACAATTGTCCGGTGTAGCCATAAGGTCCACCTTGGGTATCCCCCACTGATCGAAGATCTCCATGAGATATTTTGTGTTCAACTTCCACTCTGTGTTGCTGGTGAAGTTCTGATTCAGATGGTCCGCCAAGGTGTTCTGCACCCCTGGGAGATACGCCACTGAGAGATCTAGCAGGTGATTTTTCGGCAAACCTGAAGATCTCTGATGCTCTCTGGAGCAGGCGTAGACTTCTTGTTCCTCCCTGTTTCATGACATAAGAAACAGCCGTCTTGTTGTCCCTAAGCAGTTTGACCCTCTTGCCTTAAATGATGGGAAGAAAAACCTTTAGAGCTTTCCTGGCCGCTGCGAGTTCCAGCAGGTTTGATGAACAGGGGACCTGAGGAGGCCATCTGCTCTGAGCATGCCATCCCTGGCAATGCACACCCCAACCCTGTAAACTCGCATCCGAAGTGATCGTGACCCAGCCCCCATGGTTGATGGGCTTGCCCGGGCTAGGTTGTCTCCTCTGCTCCACCACTGCAGATCATTGTGAATAAAGGCCGGAATGTGTATTTTCTGATGTAGCGAACCACGACTCCATTGGCTGAGAAGACCGAATTGGAATCTCCTCGTATGCCATTGTGCCCATGGAACTGCCGGGATACAGGCCATCGGGCTCCCTAAAAAACTCATCCCTCTGTGTACCATGCTCATAGGAGAGGCTGCCATCTTCAAGGCTTCTACTGAAACGTGGATTATCTTGTCTTGTGGAAGAAACACTTTGTATTGGAGTGTGTCGAAAGACATGCCCAAATAAACTAAGGTTTGGCATGGAGTGAGCTGGCTTTTTGCCATCTTTATCATCCATCCAAACTGCATTAAGGTGGTAAGAACTTGATCCCGGTGCCGTAGCAAAAGATCTTCTGATTGAGCAAGGATCAGGACATTGTCTAAGTAATGGAATATTCTTATTCCTCTTTTTCAAAGATAGGCAATTACCGTTAGTAGAACTTTTGTAAAAGTTCTTGGCACTGAGCTGAGCCCAAAGGGAAGGCATCTGAATTAAAAGTGGTTGCCCGCGTAGAAAAACCTTAGAAAGCGTTGATAAACATTCGCCACTGGGATATGGAAATACGCATTTCCGTGGTCCACTGAGACCATCCAGTCGCCCTGACTAATTACTGCTGAAATAGTTTGAGAAATTCCATCAGGAATGGCTGTGGCTTCAGAGAGGAGTTTCCTAAATCTAAGACAGGGCGCCATTTTCCTGATACTTTCTGTATGAGAAAGAGAGGGGAACATACTCCCCGACCCTGCTCTTCCTCCGGCAACGGTACAATAGCGTGAAGAGCTAGTAACTCTGTGATGTATGCCTCCAGTGACGCCCGCTTTTCTGCTTAAGTGGGAATTTTCATCTTCTTGGAGGAAAACTTTGGAACTGAAGACGAAGGCCATTCTGAACTACTTCCAGGACCCAGGAATCCTCTGTTATCCTCTCCGCCCAGATACCGCTGTAGATGATCAGTCTCGCACCTACTGGCAGTCCCTGGGCGGGCTGCCCTTCAAAAGGACTATGTTGTGGATTTTGGAGCTTGGGGGCCTTTGACTTTGAGTTATCAGCAAAGGTGCCACAAGATCGCCATGAAAAGAGTGAAAACTCTCTACCTGGCCGATAGGACCTGGCCTCCTCTATTTGTCCGAAACGACTACGGACGACGCATCCGATCCTGGGGAAGAAGACCAGACTTCCCTCCAGTCACCCGACGAATTGCTTCTTTAGGTGAATGTCGCAGCAAAGTCCGGTTGCAGGGGCCCCTGAGGATGATGCGGTGTCTTTGTGTCAGATATCTAAAAACAAAATCTGCGGTCATGCGCTAGATCCTCCAATTGTTCTCCAACCAGCCTGGAATGCAGCTTCTTACTAGCAGAAACTGTGGTGTGGCTCTGGAACATAGAGTCAACCTAACTACTCTGCATTTATCCGTTGACTGGAAGGTGACCACTACACATACAGAAGCACAGACCTAGCTCTCTGGCACTGTGCATATGAAATAATAATAAGGACAGTGCAAAAATATTCTGTCATAAGGATTTAGATATACTGTACCCTCAGCAGCTGCAGTTCAAATATTTGATGATAGGAATACTTGCATAATAGTCCCTTTTGGAATGGACTTTATCAGCACGGATAGAACATGTGGCTGAGAATTTCTCTCTCTATTCGCTTCCACCTTGCAGGGTTTTAAAGCCAAGTACTCAGGGACAGGAAGTGCATGCATAATATATTTACAGGCGTTTACAAATTTAGACAGTAGAAGGCAGCAGATCCCTACATAAGTAACCACCAATGATCTTTTAAGCTATTTGTAAGGGGGGATTCTTCTAACTTACCACATATGTAAGGAGTGTTCTTCCCAATTACCATCATGGTAGTGTACCATAAGTTGTAGAGAAAATATTTATAGAAGGGATGCACCGATATATTGGCCGCCAAAAATGATCAGGCAAAAATAGGGTTATCTGCATTTTGCAGATAAAAAAAAAAGGTGCCAATAATGGCAATCTGCATCCCATTGACTTCAATGCAAAATTGCGTCCCATCGACTTCAATGCAAAATCGTGTCCCATTGACTTCAATGCAAAAGATCCATCCACATTAATTATATTAATTTTTTTTTAAACTGTCAATTTCAGTTACAGTTTTCAGCCAAG
The DNA here is from genome assembly GCA_037952835.1 of Lithobates septentrionalis. Lineage (NCBI taxonomy): Eukaryota > Metazoa > Chordata > Amphibia > Anura > Ranidae > Lithobates > Lithobates septentrionalis. Next base: position 923,987 of record JBBDGP010000800.1, read on the forward strand.
TGCATCCTGAATTTTTGATTTCGGTTTTGGCACCGCAATTTTCATTTTGGTGCTCCACTAGTTATTAGCAAGAGTTCTTTGAGACTGGAAAGTTATTTTAATGATTTCTTTGTGCTAAAAAGGATGCAGAAAGCTTCCTTAAGGCATCCATACAAAACAAAAAGGGTTGGATTTTGTTTTTATTTTATTTCTGTTTAAATGTGTTTGTATTTAACCCCATTATTAAATCTTAGATTTCCTTAATTTGCCCTGATTAATTCCTTCTTCTCCTTCTCCCCTCAGCTATTATTTTCTTAGAGATTTTTTTTTCTGAGATATGAGATAGGTCACACAAAAAGTGCATTGTGTTCAATGAGTAGATATACTTCTAGATTATCTATGAATATGTGGTAAAGCACAAACACTGAGCAGCACTGCAAAGCAGGAAGCAGAGAACGAGTAAATAATGAGCAAATCTGGCATTTATATGTATAATCAAAAACTACACAGAGACATTACAAGCCTATAAAGAGAGACTTCAGCTCATTTACATCTAGGTGATGATTTTTACATGCATATAAAAAAAAACATTTTAGACTCAATTACACCAGTCTGGTCCATTGTGGTGTATTTAACCCATGCATGATATGTCCCATGTCGCAATGTGCATTGTGCATTGTAGAAATGCATTGGGTTTGTATTTACAATGGTATCACAGGACAGTGGTATGGATTGGCCTAGTATCTCAGATAACCAAAAAAAAAAGCTCCTAGCCCATAACCTAGTCTAAAATAGACCCACCACCACCATCACCTTGGTGCTCTAAGCAGCAGTTTTATGTTTACAGCATTGGGCCCAACATCATTGCCAGCATTGGCTACACCTTACCTTCCCAAAAATGTAAAATGGCCCATGCTCTAAAAGCCTATGGGGAGATACACACTGGAAAAGGCTGTTGCCGGCAGGAAGCTACTCGTAAGTGCCTAGGTGATGGTGGAGGGGGGGGGGTCTTGCTTAAATTAGGTGGCAAGGGAGTCTTGGCTGTTTATCTTCATTTCTGTACCTTTACGCGTGTTTTGAGAATCCAATATTATTTTACATGTAAAAACATTTTAGAAATCTATTTTTATTTAAAAAAAAAGGTCAACAATTTGTCTGGAAGTCCTTGGTCACAAGACAGGCTGCACAGAACTGCTAACTTGTTTGGCAGGTGAAACAGTGAACATAGATGTGCATTTCAGGTTTCACTTGTGGCAGTGCTCTTGCTTGTGCTGTTTGATCAAAAGTTTCTTGACATTTTTTTGGGAACAAACGCAGAAAAGGCCTTTGATCAGGTTTATTGGCCCTTCCTATTCTCAGTCCTAAGATACGTGGGATTGGTACACACAATGGTTAATTGGATTTCTTCCATTTACTCTGACCCCACTGCTCGAGTCCAAGCTAATGGTGTCCTGTCCGATCCCCTTAAGATTTATAATGGGATGAGACAGGGATGCCCTCTGTCATCCCTTCTTTTTGCCCTGTCTCTGGAACCTTTCTTATGTAAAATACGCTTGAACCCTGATATCTCAGGGTGACAGTGGGAGACTCTCAACAGAAGGTGTCAGCATATGCAGATGACATGCTGTTCTCCTTTACAAACTCCCTCATCTCACTACCAAACCTTTTGCACGAATTTAAGATTTATGGTGCACTATCGAATCTGAAAATTAACTTCACCAAGTCCGAAGCCATGGGGGTAGGGGTATCGCAGCCACTTCTTTCACATCTTCAAGTGAGCGTTAACCCCTTCAGATCCGGGCCATTGCCAAATGACGGCAACAGCGCGGATCTAAATTGCCGGGATTACGTCTATTGACGTCGTCCCGTGCACGAGCGGCCTGCGCGCCCCCTGCGCTGGGTGATCAGCGAGACTCGCCTGATCACAGATCAGAGTAAGGGGTCGGTCCCGACCCCTTACCACATGATCAGCTGTCAGCCAATGACAGCTGATCATGTGATGTAAGCAGAGCCGGTAATCGGCTATTTTTCCTCCTCGCACTGACAGCGTGAGGAGGAAAAAGAAAACCCGATCACCGGCGGCCGTGATCGGGACATCAGTCCCGATCACTGCGATCTAATGTGACACAGCAATAGGCAGCAGTGCCGCCTACCAGTGCCCACCAGCGTCACCCATCAGTGCCCACAGTGCTATCAATCAGTGCCCACAGTGCCACCCATCAGTGCCCACAGCGCCACCCATCAGTGCCCACAGTGCCACCCATCAGTGCCCACAGTGCCACCCATCAGTGCCACCCATCAGTGCCACCCATCAGCGCCCACATCAGTGCAACAACAGTGCTGCACATCAGTGCCACCTATCAGTGCCCATCAGTGTCACATACCAGTGCCCATAAGTGCCCATCAGTGCTGCCCATCACTGCCCATCAGTGCCCCCCATCAGTGCCCCCCATCAGTGGTACCTATCAGTGCCACCTATCCGTGCCACCCATCCATGCCACCCATCAGCGCCCATCAGTGGCCATCAGTGCCGCCTTATCTGTGCCCATCAGTACCGCCTTATCTGTCCCCATCAGTGCTGCCTTAACTGTGCCTATCAGTGCCGCCTTAACTGTGCCTATCAGTGCCGCCTTATCTGTGCCTATCCATGCCCATCAGTGCAGCCTATCAGTGCCCACCATTGCCGCCTCATTAGTGCATATCAATGAAGGAGAAAAATTACCTGTTTGCAAAATTTTATAACAAACTATTAAACATGATTTTTTTTTTTTTCAAAAATTTCCATCTTTTTTTGTTTGTTTATCAAAAAGTAAAAACCCCAGCTGTGATTAAATACCACCAAAAGAAAGCTCTATTTGTGGGAAAAAATGCTAAAAATTTCATTTGGGTACAGTGATGGATGACTGCGCAATTGTCATTCAAAGTGCGTCAGCGCTGAAAGCTGAAAATTGGTCTGGGCAGGAGGGGGGTTTAAGTGCCCAGTAAGCAAGTGGTTAAACAAAATTTTGACTTTCCCTCGCTTCTGAAAAAAGGTCAGGATTCTCCTAAATACATGGCACACTGGACATTTGTGGTTTGGCCACTGTAAGATACCATATTTATCGGCATGTAACATGCACAGGTGTATAACATGCACCTTAATTTTAGGAGGGAAGTTTCAAGAAAGAAACTTAAATTTTGAATAAAGAACTTTGAAGAAAAATAAGGGTCAGTGTCCATCAATGCAGCCTCACCATTGCCCATCTGCAGCCTCACAATTGCCCATCAATGCAGCTTGACCAATGCCCATCTGCAGCCTCACAATTGCCCATCAATGCAGCTTGATCAATGCACTCCAAATTGTAGTATCGGCGTATAACATGCACACACTATTTGTACCCGATTTTCAGGGTGAAAAGGTGTTTGTTATACGCCAATAAATACAGTATATAAAAATCAATGACAGGCTGAGAGATGCATGCCATCCTATTTTTTTTTTATGTCAGCGCACACCACTGACCTAATTGTAAGCAAGGGTCATTGCTTTGTCGGAGCTCTACCGCACGTACTCTCTTTAACATATAACCTGTTCATTACTCCCCCAGAAAACCATCAGCTTCCCGGTTTGACTAGTTGGGAAAGAGGCCTAAATTCAGTGCAAACCAACGACACCACATTCTTAGGTTTACATACAAGTCTTCCTTCTGCACAAGAATACAATAGACTAATTTTAAAATTCTGTCCAGGTGGTATCGTACACCATCACAATTACACAAATTCTTTCCCTCAACATCGGACCGTTGCTGGCGATGCCAGGAAGACAGAGGACCACTTTTGCACATTTTTTGGACATGTCCCAAACTTGAACAATTTTGGACAGAGGTCCGTCGAATCATACAAAAAATCACCGTGACCCAGCCTTCTTTCTTCTTCATGCCTCCGCCATTCCGGAGAAAATGTATAAGAAGTCGGTTATCCACCACCTTCTTGGTGCTGCCAAGGCGTGTATCCCTCTTAACTGGAAATCTCCACACCCACCAACCATTAATCTCTGGCTTAGAAAAGTGAAGGAAATAAACAAAATGGAAGACCTTGTCCTTTCATCAAGAAACCAACATGACCGATATTCCAAAACTTGAACCTTATAGAATTTGTTCATCTTCTCTTCTGACGAGGGGCAAGCGCTCTTTGCAAACAATACTGCCAACTGAATTCATTTGGTACCTCTGCTGAGAGACATATGGATTTTGACAGAAATGATTAACTAAATTCCAGACTTTTCAGACACTCTGTGCATCCATGCCCTTTTTACCCTCCCCATCCCTTGTTTACAACTCCCCCCTCCTCTTCCCCTTCCCCTCCCACCCCCAACTTTTCCTCATTTCCTTTCAACTACTCCTTTTTTAATCTGTGATCTCTTTTTCTTCATTTTTTTCTCCATATCCTCATGGCTCCACCCTCTACATCTCTAGATTTTAGAAAAAGAGAAAGCTAGTTGGGCAGGATTCATAGAACCATTTTTTATTTTTTCCACCGACAAAAGGCCTCCTCATTTTTGTATAGATATACTGTTATGTCTTGTAGAGATACGGGCCAGAATCGCATAGTGCAGTTTGACACGTGCAGTTTTAATTTTGTCTCTTATATGATGTCATACTGTTCTGTACTACCGTATATACTCGTGTATAAGTCGAATTTTTCAGCACATTTTTTTGTACTGAAAGTGCCCCCCTCGACTTATACTCCAGTCAAGCACTTTTCTGCAGCAAAAAATTTCATTTTCCGAACCGACTTTGGGGCCCCGTATCTCAGGGCTACTTAGTGCTAGGAACCCCAAATTTGGTATGCAAACCCAGTGGAACTGGTACCATAACATATCCAAAGCTGAAGTTCCTAGCTCTAAGTGGCCCCGAGATACGGGGCCCCAAAATCGGTTCGGAAAATGTCATTCTCTGCTGCAGAAAAGTGCTTGACATTTTCTGAACCGATTTTGGGCCCCATATCTCAGGGCCACTTGGTGCTAGGAACTCCAAATTTGGTGTGCAAACCCAGTGGAACTGGTACCATAACATATCCAAAGCTGGGGTTCTTAGTACTAAGTGGCCCTGAGATACAGGGCCCCAAACCCAGTTCGGAAAATGTCATTCTCTGCTGCAGAAAAGTGCTTGACATTTTCTGAACTGATTTTTGGGGCCCTGTATCTCGGGGCCACTTGGTGCTAGAAACCCCAGCTTTGGAAAGTTTATGGTGCTAGTTCCACTGGGTTTGCACACCAAATTTGGGGTTCCTAGCACTAAGTGGCCCCGACATACGGGGCCCCAAATTCAGTCAACTGTGTCCATCTGCAGCAATGTCATTTCGGGACCCTTTGGGTTCAGAGACCCCAAATTTTGGCTGCAGCTAGGGGGCATCTAGGAACCCTCAACTACCGAGTTTGAAGTTCAGGGGACCTATGGCTGCAAATGGGCACAGTGAGGCATGCAAATGGGCACAGTGATGCTGCAAATGGGCATTGTTGACCCTCTTTTCCACTTACAGTAGCTGTGCATTTCTCACCCTCGACTTATACTCGGGTCAATAGGTTTTTCCCATTTTTTTGTGGTAAATTAGGGCCTCGACTTATACTCGGAACGACTTATACTCGAGTATATACGGTATGTTATACTGTTAATGCTTACATTTCCTCTGCTTTGATGCTATGGATCTTGTTGTTTGATTAAATAAAAAATTCAACAAAAAAAAAGAAAAGTTTCTTGACACTTTTATATTGGATAAAGTGGAAACTTTCTAATTTTATTACATTGCCGTATCTCAGAGCTGAGAGTTAAGCCAACAGAAACAAAAGGTTAACCCTGGCCAGCACAGAAATGTCATGTATAATAATCGTCTCTCCCTGACCTCACCATTTATCTAAACTCACAGCTGACATTTCGGTGTAACAATACAAACTTCTCCCAGGAATTCTAAGAGGTCTCTGCTACAGGGAAACTTTACAAAACATCTTTATTACTGTAGCTGGCAATTGCACTATAATGATTGCACTGAGACATGCTTGTGACATTCTATGGTATCTCTCTTGGGGATTCAAATATCTACTAAAGGATGCACTGACTGCAAATAGGTACCCCTGATAAATCTTTTGGCAAACACAGATGTAGAAGACCAAAATTAGGGATGTCATTCAATGACAAAAGCACTGTCTGGTAAAGTAGCCTTCCCAGGGGGCAGCTGTGATGCCCTGGCTTTGTCACCATACACAGTGTTTTTATCGTTGTGTCTTTCAGGGAAATCTCATGTGGAAATAGCAAGATCTTACAAGAGTTCCTATGAATTGGAAAAATCTCCAATGATCTTGGAGTATTTTTTTTTTTCCAATTAGGCGATGTATACTGGCTCATGTTCAAGGGAGAAAAAACCGAGGTATGTTAAGTGCACAGGCATCAGATTTTTCTGCCCGTTGTCATGGGGGGATTATACCTCTAGAAAATAATGGGGTAGAAAATCCTCTGCCCTTTCAAAAAATGGCTCCTGAGGGAAGAGCACTAGAGATAAGAAAAGTCAAAAAATTGGAGGATACAACAGACTGCAATGGGCAGTAATTTTGTCTTTTTAATGGAAGTGGACCTTCACTCAATAGTGAAAGTACCACCCATCCTCCTTCTCGCCCCCTCCCCTAACAAATTTGAGGCTTTCTTTTTTTAATGGCAGTGGTCACACATCCCCACCGAAAGCCTTCTAGGACACACCATGCATACTGTCTCACTGCCATCACATGATCTCGCACTTGCACAGTGGAGAGCTGACTGTGATTCCTCAGGAAGTCACACACAGCTCCCAAATTGAAGATGGTGGTGCTGGGGCCCTACAGGAGAGAGAAGCAGCTGCGGAAAGACAGCCATAAACTCCAGGGATTGTTGAGTACTTTGTAGGAAGGTGATAAATGTACTTTTCCTAATTGTGGAGTGATGATGTAGGGTGCCCCTTCATAAGGTGAAAGAAGTCAGATTGGGGTCATCTTCCTTGGAGACACTCTTTGATGCCACCAGAGAGAGAGCTGTAAAGAGTTTAGAGTGCTTTCCCCTACCTGGGAGGGGACCATGGGAAACCCTCAGACCCCTTTTACACTGGGGCGGTTTGCAGGCGGTATTGCGCTAAAAATACCACCTGCAAACCGCCCCTAAACAGCCTCCGCTGTTTGTTCAGTGTGAAAGCCCGAGGCGGTGCGCTGGCAGGACGGTGAAAAAAGTCCTGCAAACCGCTTCTTTGGAGCGGTGAAGGAGCGGTGTATTCACCGCTCCTAAACCGCTCCTGCCCATTGAAATCAATGGGACAGCACGGCTATACCGCGGCATTACCGCGGCTATAGCCGCGCTGTACGAGTGATTTTAACCCTTTTTCGGCCGCCAGCGGGGGTTAAAACCGCACCGCTAGCGGCCGAATACAGCTGCAAGAACGACGGTACAGCAGCGCTAAAAATAGCGCTGTTGTACCGCCGACGCCCCCACCGCCCCAGTGTGAAAGGGGCCTCAGATCAAGCCCTTAATAAGAAAATTAAGGAAGGACTGTGATTAATGGTGCAGCACTGTCCCCGTAGGGCTTGCTGAGTGTTGACTTCATAGGCACCTCTTTGGTTACCTGCAGCTGGTTGCCAATGGTTCCCACTTAGTTGCTGAGGATCCCCACATAGGTGCAGAGGGTTCCCACTTACTTGCTGAGGGTTCCCACTTGGTTGCTAGGGGTTCCTTCTTGTTTGCTAGGAGCACCCACTTGTCCCACCCTTACTCCAGCTTACTCAATGACCAGTCCAGGGTATTTTTTTTTTTTTTTTTGTACTTTATTTGGAACTTGGATGGGAGAAGGGATGAGTGGGATACTCCAACTGGAACTATTCACAATAGATTAGGACAACTCTCACTTGACCTCACTGGATTATCTGTGGAAGCAGACACACTGCTTTAACCATACAGCCATATGTATGGAAGGGTTAAGTCTAGCAGCAGATTTGATGCACTACATTATTTTCAGGACACTCTCTATCATCCTCTTTACTGACACCCATCCACTGACTCTTCTAGCTAAAGGGGGCAACCCTCACTTGACATAACCCAAAGACACAGATCTGTACTCGCAGTAGGCAGAATCAGATTTATTCTGGTGTCCCCCTTCTAGTCAGCTCTGCAGGACCACTGGGTTCAGCTTCTTTCTCTCTCTCTCTCTCTCTCTCTCTCTCTAGGCCCCTGGGTCGACCACCCAGGGCCGCACGGCCTGCTCCGTGAAGGAAAGGGCAGCCACCCCTCTCCCTCCTAGGCTCTGTTCCCTGGCTCAAGTAACTCTGAGCACATGTACTCTGGCTTTATATACAGTATCCCACAATGCAATGCAGCACTTTCCTTCTGCCAATTGCCAGAGCTGTAACAAAGCCTGTGCACTCATTTGGCAGGTGCCCTCCCACTGTTCAATATGCCTCTCTATTGGACCAGTGGGGGACAGTCAGAACAAGCTGAGCTACACCTGAGTACAATGAGCAGGCCTAACCAATAGATCCTGCTCCCTGGTAGGCAGAGAGCACTCTAAGTTTGATCATCTTCCCATCTTCCTGGTAAGCAGAAAGACCAAAAACTATACTCTCTTCTAGCACCTACCTAGGAGGGTACTACATCGGTATAAGCACTACCATGTTCTCTTATGCTAATTGAGCTATGCTGCAAAGTTGGGAGCATGTTTATTGACCGATATTTGGAAGGAATGTGACCCAGTATTTGGCTGTTCTGTTTGCATTACTGCAGACTAAAGAAACTAATTTTGGTAGCAAAAAGCCTCTGAGTGATATTCTACTGTGAGCGATGTGCTAAGTACAGCCGATGCCTGGAGTGAGGAGTTATGTGCTTCAATGGTGCAAGCCTAGTTGGCTCTATAGTGAGTGGTGATGGACATAAAAGGAGTTCCCCGCCTAGGCCTCTGTGAGTGTACTCCAGGTGTGACCAGTGACCAACAGGATGAAGAGGGCTAGGACTGACATCTGTGCACATTAAACAGTATATGGGTTTGGGCTGAACATTAGCATGACACCTTGAGACCCTGTATGTAAAGGCGGAGCCCAGCTGTACGTGATAGCCACATGGAAATAAGCTGGGACAGGGACCCCTTTCTTAGTTACAACCTGATTATTAAAAGTCAGCAGTTACAGTATTTGTAGCTGCTGACTTTTTTTCAATTAATTAATTTATTTTTTAAGATGAAGTTTCTCTTTAATTATGTCTTTTAACAAGAATTTAAATGGGGCCATTTTTTACTGACAAAACATAAAAAATATACTGATGGAGCACATTTTTTGCTGACAACCTAAACAATGACAGAAAAAATAAGACAATCAATATTGTCAACATTGTCAAAAAATAAGACAATCAAACATTATATATATATGTATTTTTTTTAGCAGAGGCCCTATAGAATAAAATGGTGTTGCAATTTTGTATGTCACATGATATTTGCGCAGCGGTTTTTCAGACGCAATTTTTTTTGCAAAAAAAAAAACATTATAATGAACTAAAAAAAAAACCATATCACTAAAGTTAGCCCAATTTTTTGTATAATGTGAAAGGTGATGTTACACCGAGTAAATAGATACCTAACATGTCATGCTTTAAAATTGCATCTGCCCATGGAATGGTGGCACACTATGGTGCTTAACCACCCCTATGGTGCTTCTCCGGGCTCTCCCGTATGATCGGTGACCCAGAGAAGGAATCCGCCAGTGCCGGAAGAGAGTCATAGAGAAAACTGAGGGGCAGATGGTCCCGGCAATCTCTATGACTCTCGGAGGCCTGGGCACGACAGTATAACGTCACGTCCAGGCCGGCGGAAGTAAACAAAGCTGGGAACGCAGCAGAAAAAGCTGAGATCATGAATTTTTTTTTTATCTCAGCCTTTCCTGCCTAGAGGAGAGATGTGGGGTTTATAAAGAGGACCTGTCACACACTATTCCTATTACAAGGGATGTTTACATTCCTTGTAATAGGAATAAAAGTGACCACATTTTTTTTTTTAATTAAAGGGAAAGTGAAAAAATAAAAAGATTTAAATAAAATCAACAAAAAAAAAATCGCCCCTGTCCACGCGAGCTTGCACGCAGAAGAAAATACATACGTACGTCATGTCCACATATGTAAACGACGTTTAAATCACACATGTGAGGTATAACCGTGAATGTTAGAGCGTAGCAATAATTCTAGCCCAAGACCTCCTCTGTATCTCTAAACATATAAGCTGTAAAAAAATTAAAAGCGCCGCCTATGGAGATTTTTAGGTACCAAAGTTTGGCGCCATTCCATGAACGTTCACAATTTTAAAGCGTGACATGTTAGGTATTTATTTACTCAGTGTAACATCACAGTATATAAAAAAATGTAACTAACTTTACTGTTTTTTGTTTTTTTTTTTATTCGTGAAATGTTTATTCTTCAAACGCGTTATAAAAATATATATATATATATATATATATATATATATATATATATATATATATATATATATATATATATATATATAATGTTTGGGGGTTCTGAGTAATTTTCTAGAAAAAAATTGATGATTTTTACATGTAGGGGTGAAGTGTCAGAATTGGCACGGATTGGAAGTGGTTAAAATTCTCCATAGGCTACGCTTTAAATGTCTTTACGCGTTACCAGTTTAGAGTTGCACAGGAGGACTGGTGCTAGAATTATTGCTCTCACTCTGACGTTCGCGACAATACCCCACGTGTGGTGCATTTACCGTTTACATATGCTTGCAGGAGTAACGTATGCATTTGCATTAGTGTGTGAGCACGGTGGCACAAGGCGCTTTTATTTTTTTTTAATTATCAATTATTTTATACAAAAAAAAAGTTTTTTTGCATTACCTTAATTGGTATCACAAGGGATGAACAACATCCCCTCAGCTTGGGCTGTGACACGTCCTCTTTATGGAGAGATCTGGTGACCCCAAATCTCTTCTCTAGCCTCCCTTGCAGCCGATCAGACACAAATCGGTCTGATCGGCTGCTTTCCTGGCCGCTGGTGGCCAGGTAAACAAAGAGGCAGAACCAGAAGTGATGACATAACTCGTCGCTCCCATTCTCTAGGGTTTCAGAGAGAAGAGAACGAGGTCAGTTCCTTTCCCTCTGTTTAGGGCAGCCATCACCACTGTTCGCATCGCTCCCGGCCTCCGCGATTGTATAGTAGAGCCCCTAGTTAGCCACTCAGATCACTTCTGCATGAAAGAGAATCACTGGCTGAAAATATCCATACTGGAATGATGTCTGTAGGTGCAGGCATCATTCCGGTATCACCATTGAGACCAGGGAATGTCCTCCCAGCAGGAAGTGGTTAAACAGGATAAACACCATATAGGAAACACTGAAAATACCCATAACAAGTAATTTGCCTGGTTTACACTTAAAGGGGCTGTAAACCCTCATTTTAAAAAAACAAACATGTCATACTTACCTCCACTGTGCAGTTTGTTTTGCACAGAGTAGCCTGATCATCCTCTTCTGGGGTCCCTCAGTGGTGCTGATGGCTCCTCCCCGCATCGAGTGTCCACGTTGGAGAGGCGCTGTCCTTGGTGGATACCCATGCGGGCACGCTCCCGATTCCCGCATCTGTGTCCATTCACACAGAATGCAGGACTCTGCCCCGCCCCCCTTTGCGCCGTATCATTGGATTTGATTGACAGCAGCGGGAGCCAATGGCTCCGCTGCTATCAATCTATCCAATCAAGAAACGAGACACCAGGTAGAGCCAGTGTGCTTGTTCCCGGCCAGAGAAGGATCGGGGTCAGGTAAGTAAAACAGGGGCGCAGGGGTGCTGCAGCACCACAGAAGGTTTTTCACCTTAATGCATAGAATGCATTAAGGTGAAAAACCATGAGGGTTTACAACCCCTTTAAAAAGTCAACACAGTATGACAAATTACTGTATCAGTACTTGATATGTACAGACAGCTGTAAAAATTACAGGTTTTTACAAACTAAGTAAATGTACTGACAGTTGGCAACCCTGGGTTCAAGTGAAGGTCTGCTTTAACTTTTTGGTTTTGGGTTAAGATGCGCTTTAAATTTGCACACAAACAAGCAAGGGTCATTACATTTTTTTTTCATGAAAAAAAAAATCACTATTGCTTTATGTAAAACACCAGGAATATAATTTATTATAAGAGAAGAAAGTAAAATGTCTTCTGTGGTCATAATGATGCCTTATCTGCCATTTATTATGACCATGGCTTCATGCAAAACCTTTCCACCGATAAAATCCAAGCAATACTTGCCTAATGACTAGTGACAGGACAGCTGAATCTATGCAAAATACAAAGTGATACAGGAAATATGTGGGATGATTTAGGTAAAAATTAGGACGTTTCACATGCCTGCTAGACAGACAGACAAGGCTACAGGAGTTGCGCTGTACAGCACAAACTTTAATCAGTTCCCACGCACTCAAAGAATATGAAGTTCTGGAGACAGACAGGCTTGTATAAATGACATCCAAGAGACAAAGGATATCATAAATAAAGTAAAGTGAAAATGTATACACTGATAAAACAGGTCTATTTTTACTGCATGTTCTGCCTCTACTGACAGCTGAAAATGAAGTGTCTATCTCACAGTATTCCAAATAGACAGAATAATGACAGCCCTAGTCCCCCTGCCTCTGGAAGTAGTAGAGTTGTGTTTTGTTTTTTTTCTTTAGAAGAAAGTTCACTCTGTATTGCCTGTCCTGCTGCCATTATATACTCTGGCACTTTGGGTTAGATCAATAGGTATGGGTATCGCCTCCATGAGGAAGATGAAGAAAATGGCAAGGTCTTTAACGGTTTGGATATTATTGACCATGGCCAGATCAAGATAGATCCTGTCTCCCCAGTAGCAGACTATTATAGTGACCCCATTGCTAAGTGCACCAAATAAAAAAAAAATTGAGATAACGGACTCCGATGCTATGTATCTTGCTATTGCATGCCACAGCACATACAGTACATAGAGGCTGATGTAAGCTCTTTAATTCCCACTCTCTAATGTCACAGCTCTCTAGCAATCCCTAGGCAGCAGCTGTGAAAACTTCCTGTAAAAATTAATTTTGCTACCTATATCCCTATATATAGCCAGTCAGGAAAGGAGGACTGTTTTCATAAGTTTTGAAGGTAAAGATATCAGATATCAAGCAATTGTGCTGCAGGTTTGAAAATTACTTGCAAAGTTATTGCCAGACTTGCCAGGTTTCACAAGTTTGTTCCACATTGCATGACCAGATTAACTTTCTTTGCAAACATTCTGCAAGTCTGCTGCAAGTTCTGGTTCAGCTATGTTGTGCAATAGTCATCCCACCACAGGGGTCACTGTGGCTGAATTTCCATGTTGTAGACTTGCAGAGCTCTTGATGTAGACTCCCCACTGCAACTTTGCTCTTGCTAGAGATTTGCCACACAAATTTGCCACAAATTGGAAAAGTGTCAACTAGAACTTGCTTCAAGTGCTCTGCAAGTGTACAATTTGCTAGTGAAAATGTTCAGACTTACAATTCAACACTACCACAAATTTGTGTTAAGTTATCCTTGCTATCCGGGATAATTTTTACACAGTTTTCACAGAAGCTATTTAGGAATTGCTAGAAAGCTGCGACATATGAAAGAAAACCACAAAGACTTTACAACAACCCCTCTGCACAGGTACTGTGGGATGGGATAGTAAGAGGAATGATATGGATCACTTAACCTCTTTCCGTCCACGCTATAGCCAAAAGGAGACTACAGAGCGGAACTACTTTGCTGGGAGGGCGTCCATAGACGTCCTCCTGTGCTCGAGCGGCCTGCGCACCCCCTGTAGGGTGCGCGGCGTGCTCTGTGATCAGGGAGTCTATGAGACTCGGCTGATCACAGATCGGAGTAAGGGGTCGATCCCGACCCCCTACCATTTGATCAGCTGTCAACCAATGACAGCGGATCATGTGATGTAAACAGGGCTGGTAATCGGCTATTTTTTCTCCTCACGCTGGTAGCGTGAGGAGAAAAAAAAAGCCGATCACTGGCAACTGTGAGAGGGACATTAGTACCGATCATGGAGAGCCTCTGTAGAGGCTTCTGTGCCCACCTGTGCCACCTACCAGTGCCCACAGTACCACCCATCAGTGCCAACAGTGTCACCTATCAGTGCCCACAGTGCCACCTATAAATGTCACCAATCAGTGCCTCATCACCAGTGCTGCCTATCAATACCACCTACCAGTGCCCATCAGTGCCACCTACCAGTGCCCATCAGTGCCACCTATCAGTGCCCATCAGTGACATCTATCAGTGCCCATCAGTACCACCCATCAGGGCCCATCAGTGCCGTCTTATCAGTGCCTATCAGTGCAGCCCATCAGTGCCCATCAGTGCAGCCCATCAGTGCAGCCCATCAGTGCCCATCAGTGCAGCCCATCTTTGCCCATCAGTGAAGCCCCATCATCGAATATTAATGAAGGAGAAAAATTACCCGTTTGTAAAATTTTATAACAAGCTATGAAACATGTTTTTTTTTTCAAAAATTTCTGTCTTTTTTTGTTTGTTTAGCAAAAAATAAAAACCCAAGTGGTGATTAAATACCACCAAAAGAAAACTCTATTTGTGTGAAAAAAATTATAAAAATTTCACTTGGGTACAGTGTTGTATGATCGCGCAATTGTCATTCAAAGTGTGACAGCGCTGAAAGCTAAAAATTGGTCTGGGCAGGAGGGGGGTTTAAGTGTCCAGTAAGCAAGTGGTTAAACCCCTCCCCAAAGAAAATAATTTGAGCTAATGTATCCAAGTGTCAGCAGCCCCCGCCCCCCCCCCCCCCCTGCTCACCTGTCAGAGTGGTTTGTGGCTTGAGAGCTGCGGGCTGTGAGTCTCTATCTGTCAGCTTGCTCTCTCTTGCTCCTGCCTCCTCTCCCCCTCCCATCGCAATGACATCACTGCCGCACATGCGTTACAGTCACACTCACACCTTAATACAGAACTCAAGGCGGTGACATCACCGGCTGCTGAAATTGTGAATATCTTCTAAACAGCACACGTTTAGGAGATATTCACTGTACCTACATGTAAGCTTTAGTATAAGCGTACTTGTAGGTACAAGTTTTAAGAGGGAGTTTACTACCACTTTAAAGTAGCGCTAAATGAAAAACTTGGATAGAGTAAGGGTGAGTTATAACCCCTGTCAGTTTCTTTTGCCATCTGTGTCATAATGGGGAGATTTCGCTTCACTTCCTACCTCATAGCCAAAACAGAAAGTGAAAGGAAATGTGTCCAAAGTAAAGGAGTCCTTGATTGTCATGAGGGTCACTGGAACTAGTGTTCCAAATGGAATATTTCGCCTCTATTACTGTTCTCATGACAACAAAAAATTGGGATTTTCTTTCACTTTCACTTTTCGTGATAAGAGTAAAAATTACAAATATAGAGGGTGAATGGGGACACAAACAGAAATAAAAACCTGACAGGAGTTCTAATCCCTCCTCACTCTATCCTAAGCTAAAAAAAATGCCTTTAGTCCAGGGTCAGCAACCAGTAGATCATGGACAGGTGACTAGTAGATCATGGTCTGGGCTTGCTGAGCAGCCATCCCAGAGCATCAAACAAAGTGCAATGCAGAGGGAGTAAATGCAAAGTTGGAGCTCTAGTAGGGAGCATGAGCCGCATAAGCTGATGCCTCCTCTGTAGTTCCGGCTCCTGTCCCCTATGCAGTGATACCTACTGCACTCCACCTTTAATCCCGGCTAGCGGTCTCCAGAGTGGTGCCAACAGCAGGGAAGAAGAGATCTTCATGTCAGTGTGAAGCAATACACTGGGCATAATTGTATAGGGCTGCTTTCACACTGATTTGCTGCAGTTTACCCACGCCTACCTGCAGCTTTCCTGTGGGTTTGTTGCGCTTAGCCATAGACTTCTATTACTGTATATGCTGCAGGTTTGGTGCACTTTTTGAAAGCGCACCAAAACTGGTGCAGGAATTTTAGTGTGCTTTCAAAAACTGCACCACGCCTGCAGGATATAATAGAAGTCTATGGCAAAGCACAGCTAAACCAGGAAATTTGCAAAGGCACTGCACCCAGGGTGTGGGTAAACTGCATCACATCAGTGTGAAAGCAGCCTTATAGGGGGCTCAGAATAGTAAGGGCTCATGCCCAAGTGCGGCAGGCACTTCTGCTCCCCTAAAAAGCAATCCGAGTGTGTGTGACAGGTGGTGAGGAAGCTATATGTTGCCTCCTCACCGCCTGATTTAAACCCATGATTGCTGTGCAATGCATGCGATTGCTACACGTTAGTACGGCAATTAGAGGTTTAAATCAGGTGTGAGGAGGCGACACTGTGTCGGGTGATCTTTGACTTCTCTCATGTTGTTCAGGTTGATCTCCACCTCTTCAGCTCCGGAAGGTTTTACCCACTTCCAGGCCATTTTTTGTAATACGGCACTGCATCGTTTTAACTGACAACTGCGCGGTCGAGCGACACTGTACCCAAATAAAATTGATGTCCTTTTTTTTCCCCACAAGTAGAGCTTTCTTTTTTTGGTATTTGATTGCCTTTTTTATTTTCTGCCCTCTAAAACAAAAAAAAGACAGACAATTTTGAAAAAATATTTTTTACTTTCTGCTATAATACGTATCCAAAAAAAAAAAAAAATGTCTTTATCAATTTAGGCCAATATGTATTCGTCTACATATTTTTGGTAAAAAAAATCCCAATAAGCGTATATTGATTGGTTTGCGCAAAAGTTATAGCATCTACAAACTACGGGATAGATTTAGGGACTTTTATTTATTTATTTTCCTGGTAATGGCGGCGATCTGCGATTTTTAGCAGGACTGCAACATTGCGGCAGACAAATCTGACACTGAGTGACACTTTTTGGGGACCAGTGACACCAATACAGTGATCAGCACTATAAAAATGGACTGATTACTGTAAAAATGGCACTGTCAGGGAAGGGGTTAACACCAGGGGAGATCAAAGGGTTAAATGTTCCCTAGGGAGGTGCTAAGTAACTGTGGGGGGCAGTGTCACACTGAAGAAAAAGAGAGATCCGTGATTCAGCTTAGCTGAATCAGAAGATCTTTCCTTCCCTTCCTGACAGATCCGCCGTTTGCCTTGTTTACACAGGCAGACAGCTAATCCGCCTCTCCTGTGAATGATCAGCGGGTTGCGGCCACCAGACCCGCTGATTGGCTCCCATTGTGTCCAATCACAGCAAGAGCAGCATATGCATGCCCCCTAAACCGCGTTCACGAAATCATGTACAGGTACGTGATTTTGTGCATCTGGGCGCCCTCCTGCAGTAAATGTACCTGGGGCGGTCCAGAAGCGGTTAAGGTTGCCTACCCCTGCTTTAGTCAATGTATCAGAGTAATTTAAAGAAGAACTCCAGCTTTTCCTCCCCCAAAACAACAGATGCATTGTGCATGTAAATGAATCACAACCCCACTGTCAGTTTGTGTGCAACTTCCCTCCTTTAGGTTTCTGTGTCTGTGATGTCACTCCTTGCTGAATTTCAGCATTCTCTGACTTCCTGTTTCCTTCTTTTACCAATCCTGATACTACATGTCCCATGATCCTTTGAGCCTCTGTAGTTTTAGGGTGAGCTGCGGAACTTACTTTTACCAGTTCTGGGAGCTGATATGGGTGGGTCCTAGGGTTACTGTGGGAGTTTCTGGGCCTTCATGTGGGCAGTGAAAGGTGTAAATTTCTCATATCTCCTCTTGTCTTGCTAGAGAATAATGGCTTACTGCAAGACTACAGAGGAAGAGCTATGGGAGGTTATTGTGAAGGTGTTTCCTTCATATGTAAATGAATCACTTTACATAGATCAGGACCCTGGGAGGGCGGGATCTGAGGGGTCGGTCTCTCCCTAGTCACACTGGTCGGCATTTTTAACTGGGCAGGATGGAATTATAATTGTGATCCATTCAATCCTGCCCATGAGCAGCACAGCTAGCTTTCAGTACCGGCTTTGTATGAAGATGTTTTCTATTTGATTTTGAATAATGCTGGGATCTGTTAGGTGGGACTTGGGAGGTTTGGGCTCTTCATGTAGGTGTGACTGGGTGGAACTGAATACTAATTAGGATGTATTCATTCGCACCCACCATCAGAGCTGTGAAGGAAGAAACATCATTTGCAAAGTCTGTCTCTAGCTGCTGCAAGAAGTGGCTGTGGAAGGGACAGAGTCTATTAGCATGATATACAGAGTGTCACATGATACAAAGCCACAACTAAACCCAGAATATATCTGGGGATCTGCAGACAACAGATAAACATGGCACAGAGGTATGATCTGTGCTGGGATTGATCATTCCATTTAGTTCCAATGAAAAGAAAGCTGGAATTTGACTTTAAAGCTTTACCATGTATCGCATGGTCAGACCAAACAAATTAGGATTTAATGTAATATGCATTTTTAAACACTTATTTTTTGTATGTTTTTTAGGAGAATTACTTTCACTGATTGGTGGATTCTGGATTTTTGCACTTGGGACTTTACATATATTTATGGGCACATTAATATGATTGTTGTTGAATTTATCATTTCTCTCACTTTGATAATTGGCTTTTGTGACTTGTGAAGGGTTCATATCAATCACTTGCCGCTGCAAGCAAACCCAGCAAAATACTGGCATGCATTAAAAAGGGGATTTACTCCAGAGATAAAATGATAATTCTCTCACTCTACAAGTCTCTCTGAGTATGCCGTCCAGTTCTGGGCACCATTCCTCAGGACAGATGTGCTGGAGCTGGAGAGAGTCCAGATAAGGGCAACAAAGCTATTTAAGGGAATGGAGGACTTCAGCTATGGGGAAAGACTAGAAGCATTGAACTTATTCTCTTTGGAGAGGAGAAGCTTGAGAGGGGATATGATAGCGATATACAAATACCGTACTGGTGACCCTAGCATAGGGTTGCCACATCATCCCTTTAATCCAGGACACATATTAATTACACAGGTTCTGTGGCCAATTAAGGTGGTAATTAAACTTTCTTGGTGCTTTATCTGCATTAAATCAGCCTCAGAACCTGTGTAATTAATATGTGTCCTGGATTAAGTGGATGATGTGGCAACCCTACCCTAGCATACGGAAAACTTTTCAGTGAAAGGGAGTTTAAAAAGACACACGGCCATTCACTGAAATTGGAAGATAAGAGGTTTAACCTTAAGCTGCGTAGCGAGTTCTTTACTGTCAGAGTGGTAAGGATTTGGAATTCTCTACCACAAGCAGTAGTATCAACAAGGAGCATTGATAGTTTCAAAAAAACGATTAGATGGGCACCTTTGTGATCACAACATATCGGGATATACAATGTACTATTTATATAAACACAAGCACACTCACACACACAGGTTGAACTGGATGGACTGGTCTCTTTTTTCAACCTTACCAACTATGTAACTTAAAGTGACAGCGCAACATATTTATGTTATTTTATTAAGGTATATTTATCTTTGTGTTTAAATATTGATGAGTGCTGCTGTCAAGTGTTTATGTTGGTAGAAGCACTTTTAGTGTGGGATAAACATTGTTTATTTTTTGCAAAAATCTAAGATTTGCATGAATTGAATTGTAAATGTTCTTATAACCATTCATTTTTAGGCTATAATAATAGTTTTAATGCAAAACATTCATCTGACAGTTGGAAAATACAGCCCAAAATGCCCAAGGCACCCTGAAGCTCTGTAAAGTGTCTTTACATAGTAAATATTTCTAAGTAGCAGTGACATTAATTAGATTTATTACTGGCAGTGTCAGGATGGTTATAAACTCCTACTGCTGTCCTTGCAATGCATGCTGCTTATATATGATCCACAAATGGGGTAATTATGATTCAGTCTATATATGAGAACTATCCTGTGTGTATATTAAAACAAAATAATAAACCAAACAGGCAGCCGTTGTCCCTTTTGATAGATTGAATACATGGAATCACCTCTTCTGTGTGTTTTGGTCTCATTTGCAGAGATAGAATATCAAGAAATAATTAGTCTTAATAAGCAAGAACTCAAAGCCTATACACGGAAGTACACTTTGTCATACTCTTCTCACCCCAGGGGCTATATTTATGTCATTAGGAATCATCATTACTGGATTCTACATCATTATCTTTTAACCTCCACAAACACTTTAGTATGTGCGTGTTACATAGGGCTGGATGAAAGTAGACAGTGTTCATTACTTACTTCCACTCATCTCACTTAAAGAGACACTCTGGGCATACATGAAAAAAATTCCTTTTGAACTCAATCAGGGATATGGTATGACTGCTGAACGATTCATCTTGGTATTGATCTTATGTATGCTACTGTCCAGCTAGCTCCAGTGAATCCCTAAGCTTCTTGTAATGCGTAAAAGATAATGTAGTAAAGCTGTTTATATAGCCCAGTGGTGGTCAACCTTCTTGAAATGAGGGGCCTCAGGTGCATCCCTCGATATCACCAAAGGGCCACATATTAAATCCAGCGAATATTCAATGTTAGAGACAGCAGGCACACAACAGGATACAACATCTATGGGCATGATACAAGAGATGGCCAAAGACTGCAGACATGATATGGGAGATGGTCAGAGGCTGCAGACATGATACAGGAGATGGTCAGAGACTGTGAACATGATAAATGATTTGGTCAGAAACTGCAAATATAATACAAGAGCTGGTAAGAGACTGAGGACATGGTATATGGTATGGCCAGAGACGGCAGGCATGATACAGGAGATGGTCAGAGACTGCAAACATAATATAAGAGATGGTTATAGACTGCGGACATGATACAGGAGATTGGCAGAGACTGCAGACATGATACAAGAAATGGTCAGGAACTGCAGACATGATAAAGGAGATGGTCAGAGACTGCAGACGTGAGATGTTCAGAGACTGCAGACATGCTGCAGGAGACTGTCAGACTGTGAACATGGTATAGGAGTTGTTGGGGACATACTTCAAGAGACAGGCATAGACTGGAGACATATTACGAGAGAGACTGCTAGAAATCAGGACTATAACATGGCAATAGAAAACACAGATTACTGATGGATTACTGAGATGGATACAGAAAACAATTCAAAGGCTTTATCACTGTGCTAGAAGAGCAGTGAAGTCTATTAAGAAATGGAAGGTATTTGGTACAACACAGAGCCATCCTGGATAAGGACGTCGCTCCAGACTGGATGAAAGAGCCAGGAGGAAACTGGTCAGAGAGTATCAAGAGGCCTACCATCGATCAGATATCAGAACAAACAAAAAAAACCAACACAGCGAGACACTATATATAATAAAATAAAAAGCCGCGCATTAAAACATAATAAATCAAATTAAATGAAAAAGAACTGTTTAAAAATGAATAAAGTCCTTGTGAGTAAATGTCCAACAGCAAGAAAGTGTGAATACAAAAAATTCCTCAATAGTCCAATAACTGACAGTAGAAGTTCAGGTAACCCAAAATTTCTGTTAGATGAAATGCTTACCAGATAGCAAGCCTGGTGAGACAGGTGGCTATAAACCCAGCCTGGGCCTTTGGGGAACCAATCCCGGTATGTACTGGACGAATCGCTCTTGTAGACCGAATAGGATCCACGAAGGTTTTACACAAAAAAAATTATATTAACATAGCGTAATACTGACACAAATTACGTGATATAAAAGAGAAGGAATTAAAAAAAAAAAAAAATTATATTGTGTGACACTCCACCAGTGACAAAATCATGTAAGATCATAGACCATCCAATGCCTATAGGGCTAAATGGGGTTTAAAGTGAGTGACATGCAAACCATGCAATAAAGTGGACATCTCCTATATGGAGAACCAGTGCAAAAAACCTTCCTAAAAAGCCCCTTACCAGATGTTAAAAACAAAAGAACATGTAATTAACCACCGGATGATGAATGGAAAGAGGGGTTTCCAAAGCCGCTTACCAGAAGTTAAATAGAAATGAGCATATAACTATCCACCGGATGATAAATGGAAAGGAATATCCAGAATGCAGCAAACCACATAAAAATCCTGCTTACCAGATACCAGACTCTATATAGGCAGACTGATACAACCACAGAACCGGCTTCCTGGCATGGAGCTGCGTGGATCCATCATGACATCCATATCTCAGACTCCGCAGTATACATATAGTAAAGAATAGTGGCAATAGTGTAATACGTTTAAACTAGTTTATTTTTTAAAAGAAGTAACACTTACAATATAGCGAAATAAAAGGACACTGCCGGCCGGCATGCAAACAAACTCCCGTCCTCAATATGGCAACGTGGTGACGTCAGCACGTCCCTCCCAACAAGACACTATATATAACACATATATAACCAAAAAAAAACCTCAGTTTTTAATCAATCCACTAATACATTTTTTTTAAAGGTCGAATTGGGAATATAAGCGCTTAAGCACTTCTTTTTGCACTTATATATTCTTTATTGTATTGGGTGTAGCATATTTGTTCCTATTGAGCTCACAGATTTTCTTCTAAAAAATAGTAATCATAGGAAATCATATACACCTGCTACCCCTCCACACTAATTGAGTGAGTACCAATGATGCTTAAATACTCCCCATATGCATGTGATCTCTATCCCCATGACTAAGTTCTGGGGGGCGGAGAAAAATGTGTTGGGGGTGTGGCCTGGTCGGACACCAGGCTGAGGTTGCCACTCCATCCACCTCCATAGGATTCTCTAGATGTGCAGCATTCAGGGGGTAACCCCTCTTTCTTTCGAGCTATTACAGGAGCCAGGATGGACTCCATCCCCTGCCGGCACTCTCAGCAGCAGATGCAGATGCATCCATTTGTACAGCCCCCCCTTCACCGAGCCAGAGCGGCACACAAAAACTAACCGGTCACAGTGAAGTCTCTTATTAGGAATTTGAAGGTATTTGGTACAACAGAGACCCATCCTGGATAAGGACTTCGCTCCAGACTGGATGAAAGAGCCAGGAGGAAACTGGTCACAGAGTACCAAGAGGCTTAAAGCAACTCTGGAGCAGTTGCAGGAATTTATGACAAAGAGTGGTCATTGTGTGCATGTGACAACAATATCACAAATTTACAAACTGCCTTGTATGGGAGGGTTGGAAGAAAAAAGGCCACATGAAAAAAAGGTTTTATGGTCAGATGAAGCTAAAATTGAATTACATGGCCTCAACACCAAATGATATGTCTGGCAGAAATCCAATATAGCTTACCATCCAAATAACACCATTCCTACAGTAAAGCATGGCGGTGGTAATATCCTGATTAGGGATGAGCCGAACACCCCCCGGTTCGGTTCGCACCAGAACCTGCGAACGGACCGAAAATTTGCACGAACGTTAGAACCCCATTGACGTCTATGGGACTCGAACGTTCGAAATCAAAAGTGCTCATTTTAAAGGCTAATTTGCATGGTATTGTCCTAAAAAGGGTTTGGGGACCTGGGTCCTGCCCCAGGGGACATGTATCAATGCATAAAAAACTTTTAAAAACGGCCGTTTTTTCGGGAGCAGTGATTTTAATGATGCTTAAAGTAAAAAAAAAAAAAGTGAAATATTCCTTTAAATATCGTACCTGGGGGGTGTCTATAGTATGCCTGTAAAGTGGCGCGTGTTTCCCTCGCTTAGAACAGTCCCTGCACAAAATGTCATTTTTAAAGGAATAAATCTCATTTAAAACTGCTTGTGGGTTTAATGTAATGTCGGGTCCTGGCAATATGGATGAAAATCAGTGAGACAAACGGCATGGGTACCCCCCAGTCCATTACCAGGCCCTTTGGGTCTTGTATGGATATTAAGGGGAACCCCGCACCCAAATTAAAATAAGGAAAGGTGTGGGGCCACCAGGCCTTATATACACTGAACAGCAGTATACAGGCGGTGCAAACAAGACAGGGACTGTAGGTTTGTTGTTAAGTAGAATCTGTTTGTAATTTTGAACGGGTACATTTTTAACGTGTTTAGCTCCAGCCAAAAAATCTTTTTTAAGCTTTTTGGAAAACATAGGGAATGTTATCACCCCTGTGACATTTGTTTTGCTGTCTGTCCTCCTCTTCAGAAGATTTCACCTCACTTTTTGTCCCAATGACAAATGTTTTTTGAAAATTTGGGGTTTTTTGTGGAACAAGGATTGGAAAGCATCAGTGGAAAGAAGAAATGTTTTTCCCATATTAACTCTTACAGGAGAGAATTTCCCTTCCTAGGGGTAGATTTCATCTCACTTCCTGTTGTCTCCTTCCGTTTGCAAGTAGGAGTCGTTTGTAAGTTAGATGTTTGAAAGTAGGGGCCTGCCCTATATACTCAGCAGAAATTTGGGCCTTAGGTGTTGTTGTGGCCACAACACTGTAAGCCCTCACAGGGCCCTGCTGTGAAATATTAGATCAAGAATTGTAATTACATGCCCCTGTTGAACAGGGGCAGAAAAATTTGGCCTTTGGTGGTGGTGGTGGTGCTGGTGCCACAACACTGTAAGTCCTCACTCGCTCTTGGTGGGCACAGAAATGGGCCCTGCTGTGAAATATTAGATCAAGAATTGTAATTACATGCCCCTGTTGAACAAGGACAGACAAATTGGGCCTTTGGTGGTGGTGGTGGTGCTGGTGCCACAACACTGTAAGTCCTCACTCGCTGTTGGTGGGTGCAGAAATGGGCTCTGCTGTGAAATATTAGATCAAGAATTGTAATTACATGCCCCTGTTGAACAGGGGCAGAAAAATTAGGCCTTAGGCACTGGTGCTGGTGCCACAACACTGCAACCCCTCACAGACACTCTAGTTGGAACGCAGGAATGAGCCCTGCTGCAAAGTATTGCATCAAAAATTGTAATTACACGCCCCTGTTAAACGGGGGCTGAAAAATTGGGCCTTAGGCACTGGTGCTGGTGCCACAACACTGCAACCCCTCACAGATACTCTAGTTGTAACGCAGAAACGAGCCCTGCTGCAAAGTATTGCATCAAAAATTGTAATTACACGCCCCTGTTAAACAGGGGCTGAAAAATTGGGCCTTAGGCACTGGTGCTGGTGCCACAACACTGCAACCCCTCACAGATACTCTAGTTGTAACGCAGAAACGAGCCCTGCTGCAAAGTATTGCATCAAAAATTGTAATTACACGCCCCTGTTAAACAGGGGGTGAAAAATTGGGCCTTAGGCACTGGTGCTGGTGCCACAACACTGCGAACCCTCACAGATACTCTAGTTGTAACGCAGAAACGAGCCCTGCTGCAAAGTATTGCATCAAAAATTGTAATTACACGCCCCTGTTAAACAGGGGCTGGAAAATTGGGCCTTAGGCACTGGTGCTGGTGCCACAACGCTGCAACCCCTCACAGATACACTAATTGGAACGCAGAAACGAGCCCTGCTGCAAAGTACTGCATCAAAAATTGTAATTACACGCTCCTGTTAAACAGGGGCTGAAAAATTGGGCCTTAGGCACTGGTGGTGGCGCCCAGAACCAAAAATGTTCTTACAAGCTATCAGTGTGATCATTGAGGAGGAAGAGGATAATTACTCAGGGGTAGTCACTCAGCATCAGCATAGGCAGTCTTTGAAGGGATCTGAGATTTAAAAAAAAACTATTCGGTTACATCAGCATCAGGTGCTTGGTAGCTGGTGGTGATCCAAGACTGATTTTTATGAAGGTCAGTCGATCGACCGAGTCGGTGGACAGACGCACCCTGTGATCGGTTACAAAGCCTTCAGCAGCACTGAATGTGCATTCCGAAAGAACGCTGGATGCAGGACAGGCCAGTAGCTTAATTGCATACTGTGCAAGCTCTGGCCAGTGATCCATCCTCAAGACCCAGTAACCCAGAAGATTTTCGGTGGGAAAGGTGTCCAAGTCAGATCTTGCCCCTAGGTATTCTTGCACCATGTAAAACAGACGCTGGCGATGGTTGCTGGAACCGATCATACCTTGGGGCTGCGGACCAAAAAATTGTCTGAACGCATCGGTCAGACGGCCACCTTCTCCACCGCTCCTTCTTTGACTGACCGAAGCCTCAGCAACACGTTGTCCAGAAACAGGAGTTTGTAACCTCCCAGTCTCTGGGAACGTGTTGCACAGACCTTTCTGCAAGGCCTCCCGAAGATGTTTCATCCTCTGCTCCCTCTGTGATGGCAAGATAAGGTCCGCAACCTTACCCTTGTAATGTAGATCAAGGAGGGTTGCCAGCCAGTATTGGTCCTTCTCCTTGATACCACGAATACGAGGATCCTTACGCAGGCTTTGCAGGATCAGGGAGGCCATGCAGCGTAGGTTTGCTGAGGCATTCAGTCCGGAGTCCTCTGGGTCACTAAGGATGACATGGTCCGCAGCCACCTCCTCCCAGCCACGTACAAGTCCATGTGTTTCTTGGGACTGATCCCTTAAAGACTGCTGCTGATGCTGAGTGCCAGGCTCCACCTCCATACTGACACAATCTTCCTTCTCCTCCTCCTCCTCCTCCTCGTCCTCTTCCTGTGTGATCGGCGGGCACGCAGGAACACTGTCTGGATAAAAGGGGCCTTGAGAGCTAAGGAAGTCTTCCTCTTCCTGCCTCTGTTCTGCCTCAAGTGCCCTGTCCATTATTCCACGCAACGTGTGCTCCAACAGGTGGACAAGGGGGACAGTGTCACTGATGCATGCACTGTCACTGCTCACCATCCTCGTGGCCTCCTCAAATGGTGACAGGACAGTGCATGCATCCCTGATCATGGCCCACTGGCGTGGGGGAAAAAAAACAAGCTCCCCTGACCCTGTCCTGGTGCCATAGTCACACAGGTACTCATTGACGGCCCTCTGCTGCGTGTGCAGCCGCTGCAGCATGACCAACGTTGAGTTCCACCTGGTGGACATGTCACAGATTAGGCGGTTCTTGGGCAGGTTAAACTCCTTTTGGAGGTCCGCCAGCCGAGCACTGGCATTATATGACCGGCGGAAGTGCACACAGACTTTCCTGGCCTGCCTCAGGACATCCTGTAAGCCCGGGTACCTGCCCAAGAATCACTGCACCACCAAGTTAAGGACGTGAGCCAAACAGGGCACATGGGTCATTTGTCCCTGTCGGAGGGCAGAGAGGAGGTTGGTGCCATTGTCGCAAACCACCATTCCTGCCTGTTCCTGCCTGTCGCAAACCACCATTCCTGTTGGCGTGGCGTCAACCACCTCTGAACCTGCCCCTGCAGAGCTGACAGAACCTCTGCCCCAGAGTGGCTCCTGTCCCCCAAGCACATGGACTGCATGGCATCTTTTGGCCTGCGTACTTGCGTAGCCCCTTGAACGGCTATGGAGCACCGCTGGTTCTGAGGAAAAAGCACAGGAAGAGGCCATGGAGGAAGAAGAAAAGGAGGGGGTGGAGGAGAGAGGTGTGTCACAATCATCAGTAGCGGCATTTTGGAGGCGTGGTGGCGGAACAACCTCCTACACTACTGCACCTTGTCCTGCATCCTTCCCAGCTGCCAGCACAGTCACCCAATGCGCCGTGAAACTTAGGTAACGTCCCTGTTCATGCCTGCTGGACCATGAGTCAGCGGTAATATGCACCTTACCGCTGACCGCCCTGTCCAGCGAGGCATGGACATTGCCTTCCACATGCCGGTAGAGAGCTGGAATCGCCTTCCATGAGAAAAAGTGGTGTTTGGGTACCTGCCACTGAGGAAGCTCACATTCCACAAACTCACGGAAGGGGGCAGAGTCTACCAACTGAAAAGGCAGCAGTTGAAGTGCTAGCAATTTTGCCAAGCTAGCATTCAACCGCTGGGCATGTGGATGGCTGGGAGCAAACTTCTTTCGGCGGTGCAGCAGCTGGGGCAGGGAAATTTGCCTGGTACAATCTGACGTCGGTGTACAAAAAGCAGATTGCCCACAAGTACTTGGCTGTGACACACCTAATTCTACACCTTCATTCCTCTCAGTGCAGGTCTCAGAGAGGACTGAAGGTATAGTGGGGTTGGAGATCTCAGCTGATGAGGAGCAAGGAGAGGTCCTCTTTGTTCTTTGGTGTGGGTCTTTTAGATACGCTTGCCAACGAACTGCATGGCAGGTCAACATATGTCTGGTCAAGCATGTGGTACCCAAGCGGGAGATGTTTTGGCCACGCGAGATACGCTTGAGACATATGTTGCAAATAGCAGCGGTGCGATCTGACTCGTCTCAAAAAAGGCCCACACCAAAGAACTTTTTGAATAACGCGCAGAGACTGCAGCGCCCTGCACATGTGGAGCTTTGGGGTGTGATGCAGTCAGTGTGCTGCCCTTAGGCTGGCCCCTGGAGGGCATCCTGCCTCATTGGTGATGTGCAGCCTCCTCCTCCTCTCTCCTATCAGGCACCCACGTTGAGTCAGTGACCTCATCATCCCCTCCCTCCTCATCACTGGAGTAAACCTGGCAGTATGCTGCAGCAGGGGGAGCATGACTGACAGATTGCTGTCCTTCTTGGGCACCCCCTCTGTCCGTGCTCATTTTACTGCCTTCATCAAGCTCAGTATCATCATCAAAGCCTTCCAAACGCTGGGCATCCTCCTGGAGCATGTACCCAACACTGTGGTCAAACAGGTCGAGGGACTCCTCAGAAGGACATGGTGGGGCTAGGGAAGGAGTCACTGATGACATTGAGCCGAGGGAAGAGGCCGCTGCTTTGCCAGACAAAGTACCCTGAGCATGGGTGAGAGAGGATGAGGAGGATGAGGACGGCTTGGTCATCCACTCATCCAAGTCTTCCGCATGTTGCGGCTCAACACGGCCAGCTGCTGAAAAAAACGCCAAGCATGTCCCACGGCCACGTGCTGATGAGGATGCACAGTCTCCACGACCAGCACTAGACACAGAGTCTGCTTGCCCTCTTTTATTGGCTTGTGACTGTCTGCCTCTCCTTCTTGGCCTTCCAGACATACTAATGGCCTGTAGCTGCACTAAGCTGGGATATATATATATATATATATATATGTACTGATACTGCAGCTAGCAAAATCAACTGCCTGCCTGTAGTATGAGAACACCACCAACCTTCTACAGGTAGCTTTAGGTGAACACTGTGCAGAGCTCGCCAAAAAATAACTTGCAGCTTATTTAGCTGCCTGTGGTAGTGATAGGATCAGGAAAACACCACCAACCTTCTACAGGTAGCTTTAGCTGAACACTGTGCAGAACTCGCAAAAAAAAAACTTGTAGGTTTAGCTGAACACTGTGAGGAGGACGCACCACACTAACTTGTAGTTTTAGCTGAACACTGTGAGCAGGACGCACTGAACTAACTTGTAGCTTTAGATGAATACTGTGCAGAGGTCTCACTACACTAACTTGTAGTTTTAGCTGAACACTGTGAGCAGGACGCACTACACTAACTTTTAGCTTTAGATGAACACTGTGTAGAGCTCGCAAAAAAATAACTTGTAGGTTTAGCTGAACACTGTGAGGAGGATGCACCACACTAACTTGTAGTTTTAGCTGAACACTGTGAGCAGGAAGCACTGCACTAACTTATAGCTTTATATGAACACTGTGCAGAGGTCTCACTACACTAACTTGTAGTTTTAGCTGAACACTGTGAGCAGGACGCACTGCACTAACTTGTAGCTTTAGATGAACACTGTGCAGAGGTCTCACTACACTAACTTGTAGTTTTAGCTCAACACTGTGAGCAGGACGCACTACACTAACTTGTAGTTTTAGCTGAACACTGTGAGCAGGACACACTACACTAACTTGTAGCTTTAGATTAACACTGTGCAGAGCTCGCAAAAAAATAACTTGTAGGTTTAGCTGAACACTGTGAGGAGGACGCACCACACTAACTTGTAGTTTTAGCTGAACACTGTGAGCAGGACGCACTGCACTAACTTAAAGCTTTAGATGAACACTGTGCAGAGGTCTCACTACACTAACTTGTAGTTTTAGCTGAACACTGTGAGCAGGACGCACTGCACTAACTTATAGCTTTAGATGAACGCTGTGCAGAGGTCTCACTACACTAACTTGTATATTTAGCTCAACACTGTGAGCAGGACGCACTACACTAACTTGTAGTTTTAGCTGAACACTGTGAGCAGGACGCACTACACTAACTTGTAGCTTTATATTAACACTGTGCAGAGCTCGCAAACAAAATAACTTGTAGGTTTAGCTGAACACTGTGAGGAGGACGCACCACACTAACTGTAAATAGTCTAGCTGCCTGACTGTGGTACTAATAGGATAAAAAGAACACCAGCAATTTTCTTCAGGTAGCTGTAAATACTGTAACAAGACAAGCCTGCCTGTCAGTAAGAAGATAACAGGAACGGATCTAGCTAAACTGAATACAGTGTATATATATATATATATATATATATATATATATATATATATATATATATATGCAACACCTGGGATGCATATATATACACAATACACTGTGCAGCTAACTCACTGATTGTCCTGCCTAATCTAGCTAACTCAAATGAAATTACACTGTCTCTCTGTCTATCTATCTCTCTCTCAACGCCGGAACACACACTACACAGGGCCGCAGTGCAGGCGGCCTTATATAGTGTGGGGCGTGTTCTAAACCCCCTGAGCCATAATTGGCCAAAGCCACCCTGGCTTTGGCCAATTACAGCTCTCTCTACCGACAGCGCTGTGATTGGCCAAGCATGCGGGTCATAGTGCATGCTTGGCCAATCATCAGCCAGCAATGCACTGCGATGCCGCAGTGAATTATGGGCCTTGACGCGCCACACGAATTTGGCGCGAACGGCCCATAACGTTCGGAATTCGGCGAACGACCGAACAGCCAATGTTCGAGTCGAACATGGGTTCGACTCGAACACGAAGCTCATCCCTAATCCTGATATGTGGTTGTTTCTCTGCAGCAGGGACTAGAGCACTTGTCAGGATAAAAGGACACATGGATGGGGCAAAATACCATCAAATTCTTGAGGAAAATCTGCTGCCCTCTGCCAGAAAGTTGTCAATGGGAAGAAGGTTTACCTTCCAACATAACAATGACCCAAAGCACACAGCAAAAATGACCACACAGTGGTTGAAGGAGAAAAAGGTGAACGTTCTTTCATAGCCTAGTCAGAGCCCAGCCTTAAACCCCATTGAAAAGCTGTGGAATGACTTGAGTATTAACTGAATATTAACTGAACTTGAATAGTTTTGCAAAGAGGGCACATATTGCAAAATCTAGATATGCAAAGTTATGCCACATACACACGACCAGACTTTCCGTCAGAATAGACTCCGACAGTCTTTCAACGGGACTAGAAAAAGGGAGTTCAGTAGCCAATAGCTGCCCTTGCGTCAATTTTGGTCCATCGGAAAAGCATACAGACGAGCGGTTTTCCCAATAGGAACTGATTCTGTCAGAAAGATTTGAAACATGTTCTATTTCTAGGTCTGTCAGAATTTTAGAAAGAAAAAGTCAGATGAAGCCCACACACAATCAGAATGTCCGACGGAATGATTCCATCTGACCTTTTCTGCCGGAAAGTCTGGTCATGTGTACTCGGCATTAGTAGTGATATATTCCAACAGACTAAAGGCAGGAATTATAGCAAAAGGTGGTACAACAAAATACTGACACAAGGGGGGTGATCCTTTTTCCAACTCAGTGATTCTGTTTTTGAACTTTTTGAATTTTTTTTCTGACATGTTGGTGTTAGAGTATATCTTTCACTTGGATGTTATAAGTTGTACTAAGTAAATACGGATGGATAAAGCAAAAACTGTCTCTGTCTTCATTTCAGGCTGCAAAGCAAAAAAAATTGTGATTACTTTAAAGGGGAGTGATTCTTTTCTATACCCACTATTTTTGAAATTATTCTTATGTCCCTTACACACGGTCGGATTTTCAGACGGAAAATGTGTGATAGGACCTTGTTGTCGGAAATTCTGACCGTGTGTAGGCTCCATCACACATTTTCCATCGGATTTTCCGACACACAAAGTTTGAGAGCAGGATATAAAATTTTCCGACAACAAAATCCGTTGTCGGAATTTCCAATCGTGTGTACACAAATCTGACGCAGAAAGTGCCACGCATGCTTAGAATAAATAAAGAGATGAAAGCTATTGGCTACTGCCCCGTTTATAGTCCCGACGTACGTGTTTTGCGTCACCGTGATCAGAACGATCGGATTTTCCGACAACTTTGTGTGACCGTGTGTATGCAAGACAAGTTTGAGCCAACATCCGTCGAAAAAAATCCTAGGATTTTGTTGTCGGAATGTCCGATCAATGTCCGACCGTGTGTACGGGGCATTACTTTACAGCATTTCTTCACACCTACCTAAAGCCTACCTAAAACCTTATATATACAGATAGAAATCGTTCAATTTTCCCTGCAAAGTGCTGTGGAGAAAATATGAGCGTAATATAAATCTGTAAATAAAATAGATATCCTAATGAGATGTGCTGTTTGTTTTACTTTTAGGCAGTATATGTGCCAATTCTGCAGCAAATTAAATAGAGAAGGAGAAGCTAAAGGTCATCTCTCAGAACATTAGGCATGTTAGGTTGAAAGAGAAGAAGAGCTGATATTTGCTGATAGGGGTGGATGTAAAGGAAGCCAGTTCCCTTGGATACAAATACCAAAGGACAACTTACTGTCATATCTTTACATAAAAAATGCTTTTGGCATTGATGGAAAACTTTTTAAACTGCGCTCACTTTTTTGCAGCCAGATCTTAACGGCGAATTCCACTTTTGTTAAAAAATTTATATAACATATATAATTACCATACAACTTTTTTATGTACTGTTAATATAATATGGTATGTAAAGAAAATGGTGCTATTTGAACACTAATTTAAAGCGGAGTTAAACTGTATCTGAGAACCACAAATAGAAAACGCTATTTAATTCATTTTCGTTTAAACTCACCCATCTATCTATGCCTCCATGCTGTATTTTATTGAGAAATAACCTTAGAAAACACCCCCTTGCATTTCTAGCCATCTTGAGTAAGGGCAGATTAATTATTCATGTAGCATTTACTTCCTGGAATCCATCTGCCCTTAGACCAGGCATGTGGACAGGAGGGTGTGCTTAGCCAACTAACCCCCCTCCTCCAGATGAAAAAAAAATAATGTCCATGAACACTCCTGATATTTATAACATCATTTTGATCTAGGCCAGAAACCTAAAAAATACAGTGCCTTGAAAAAGTATTCATACCCCTTGAAATATTTCCACATGTTGTCACGTTACAACCAAAAACATAAATGTATTTTATTGGGATTTTATGTGATAGACCGACACAAAGTGGGACATAATTGTGAAGTGGAAGAAAATTGCTAAATGGTTTTCAAATTTTTTTACAAATAAATATGTGAAAAGTGTGGGGTGCATTTGTATTCAGCCCCCCTGAGTCAATACTTTGTAGATCCACCTTTCACTGCAATTACAGCTGCAAGTCTTTTTGGGGATGTCTCTACCAGCTTTGCACATCTAGAGAGTGACATGTTTGCCCATTGTTCTTTGCAAAAAAGCTCAAGCTCTAGCAGATTGGATGGTGGTGAGCATCTGTAAACAGCAATTTTCAAGTCTTGCCACAGATTCTCAAATGGATTTAGGTCTGGAATTTGACAGGACCATTCAAACACATGAATATGCTTTGATCGAAACCATTCCATTGTAGCTCTGGCTGTATGTTTAGGGTAGTGGTCCTGCTGGAAGGTGAACCTGCGCCCCAGTCTTAAATGTTTTGCAGACTCTAACAGGTTTTCTTCTAAGATTGCCCTGTATTTGGCTCCATCCATCTTCTCATACACTCTGACCAGCTTCCCTGTCCCTGCTGAAGAAAAGCATCCCCACAGCATGATACTGCCACCACCATGTTTCACCGGGGGGGGGGGGGGGGGGGTGGTGTGTTCAGGGAGATGTACAGTGTTAGTTTTCCGCCACACATAGCGTTTTGTTTTTAGGACAAAAAGTTCACTTTTGGTCTCATCTGACCAGAGCATCTTCTTCCACATGTTTGCTGTGTCCCCCACGTGGCTTCTCGTAAACTGCAAACGGAACTTCATATGGCTCTCTTTCAACAATGGCTTTCTTCTTGCCACTCTTCCAGGCCAAGGCCAGATTTGCAGAGTGCACGACTAATAGTTGTCCTGTGGACAGATTCTCCCACCTTAGCTGTGGATCTCTGCAGCTCCTCCAGAGTTACCATGGGCCTCTTGGCCATGGGCGTCCGCAGAACTTTTTTCAGGGGGGGGCATAATTTTTATATTTACACTATTGAATGCACCAAATTATTTATACACACATGATCAAGGCACTACAAGTGAGTTATAAAAAGAAAACACATGTAGAATCTGCATTTGGTGTTAACAAAGTACAAATAAAATATATGATAAATGTATTTATTTTGGAATGTATTAACTTAAATATATACACACATATATATATTTAGAAATAAATACCTGTTATCATCCAAATTTGAAAATAAAACGTATAAACTTTAACTGCAAACATCTGCACTCTTGCTTAAATTTAACAATCACATTTTTCAAAGAGTATTTTTTTTGTACAATTTTTGTTCACTGGTTAGTGATCTCTAAAAAGAAACTGTAAACGTCTGTGGTCCTGTGCAAATTTATCAATTACTTTGTCAATCAACTGTTGTTTGTTTTCAGCAATGTATGCTCATCATGCACAAACCAGATAAGCGATCATCTGCCATTGTCGATCTCAGCCAGGTTTTCACCCTTCTCATTGTGCTGAAAGACCTTTCCACTGTACAAGTGGTCACTGGTAATGTGAGAGCAATGAGAATTGCTTGCTGGACTGACGGAAAAAAATCTGTGTGGTTTAGCAAATCCAGAAATCCATTGTCAAACTGCTCATCCTTCGTTGACCAGATCTCAAACCATGTGACTGCTTCGGCTTCCAGGTTTTCAATGCCGTAAATTTCTTTGATGTCTGCAATATGGCATTTGTATTGCTCAAGTGTCATTTTTGCCATTTGTTTTGGGTAAAGTGAGAACAGACTGAAATTTTTCTTGTTTTCATTGCCAAATCGGCTTTCTAATGATGCAATGATTGAGTCCATGTATGGCACATAGATAGACTGGCGATAGTATTCTTCCACAGAAGAGGAACCAAAATTAGAACGAAATACTTGCCTGCCACACTGTCTGGGAACACAAAGTTCGATGTTCAATTTTTCTGCCATTGTTTGAACATTTGAAAAAATTTCCTTAAATTGTTCTTCTGCATTTCCTCTGTGATCGCGGAACACAGTCAGAAGGTCTTGCACGTGATTACACACGTTGAGAATATCAAGCTGAACAGCTTGGAGAGCCTGGCTTACTGATTCCAATCTTGATGAGTAATTTGAAATGATGGTCAAGCAAAAGAGGAAGCTCACTGTGCTTGAAGAACATTGCAATTGATATGCATCCTGACGTGTTTTCCCTGATGCTGTAGTGACCAGTAAGCCTAATTGATTAAAAATATCTTCAAAGTTTGAGCTAAAAATTCGAATGCTTTTGTATTTGGCTGTCCACCTTGTTTCACTCAGCAATGGCACATTAGGAATAAGAGATCTTCTTTTTGGACTCTCACGGAAAAACTTAATGATGGCTTTCACTGTGCCAATAGAATTCCGTATATCAGGAACAGCATTCAGGTCATTAACAACCAAATTGAGTTTATGTGCAGCACAGTGAGCAAAAGCAGCTTTAGGATATTTTCTCTTTATTATGGCTTGAACGCCACCTTCTTTTCCTGCCATTGTAGAGCATCCATCATATCCTTGGCCACAGAGTTTTTCTAAGTTTAATCCAAATTTAGAACATGTTTCCATAATCATATTTGCAATTGAGATGGCATCCATTTCTTTTAAGGTTGCAAATCCAAGGAATTCTTCTCTGATGACAGCTACGGTGCTGCTTGTGTCTACAAAACGTACTCCAAGTGACATCTGTTCTTTTCCAGAAATGTCAGCACTTTCATCAGCAATTATAGAAAACCCATTTGACATGTTGACTAAGGATACCAGATCTTCTCGTAATGTTTCTTCACATAGTCTAATCAATTCATTTTCAACACAAACTGATGTATAACGTGCATTAACTGGTGCATTTTCAAGATGGTTCTTTAGGATCACATCTCCTGCTTCAATGCGAAATTGGTACAGACTTTGCACGTTTCCAGTTGTACTTTGTTTCCCACGTAAAGCAATGTCATGTGTTCCACAAAATAAGATAGTAGACAAAATTGGAAATAACTTTTTCCGATTTTCTTCAACTTGCCTTTTCACAGCGCTGTCTATTTGACAAACAATACTTGTTTCAGGTTTCTTCCTGATCTCCAAAAAATTTGTTGCATCCACTTGTGCATTTTTATGCCAAGACGTTGAAACATGGTTCCGTGCACCTTCATGGAAATCTTTATATTTTGTGAAAGGCCTAGTTATGAATGCTCCTTGTATCCCACGATGAACTGGCTGTGGAAAAACTGTACAATACTTGCAAATCGCACCTTTCAGTTGTGGAGAGTAGCTAAGCCAAGGTGAATATTGATTAATCCACACCTGACGGAAAAAGCGTGGTCCGGTTGAATCTTTCTTAAAGTCATAATTTTCTGGTGGATTATATGTATTTATTAGCAGATTGTATTTAAGGTCATCCGTTAGTTTTGTGGATGAATTCAAATAAAATCCAATGTCATTTACAGGAGCATCAACAGGAGCATCAACATGGCTACATTCTGTTGGAGCTGGAACTGGACCTGCAGAACTGCTTGTACTTGATTCTGCCTCTTGTTCGCCATGTCTAGATTCTTGTGTTGCTCCCTTATCAGATTCTACATCATCCAATTTGCGTTTTGAAAAAAATTTGCGGATATCCATTTCTAAAAAGAAATGGGGATCATTAAGTACTCTACTTATCACCTGGCTACATCACTAGATTGCACCCAAAAGACTTGCCACAGCACCAGCACTATAGATATAACCCCACGGCACCAGATCCACAGCACTTGAAATAACCCCACAGCACCAGATATAGATTCACTGCACAAGATAAAGATCCAGAGCACTAGAAAAACAGCACCACCAGCTATAAAACCACAGCACAAGATATAAACCCACAGCACAAGATATAAACCCACAGCACAAGATATAAACTCAGAATGCAGGGTTCAGGAGTGCGTTGCTCAAAGAATGCAGGGATCAGGAGTGCATTGCTCTCAGAATGCAGGGATCAGGACTGCATTGAGCTCAGAATGCAGGAATCAGGACTGCATTGCGCTCAGAATGCAGGGATCAGGAGTGCATTGTGCTCAGAATGCAGGAATCAGTCTGCATTGTGCTCAGAATGCAGGGATCAGGAGTGAATTGCGTATAGAATGCAGGGATCAGGAGTGCGTTGCACTCAGAATGCAGGAATCAGGACTGCATTGTGCTCAGAATGCAGGTATCAGGAGTGCATTGTGCACAGATTGCAGGAATCAGGACTGCATTGCACTCAGAATGCAGGGATCAGGAGTGCATTGTGCTCAGAATGCAGGGATCAGGAGTGCATTGCGCTCAGAATGCAGGAATCAATCTGCATTGTGCTCAGAATGCAGGGATCAGGAGTGAATTGAGTATAGAATGCAGGGATCAGGAGTGCGTTGCACTCAGAATGCAGGAATCAGGACTGCATTGTGCTCAGAATGCAGGTATCAGGAGTGCATTGTGCACAGATTGCAGGAATCAGGACTGCATTGCGCTCAGAATGCAGGGATCAAGAGTGCATTGTGCTCAGAATGCAGGGATCAGGAGTGCATTGTGCTCAGAATGCAGGGATCAGGAGTGAATTGAGTATAGAATGCAGGGATCAGGAGTGCGTTGCACTCAGAATGCAGGGTTTAGGGGTGTGATATGCTCAGAATGCAGAGTTTAGGAGTGGGTTGCGCTCAAGAATGCAGGGATCGGGGGGGGGGGGGGGGGGTGATATGAAGGGTGCTACAGGACACTGCTAGGGGGGTGACCCTGTGCCCATAACAGTGTCCTCTGCCCCGTTCACATCACCTCCCCCCCCCACACACACACAGTGGTGTCTTCTGTCCCTCCTTTACCCTATAGCAGTAACCTCCCCCCTACCTGTTTCCACAGCAGAGGCTGGGAGGCAGCACAGTTATGGACATAGGGCGGGAGCTGGCAGAGTGACTTTTCATATTAGCAAGCTGGTGATTGGTTGCTTAGAACCACCCTGTGTGCTAGCAACCAATCACCAGCGGTTTAACATAAAAAGTTTGTTCCGCCAGCTCCTCTTCCCGCCCTCCGTCCTGAGCTGTGTTTCCTCCCGGTCTCCGCTGTTCACTGATGACAGTGGTGGAGGAGGATAGAGGCGGGAGGGCGAGAGAGACCATAACATAGATGGCATGGTGGAGTTATAGTGAGTACTGAAACATTTTCAGTCTTGTGGAGGAAACCTGGAGAATGGGCTGTAATAACAATAACAAGACTTTTTAAAAACCACAAAAAAATTTAGTAAAGTAATGTAAAGGCTGTTTTCATCATGATCAAAATATGGTCATAACAGATCGTCATGTATTGCTATACATTGCAAATTTGCAACATAAAAAGATGTACATTCTCTAGGCTATATTTATATGGACTGGTACGCCTGGCCTGAGCAACTTCCAATACAATGTGGAGCTGAATGATCTCTTATATAACACATATATCTTTCAAGCCTAGAGAATGTACATCTTTTTATATTGCAAAACATCTGTTATGGCAGTGGTGGCTGGTGCTAAAAGTTTTTGGGGGGGCGCAAAAAATGTTTAAAAAAAATCATCAATTGCAGCCACTGTGCCCATCAAATGCTGCCACTGTGCCAAACGCTGCCACTGTGCCAAACACTGCCAGTGTGCCAAACGCTGCCACAGTGCCATCAAACGCTGCCACTGTGCCATCAAACGCTGCCAATGTGCCATCAAAACGCTGCCACTGTGCCATCAAACGCTGCCACTGTGCCATCAAACGCTGCCAATGTGCCATCAAAACGCTGCCACTGTGCCATCAAACGCTGCCACTGTGCCTTCAAACGCTGCCACTGTGCCATCAAACGCAGCCACTGTACCATCAAACACTGCCACTGTGCCATCAAACGCAGCCACTGTGCCATCAAACGCTGCCAGTGTGCCATCAAACGCTGCCAGTGTGCCATCAAACGCTGCCAGTGTGCCATCAAATGCTGCCAGTGTGCCATCAAACGCTGCCAGAGTGCCATCAAACGCTGCCAGTGTGCCATCAAACGCTGCCAGTGTGCCATCAAACGCTGCCAGTGTGCCATCAAACGCTGCCAAAGTGCCATCAAACGCTGCCAGTGTGCCATCAAACGCTGCCAGTGTGCCATCAAACGCTGCCAGTGTGCCATCAAACGCTGCCAAAGTGCCATCAAACGCTGCCAGTGTTCCATCAATAGCAGCCACTGTGCCATCAAACGCTGCCAATGTGCCCATCATATGTTGCCAGTGTGCCCATCATGATTGGCGGAGAGGCGGTTTAGTGTTAGGAAAGTGAATAGTCATTCCCTTTTCTAACACAGCTGAGTGACCTGCGAGCGCCAAGCATGGCGCTTGTAGGTCACCATTTTTGACGCCTATTAGAGCCTATGGCTCTAATCAGGTGCTTAAACACCCCCCGCCGATGTAATTCAGGCGTCCTGCGCCTGAAAAGGGGCCAGGTGCCTGAGTAAGGGGTGGCAGCGGCGGCCATAGATAGATTCATGCAATGCATGAATCTATCTATAGGTGATAGAGGGGTGGCAGGAGAGAGGGGGCGGCGCTCCCGTGCGCCCTTAATGCACGGGCCGCCATTGTGTTGTGGCCATATTTTGATCTTGATGAAAACAGCTATACAGACTGTATAATACAGTCTGTATAGCTGTTTCCATCAAGATCAAAATATGGCCACAACAGTTCCAGTTGTATTGAAATACCAAAAAAATTGTACATAGTGGTATACAGGCACTGCTGTTACCTGTGGTTCTTCAGGGTAGGATAGGATAGTCCAGGCACTGGCAGTCACTCAGGCAGGGTATTCCCTGTCTTCCCGGGCACAGGTCACGACTCACGCAGCTGTGACCTGTGGGAGGAGCCGGCGCCGCGCCGGCCGGATCGGCATAGCAGCAGGCAGGCACAACATATTTTACAAAGGCAGAGGCAGCAGCAGCCAATCGAGCGGCAGAGGCTCGAGTGGCAGAGCCAATCAGATGCTCGGCCAGGGGTAAGGAGGGAGCCAGGGAGGGACGGTCACGCACGGCACAGCAGGTGCATGTAGTCTGAAAAGACAGCCCCAGCAGCAGCTGAGCCAGGCTTTAGAAAAAACACCACGGCTGCCGCGGATGCGGCCGTGGCGGCCGTTGCAAGCCAAGACAGGGATTTTTAACACACAGATTCCAGGGGGGGGCAAATGACCCCCCTTGCCCTATGGTGCGGACGCCCATGCTCTTGGCTGCTTCTCTTATTAATGCTCTCCAGCCTGTCAGATTAGGTGGAGGGCCATGTCTTGGTAGGTTTGCAGTTGTGCCATACTCTTTCCATTTTCAGATGATGGATTGAACAGTGCTCTGTGAGGTGTTCAAAGCTTGGGAAATGTTTTGGAAAAGTGAACAGCTTAAGATGATACACAGGGATGAAACAAATCTCCCTACATAAGTTTTACATTCATATCTTCAGCTTTATATATTCTTTAGAAAGTGCACATCGTGTTAGAGATTTTCTCTTCCTGTTCAGCACTGGGAGTGGATTCTTGGCATACAACCAAGACAGCTGATTGGAGGAAAGACACACACCCCCTCTCCACATAGGCAGAGACTTGCAGAGCTGTGCTGTGACAAGGCAAGCTCTCTGCTAAACTATTTATAGCAACCTCCCTGAACACAAATTTCAGGCTGGTTTTATCTCGGTTGACAGAGAACTTGTCAGAATTTATCATGCTGATAACAGAGCAACGAGACAGCAGAAAGACACAGGATTCAGTGCTTTGGAGAGAGATAAGAAAACACTACAGATATACAGTGCCTTGAAAAAGTATTCATACCCCTTGAAACTTTCCACATTTTGTCATGTTACAACCAAAAATGTGAAAGTATTTTATTGGGATTTTATGTGATAGACCAACACAAAGTGGCACATAATTTTGAAGTAGAAGGAAAATGATAAATGGTTTTTAACATTTTTTACAAATAAATATCTGAATAGTGTGGGGTGCATTTGTATTCAGCCCCCCTGAGTCAATACTTTGTAGAACCACCTTTCACTGCAATTACAAAACTGCAAAAGGAAAGAAAAACCTAAAAAAAAAAAAACTTCCTGGGAAACTGTGTTCAGTTATACCGCAGAGGGAAAAGAAGAGT
The DNA here is from genome assembly GCA_037952835.1 of Lithobates septentrionalis. Lineage (NCBI taxonomy): Eukaryota > Metazoa > Chordata > Amphibia > Anura > Ranidae > Lithobates > Lithobates septentrionalis. The sequence goes on from JBBDGP010000800.1 coordinate 965,274, forward strand.
CTACTCCACATATGTCAAACACAAGGCCCGTAGGAATTTGTGTTGTGGTTTAGGATGCGGTGGGGGTGCCATTAAGAATTATTGGCAGCCAAGCATGTTTTTAAACTGCTGCGGACCAGGCATAAAACTTTGGCACACTTTTTGTTGTGATTCACCATTCCCAGTGATTACTCAGGCTGCAACATTGCAACTTTGTTGGAAGTCACATGAAGACAGGCCGCAGCAAGGGCAGATTTGTGTCAGATATTTGTAAATATAACCAACAACTAGCCACCAGAATTTATATGATGGTGTAAACTCTGAGCCAGCAAATCAATCCAGGAATTAAATGCGATATATATATATATACACAGGCATACTCCACTTTTAAGTACACAATGGGGTTTATTTACTAAAGCTGGAAAGTGCAAAATCAGGCTCACTTTTGCCCAATGAGCTTCTAATGCCGCGTACACACGGTCGTACTTTTCGTCTACAAAAGTCAGACAGCCTGTCCGACAGACTTCCGGCAGACTTTCGGTGGACTTGCGGCGGACTTGCGGCCTACTTTCTAACGAACGGACTTGCCTACACACGACCACACAAAAGTCGGTCGGATTCGTACGTGATGACGTACACCGGACTAAAATAAGGAAGTTCATAGCCAGTAGCCAATAGGTGCCCTAGCGTGGCTTTTTGTCCGTCGGACTAGCACACAGACGAGCGGATTTCGGGGTCCGTCGTAGTTACGAAGTAAAGTTTTAAAGCATGTTTCAAATCTAAAGTACGTCGGATTTGAGGCTAAAAAAGTCAGTTGAAAGTCCGGAGAAGCCCACACACGATCGGATTACCAGCCAGCTTTAGTCCGTCAGCGTCCGTTGGACTTTTGTAGACGAAAAGTACGACCGTGTGTACGCGGCATAACACCAGCTTATTCAATTAAGCTTTGGGAATAAAACCTGGAAGCTCATTGGTTTCTATGCAGAAGTGAGCCTAATTTTGCACTTTCCAGCTTTAGTAAATAAACTCCATTGTGTACTTAAAAGTGGGGTATGTCTGTATAAATATGAAAGGTTGTTTGGGTTATTTAGAAGTAAGAGTGGAACAGTGGGCTATAAGGCCCCTTTCACGCGATCGGACCATTCAGGTCCGCCTGTCAGTTTTGACGGCGGACCTGAACGGGCGCTCCATGTTAGCCTATGAAGCGACGGATGTCAGCGGAGACATGTCCGCTGACATCCGACCCCGTCCGATCCGCTAAAAGCAAACGGATGGCCCTACGTCCAGGTCCATCGCTGGCGGATCGGAACGGGTGAGATCTGACGAAAACGGACATGCTCAGTGAGCAGAGAGGGAGCTGTCATCCGCCGGCTCAGCGGAGATCAACGGACTGATCTCCCGCTGACCCAGCGGACCGAGGTGGGCTCCGTGGAAACGGAGTCCGCCTCGTGTGAAAGGGGCCTAAGTGAGTGTGACATACTGGACCACAACAATGTTTCATATTTGTCATGGGAAACAGGAGATCTGAGGTTGAACCTATTTTATTGTTTTTTTGAGTATACACATAGCCGTATGGGCATCTATACATATACATATTTATGACAGACTTATGTTGTATCGCTAAACCAACCAGCTTCTCCGATCAGTTGATTATGACATTATGTTCAATTGTACCCATATTATACTGTAGATGCATACACCTATATGTGTTCAGTATCAGCCCAAATACACCCCTTCATTACCAGGCTTTTTTTTTAGCTTTCGGGGCTGTGGTAGTTTGACTGACTATTACTCATCATGCAATAGTATACCCAAATGCATTTATATGGTCCTTTGGGACAGATAACGTTTTCTTTTGTTGGTATGTAATAATCAACGTTTTTTCTTTTTTCTATACTTTTTTTATATATTTTTTCTTCTTCTTCTTTACTATACTATATAGAGCCTTGAAAAAGTATCCATACTCCTTGAAATTTTTCCACATTTTGTCATGTTACAACCAAAGACCTGAATGTATTATATTGGGATTTTATGTGATAGACCAACATGAAGTGGCAAATAATTGTAAAGTGGAAGGAAAATGATAAATGGTTTTCCAAATTTTTTTACAAATAAATATGTGAAAAGTGTGGCGTGCATTTGTATTCAGCCCCCTTTACGCTGATACACCTAACTAGAATCTAGTGGAATCAGTTGCCTTCATAAGTCCCCTAGTTAGTAAATAGAATCCACCTGTGTGTAATAATAAAGGGATAAAGTTGTGGAGGGGTTTAAAGCAGGGCTTGAATTAGGAACGCAATTCCTTTCGTTCCCAATTAGTTTTCGGACAAAATTCGTCATATTCGTTCGTTTGGAAGCATCCGAATGAATGAAAGACTCTAGAATGCATACGAAAACCTACGAGTTTAATGAATCAATTACATTCAGATAATTTCTTTTTTCGTATTCTATTTTCTATTGTGATTAAATTATTAACTATTATTATAGTTTATTATTTAATAATAATATTAATTAAAAATATAATAAGCTATAAACTATTAAATTATAGAATTAAGATATGCTATAGTCAAACTACAACATTAGCAGCGCTTAAATACCACACTTACTGTAGACAGAAAGTGTGAAATACAAAAAAGTTCACAAAATTAGCCAATCATAAGTCCATCCCTGGTTTGTTTAAGTAGGTTGCAATTAAAATCCTGGATCCCATCACCACACCGCGTGAAGAAGCAAACGTCTATGGTAATGAACTCACCAGACAGACTCTGCTCAAATGCTTGTAATGAATATTGTTGGCATCTGGGACTACATCCATCTAGATCTCACTCGTAATGAAAAAATAGGTGCACATAGTGTAATTCCGTAAACAAGATTTATTAGTTCCAAAACCCCCCTTACAAATGCGCACTTACAATAAAATCAAAGTATAAAAGTATATAAAGCATGTAAAACAATCCTGTCCTTATCGGTAATCTGTCTCTCACCATTCCTCAAATCTCTCAGAGAGCGGCGTTCCCGGGCGAGGGCGTGGCCACACAGCTCAGCTCTCCTCTCTTATATACCGTGAGCATCAGGTGTTAACCCTACACTCGCAACCTCCAACAACACGATTTTCACGCTATTGGGACATAGTGTATGTATTCAAGAAGTGACATGCTGCAATCGATTAGGTTATACATCATGTCACCAGTTGTTCTTTAGTATTTTTAACCACTCATGAATGCACATAACATATTTTATCATTGGTGTAAACTTTTAATCAACTACTGCGATTTAGTTTATCCGGTTCCACCTCGATCGGTGCTGTCAAATAGTGCAATTTAATGCAAATGGTCAGGATATATATTGTATCATCTATCATCCCTCCGTATTCTTTACCACTTTTTGGGTCTACACATCATGTTTTTTTCATTTATAATGACCCCTGGTTAACAAATGCGCGTTTAATTAACCAATTCCAGCACGATTCGCCAAATCGCTGCATGTATGGACTCCTTATTATCAAAAGATCGTAAAATAATAATAATTTATCCCTAATAAGGGTCCTTATATCACACATTACTTAGGGCAGGGATCTACAAACCATTCATTTCATCTAAAATCTTATACACACACTAATCAAAATATACATTATTATTCATATCTTCATTCATATATTCATATCTTAATATACAACAAGAACATCGAACTACTATTCAATCTAAAATATATAATGGCGTTATTAAAATTTATAGCAATATCATCTCAATAAAAATTCTATAAATTAATAATCACTAATAAAACAGTTGAAGTCCAATTCTATATTCATTCCATTAGGGTATAATGTATGAGTTAAATAAATCCACTTCGTCTCACACTTTGACGAGTTTCTGATTCTATTGCTTCCTATCCATACAGGATTCATCTTTTCTATACCCCATAATCTCAAACCTGAAGGGTCCCTATTATGTTTGCGTTGAATGTGCATTGATACGCTATGATCTTTATAACCAATTTTAATATTATTGATGTGTTCCGATATACTTTTGCCAACAGTTCTTTTGGTACGTCTAATACATTAAGTTGCAAGGACATTGCAGTGCATACACCACATGCGCCAAGTTATACAAAATAAAGTCCTTAATTGCAAGTTACTTCCCATTGCCTGTGGATTCAAACTTGCTAAGTGTGTGTGCACCTGGCGACAAACTAGACATATGCGACAAGCATAAAATCCAGCTTTGTCCCAAAACATTGAAGGTCTAGTCGGTAGATCTAATATCTTTTTTACTATCTTGTCCCCAAACGTGGGCCCCTTCCTGTATATAAACATTGGGTCTTTGGGTACCGCTTTAATTAATATTTTATCCATCCCTAATATAGGCCATTATATCCTAAAAATCGTTTCCACCTCCCTATACTGGGTATGATATTTACTGATAAAGCCCCACTCATGTTTGGTATCATTCTGTCTTGCCTTATCAGCTAAACAAAACTTGAGTGAATTGGCTAACTTCTTGTATGGCATTAGCTAAAAATGTGTTTTTATAGCCCTTTTCCACAGATCGTTTTTTAATAATCTGAGTTTGTGCTTCAAAGTCCTCATACCGAGAACAGTTCCTTCTAATTCTTGTGATTAGTCCCTTAGGTATATTCTTAAGCCATGTTGGATGGCGCCCACTTTGAATAGGTAAATAGCTATTTAGATCTGTTGGTTTAAAAAATTCTTTAGTAGTTAATCCTTCATCTCTTAACATCACTGTGACATCCAAATATTTAATTTGTTCACTACTCCATTGACACTCCAATTTTATATTGTACTTATTCTGATTCAAATCCTCCACAAATTTAACCAGAGATCTTTTAGTACCTAACCAAATAAAGAACAGATCGTCTATGAACCTTTTTATAAAATAAAAGTTCACTTCTCTGTTTAGCATAAATTAATCTATCCTCTCATTCAGTCATAAAAAGATTCGCTAAACTCGGCGCAAACTTAGCGCCCATAACAATGCCTTTCCTCTGAGCGTAAAACTTATTAGAGTACCAAAATTAATTATGGGACAGACAATAGTGGAAAACTATCCCTAAAAACTTCTTTTGTAACCATGGTAGGTCATCTCTCTAGCTCAATGCCCAATTAAGGGCAAGCAAGGCGTCATCATGTATCACAGTATATAAAGATGCAACATCGGCCGTTACTAGATACACTTGTCTTTACTTAGGAATAGATATCTCTTTTAAAAGTTGTAAAAAAATTCTTTGTATCCTTTAAATAGGCTTTGGTTTGTACTACACTTTTTTGAAGGAAATTATCAAGATATTGTCCAACTCTGGAAGTTACTGATCCAGTACTATTAACTATTGGTCTAGCACAGGGGTCTCAAACTGGTGGCCCTCCAGCTGTTGCAGAACTACAATTCCCATGAGGCATTGCAAGGCTGACAGTTACAAGCAGGGCTCCCATAGGCAGAGGCATGATGGGACTTGTAGTTTCCCAACAGCTGGAGGGCCGCCAGTTTGAGACCCCTGGTCTAGCAGGAGGATTTTGTGGGTCCTTGTGGACTTTAGGTAATGTGTAGATTAAATATTTATTAAAGCAGTTTTACAAAAAAAAATTCAAAAAAATGTGAGAACAGTTTTACATTCACAGTCAAAGGTATACATCCTCAACCTAATATTGACAATGAAAAAAACTGTGGTCACCAAGAGTTCAAAGCATAACCACGTCCACATAATTTCAGCATGTTTCGCAGAGAAGGCTTCATCAGGAAAATGGACGAGGCTTTTCAAATATTCAACAACAAAATTCACGATAAAAACAACCTTGGATGTTCAAAAGAGAAAGAGAAAAAAAAAGGTAAATACACAGAAAAAAATACATAAAACATTCACATTTATGTAGCTTGAAAGCTCTTAGCTTTTGCAACCATAACTCCACCAAAACCACCCTCCAGAAACAAAAACAAACAGGAACAAAAACCATCCCACCCCCCATCCCACTCCCCCCCCACCAAAAAAAAAACCACACCCAACAACCCCCATCACACAGGCTCACACCCAACCCTCCCCTAATACTCCCACGAAACACAACCACCGCGTCAACTCCATACCTCTGTAATAGAGTTCTGGGGAAGTCACAGGATACGAGGCGTCAACTGAGAGAAGAGGGGAGGAGGGGTGCCCCCAGAGATGACTCCCCCCTGTGTAGTCCAGATGGATGCCTGATCACCCGTAGGGAGGGATGTATATTCTCATGGATGAAAATCATCACAAACAAAAAGGATGATTACGGTATCTGTAACAGATATCATAGATAATAAAATTTCACACATATTGCGGGTGAAGAGAGAGGTAGACCACAAGACAAACTGGACAGTGGACACCACTCACCAACCCCCCCGAAGAGTAGAAGAGTATTTGTATTGGGAGCTCATGAGGACTGAATGGCACAATATCAATTGCAAAAAAGCACCTGTGTAGGTGAAGACAAAGCTGCTCCACAGTTTCTGAAAAAGTATATAAAATGCATGTAGCTATATTAAACTTCAATGCGACGAGGAACATATGTACGCTGCAGTTTTAAATCTTCAAGAGCACCTGCTCACCTTGAAAAGATATCACATCATTATGTAAGAAGCTACGTCACATTTCTATTGGCGCTGCTGAAGGGGCACCCTAAAGTAGTGGGCCACAAAAAATAGTCACTTCCTATGAAAAAAAAAAAAAGCATTTGTTTAAAAGGAAATAGAGCACCAAAAGTGGTGCTTTAGTTTACAATTAGACATATCACAGAGTGTTGAACCGATCAATGTTAACGGTCAATGTTTAGTTTTACCTGGTGCCGGCGTCCATGTTTAGCTTGAGCTCCCTGACTGCTAGCAAGCATCTGAATGTGTGGGGTTTAAATATCCCTTTAAATATAACCCATGGCCCCAGAATGCTGTGCGTGTCATCACACTGCACTGGAGCCAAGCGGACGCAAAGGGGAAGTTCCTGGTCCAAGGACTAATGACCCAGAACCGGAAACGACAGACAGGAAGTAAAACTACTTTCTGTGTGCCCAAAACAGCACTAAGACTCCCTTTGGAGACAATGCTGAGCCAAGAAGAAAAACTTGGACAGTTGGAAAGATGGCTGTCCCCCGGCCTCAATGAGGGGATTAGCTATAAGCCTTTTCTATAAATATCACCCCCCCCCCCCCTTTTGTGATCTGGTCATTTCTGTCTCCTTGGGAACATGTGCCCCATTGAGTGTCTTCCCTTCCCTTGTTTTGTTAACATTTACTGCGTTTGAATATCATGGGATCACCAGACGTTTACGATTCCTCTCGCGACTAATTCTGGATTGGTTGTCTAGGCCAGAATTGCCTCTATTAGAAACAATACATCATTTAGAAAAGGGATACTAACATATATTGAGTCAGCTGCAATGATGTGCATATTGATACAGCTTTTCATATGTGGACGTAAATTAGTGGTACAATGTTGTAAACGAATCATTGTAATGTGCAATCATGACCACACCCAAACCTTGGGGAACCCCTCTTTCCCCCCCTTTTTTTTTACCCCTCCCCAGGCTCTATTTTCCCTCGTTTTTACCCCCCCCCCTAGTTCAGTGCCATTTGATCCCCGTATGGATGCCCAAGGGTGTATACTAGGTTGGACACACATCCCCCTTGGGCCTTTCTTTCCTGGGGGTTGCTAACCCGGTATACGCCCGCCTTGAGGTCTCCTTATAGTCCTTGTCATACCGGTATAACCGTATCCCACAGCCATCTTTCCAACTGTCCAAGTTTTTCTTCTTGGCTCAGCATTGTCTCGAAAGGGAGTCTTAGTGCTGTTTTGGGCACACAGGAAGTAGTTTTACTTCCTGTCTGTCGTTTCCGGTTCCGGGTCATTAGTCCTTGGACCAGGAACTTCCCCTTTGAGTCCGCTTGGCTCCAGTGCAGTGTGATGACACGCACAGCATTCTGGGGCCATGGGGAGGGATATTTAAACCCCACACATTCAGATGCTTGCTAGCAGTCAGGGAGCTCATGCTAAACATGGACACTGGCACCAGGTAAAACTAAACATTGACCGTTAATCGGTTCAACACTCTGTGATATGTCTAATTGTAAACTAAAGCACCACTTTTGGTGCTCTATTTCCTTTTAAACAAATCCTTTTTTTTTTTCATAGGAAGTGACTATTTTTTGTGGCCCACTACTTTAGGGTGCCCCTTCAGCAGCGCCAATAGAAATGTGACGTAGCTTCTTACATAATGATGTGATATCTTTTCAAGGTGAGCAGGTGCTCTTGAAGATTTAAAACTGCAGCGTACATATGTTCCTTGTCGCATTGAAGTTCAATATAGCTACATGCATTTTATATACTTTTTCAGAAACTGTGGAGCAGCTTTGTCTTCACCTACACAGGTGCTTTTTTGCAATTGATATTGTGCTATTCAGTCCTCATGAGCTCCCAATACAAATACTCTTCTACTCTTCGGGGGGTTGGTGAGTGGTGTCCACTGTCCAGTTTGTCTTGTGGTCTACCTCTCTCTTCACCCGCAATATGTGTGAAATTTTATTATCTATGATATCTGTTACAGATACCGTAATCATCCTTTTTGCTTGTGATGATTTTCATCCATGAGAATATACATCCCTCCCTACGGGTGATCAGGCATCCATCTGGACTACACAGGGGGGAGTCATCTCTGGGGGCACCCCTCCTCCCCTCTTCTCTCAGTTGATGCCTCGTATCCTGTGACTTCCCCAGAACTCTATTACAGAGGTATGGAGTTGACGTGGTGGTTGTGTTGGGTGGGAGTATTAGGGGAGGGTTGGGTGTGAGCCTGTGTAATGGGGGTTGCTGGGTGTTTTTTTTTTTTTTTGGGGGGGGGAGTGGGATGGGGGGTGGGATGGTTTTTGTTCCTGTTTTTGTTTTTGTTTCTGGAGGGTGGTTTTGGTGGAGTTATGGTTGCACAAGCTAAAGAGCTTTCAAACTACATAAATGTGAATGTTTTATGTATTTTTTTCTGTGTATTTACCTTTTTTTTCTCTTTCTCTTTTGAACATCCAAGGTTGTTTTTATCGTGAATTTTGTTGTTGAATATTTGAAAAGCCTCGTCCATTTTCCTGATGAAGCCTTCTGGATGAAACATGTTGAAATTATGTGGACGTGGTTATGCTTTGAACTCTTGGTGACCACAGTTTTTTTCATTGTCAATATTAGGTTGAGGATGTATACCTTTGACTGTGAATGTAAAACTGTTCTCACATTTTATCGTATATTTTTTTGTAAAACTGCTTTAATAAATATTTGATATATTTTTAGTAGATAATGTCTTTTCCTATATCAGGGGTACCTTTAAAATCCCATTTTCTACATATTTTTTGGTTTACTACTTCAGGGATGATGGTACATACATAAAAAACGTTTATAAACACTGATCTCTACCCATATAGCCTATCACAATACCGGGTGGATAATACACCCATGAAAAACCCATTCTTGGGTAGAAGAGATCAGTAATCAGGCTTATTTTTTCTGGTCGAAATTCTTGATTATTTTCTTTTTTTGTGAATACATGAAGATGATATTTTATAGCATTCTTGCATTCTTTCTATGTGCTTCTTCATTGCAATTTTATCTCACTAGCATAATCTCTTATACTTTTTTCTCCCCTTTTCGGTTTATCTAAAGTGGCAAATAGTGGTTATAGAAAGCAGTCTGGCACAGTTGTGGCTCATATTCGTCTGAATCCCAACTTCCGCCTTCACATCTGGGAGATTCACGTGAGTGAGTGGTCTACAAAATGACGGACTACTGTGGTCAGGCATGGGATGGGTTTGTTTCAGAGGTACAACAGGCCCGATCCAAAGATGATGTCACTGAAGCTGAGGTAGATATCTATTTCTTGGGGTTACAACATCTGGTCGAAAGGAAAACTCGTTTATTTCGGCACAAGGAATATTTTGGAAAATATGTGACAAACCAGATCATACCATGGGGTCTGCGTATCCAAATTTTCCCAAATATAAAAAAGGTTGAACAAAATGTGAAAAAAGCATGGGAAGCAAACCTGCAGGCTTGTTCCCTACAAATGATGCAAATACTTAGTGACCAATATAAAACGGACATGGGTGTATTAGACAAAGAAATTTTGAAATGGCAGGAGGATCATAGCCACTTGTCTTCTCGTTGTTTTCTTGGCAAAGACAAGATTTTGAAAGAGCATTTAACAAAATATGCCACAAACTTAATCAAAACCAAAGAAAACAAATTTATGAGAGATAAAAAAGCGTACGATCAGGATCAAGCATACAAATGGCACCAACAGGGCCATCACTCCCGTCGGAGAACCACATACAATCAGGCTCCTCAGACCCATAATGTGGATCTGATTGAATCCGATAGTTCATCCATGTCCTCAGCATCATATGTCCCGATAGCTACACACTATAGGGATTCTAGTGGAGCTTCTAGAAAGAGAAAAAAAGATAGTGAAACTAGCTCACAGGAACGCCCCAAGTCAACTCATGACAAAAGTAATGACAAGAAAACACGTGTACAACGTTCGCGTGGCGGTGTAACTCCCAATACCTCAAGAAATGGTAATATACAAAACCATTCACTTGTGACGTTAACCACTCCAACAGTAAATTTAAATCCGGTCTTAACTCCGGCGGGATCCATGTCCCAACAAATGTTGGAACAACACCCAGCCACAACTGCCTTTCCCACGGATTCTCGAATGGCACCCATTTTTAGTTCCAATACTTTGGACTCTAGGCGCAATTCCCTACCCACAGCTACTCCCGTACGAACAATGAGTCAACCGTTAAAGTAGAGGGTCCCGGTTCCATCTTGGATGGGAACCGGGACAAATTTGACATTATCAACTGGTCCTCACATCCCTTGACAGAGGATGAGACCACTTTGTTAGAGCTAGGTCTCACTTTTTGTCCGGATGAGGAGGCAAACAAATTTGAACTGATCAGGGATCTGCACCTCTTTGCCAGACGCCTCATGTACAAAGTCCTATATGACAAAAATCCGAATGACGTTGAGATAACGAACTCAGATAATGCCAATTTAGAAGGTGTTACTTTTGAAGACCTACGAGCCCTTCAGGATTTGATGGATTTGTGGGAGGAGAGCAATCCCGAGGAGGCGGGTTGGATATTCAACCCACCTGGATCGGAGACCTCCCAACCTGTAAATCAGGGGGCTGGTCCATCTAACAACCCCCTTTACCCCTATAATCCTTTTCCATATCTTCTGTTGGAATAACCTTTGAGACACCAAAGACATATAAACCCAAATCCAAGTCCTTCCCTGTCCTACAGGGAAATTCTAACTTGTGGGCCTTTGTGATCCAGGTCACTAAGAGCTATTGCACACTGGGGCGGTTTGCAGGCGCTATTGCGCTAATAATAGCGCCTGCAAACCGCCCCGAAAGTGCCGCTACTGTCATTCCAGTGTGAAAGCCCCGAGGGCTTTCACACTGGAGCGATGCGCTGGCAGGACGGTAAAAAAAGTCCTGCCAGCAGCATCTTCGGAGCGGTGAAGGAGCGGTGTGTATACCGCTCCTTTACCGCTCCTGCCCATTGAAATCAATGGGACGGCGCGGCTATACCGCCGGCAAAGCGCCTCTGCAGAGGCGCTTTGCGGTGGTATTTAACCCTTTCTCGGCCGCTAGCGGGGGGTAAAACCGCCCCGCTAGCGGCCGAATACCGACGGTAAAACGCCGCTAATAATAGCGGCGTTTTACCGCCGACGCCGCCCCCCGCCCCAGTGTGCAAGGGCTCTAAAGAGATTGAAGCTACCAACTGGCTAACTGGCCCTCCGGGCAATTTATCTAAACACTTAAAAAAGGCATTACAGAACTTGAGGTCTAATAAAAACATCGTAATAAAACCATCTGACAAAGGTGGCAACCTCGTTCTGATGGATACAAAACAATATGAGCAAATGTGTTTTGATATCATACGTAATACTGACTGGTACAGACCAGTACCCAAATCTCACGTTAATTATTGCATGAAACTTTATAAGGACATTCTGGCTAAGGTGCACTACAGGGGGGTCATTGACTCTAACACACTAAAATTCTTGGACTCTACCAATCCGGTGACTCCAACATTCCACGCACTGCCTAAAGTGCACAAAAACCTACAGAATCCCCCAGGCTGACCGATTATTTCGGGTTGCGGATCCCTGACAGAAAAGGCCAGCCAACTAGTGGACGAGTATTTATACCCCCACGTAAAGGGACTTTTTTCCTTTTGTTAAGGATACCATTGAGCTATTGAAAACATTGGATGGATTACAGCTACCTCAGGGATGTTGGCTAGTTGCGATCGATATAGCCTTGTACAACTCCATACCCCATACCAGAGGTGTGGAGGTTGTACAAGAATTCTTGAATGAACGAGATCTTGACTCGTGGAAGCATAACGAATTTGTGATTGAAATTCTTAATTTTATACTTACACACAATATTTTTGTGTTTAAGGGTTCCCACTACCTCCAGGTACAGGGCGTGGCAATGGGGGCAAAATGTGCCCCCTCCTACGCAAACCTGTACCGGGGGGGTGGGAACGAGACCTTTTCTTTGATGAATCCAAAGCAGAGTTTATAGGTAAGATTGTATCATGGCATCGATACATAGATGATGTTTTTATGGTGTGGGCAGGATCAAAAGAACAACTACTAGAGTTCCTGGTGGGTCTACAGGTGAACACATACAATCTTAAGTTTACTTACACGTTCGACCAGTCAAAAATTACTTTCTTAGATGTAAAGATCTTTATAAATGAAACAGGAATGCTCTGTTCCACACTATATCGCAAACCATCAGCAGGCAACAGCTTACTGCATGCCAGCAGTTCACACCCTGAAAAACTAATCAAAAGCATCCCTTTCAGTCAATTCTTGCGCCTGAAACGGAATTGTACATTGGATACAGACTTCCAAAAGGAGGCAAACCTGCTACGCGATCGCCTCCTAGCTAGAGGATAAAGTAAAACATGTCTGAAAAAAGCATTCAACAGGGTAAAAAACGAGAATAGACAACTGTTGCTATACAAACCCAGACGAGATAAAGTATCAACATCAACAAGATTGATTACCAAATATAATAGACAACATGCAAAGGTGCGACATATCTATAAAAAGTTCTGGTACCTATTGGCAGCTGATCAAAAAATTTCCAAATTCGTTAGACCCTATCCAGAGATCACCTTCAAACGCTCTCGCTCCTTGAGGGATACTCTAGTGAGTAGCCACTATCGCAATCAGACTGTACTCAAGTCTAAATCACCAGGCACCTACCCTTGTGGCAGATGCAACTATTGTCCCTTCATTTTAGAAGGGAACAATGTTACCCTTCCCAACAATAATGTCTGGACCCCCAAACATAGAACAAACTGTCAATCGGTTGGTTCAGTATACCTAATGAAATGTCATTGCGGGGCATTTTACGTGGGAAAAACTAAGCGCCCACTTATTTGTAGAATCAGGGACCATGTGTCCCTTATCTCCAAACATAGGATGGAAACACCTATTAGCCGTCATGTGGGGCTATACCACAATTTTGATTTAAAAGTTATCGGCTCTTTCAGCCTTGAACACATACCAGAACATGAACGAGGAGGTGATATAGATAATAAACTTCTCCAATCGGAGACGAGATGGATCTATTGTTTACAGGCTACTCGGTCCCCCGGCCTCAATGAGGGGATTAGCTATAAGCCTTTTCTATAAATATCACCCCCCCCCCCCTTTTGTGATCTGGTCATTTCTGTCTCCTTGGGAACATGTGCCCCATTGAGTGTCTTCCCTTCCCTTGTTTTGTTAACATTTACTGCGTTTGAATATCATGGGATCACCAGACGTTTACGATTCCTCTCGCGACTAATTCTGGATTGGTTGTCTAGGCCAGAATTGCCTCTATTAGAAACAATACATCTTTTAGAAAAGGGATACTAACATATATTGAGTCAGCTGCAATGATGTGCATATTGATACAGCTTTTCATATATGGACGTAAATGAGTGGTACAATGTTGTAAACGAATCATTGTAATGTGCAATCATGACCACACCCAAACCTTGGGGAACCCCTCTTTCCCCCCCTTTTTTTTTACCCCTCCCCAGGCTCTATTTTCCCTCGTTTTTACCCCCCCCTAGTTCAGTGCCATTTGATCCCCGTATGGACGCCCAAGGGTGTATACTAGGTTGGACACACATCCCCCTTGGGCCTTTCTTTCCTGGGGGTTGCTAACCCGGTATACGCCCGCCTTGAGGTCTCCTTATAGTCCTTGGCATACTGGTATAACCGTATCCCACAGCCATCTTTCCAACTGTCCAAGTTTTTCTTCTTGGCTCAGCACTGTCTCCAAAGGGAGTCTTAGTGCTGTTTTGGGCACACAGGAAGTAGTTTTACTTCCTGTCTGTCGTTTCCGGTTCCGGGTCATTAGTCCTTGGACCAGGAACTTCCCCTTTGCGTCCGCTTGGCTCCAGTGCAGTGTGATGACACGCACAGTATTCTGGGGCCATGGGGAGGGATATTTAAACCCCACACATTCAGATGCTTGCTAGCAGTCAGGGAGCTCATGCTAAACATGGACGCCGGCACCAGGTAAAACTAAACATTGACCGTTAATCGGTTCAACACTCTGTGATATGTCTAATTGTAAACTAAAGCACCACTTTTGGTGCTCTATTTCCTTTTAAACAAATCCTTTTTTTTTTTTTCATAGGAAGTGACTATTTTTTGTGGCCCACTACTTTAGGGTGCCCCTTCAGCAGCGCCAATAGAAATGTGACGTAGCTTCTTACATAATGATGTGATATCTTTTCAAGGTGAGCAGGTGCTCTTGAAGATTTAAAACTGCAGCGTACATATGTTCCTCGTCGCATTGAAGTTTAATATAGCTACATGCATTTTATATACTTTTTCAGAAACTGTGGAGCAGCTTTGTCTTCACCTACACAGGTGCTTTTTTGCAATTGATATTGTGCCATTCAGTCCTCATGAGCTCCCAATACAAATACTCTTCTACTCTTCGGGGGGGTTGGTGAGTGGTGTCCACTGTCCAGTTTGTCTTGTGGTCTACCTCTCTCTTCACCCGCAATATGTGTGAAATTTTATTATCTATGATATCTGTTACAGATACCGTAATCATCCTTTTTGCTTGTGATGATTTTCATCCATGAGAATATACATCCCTCCCTACAGGTGATCAGGCATCCATCTGGACTACACAGGGGGGAGTCATCTCTGGGGGCACCCCTCCTCCCCTCTTCTCTCAGTTGACGCCTTGTATCCTGCGACTTCCCCAGAACTCTATTACAGAGGTATGGAGTTGACGCCGTGGTTGTGTTGGGTGGGAGTATTAGGGGAGGGTTGGGTGTGAGCCTGTGTGATGGGGATTGTTGGGTGTTTTTTTTTTTTTTTTGGGTGGGGGGTGGGATGGTTTTTGTTCCTGTTTTTGTTTTTGTTTCTGGAGGGTAGTTTTGGTGGAGTTATGGTTGCACAAGCTAAAGAGCTTTCAAGCTACATAAATGTGAATGTTTTATGTATTTTTTCTGTGTATTTACCTTTTTTTTCTCTTTCTCTTTTGAACATCCAAGGTTGTTTTTATCGTGAATTTTGTTGTTGAATATTTGAAAAGCCTCGTCCATTTTCCTGATGAAGCCTTCTGGGCGAAACATGTTGAAATTGTGTGGACATGGTTATGCTTTGAACTCTTGGTGACCACAGTTTTTTTCATTGTCAATATTAGGTTGAGGATGTATACCTTTGACTGTGAATGTAAAACTGTTCTCACATTTTATCGTATATTTTTTTGTAAAACTGCTTTATTAAATATTTGATATATTTTTAGTAGATAATGTCTTTTCCTATAACGGGGGTACCTTTTTAAAATCCCATTTTCTACATATTTTTTGGTTTACTACTTCAGGGATGATGGTACATACATAAAAAACGTTTATAAACACTGATCTCTACCCATATAGCCTAATGTGTAGATTGTTGGCACGCTACTAAAACTGGGAACTAGGTATCTTCTTTCTTTTTTATTTAGTACTCACTTGTCATAGCCGTAATCTATCACATGGTTCAAATCCTTCCTATAATTCATAGTGGGGTCATGATCTAATTCCAAATAAGTGTCGCTATCCGTCAACATATTAGTTAATTGGGAGTGGTAAAAACTGTTTTCCAATATCAGCACCCCCCTCCTTTATCTGCGGGTCTAATGATAACATCTTTCCTGCTCTCTAATGACATCATACCGTCCTCTATATATTTAGGGTTTAAGTTCTTTTTTGATTTAATGTCCATCACATCCTTCAAAACCATTCGTTTAAATACCTCTACATGATTATTGGAGGGAATTGGGGGATTAAAAAAAGATGTATTCTTTAAGCCACTATCAATACCAATTGTTGTGTTATCAATCTTATTGACAGGGCTTGGTTTGATATCTAAAAAATACCTTTTCATATTACATTTTCTTATATATTTGTGCACATCAATCTATACACTAAACTTATTGAAAGGTTTGCACATTTTAATCCAGCATTTAATATATTAGCTTATTTATCTGTCAGCTGAATTTTGGCTAAATTGTAGATCCCTGCTAATCTGTCTCCCTTCTTATTTTTTCATTGGACTCTCCATCCACCTCTACCACCTCTATGTCTTTTCTTATTATTACCTGTGTGGATTGTGCGGTCTTTCCCATTGAGGCGGATTACACCACCCCTGATCTCTGGTATACTGGGAGGACTCAAAGCTTCCTTAAGGTCTAGAATACTGTTGGACAGCAGGTGAGTCAGGATATGAGTTGTATTGATCTCCTTGCTCATAATTTTGATATTGATCTCTTGAAGGTTTTATAATCTGATAATACGCTTTATTTTGGTGATACCACTGATTAAGGTTTTTTTTTACCTTCATTTTTTCTATTTCCTCGACCTCTTTGCACTGATTGAGGTACATCCTGGTGTTCTTACACTTGTTGTAGTAGTGTTCCCAGTGTGATTTGGTAAATTTCTAATTGGTGGAGGGGCTAGTATCAAATTCTCTCCTATTTCAGAGGACAATACATTAGTACTTTATCATATATAAATGGAATTATTCTTAAAATCTCCCATATCTGTATGAATTTTTTTAATTTCCTTTTTTTGTGCTTGTTGTGTATCTTTAATCGGGTCTAATTTAATTTGTAGATCCATAATCTTTATTCTAAATTCTTAATTTTTTCTTTTTTTCTTTTGAGCACTAACTCCTGGAGTTTTAAACCCACTACATTAAAGAAATTGTGGCACTCTGTCATGGATGCTTCATCGTTTAAACCATTCTGTGGCTTCACTTCCCACCTGAGGCTCCGCATAATGATTTTTTTCTTTTAAGTAGTGTTCAAAAGTGCAAATATCCCACCAGGTACGGATCTGCTTTTCCAAAGCATAACCCAAAGAGGTTAGCAGGAAGCTCTGGTCCTCATTCTCAACTAATGTTCCATCAATAGAGAACAATGAATCAAGATTAATAGGTTGGTTATCTATAAATTTTACCACATCAATGGCTGCTATGGGTAATCAAAAATGAAACGTCAAAACAAACAAAGAAAGAAAATCCACAAAGATTTGAATAATCCCTCCCACCCAGCGCACATAGAATAATTAGGACCAACATATGATTAGCAGCTGCTATAAATTAAATAAAATAAAATTAAGATATGCTATAGTCAAACTACAACATTAGCAGCACTTAAATACCACACTTATTGTAGACCCAAAGTGTGAAATACAAAAAAGTCCACAAATAGAGCCAATCCTAAGTCCATCCCTGGTTTGTTCATGTAGTTTCCAATTAAAATCCTGGATCACCACACCGCGTGAAGAAGCACACCCCTATGGTAATGAACTCACCAAAAAGACTCTGCTCAAATGCTTGTAATGAATATTGTTGGCATCTGGGACTGCATCCTTCCATCTAGATCTCACTCGTAATGAAAAGATAGGTGCACATAGTGTTATTTCGTAAACAAGATTCATCAGTTCCAAAACCCCCCTTAAAAATGTGCACTTACAATAAAATCAAAGTATAAAAGCATGTAAAACAATGCTGTCCTTATCGCTCATCTGTCTCTCACTACCCCTCGAATCTCTCAGAGCGGCGTTCCCAGGTTGAGATGATAGCTAACAGATTGTAAAGGAAGCTGCGTGGTCACGACCTCACGCATTTCGTCATCACTTCATCAGAGGGCGTGTCCACACAGCTTAGCTCACCTCTCTTATATACTGCGAGCTGGTGTTAACCCTACATACACTCACAACCTCCAACAACATGATTTCCACACTATTGGGACATATGTATTCAAGAAGTGACATGATCCAATCGATTAAGTTATACATCATGTCACCAGTTGTGCCTTAGTAGCTAGTATTTTTAACCACTCATGAATGCACATAACATGTTTTATCAATGGGGGAAACTTTTAATCAACTCCTGCGATTTAGTTTATCTGGTTCCACCTCGATCGGTGCTGTCAAATAGTGCAATGTAAAGCAAACAGTCAGGATATATATTGTATCATCTATCATCCCTCCGTATTCTTTACCGCTTTTTGAGTCTACACAGCATGTTTTTTCATTTATAATGATGCCCGGTTAACAAATGCGAGTTTAATTAACCAATTCCAGCATGACTGCAATTTACAAGAAGCCCTGTGGGGGACACAGCAAACCTGTGGAAGATGGTGCTCTGGTCAGATGAGACCAAAACATGGAACTTTTTGACCTAAAAGCAAAACACTATGGGGCTGATTTACTAAGATTCCCAGGAAGTACTGGGTGCTCTACATTTAATAGCACCCAATTAAAATAAATTACGACTGCAACTGGGCGGACATACAAATGGAAAGAGCTATTGCCAGCGAACATGCCTGTCACATCGGCATATCCGCATATTGTTGAAGTCAATGGGGCTCGAACCTGCAAAATCCAAAGTCCTCATTGAAGGCTTGTATGCAAATTATTGGCCATAAAAATTGTATCGGGACCTGGGTACTGCCCTAGGGGACATGTATCAACGCAAAAAAGGTTTTTTAAATGGTTGTTTTTAAAGAAGCAGTGATTAATGATGCTTAAAGTGAAACAATAAAAATAAAATATTCCTTTGATTATAGTGCCTGAGGGGGGGGGGGGTCCCCTTAGTCTGCATGTAAAGTGGTACAACTGTGCAATGTGTAGAACAGTGCTGCAGCAATAATGACATTTCTAAAGGAAAAAATGTAATTTAAACGTCCTCGCTGCTGTAATGTATTGCCGGCACCTGGCAATATAAATGAAAGAAAAATGAAAAAAAAAAGGCATGTGGTGTCCCCCCCCCCCCCCAGTACATACCAGGCGCTTTGGGTCTGGGATGGCTTTTAAGGGGAACCCCCATGACCAAAATTCAAAAGAAAATTGGCAAGGAGCTCCCCCAAATCCATACCAGACCCTTATCCGAGCATGCAGCCTGGAGGTCAGGAAAGGGGGGGCAAGCGAGCACCCCCCCTCCTGAACTGTACCAGGCCACATGCCCTCAACCCCCCCAAAGCACCTTGTCCCCATGTTGATGAGGACAAGGGCCTCTTCCTGACAGTCAGGTCTGCAGGCAGGGGGCTTATCAGAATCTGGAAGCCCCCTTTAACAAGGGGCCCCAGATCCCACCCCCCTATGTGAATGAGTATGATTGTACCCCTACCCATTCACCAAAAAAAGTAGTGTAGTGTGCTATAAAACAGCACTGTGCCCCGAGCCCACCCACTTGTGTGACAATTAATTAATATCCACTATTATCTTCCTGATTCTCCTCCTGGCCAATCAGAAAGGAAGTTCATGTGACCCGATTGACCAGGGAGTCTTAGAACACACTTCTTCGCCCAGAAGGGGAATCAACAGCTTGGCTCTTCATTCCTCCTGATCTCCCATTGGGGGTGGGGGGGGGTTTGGTGCTAGTTTGCCGCCCCCCCCCCCCCCAATATTTTAAGCACATGTCGCCACTGCTGTAGAGAGCATACATCAACAGAATAATAGAAGCTCCTCCCAAAGGTCTTTCCCCGCAGATGCCAAAGAACAGGGAAAAATTATGGGACCACACAACAGATGTGAAGCAATAAGGTACTTAGAGGATTAAACTTATAAAACAAAAATACAGTGGCATGATATATATGAATTATGGCAATTAATATTTCTCTGTTTGGCATCACTTTAAAACACGTGTGATATACATTCTGAATTCATTTTTACATTTAAAAACCTAAAAAAATAGAGAGAACAAAATGTGTGCAATAAATTTAGCTGATTTGTGCAACAATGTCTTTAGGTAACTAAAATTGGATTGTTTAAGAAAAAAATATAATAAGAAAAAAACTCCTATGTGTTATGCCTCTGTGAATTGAGAATATTATTACGCTAGCCAAAAAAGGGTTAAAGCAGCTCTGTTCTTAGTATTACTGGAAATGATTTTCCATCATCGTCAGCTGTATACAACATCCTCCTTTAATACTAAACTGTAACAAAATATGCAATATTGAATTTTTGAAAAGGACACACATCAAGGATAAACAGAGAAGCACATTCACTATAAAGAGCAGTACAGAGTAACATCTGAGAATCCTTTCATGTTGGAAACGTTCATGTCTTACTTGACATCCACCTTTTTTATTTTTTAAGTGCATCAACATAATTGATGTTCCCTAGAAGATGAGATTGAGTAATGGCACTGCTTGCATGATACATCAGCATGCAGAAAGGAACCTCATAACATTCAATGTGCGTCATCTCTTGACTTTTACATGACCACGAGAAGAAGAGAAATGAGGCCCCTTAGTAAAGGGTTGTTTTCACGTTTTATTGACCTAGACCAGCCTTTCTCAACCTTTTAGCACAGACTAACCCTTGAAATGAATGTCTGGACTTGAGGAACCCCAGCTAATTATTTCTATATCTAAAATTCACAATACATCAGTGTGATGGTCAATGAGAAGAATGCGCTTAAAATTCATGGTCAGTGGGAAAAACTCCCCAATCACTGACAGCAAAAAAGATGATTGGCATCAGTAGGTACTTCTCTTACAGGCAGAAATTGTCGTTGCCTGAGCAACCTATGGAGGAATTCTAAGGCTGAGAAAGGCTGATCTAGAAATGTAAACGTTATCACCTAGTAAGAACCTGGAAATGATAAAAAATGTTATCATTTTCCTTGGCTGTTGTGGCCGGTTAAGAAGCTAATAGAGACCCCTGATATCTCATTAAAGAGATCCTGTCACATACACTATATTGCCAAAAGTATTGGGACTTCTGCCTTTACCTGCACATGAACTTTATTGGCATTCATGTCTTAGTCCATAAGGTTCAATATTCTGGAAAGGCTGTCCACAAGGTTTAGAAGTGTGTCTATGGGAATGTTTGACCATTCTTCCAGAAACGCATTTGTGAGGTCAGGCACTGATGTTGAACGAGAAGGCCTGGCTCACAGTCTCCGCTCAAATTCATCCCAAAGGTGTTCTATCGGGTTGAGGTCAGGACTCTATGCAGGCCAGTCAAGTTTCTCCACCCCAAAATCACTCATCCATGTCTTTATGGACCTTGCTTTGTGCACTGGTGCGCAACCATGTTAGAAAAGGAAGGGGCCATCCCCAAACTGTTCCCACAAAGTTGGGAGCATGAATGTGTTCAAAATGTCTTGGTATGCTGATGCCTTAGGAGTTCTCTTCACCGGAACTAAGGGGCCAAGCCCAACCCCTGAAAAACAACCCCACAGCATATTTTCCCCTCCACCAAATGATTTGGATGGGCGGCCCAAAACTTTTGGCAATATAGTGTGGATAAGCGAGTTTGAGGTGGAGAAACTTGACTGGCCTGAACAGAGTCCTGACCTCAACCTGATAAAACACCTTTGAGATGAATTAGAGTGAAGGCTGCGAGCCAGGCCTTCTCATTCAACATCAGTGCCCGACCTCACAAATGCGCTTCTGGAAGAATGGTCAAACATTCCCATAGACACACTCCTAAACCTTGTGGACAGCCTTTCCAGAATATTGAACCTTACGGACTAATGCCCCGTACACACGGTCGGACTTTGTTCGGACATTCCGAGAACAAAATCCTAGGATTTTTTCCGACGGATGTTGGCTCAAACTTGTCTTGCATACACACGGTCACACAAAGTTGTCGGAAAATCCGATCGTTCTGAACGCGGTGACATAAAACACGTACGTCGGGACTATAAACGGGGCAGTGGCCAATAGCTTTCATCTCTTTATTTATTCTGAGCATGCGTGGCACTTTGTCCGTCGGATTTGTGTACACACGATCGGAATTTCCGACAACGGATTTTGTTGTCGGAAAATTTTATCTCCTGCTCTCCAACTTTGTGTGTCGGAAAATCCGATGGAAAATGTCCGATGGAGCCCACACACGGTCGGAATTTCCGACAACACGCTCCGATCGGACATTTTCCATCGGAAAATCCGACCGTGTGTACGGGGCATAAGACTGGAATGCCATTAAAGTTCCTGTGCATGTGTAAAGGCAGGAGTCCCAATACTTTTGGCAATATAGTGTATGTGACAGGTTCTCTTTAATGAGATATCAGGGGTCTCTGTTAGCTTCTTAACCGGCCACAACAGCCAAGGAAAATTACAACATTTTTATAATTTCCAGGTTCTTACTAGGTGATAAGGTTTACATTTCTAGATCACACTTATGCCCCATACACACGATAGGATTTTCCGACGGAAAATGTTCTATGGGAGCTTGTTGTCGGAAATTCCGACCGCGTGTAGGCTCCATCGGACATTTTCCATCGGAATTTCTGTAACACAAAATTTGAGAGCTGGTTCTCAAATTTTCTGACAACAAAATCCGTTGTCGAAAATTTTAAGCTGTTATAGCTGCAAACAGTGGGCCAACTCAACATTGAACCCTACGGACTTACGCTGCGTACACACGACCAGACTTTCCAGCAGAAAAGGTCAGACGGAATCATTCCGTCGGACATTCCGATCGTGTGTGGGCTTCATCTGACTTTTTCTCTCTAAAATTCTGACAGACCTAGAAATATAACATGTTTCAAATCTTTCCGACGTAATCAGTTCCTATCGGGAAAACCGCTTGTCTGTATGCTAGTCCGACGGACCAAAAACTACGCAAGGGCAGGTATTGGCTACTGGCTATTGAACTTCCTTTTTCTAGTTCCGTTGTACGTCATCGGGTTCTAAACGATCGGACTTTGGTGTGATGTAGGCAAGTCCGTTTCAGTGGAACTCCGTTGGAACTCCATCGGAAAGACCGTCGGACTCTATTCTGATGGAAAGTCTGGTCGTGTGTACGCGGCATAAGATTAGAATGTCATTAAAGTTGATGTGTGTGTAAAGGCAGGCGTCCTAATACTTTTGGCAATATAGTGCATGATAGCTCATAAGGGGTAATTAGTCCCTTATGTGATATCAATGAAGTTAAGTGAAAAAAAGGTACACAATTAAAAGTACACCCAAGCACTTAAAAAACCCTCCAAAAATTTTTGAGCCCATCCCCAGGTACATGCACATACTATGTATGAAAATCACATGAAAATCACATGTCTGGGCACCTACGTACGAAAACGATGGTTGTGTTACACGTTACACATCGCCATGCACACCAGATGGAGAGAAACAATTCTAGGACCATTGCTTACATTTAAGCGTAAACTCATGACCTGAAAAGGCTTTTAAAGCATCACCTATTGAGAACTTTGGGTACTGCAGTTTGTCAAGCTTTCGCAGGCACACAGTTTTAAGGTTTGACATGTTTGGTGTCTGTTTACTCAGCACAACCTTATCTTGTATATTAACTAAAAAAAAAAAGGGTAATATATTGCATTTAAAAACTGACAAAAATTTGCAGTAGTGTATTTATTACCTAAAATTTGCGCTTGATAAACTGATGCAGTAATATTGCGTGACATAAAAAATTGCAACAGTTGCCATTTTATTCTTAGGATTTGTGATTTGATGATATTTGATGATGTGTACATAAAATGCAAACACAGCTCCAGGTGTAAAAGGATTAAATACACTTTTAAGTTGTAAAACCTGTTCAAAGCTGTACATTAGATATAAAGAATAAGCTGATTCAGCCTAATGGGGGCTTAGCTAGCTGTGTATGGGGTCTGAGCAGTGATATAAAGACCGACTCAGATTCTGATTAGTTGCTAAAGGGAATGTCTCTGTTTCCTTTATTAATGTTTTATTTATTGGCTTCTGTGTTGGACATCATAGAGAAAAAAAAAAAGACAGTGAAAATGGCCAGTTTGTCTATGAAGCTTGTCTTCACTGGACTGTGTGATAGCTGACTGTCAATCCTTAATCCTTTTACTGTGGATGGTCCCCAGATGCTGAGAAGCTGCATCATTGCTGCTATTCCTGACTGCTGTTCCCAAGCAACAAAATGTGTATGACAGCCAAAGTTCAATCTGCCCTGACACTTTATTGATTTTATTGTAATGTGACACAGCACAAGGTATAGTTCCCTAAATAGTAAGCATTTAATATATAGAACATTCCATAGCATGAAAAGTAGAAAAAAAATGATAGATAGATAGATAGATAGATAGATAGATAGATAGATAGATAGATAGATAGATAGATAGATAGATAGATAGATAGATAGATAGATAGCAAAAGTGAGAAATGCCAACTTTTCCAATCCAAACACAGCTGGATTCAAATTTTCTAAGGGTGACTGAAATTGTCACTAGATACACTGCCTCCAGTTCAGCAGCACTTCACAAAATGGGGACCACCTCCAGGAAAATGACCCAGAGATAAAATGATACATACATTCCAATGAGATATCAAACAAAGAACAGTAGATTTTGGGACTTTAAATGAGGCAAACACCAAAGGGATGCCAGCCTCCATCCCTGTCATTAATTTAAAAAGGGGAGAGAGAGGTGGGACTTTAAATGAAGCACACAGCTGTAAAAGAGTAGGTCAAGTGACTGGGAAATTGAGTTTATTATTATTCAATCCATAATTCATTATAAAATATTTTGGGCATCAAACCTATGAAAATATTTAGGGCATCAAGCCTCTACACAACAAATCTCAGATCTCAGAGGTACGTTCATAAGTATATAAAACAACCAAATAGCCGTAATGAAAAGAGTTCTGGGTATGGGTAGGATGATATAAAATCTTGATATTCCATGATTGGGATAAAAAAGTTTTAATCAAAGGCTCTACGCATTTCGTGGCCCCATAGCTGCTCATCAGGAGCATAAACCATGGAATAAATCTAGAAAGGAAGAAAACAATAAAAATGAAAATAAAATGGAAAGGGAAATTTAAAAATGGTTGAAAAATATTTTAATATGAGGGTACTGAAGGCTGTGCGTCCAACTCACATCTGCATCCGTGCACCAATGGAGCAGCATCGAGGATCGCCAAAGAACCACAGAGCAACGCCTCCGGGCACCAGGGTGACCTGCAGGGGGGATGACAACCGCCACAGACACATCCAGAGTGGGTAGGTGCAATTCGTGTGAAGCAGAAGTGAAAACCCCCATGGAGGTCCTATGTGAAAGAGGTAGCATTAAGTATACGCAAATATAGTTATGCATAGGCATGTGTTAAAAGTTGGTGTGTATAAAGAGGGACCAAATTAAATGAAGTGCATGAGGTGAATGAGTGAAAAAAAAGGGGGTAGGTGAATAGGGAGTGCCGAAAAACCAACAACCAAACCAACCACAAAACCAAGGAGTGATGGCCAGGCGCTAATCGCCGGTCGGCTGAGCCGCCCAGGTGAAATCGTTCCTCCCTCCATTGTTGTGTGTGCCCGCATGGCGCTGGGGGCGGGACCGTGACAATGCACCTATATAGGCATCTCCCGTGTCAGGTTGACACACATACCACTTCCTCCCCTATGAAGGATCACATTCACGCTCATGGATCATGGTCATTCTCTGTTCAGATCAGGTACACTATATGTTTCCTTTCATTTTCTCATTCCCTTTCTACTTTGTTTCTTTTTTTTCCTTGGTTTTGTAGTTGGTTTGGTTTTTGTTTTTTTCGGCACTCCCTATTCACCTACCCCCTTTTTTTTCACTCATTCACCTCATGCACTTCACTTAATTTGGTCCCTCTTTATACACACCACCTTTTAACACATGCCTATACATAAGTATATTTGCGTATACTTAATGTTACCTCTTTCACATAGGTCCCCTATGGGGGGTTTTCCCTTCCGCTTCACACAAATTGCACCTACCCACTCTGGATGTGTCTGTGGCGGTTGTCATCCCCCCTGCAGGTCACCCTGGTGCCCGGAGGCGTTGCTCTGCTGTTCTTTGGCGATCCATTGGTGCGCAGATGCAGATGTGAGTTGGACGCACAGCCTTCAGTAACCTCATATAAAAATATTTTTCAACCATTTTTAAATTTCCCTTTCCATTTTATTTTCATTTTTATTTTTATTGTTTTCCTCCTTTCTAGATTTATTCCATGGTTTATGCTCCTGATGAGTGGCTATGGGGCTGCGAAACACGTAGAGCCTTTAATTAAAACTTTTTTATCCCCATCATGGAATATTAAGATTTTATATCACCCTACCCATTAGACTTGTGCACAACGGAAAAATTTGTTTAGTTTCAGTTCGTTGTCATTCGTAAAATACATAATTTCATTCTGTTATATTCATTATGTTACGTTAATACGTTTTTCGGATAATTCGTTATTATTACTAGAGTGTCGATATTCGTTATACTGAATCTCGAATCATGTCGAATCCATTAGTTATATGCGCTATAATTTCGTTTGTATTCGTTAAAATTCGATATTTATGTATGTATATATATTCGTGATAATGATTCGTAGTTTGGAGTGTCGTTTATTTATTGAATCTTTTAACACACACAATGACAATATCTCTTCTCCTCTGCTCAAATACAATACAACACCCTTCTCACTCAGTTCTCAGGAATGCACTTTGCCAGTAATCCAACCTCCAGCACAAAATTAATCTGCTGATTGGACTGTAAGATTTACTTTGAGTTGACCTTTTGTTTCATTAGACCTTTAACGAATTAACGAATCATGTCAAATTAATTCTATAATTTCTTTCGTATTCGTTGAAATTCGTTATTTTTTTATTCGGACATTCGGATGCATCCAAATGTCCGAAAGGTGCAAAATTCGGTAGAATTTGATTCGTTACAAAACATATTGCACAAGCCTATTACCCAAACTCAGGACTTTTCATTACGGCTATTTGGTTATTTTATCTACTTATGAAGGTCATTCTGGTCATCCAAGTTCCTACTATATTATCATACTGTATATATATGTACTCATTGTCATTTATGTCCTTACCATATATGAATATCTACTGGATTGTGGTTTATTATGTATTTTATGTTTAATTGATCTGAGATTTATTGTGTAGAGCCCTAAATATTTTCGTAGGTTTGATGCCCAAAATATTTTATAATGAATTATGGATTGTATAATATAAATAAACTCAATTTCCCAGTCGCTTGACCTACTCTTTTACTGCTGTGTGCTTCATTTAAAGTCTCACCTCTCTCTCTCCTCCCTCTTTTTAAAACATTCCAATGAGAGTGCCAAACAAGCGTCCAAAAGTCCAAGGAAATTTAATGAAAAAATTGATTCAAAGCAGAATAAATTTAACACATTTAACCACTTGCTTACTGGGCACTTAAACCCCCCTCCTGCCCAGACCAATTTTGAGCTTCCAGCGCTGTCGCACTTTGAATGACAATTGCGCGGTCATACAACACTGTACCCAAATGAAATTTTTATCATTTTTTTCCCACAAATAGAGCTTTCTTTTGGTGGTATTTAATCACAGCTGGGGTTTTTATTTTTTGCTAAACAAACAAAAAAAGATGGAAAATTTTGAAAAAAAAAAAAATCATGTTTAATAGTTTGTTATAAAATTTTGCAAACAGGTAATTTTTCTCCTTCATTGATATGCACTGATGAGGCGGCACTGGTGGGCACTGATAGGCTGCACTGATGGGCACGGATAGGCACAGATAAGGCGGCACTGATAGGCACAGTTAAGGCGGCACTGATAGGCACAGTTAAGGCGGCACTGATAGGCACAGTTAAGGCGGCACTGATGGGGACAGTTAAGGCGGTACTGATGGGCACAGATAAGGCGGCACTGATGGCCACAGATGGGCGGCACGGATAGGTGGCACAGATAGGTGGCACAGATAGGTGGCACAGATAGGTGGCACTGATAGGTGGCACTGATGGGGGGGCACTGATGGGGGGGCACTGATGGGTGGCACTGATGGGCAGTGATGGGTGGCACTGATGGGCAGTGATGAGTGGCACTGATGGGCACTTATGGGCACTGGTAGGTGACACTGATGGGCACTGATAGGTTGCACTGATGTGGGTGCTGATGGGTGGCACTAATGTGGGTGCTGATGGGTGGCACTGATGTGGGTGCTGATGGGTGGCACTGTGGGCACTGATGGGTGGCACTGTGGGCACTGATGGGTGGCACTGTGGGCACTGATGGGTGGCGCTGATTGATGGCACTGTGGGCACTGATGGGTTAATATGGTGGGCACTGGTAGGCAGCACTGCTGCCTATTGCTTTTTGTTGTAAGATCGCCGTGATCGGGACTGATGTCCCGATCACGGCCGCCGGTGATCGGGTTTTTTTTTCCTCCTCACGCTGTCAGCGCGAGGAGGAAAAATAGCCGATTACCGGCTCTGTTTACATCACATGATCAGCTGTCATTGGCTGACAGCTGATCATGTGGTAAGGGGTTGGGACCAACCCCTTACTCTGATCTGTGATCAGGCGAGTCTCATAGACTCGCTGATCACCGAGCGCGCCGCGCGCGCCCTGCAGGGGGCGCGCAGGCCGCTCGTGCACGGGACGACGTCAATGGACGTAGTCCCGGCAATTCAGATCCGCGCTGTTGCCGTCATTTGGCAATGGCCCGGATCTGAAGCAGTTAAGGGACCAAACACACTCACCTTTCATCAGGGCTGAAGAATTTTCACAGAGACCCTCTTTGGCTGTATTCACTAGCATTGGTTTAACCTGGTCCCCTCCCCCCCCCCGAATCTGTTGCAAGCAGTAAATCACACTGCAGGTCTATCTGATATCTGCTTACCTGAGCCCGTTTAGGCAGTCAACATTCTTAAATTTTGATGAAGGGGGAGTGTGTTTGACTCCTGAAATGCATTAGTGTATTCTGCTATGAATTAATTGTATCATTAAATGACCTTGGTCTCTTGAACATTTGTTTGGCACTCTGGATTGTAACTTTCTTATCCAGGCCAGGTTATATTTATCACTTGCAGTACAAGAGCTATTTTTTTTCATATTGTATTAGTTAATATGTTGGGACTGGATCTGATCCCTCTGGTGTTGAGAACAATTTTTTTCTGAGGCTATCTACCTTGAACTGCTGACCTTTACTATATGATTAGTTTGTATAGTTCACAGCGCATTATTTTATGTCATGCTATATAAATAAATGAATCCCACGGTATTCTCTATATTAGCACTGTTGTGTTTTGCACCCTGCTCCTGCTGTGTAGTGCACTAATAATACTTGCATGTAACATGACATATTCAGCCTAATTAAACAATCATTTGTCACTCCGCATGGATAGGCAAGAATAGGTTTAGCAATGCAAAGATTAACACAAATTAGCTCTGATTTTAATTTGTCTGTTGGAAAGGCAACATAAACATTCTTCTATTTGTGTATGCGTTGCCTCATACACTGTTTCTGTGTAATTAGTAAACTCTGTCATTTAGCATTAAACTCTTTTTTCTCCTATTCTTTTTATATGTATGATATTAGTGACAATAAAGTTCTGTTTATGCGCCTCTCCTAGTTTTAATTGTCGCATAAATAGTTGCATCAATCAGCAGCGTCTTGCCAATGAGGCAAACTGAGATGACTACCTTAGGCGGCACTCTAGTGGTTGGGGTGGCACTGAGGCCAGGTTGTCTATAGGAGGGACTCTCCATGCTCGATGCAGCTCAGTAACATTGCCCAGTACATACAGGGCAACATTACTGTGCTTTTTGCTAGGACACTGATGTGCCTGCACCACAGCAACCAATGACTCTACCTGCCAGCATCCTAGCAACCTGCCACGCACAGCAACATTGGTTGCCAGGATGCTGAGTGCTGTGCCACAGCAAAATTGGTTGCCACACCAGCACCCTAGCAACCAAAGTAGGGGGTGGCAAAATGCATGAGGATCACCAGGAACATTCAAAAGCTGCTACAATCTCCAGGAGGCCATTTTTGCCTGTATGATCTCTGGTGGGAGTCATCGTTATGGCAACCAACCCACAATCCACAAAACAAGCAATAATCACTTTATGGACACCAACGCAAGTGTAAATGAGCCCTAAGACTCTCGCTTTTTGACAGTAATGGAAGCTAATTTTGTGGGTAAAATGACCATGACATATGTATGCTGTAACATAAGAAAACCACCCGTGTATGGGAGCCATTTTAAGTGTACCTCCAGGGGAAATTTCCAACAAACAAAATAATTTATAAACAATAACAACATAATTTATTGTATATATATTGTAAATCAAAAACATTGTATGTCTATATCACAACATTTTGCATTTGTTTTTTCTTACTTATCAGACAATCTGTTGAATATAGATTCTCCTATATACATACTCTGATGAAGGGCTTGAAACTGAAACACGTCGTGTCAGGAAGATTGTTCTCGGATATTGGAGAGTAACAATACAGTACATTTACTACATGTTAATTTGATATGTTTGGAATGATCCTGTCATTTGATCTTGCTCTGTTTTTATAGATCATCACATGTGTGATTGAGCAGGTAAGTATGACACAGAGAAGGTAACTATGACATGTTTGTTATTTTAAAAAAATCTGCTTTTATTATCATTTTAAAGGACAACTCCACTTGTGTTAAACAATTGGTATATTTCATATAATTGCTCTACTTTCTATATTTGCTATACAAGTATTTATAAACCCAATCATGCAACATCACTTATAAGTGTTAATGTAACTATGCAAATAGCATACCTGTGGGCAGTAGTGTACTAAGTGGGGGGGTTCCCCGGGTGCCACACGCTGGGAGGGGTGTCAGGCCGGCACCCCCCCCCTCCGTGACTGAAGCGGACTTAGCAAAGACAGTGGGCGGGTTTAAGCAGTGGCATGGCGCGGTGACAGGCAGCAGGTAACACACACACATGGAGAGCCTGGATTTGCAAGGGAGGGGGGTGAGACGGGGGAAAGACGCACCCGAGTGACACCTGTTGGCACACCCGGGACCCTGCCACAACGATCCCCTTCTCTCGTGGCCGCGCTGCGGCTCAGATCAGTCTCGGCTGTCTCACACAGCCGAGCAGATTGAAGCCGCCTCCCTCGCCTCCGTTATGGCTACACGTGCTGTTTGTGCATGTCCGGCGCTGATCATCTGAGCTGAGGTACATTATGGGTCTGAAGGGGGGTGTCTGCACTATAGGGGGGTCTGCACTGTAGGGGGGTGTGTATTGTAGGGGGGTCTGTATTGTAGGGGGGTCTGTATTGTAGGGGGGGTCTGAACTGTAGGGGTTTCTGCACTGTAGGGGGTCTGCACTGTAGGTGGGGTCTGCACTGTAGTCGGGGTCTGTACTGTAGGGGGGGTCTGTACTTAATGGGGGGGTCTGCACTGTAGGGGGGGTTGTGTAACATGCAGGGGGTCAGAACTGTTAGGAGGGTGTCTGTGTAACATACAGGCATCTAGAGCTGTGCGGGGCTGTGTAATGTAAAGGGGTCCAGAGGTGCAGTGTGCTGTGTAATGTAAAGGGGTCCAGAGGTGCAGGGTGCAGTGTAATGTAAAGGGGTGCAGGGTGCAGTGTAATGTAAAGGGGTCCAGAGGTACAAGGGCTGTGTAATGTAAAGGGGTCCAGAGGTGCAGTGTAATGTAAAGGGGTCCAGAGGTGCAGGGTGCACTGTAATGTAAAGGGGTCCAGAGGTGCAGGGTGCAGTGTAATATAAAGGGGTCCAGAGGTGCAGGGTGCTGTGTAATGTAAAGGGGTGCAGGGTGCAGTGTAATGTAAAGGGGTCCAGCAGTGCAGGGTGCAGTGTTATGTAAAGGGGTCCAGAGGTGCAGGGTGAAGTGTAATGTAAAGGGGTCCAGTTGTGCAGGGTGCAGTGTAATGTAAAGGGGTCCAGACGTGCAGGCTGCAGTGTAATGTAAAGGGGCCCAGAGGTGCAGGGTGCAGTGTAATGTAAAGGGGTCCAGAGGTACAAGGGTTGTGTAATGTAAAGAGGTCCTTAGGTGCAAGGTGCTGTGTAATGTAAAGGGGTCCAGAGGTGCCGAGCTGTGTAATGTACACAGTAGTGACAAAGAGATATTGAAGGATGCAGAGGTATGCAGGGGGCACAGTAGGGTGTTTTTAGATTTTAAGGTGGGGGGGTGCCAGATATAGGATCCGCCCCGGGTGCCAAATGCACTAGGTATGCCCCTGCCTGTGGGATCCTTCTAGAATCACTGTAGTAAGTCCTGTGCCAAGCAGCTGCCCTTCTGTATTCTGAACACAGAAAGTCGGCCGTTCGGCATGCACATCATTCAGAGAATGCTTTGCATTTTCTCAATGAAAACAACGTGTTCTCTGATTAGATGAGGTTAGGAGGCGGAACAGTGACATCATGTTTTCCACCTCTCCCAAATTCCATACCACAAGTCCAACTCAATAAAGGGTATGTATTTAAGTATGTTCATGCAGGGTGGCACTGTGGACAGCACAATTAATGATACACTATGCTACATCCTAAATCTCTTGTATTGATACAGGAGTTGGAAAAAATGTACTTTTCAGGCATGTTTTTCATATGGTTTAGAAGTAACAATGTTTATTTATTATAAATCATTGACAAAATGTGTGGGTGGCGCATGTGCGGGACTGACGGCCAGATTGGGAGCGTCACATGCCACTCAGGTGGCGTGCGGGCTTCCTGATTGGGGTGAGCATATATGGGGGGGGGATATCTGGCACCACTCAGGGAGGATCTGGTCTATTCTTGGGACCCTGGAACATAGGACACATGTTATGGGCCACATGTCTTGGTAAGTACACTCCCTCCAAGGGGGAAATGGACACATGCATCTGATTGGCAATGGATCTAATACTAAATAGTGCTTTTTTTGTTTGTAACACCTGCAGAGCTATGGATGTTGCTGGCCTAACCCCCAGCTGGATCCTTTGATGTTAACACTGACACTGAGCACGTGCACTCAACTTCTTTGATTGACCATGGTGAGGCCTGTTCTGAGTGGAACCAGTCCTATTAAACCGCTGTATGGTTTTGGCCACTGTGCTGCAGCTCAGTTTCAGGGTCTTGGTAATCTTCTTATAGCCTAGGCCATTTTTATGTAGAGCAACAATTCTTTTTGTTCAGCTCCTCAGAGAGTTCTTTTCCATGAAGTGCAATGTTGAACTTCCAGTGACCAGTATGAGAGAGTGAGAGCGATAACACCAAATTTAACACACCTGCTCCCCGTTCACACCTGAGACCTTGTAACAATGACGAGTCACATGACATCGGGGAGGGAAAATGGCTAACTGGGCCCAATTTGGATATTTTCACTTAGGGGTGTACTCACTTTTGTTGCCAGCGGTTTAGACATTAATGGCTGTGTGTTGAGTTATTTTGAGGGGACAACAAATTTACACTGTTATACAAGCTGTACACTCACTACTTTACATTGTAGCAAAGTGTCATTTCTTCAGTGTTGTCACATGAAAAGATATAATAAAATATTTACAAAAATGTGAGGGGTGTACTCACTTTTGTGAGATACTGTATATGCCCATGTGCAGTCAGATACTTTGTGAAATCCATCAAGTTACCCCATGTTGCTACACCCCCATAGTGGCCTCATATGACCTGGCACCCCCTGTGGAGGTCCTGTTTACTTGCATGTCCCACCTCAGTGACAAATATATTTTACATTGTTTCTTATATACATACACTACCGTTCAAAAGTTTGGGGTCACATTGAAATGTCCTTATTTTTGAAGGAAAAGCACTGTACTTTTAAATGAAGCTAACTTTAAACTAGTCCTAACTTTAAACAAATATACTCTATACATTGCTAATGTGGTAAATGACTATTCTAACTGCAAATGTCTAGTTTTTGGTGCAATATCTACATAGGTGTATAGAGGCCCATTTCCAGCAACTATCACTCCAGTGTTCTAATGGTACAATGTGTTTGCTCATTGGCTCAGAAGGCTAATTGATGATTAGCAAACCCTTGTGCAATCATGTTCACACATCTAAAAACAGTCTAGCTCCTTCCAGAAGCTACAAAACTGACCTTCCTGTGAGCAGATTGAGTTTCTGGAGCATCACATTTGTGGGGTCAATTAAACGCTCAAAATGGCCAGAAAAAGAGAACTTTCATCTGAAACTCGACAGTCTATTCTTGTTCTTAGAAATGAAGGCTATTCCATGCGAGAAATTGCAAAGAAATTGAAGATTTCCTACAACGGTGTGTACTACTCCCTTCAGAGGACAGCACAAACAGGCTCTAACCAGAGTAGAAAAAGAAGTGGGAGGCCGCGTTGCACAACTAAGCAAGAAGATAAGCACATTAGAGTCTCTAGTTTGAGAAACAGACGCCTCACAGGTCCCCAACTGGCATCTTCATTAAATAGTACCCGCAAAACACCAGTGTCAACATCTACAGTGAAGAGGCGGCTGCGGGATTTTGGGCTTCAGGGCAGAGTGGCAAAGAAAAAGCCATATCTGAGACTGGCCAATAAAAGAAAAAGATTAAGATGGGCAAAAGAACACAGACATTGGACAGAGGAAGACTGGAAAAAAGTGTTGTGGACAGATGAATCCAAGTTTGAGGTGTTTGGATCACAAAGAAGAATGTTTGTGAGACGCAGAACAAATGAAAAGATGCTGGAAGAATGCCTGACGCCATCTGTTAAGCATGGTGGAGGTAATGTGATGGTCTGGGGTTGCTTTGGTGCTGGTAAGGTGGGAGCTTTGTACAGGGTAAAAGGGATTCTGAATAAGGAAGGCTATCACTCCATTTTGCAATGCCATGCCATACCCAGTGGACAGCGCTTGATTGGAGCCAATTTCATCCTACAACAGGACAATGACCCTAAACACACCTCCAAATTGTGCAAGAACTATTTACAGCAGAAGCAGGCAGCTGGTATTCTATCGGTAATGGAGTGGCCAGCACAGTCACCAGATCTGAACCCCATTGAGCTGTTGTGGGAGCAGCTTGACCGTATGGTACGCCAGAAGTGCCCATCCAACCAATCCAACTTGTGCGAGCTGCTTCTAGAAGCGTGGGGTGCAATTTCTCCAGCTTACCTCAATAAATTAACAGCTAGAATGCCAAAGGTGTGCAATGCTGTAATTGCTGCAAAAGGAGGATTCTTTGATGAAAGCAAAGTTTGATGTAAAAACAATGTTATTTCAAATACAAATCATTATTTCTAACCTTGTCAATGTCTTGACTCTATTTTCTATTCATTTCACAACGTATGGTGGTGAATAAGTGTGACTTTTCATGGAAAACACAAAATTGTTTGGGTGACCCCAAACTTTTGAACGGTAGTGTATGTAAGTAGAGAAATCATTGCATGAATAATGGGTTTTATGTTATGTAATGTCTATGTGTATGTCTGTAAAACAATTAATGCCTTTTGTCTCTGGGTAAATGAATAAACTATCTTTAGCATATAGTTATTCTGATTTTTTCTGCAGCCTATTAGATTCATATATCTCCAGAAGAAGCGTGTTCAGAGCACGAAACTAGTCAAGCAATTTATTTGAATGTAATTCTTGAAAGCTAAAGCAGAAATTGATCTACTCTGGTTTGACTCCATTAACCCCTTCATGTGTGCTTACCATATGATAAACAATTACGTTATCCTATATGTACATACATGTATTTTTTCTCTGGGTTTTAGTCAAGCCCAGGAAACCTTTTGTAACCCACCAACTCAGCCCATCCAGGTTCATTTTGAACTTCGGACTGTGTGGTTGGTCACTGAGACATGTTTTTAAATCACATTTACTTATGTAAATGTCTTTTATCTTTGTCCTAGTCTTTTTTCATCAATGATTTGTAATAAATAAACATTGTTACTTTTAACCATAAGTAAAATGTGTCAATTTTTTCCAATTCCTGTATCAATAAGGGGTGTGCCGGATCTCTGCAGAAAGACCAATGCTTTCACACAGAGAGCAAGTGTCCAACTCTGCAGTTGCTGGCAGTAACTGTAATGGGGCGTACACACGGTCGGACTTTTCAGCTACAAAAGTCCGACAGCCTGTCCGACAGACTTTCGACGGACTTTTGGCGGACTTTCGACGGACTTGCGGCGGACTTTCTAACGAACAGACTTGCCTACACACGATCACACAAAAGTCCGTCGAATTCTTACGTGATGACGTACACCGGACTAAAATAAGGAAGTTCATAGCCAGTAGCCAATAGCTGCCCTAGCGTGGGTTTTTGTCCGTCGGACTAGCATACAGACGAGCGGATTTTTCGACCGGACTCGAGTCCGTCGGAAAGATTTGAAGCATGTTTCAAATCTAAAGTACGTCGGATTTGAGGCTAAAAAAGTCCGTTGAAAGTCCGGAGAAGCCCACACACGATCGGATTACCAGCCAGCTTTAGTCCGTCAGCGTCCGTTGGACTTTTGTAGACGAAAAGTCCGACCGTGTGTACGCGGCATAAGGCCTCATTCACATATAAAATACCCATGTTTTGCAAACAAATTTGGGCATGTGAAGTGTTGGGGCATTTATTCATTCTATTGGCCAGAATATTAATTTATTCTGGCCATTGAAATGAATGAAGGGTCAAGCGCTAACTTGCCTAGCGTTGGGGTGTGTTTAAGCGCGTTTGTTTTTTTGTTCATACGACATCCTCCCGTGCTCGCGTTGCCTGCGTACCCCCTGCGGTGGGCATCGACAGTGATCTGTAATCAGGGTAAAGAGCTAATCACGGCGGCTCTTGACCACATGATCAGCTATGACCAATCACAGCTGATCATGGATGTAAACAGAATTTGCCAGCAATCGGCAATCCTCCCCTCACGCTGACAGGGCGTGAGGAGAGCCAAAAACCGCGAAATTCACACAAGGGATATCTGCACTGACAATCAGGGCACTGATCAGCAGTATCCTGATTATCAGTGCAGCCCCAGAAGTGCCCTTCAGTGCTGCCAATCTGTGCCCACTAGTGCTACCCGTCAGTGCCAATCAGTGCCGCCTATCAGTAATGCCTAACAGTTCCACCTATCATTGCCACTTATAAGTGCCCATCAGTGCTGCCTATAAGTGCCCATAAGTGCCACCTATCAGTGCCATCAGTGCTACCTATCAATGCTGCCCATCATTGCTGCCTATAAATGCCCATCAGTGCCACCTATCAGTGCTATCAGTGCTGCCTATCAATGCCGCCCATCAGTGCTGCCAATCAATGCCCATCAGTGCCACATATCAGTGCCTCCTCATCAGTGCCCATCAGTGCCGCCTCATCAGTGCCCAGCAGTGCCGATTCATCAGTGCCCAGCAGTGTCGCCTATCAGTGCCCATCAATGCAGCCTCTCAGTGCCCATCAATGTAGTCTATTAGTGCCTATCAGTGCAGCATATCAGTGCAGCCTCATAAGCACACATTTGTGAAGGAGAAAATTACTTAATTACCAAATTTTATAAAAGAAACTAAGAAAAACTTTTTTTCCCCAAATTTTCTGTCTTTTTGTGTTTGTTTAGCAAAAAATAAAAAACCCAGTGCTGATTATATACCACCAAAAGAAAGCTCTATCTGTCTCAAAAAAATTATAAAAATGTAGTTGGGGTACAGCATTGCATGACCGTGCAATTGCCATTCAAATTACAACAGCACTGAAAGCTGAAAATTGGCCTGGACAGGAAGGGGGTGAAAGTGCCCAGTAGGCAAGTGGTTAAACTTAATGTTCAATTGGGCTTTCACAATACATCTACAAGGACTATTTTTTCCATATTGCTTTTGCATATGATGAATTTTTCCAATAAACTGACAAGTGGCAATTTTCTAGTATCCTCTACAGTAAATCACAAATCACACATAGCCTATGTTGGGATCATTTAGGTGGTGCAGTAATAAAACAGTGAATTCCTGTAGAATGTGTAATATACTGTGTAACAAGCTCTCTGGCTGATATTTTTACACTTCACAGGAAAATGTGTAATGTTTTGTCTCCAGGGTATTCCTTGTTTCAGTAATGTTCATCTTCAATGAAATACCAATTACTTTTCTGTATTAAAGGCTCTCCTGTCTCCATGATAACGCATAACAGTGATATAGAAACAGGGGCAATACAGGTAGCAACTAGGGATGAGCTTGATGTTCGGGTCAGGGTGCCTTTGGCCAATCATGGCTCAGGGGCACTAAGTCCACTCCCTACACTATATTAGGCTGCCTACACGGTGGCTGTGTGTAGTGTTGTTGGCGTGGAGATAGCTTGAGTTAGATTAAGCAGGCAGGTTATTCAGTTAGTGGCAGTGTATTTGATTGATATATATATATATATATATGTATATATGTATATATATATATATATATATATATATATATATATATATATATATATGTGTATATATATATGTATAAATGTATGTATATATATATATATATATATATATATATATATATATATATATATATATACACTCTGCATCCAGTGTAACCTATATCTACAGTGCATTCTGTGGTGTACTGTTTCTAATACACTTCAGACAGTGTACACAGTATCTAATACATTGTGTACAGTTTCTACTACACTTCTGGGGGTGTACACAGTACAAAATACAGTGCAGCCGTAGTACAGTTTCTAATAAAGTGCAGGCAGTGTAAACAGTATCTAATACAGCGTGTACAGTTTCTACTACACTTCTGGTGGTGTACACAGTATACAATACAGTGCAGCCATTGCACAGTTGGTAATACATTGTAGACGGTGTACACAGTATCTAATACAGTGTGTACAGTTTCTAATAAACTTCAGGCATGTACACAGTATTTAATAACGTGTAGTGTGATATTGCAAAACAAAAAATACATCATGTCTGGAAAGGCCACCAAGGAGAGGCAGACGCTCACAGGCCACGAAAAGAGGGCAAGCAGCCTCTGTGTCTACAGTCAACAGTGGTGGTCATGGACATAGTGCATCCTCTGCAGGTGGCTGTGGGGCATGCTTGTCCTTTTTTTCTGCTGCTGGCAGCCAACCTATTGCATCACACCGCAGAGCTCCAAAGTTGCAGGGCGCTGGTCACTCCCCGCTGACTTTTAAAAGTTCCTTGGTGTGGGCTTTTTTGACACGTTTGCAGCAGCAGATCACACCCTTGCTGTTTGCTACCTATATCTGAAACGGATCAAGTATGGCCAGAACAGCACCACATACTTGACCAGACATATGATGACCTGCCATGCAGTTCGTTGGCAACAGCACTTGAAAGAAACACATCAAAGAAAAAGGCTCCTCATCTGGGATCTCCAACCCTACTGTACCTCCAGTCCTCTCAAAAGCCTACACTGAGAGGAATGAAGGTATAGCAATAGGTGTCCCAAGTACTTGCAGCCAATCTGCTAGCAGTACACCACCATCTGATTTTTAGATGGCAAATTTCCCTACCCCAGTTACTGAACTGTAAAAATTCAGTCCCAGACATCCACATGCTCAGCATCTAAATGCTAGCTTGGCCGAATTGCTAGCACTGCAACTGCTGCCTTTTCAGCTGGTAGACTCGGCCCCACTTCATGAATTTGTGGAATGTGCTGTACCTCAGTGGCAGGTTTCAAAACGCCATTTCTTTTCATGGAAGGCCATTCCGGCTCTCTACCACCATGAGGAAGGCAATGTTTTGGCCTCATTGGACAGGGTGACCAGCAGTAAGGTTTGTATTACAGCTGTCTCATGGTCCAGCAGAAATGGGCAGGGATGTTACCTTTCCTTCACGGCTCACTGGGTAACTCTGCTGGCAGCTGGGAAGGATGCAGGACAGGGTTCAGTGTTGTTGGAGCTTGTTCCGCCACACCGCCTCCAAAATGCTAGTGGTGATTCTGTCACAGCCCTCTCCTCCACCCCCTCCTCTTCTTCTTCCTCTATGGCCTCTTCTGCAGATTTGTCCTCTGTACCAGCGTTGCTCCGTAAGCATTCAACTGGCTACGCAAACAGTCAGGCTAAAAGATGCCATGCGGTGCTTGAGTTGGTCTGCCTAGGGAACAGGAGCCACACTGGGGCAGCGATTCTGTCAGCTCTGCAGGGGCAGGCTCAGAGGTGGTTGACTCCACGCCAGCTTCAGACAGGAATGGATGTATGCGACAATGGCACCAACCTTCGTTCCGCCCTTCAACAGGCACAGACACTTGACCCATGTTCCATGTTTGGCACACGTCCTGAATTTGGTGGTGTAGCAGTTCTTGAGCAGGTACCCAGACTTACAGGATCTCTTGAGGCCAGAAAAGTCTGTGGTAATTTCCGCCGGTCATACAATGCCAGTGCTCGGCTGGCTCGTTCAGTCAGAGGAAGAGCGGTGAAAAAGGCGGCCAGCTGACCGATGCCTTTAAACAATTTTTCACTCCTCAGTGCCATGGTCTGATCAGTTCAAGCAACCATCACCAGCATCTGCATTACATAGTGCAGGAATATCTAGGGGCAAGAGCAGACTTGAAGACCTTTCCAACAGAGCATCCACTGGGTTACTGGGTCTTGAGGATGGACCACTGGCCAGAACTTGCTCAAAATGCAAATTAGCTACTGGCCTGTTCTGGATCCAGAGTGCTTTCTGAATTCACATTCAGTGCTGCTGGAGGGTTTGTAACAGATAAAAGAGTGTGCCTGTCCACAGACTCCGTTGATAGGCTCACGTTCATAAAAATAAATCAGTCTTGGATCAGCAGCTATCAAGCACCTGATGCTGATGTAACTGATTGAATATGCTATGGAATTGGAAGAAATGGCCACACACCACTGTAGATTAAAATCCTCTTTATTTGGACATCCCAAAAATTACAGGCATCAGTACGCTGGGTAGATGTGCTTCGCACACTTCACGTTCGCTTAGTCATTATGTGCGCATATGCTATGGATCTGGGATTCCTATGCTAACTATCCTATTCCTCCTCAATCTTGATGATCCTAGCTTCCAACAATATTTTTGGTTTAGGGCACCACCACCACCACCACCCAGGGCCCAATTTTTCTGCCCCTGTTTAACAGGGACATGTAATTACAATGTTTGATATAATATTTCAGTGCAGGGCCTGTTCCTGCGCCCAACAAAAGTATCTGTGAGGGGTTATAGTGTTGTGGCACCACAACCGCCCTAGTGCCAATTTTTCTGCCCTTGTTTAACAAGGGCATGTAATTAACATTTTTGATATAATATTTAAATTCAGGGCTTGTTCCTGCGCCCAAGAAGAGTAACTGTGAAGGGTTACAGTGTTGTGGCACCACCACCCAAGGCCCAAATTTTCTGCCCCTGTTTAACAGGGGCATGTAATTACTATTTTTGATATAATATTTCACAGCAGGGCCTGTTCCTGTGCCCAACAAGAGTAACTGTGAGGGCTTACAGTGTTGTGGCACCACCACCCAAGGCCCAATTTTTTTGATATAATATTTCAATGCAGGGCCCGTTCCTGCGCCCAACAAGAGTAACTGTGAGGGCTTACAGTGCTGTGTCACCACCACCACTGCCCAAGGCCCAATTTTTCTGCCCCTGTATAACAGGGGCATGTAATTACAATTTTTGATATAATATTTCAATGCGGG
Source organism: Lithobates septentrionalis (assembly GCA_037952835.1). Classification (NCBI taxonomy): domain Eukaryota; kingdom Metazoa; phylum Chordata; class Amphibia; order Anura; family Ranidae; genus Lithobates; species Lithobates septentrionalis. Next base: position 1,007,118 of record JBBDGP010000800.1, read on the forward strand.
ACCAATTCCTGCGCCCAACAAGACTATCTGTGAGAGCTTACAGTGTTGTGGCACCACCACCACCACCCAAGGCCCAATTTTCCTGCCCCTGTTTAACAGGGGCATGTAATTACAATTTTTGATATAATCATTCAACGCAGGGTTGCGCCTGCACCCAACAAGAGTAACTGTGAGGGCTTACAGTGTTGTGGCACCACCATCAAAGGCCCAATTTTTCTGCCCCGTTTAACAGGGGCATGTAATTAGAATTCTTGATATAATATTTCAAAGCAGGGCCCGTTCCTGCCCCCAACAAGTGTAACAGTGTTCTGGTACCACCAACACCTAAGGCACAATTTTCTGCAGAGTATATAGGGCAGGCAGTATAGTGTATATATACTGCTGTTCAAAGTATATAGTGCCTGGCGGCCTGGGGGACCCCCATGCCATTTTTTAAAAAATTTGGGTGCGGGGTTCCCCTTTAATATCTATACCAGACCTGAAGGGCCTGGTATGGATTTTGGGGGTAACATCCACGCCATTTTTCTTGGTATTTTTATCTATATTTCTGGGATCCAAAAATACATTACAGCCGCAAACAGTTTTCAATTAAGTTTTTTCCTTTAGAAATGTAATTTTGCTGTGGCACTGTTATGAACATGGGAAAGATGCGCTACTTTACAGGCATACTAGGGACACCCCCCAGGCACAATATTTAAAGGAATATTTCATTTTTATTTTTCAGCATTATTAAAATCACTGCTCCCGAAAAAACTGCCAGTTTTAAAACTTTTTTTTGCATTGCATCATTGTCCCCTGGGGCAGGACCCAGGCCCCCAAACACTTTTTATGGCAATAACTTGCATATAAGCCTTTAAAATTAGCACTTTTGATTTTTCACGTTCGTGTCCCATAGGCTTTAACGGTGTTCGCGTGTTCGAACAAATTTTTTGCCTGTTCGCATGTCCTGCTGCGAACCGAACTGGGGGGTGTTCGGCTCATCCCTAGTAGCAACCGTTACAGACCCATACACCAAGCGGGTCTACTTAAAACCTTTCTTTTACTTTTTCCTTCACAGAAGCTACAGTATAAGACACCAATTTTTATAAAACAGTTGGGTTGATTTAAAAATAATTCACATCCACTAAAAGTGTATGTACATTTGTTTTATGTAAATGAAAAAAAAAACAAATTCACATAGACTATATCCTGTGCTGTGCTGTTAGCAATGGCAATATAGCCTCCTCCGAATAGCTTCATTGCACATTAGACATTTGTACTGCATCTTCTCTAACTTTCCTTATCCCCTAATTAAGCCCTTCATTCTCTTAATGAAGGTGAAAGAAAACTAAGAGCATGCCAACTGGTCCCATCACTCCTTGGCAAATAGAAGGAGAAGAAATGTAAACTGTGACAGATTTGATCTTCCTAGGCTCCAAAATCACAGCAGACGGTGACTGTAGCCATTAAAAATGAAGGTAAACTTGCTTCTTGGAAGGAAAGCAATGGCAAACCTAGACAACATTTTAAAAAAGCAGAGACATCACCCTATCGACAAAGTGCCCTATAGTCAAAGCTGTGGTATTCCCAGTAGTAACCTATGGCTGTGAAAGTTGGACCATAAGGAAGGCTGAACGCCAAAGAATTGATGCTTTTGAACTATGGTGTTGGAGAAGACTCTTGAAAGTCTCTTGAACGGCAAGAGGATCAAACCCTTCAATCTTGAAGGAAATCAACCCTGAATATTCACTGGAAGGACAGATCCTGAAGCTGAAACTTGAATACTTTGGCCACCTAATGCGAAGAGAGGACTCATTTGAAAAAAATCTGATGCTAGGAAACATGGAAGCAAAAAGGATAAGAGGATGACAGAAAACAAGAAGGATAGATAGCATCATCGAAACAATGAACATGAAGTTAAGCAAGCTCCGGGAGGCAGTAGAGGACAGAAAAGCTTGGCACGTTATGGTCAATGAGGTCACGAAGAGTCAGACACAACTAAACAACTGAACAACAACAAAATTAAGCTCTGTTCTTTGTGATGATATGCCATATATGTTTTGCACCTCTTTAAATGTGTCCTTAACCACTTCAATACTGGACACTTTCACCCCCTTCCTGCCCAGGCCAATTTTCAGCTTTCAGCACTGTCACACTTTGAATGACAATTGCACGGTCATGCAACACTGTACTCATAAGAAATTTTTATCTTTTTTTTTATACTAATGCCGCGTACACACGAGCGGACTTTACGGCAGACTTTGCCCGGTGGACGGGATTTCGTCGGACAATTCGATCGTGTGTGGGCTCCAGCGGACTTTGTTTTCTCAAAAGTTGGACAGACTTAGATTTGAAACATGTTTCAAATCTATCCGACGGACTCGAGTCCGGTCAAAAAGTCTGCTCGTCTGTATGCTAGTTCGACGGACAAAAAGCCACGCTAGGGCAGCTATTGGCTACTGGCTATGAACTTCCTTATTTTAGTCCGGTCGTACGTCATCACGTACGAATTCGACGGACTTTGGTTGATTGTGTGTAGGCAAGTCCGTTCATTCAGAAAGTCCGTCGTAAAGTCCGTCGAAAAGTCCACCGGGCAAAGTCTGCCGTAAAGTCCGCTTGTGTGTACGTGGCATAATAGAGCTTTCTTTCAGTGGTATTTTATCACCACAGTTTTTTTTATTTTTTGCAAAATAAATGAAAAAAAGACTGAAAATTTGGGGAAAAAATATTTTTTTCTTCGTTTCTGTTTCAAAATTGCAAATAAATAATCTTTCTTCATAAATTTAGGCCAAAATGTATACTGCTACATTTCTTTGGTGAAAATAACCAAAATCAATGTATATTATTTAGTCTGTAGGAAAGTCCACAAACTATGATATATGGTTTCTCATTTCTTGAGGCCCGAAAATGCCAGGACAGTACAAATATCCCCCAAATGACCCATTTTTGGAAAGTATATATATTAGGTATGTTTTGCTAGCAAACAGCTTTTTGTCTGCATGGCTGTGTATGTACTCCATATATAAATGTGTATACTTATATGTGTATCTGCTCTTTTCCCAGGACTCCCTCTTCAGGCCTCAATGTCTGTGGCATTTTCCCTCCAGGGACTTCTTCTACAACCCTTAACCATCTTCTTTTTGCTTTTGGGGCTGGGGTGTAGTCCCTTCATTATTTCATTTTTTTTGCTTTTTTCTATATTGAGGCACAACTATCTATTTAAAAGCAGCTACAATGCAGGCAGGGGTGCCGGGGACCTCATGTGACAGTGTTTTTAAAAGTGAACATGGAGTTTTCATGCATATACAACTGAACTAGATGTGAGTTGTTAAGTACATATGTTCTCCCCATGTCTGTATGTTATTGGGTAGATGTATTAATTTACTGCTTACTGTTTGTATTTGAATTTTATAGACTACATACATGCTATTAACCCCTGAAGAAAGAGACGACAATCAGCTCTGAAGCGCGGCGGTATAGGATATTGTATCTACATTGTTGTATATCTTGATTCTCCTGTATTCATGACCATGTTCAGTACTGTGCTTATATTTCCTCTGTAATAAATATCTTTTATCTACTTTATTTGTTTTTTGGTAGTGCCCTTAAAGTCCCACCCTCAGGGGTTTCTTTCTTTTCTCTGTTCTATACGGGATGTGGCACACTGGGAATTCTTCTCATTTTTGGAAAGTAGACAGTCCAAGGTACTTAGCAATAGGCATGGCGAGTTTTTTGAATTTGCCCTTTTTTTGTCACAATTATTTGAAAAAGGAAGAAGAAGAAAATGTTTTTTGTTACAATATTTTTTATTTTTTTGCATACTATCACCAGTGATATATCTTCATATAACTGCTGTGGCAGTGATCAGATACACTAATGATGATAATTTTTTTCTTTTAATTTTTCACTTTTGTTTTCTTTTTTTTTTCTTTTTTTTTTTCTTTACAGTGACCAAAGCAATACAGTGTTATTACAGTAACCCTGTACTACTCTGGGAAGGTGATCAAGATTTTTTTTTTTTACACATTATGATTGCTTAGATCTGTGCATTTTACAGATGTAAGCAATCATTTTTTCCAAATGAAAAACTACTTATTCAATGTTTACTATTGTGATTAGCTGTGATTGGCCACAGCTAATCACATGGTACAGATGGGCTGTGATTAGACCTGTCTGTATCATGTAATGACTATGACCAATCACAGAGCTCATCACAATAGTACACAAAGAAAGGCATGTAACAAAGCCTTTCATTGTGACATGTGATCACATGGTACCGGCAGCGGACACCGGTGGGCGGTGATAGATCGCGCTGGAGCGCAGCCTGTAGGCTCTTCCAGCCCAGCCATCATAGGCCAAGCGGGAAGAGGTTAAGTAACTTCAGACCAGGCCAAGTTAGATAACAATAAACTTTCCTTACTGAAGATGTTGAAAAATAACAAACAGTTCACACAACATCTTCAATACACATTCCTGTTCATGTTCTGTTAAGTGGCACTTGCTGTTCTCCTGGAGCCCCTAAAAGCCCATGAGGTAGTCATACCTTGTACAGGTGGGAAAGCCCTTTTAAATCCCAAAGTCCATTTAGCAGTGGCAGAAGCCTATATCCCTGGAACCTCGATTGGGCTCCCACAGGGGGTGGTTAAGTGCAAAAAGTAATTCACATCTTGAGAAGCATTCTGCTCCTTTAATGTGGAGTCCTGGAACTGTCCCTATGGCTGTCTTACGTTATGTCATGTCCCCAAGACATTGCTCTCTCCCTTTTTATTTGTTTGCTCCAGCAGAGGGTGGTACGTCTCCAAAAAGCCCGGGAAAATCTAGCCAGCAGAGTTAACCTTTATCTCCCAAGGAGTACCACCTCAGCAGGGCAAGCGTAACTAAAACGTGCAGTCAACTCACATTGGGGTATACAGTTTTACAAGGACATACAAACAAAGTAATTAAACCCGCAAGAGCCAAAACATAAAAAAAATACCCAATACAGTAATCCCCTTGGCAGCACCTGATTTCACATGGGTACCTTTCAGAAAAATAATAATAATAAAGTAATAATACATTTTATTTATTATGCCCTTTTAATCAAAAGATCTCAAAGTGCTACAGGTTAAAACAAAAGAAAAAAATGAGCAATTTATACAATGAAACAAACATCGAAAATGGACAAAAGGCTTTGCTAAAAAGAAATGTCTTAAGACCTTTTTTAAAACAATCAGTAGATTGAGGAGCCCTTAAGGTGTCAGGTAGGGCATTCCACAGGCGCGGGGCAGCTGCACAAAAGGCCCTGTCTCCCATTGTCCTGAGTCTAGTTCTCGTATATGAAGAAGGTTTAAGTGATTGGAGCGGAGGGGACGTGTTGTGTTTTGTGGTTTGAGAAGTTCTTTAAGGTAGAGGGGGCATGTCCATAGTATGTGAGGAGAGAAACCTTATACTCAACCCTGGTGGAGACAGGAAGACAGTGGAGTGAGTGAAGAATGGGAGTAATGTGCTCATGTTTCCACACTCTCATCAGGATCCTTGCTGCAGAGTTTTGGATTTACTGAAGCCACTGCAGACTCTTTCTAGGAATCCCAATGAGAAGTGCGTTACAGTAGTCCAATCTGGAGAAGACAAAAGCATGAACCAGATTTTCGGCATCTGAGAAGGAGAGAATGGGACGAAGTTTAGAGATGTTGCGGAGATGATAGAAAGAGGTCTTACATAGGTGATTTATATGGGCCTCAAAACTGAGTCCGGAGTCCATTTTTACACCAAGATTTGTGACTTTAGATGAAAAGGGGATGTTAGAGCCGGAAAAAGTGATGCTGGTTATAGATGATGATTTGGTCTGGTGAGGAGTACCAATCAAGATAACTTCAGTTTTGCAACTGTTTAGTTGAAGGAAATTGTGCTCCATCCAAACCTTTATCTCCCCCAGACAGGTAGTGATTACTGATAAGGATGACTGTGAAGTTTCAGCTGTTGCATTTACATATAGCTGTGTGTCATCAGCACAGCAATGAAATGAAATTTTGTGGCGGCTGATAATTTGGCCAGGGGGGGCAAGATAGAGGATGAAAAGGATGGGGCCAAGAACTGACCCCTGGGGAACACCACAAGTAACTGTATGTGGATTTGATTTGAAGTGGCCCAGAGAAATGTATTCTGTCCGGTTTGTGAGGTATGATTTGAACCAACTGAGAGCTGTGTCATTTAGTCCAGTGGTAAGATGAAGCTGGTTTAAAAGATTGCCATGGTCGACAGTATCAAATGCAGTAGAAAGGTCCAGGAGGATGAGGAGGGAGGGAAAGCCAGCATCGGATGATATAAGGAGGTCATTTGTAACTCTGATGAGGGCAGTCATATCCCTCTGTCGAGGACAAAAGTAATATAAAATAAAATCTAACAGCGCACATTGAGGATTATTAATTAAGATTCTACTGCAGCTGCAAAACTAAACACCCCTAATCCTCACAGAGCACTTTAAACTGCAAACCAATAAAATATAAATAAGTATTTTTCTTCTTCACTGATGTGCGCTAATGAGGTTGCACTGTCGGGAATTGATAGGCTGCACTGATGGGACCTGATGAGGTTGCACTGATGAGGCTGCACTGAAGAGGCTACACTGAGGTGGTGGCACTGATGGGCATTGATGAGGCAACACTGATCGCACTTATAAGCTGCACCGATAGGCAGCACTGAAGAGGCTACACTGAGGTGGTGGCACTGATGGGCATTGATAAGGCACACTGATTGGCACTTATAAGCTGCACCGATAGGCGGCACTGATGAGGCTGCACTGAAAGGCGGCACTAATATGCTGCACTGATGGGTACTGATATGCTACACTGATGGGCACTGATAGGCTGAACTGATGGGACTGCACTGATCATCCGGGCACTGATGATTAGTGCCCTGATTATCAGTGTAAAAGACAGTAACAGCGCTGAAGAAAGGAAATGCTGATAACTGCCATTTGTTTACATATGATCAGCTCTAATTGGAGACAGCTGATCACTAGGTAAGGAGCCAACGTCATTGGCTTTTTAACCAGATTAGTGATGCGCTGTGTCCGAGGCTCACTACCATTCCCCACGGCAAGAATAGAAGGGTGTCATATGAAATCCTCCCAGCTGCCATTGTACAATAGGTTGGGCGGGAACCGCTTAAAGACAATTGTACTTAAAAAAACCTGACAGCTCAGGAGGAGCCATTGGCTGAAAGCGCAGATTCAGAGCCAATCGGCAGACTTTTTTTGTCATACCCTATTTGGCCAACTTCTGTCGGACTGACTCCAGTACAAACGGCCCGAATGTCAGTCGGTTTATATTGAACCGGCCGATGTCAACCGACATTTGGCCAGTGTGTACTAGGCTTTCATTTCACCTTCTGCATTGACTTCAAAGCAATTAGCTAAAAAACCTAAATTTTGGAAAAATATGTGTGTGGGTGGAGGGTGCAGAGCTTATAGCTGAGGAGAGGGGCAATAGTGATATGTGAGATGTGGATGGATAACTGCACTCTGTACCTAGTGCTCTTGAACCCTGAACCCTGTGCATAACATACTCCAGAACCCTGCACTGTGCCCAGCACTCTCCTGCACTCTGTACTGGGACTATATTTATATACATGTTTATGCTTATATGTACACATTTGGATATTTGTGACTTCATGACACATTTATCACATACACAATAGAGACCTGATGGATCTCATAAATATATTTATAAGTAATACATGACCATATGTTTCTTACACATGATTTCGTAAGATAGCACTCATTTATCTGTTCACACACACACATATATATATATATATATATATATATATATATATATATATATATATATAATTATATATGTTCCTGTATGCACACACATATTTTTTATTGTTATTATCATTATTATATATATTGTTTTTATTCACTATATTTAAACAATTTCCACTGTATGGTTATTATCACATTGCAATTCGTTTAACAACAATTCAATATATATGTGTTTATATATTAATTAGACATATTCACAGTTTAAAGTTCATTGGAACAATCTATTAGAATAATTTATTTGAACACCATATTTAAGTTGGTTTAATTTCATTTTATTTTAATATACTTTGTCTCATTTTATACACAAGCTTAATTAAGTGCACTCTTTTAAACCACATGTTGATCACGTTTGCTAATTGGGTTGATCTAATTGATTGTCTAATTAGAAAATTGGATTTCATCAATTACACATGGAGTCACATGTCTAATATATTTTAGCATATATATCACATCATTTTTGGTGATAGGGTAGCTATGATTAAGCACTGTTAAGTGTGAAACGCGTCAGTTCGTTTGTCCCATTTTCTGCTGTGGCTTGAAATTTGGGATTTTTTACAATAAAGGCTATATTCCGGAGTGCAGCTATTCAGAACTTCATTTTTGCTTCATAGCACTCTCCCGCACTCTGTACATAATGCACTCCAGAACCATAAACTGTGCCTAGCACTCTCCTGCACTCTGTATGTAACGCACTCCAGAACCATACACTGTGCCTAGCACTCTCCTGGACTCTGTACATCTAGAACCCAGCACCTTGTACTTAACATACTCCTAAACTCTGCACTCTGTACATAACGCACTAGTGTACCCTGCACGCTGTACATCGCACAGTCCTGAACTCTGTACATAGCACACTCATAAACCATGCACTCTCTACATTGCACACTTCTGAATCCGGCACTCTGTACATAGCACACTCCTGAACCCTGCACTCTGTATATAACGCACTCCTGAACCTTGCACTCTGTATATAGCACACTCCTGAACCCTGCACTCTATACATAGCACACTCCTGAACCCTACACTCTGTACACTGCACACTCCTGAACACTGCACTCTGTACATAGCACACTCTTGAACAATGCACTCTGTACATAACACACTCTTGAACACTGCACTCTGTACATAATGCATTCCTGAATCCTTTCACACTTTGTGACACACTTTCATAGTTTATGCAAAACCATTTGTATTGGAAGCCAGTGGCGGCTGGTGCTCAATATTTTTTGGGGGGCGCAAACAAACTGAAAAATACTGAAAAAAAAACATCAATTGCAGCCTCACTGTCCCTATCAAATTCTGCCACTGTGCCCATCAAATGCTGCCACTGTGCCCATCAAAGGCTGCCACTGTGCCATCAAATGCTGCCACTCTGCCCATCAAATGCTGCCACTGTGCCCATCAAATGCTGCCACTGTGCCCATCAAACGCTGACACTGTGCCATCAAACGCTGCCATTGTGCCCTACAAATGCTGTCACTGTCCCCTTTGAATGTGGCCACTGTGCCCATAGAATGCTGCCACTCTGCCCATCAAACGCAGCCACAGTGCCATTAAATGCTGCCACTCTGCCCATCGAATCTTGCCACTCTGTCTATAGAATGCTGCCACTCTGTCTATCGAATGCTACCACTCTGCCCATCCAATGCTGCCACTGTGCCCATCCAATGCTGCCACTGTGCCATCCAATGCCGCCACTGTGACCCCCCATCCGCTTGCCGTCTGCCCGGCACTTACCCTGTCTTGGTGGGGCAGCGGGTGATGGTGGTGAGCGGTGTTCCCCGAGCAGTGTCCTCCATTAGTCTCCTCCCATCCTCTCCCATCTGGCATCCAATGACAGTGCCTTTCTTTTCAGCCAATCAGGTGACGAGTAACAGACCCAAGCCCCTGATTGGCGGAGAGGCGGTTCAGTGTTAGGGCAGCGAATATTAATTTGCTGTTCTAACACAGCTGGGTGAACTGCGAGCACCAAACATGTCACTCGCAGGTCACCTTTTTTTGATGCCTATTAGAGCCTATGGCTCTAATCAGGTGCTTCAAAAGCACCCTCTGCCACTGTAATGCAGGCGCCCGGCACCCAAAAAGGGGCCGGACGCCTGAATAGTGGATGTCAGTGGCGGCCATGGATAGATTCATGCAATGCATGAATCTATCCATTGGTCATAGAGGGGGTGGCTGGAGAGAGAGGGTGGCGCCTGTGCGCACTTATGGACGCACCGCCACTGTTGGAAGCTGTTTATTTTTATTTTTTTAAATGATTGTGCTGGGGTTTGTATGTGTCTGTGAGACTCTTTCTGGTGACACAGCAATCAAAGCATATTTTACATATATAGGTACAAGGAAATCTGAGTTTTGTTTAACATCGTCCATTAAGCCCCTTCTACTGTTAAGAGTTTGACCACACCCACTTTTGCCGCAGTGCACGTATTACGCCTTCGGTGGCTTCCTCCCTCAAGTGTCCCTCATTCTCAAGTTGAAAAGTTGGGAGGTATGTAAAAGTACTACTGTATATGAAACCAGTAATGACCAGTCCACCAGTGACCTACTGTTTATCTGCCACAAGTGTCTCTGTGGGTAGAATACTTGTTATACACAATATTGCTCCTAGGCAAATCACTGCCATTTATATAACATGCTTGCCATGTGCTGCTCCCTGGATACTTCTCTATATCGATCTACATGATGGTTTAAGCTTGATAATTAATAATTGTCCCTCATCCTGCTATTTTGTATCTGACTGATGTACTACATGCTGGCTCACTTTATTTACAGGGAAACTAATGCTCCCAATTTACTATGATTACTGTACATTACGCTAGAAAAGCAGTGACTTCCAATCTGTTAATAATCAAAACACAGCGGGGCATTGCAAGGGTAATTTTGAATCTGTGTTTTTCTCCTAAAAGAAAATGTCAGTCAACACAGAAATCTTTAGAAAATGTACTTACTAATCCTTTGTTTTAAAGACGGACTCCAGGCAAACAGCAAAACAGCAACATACAATGATTAAATACATAGTAGGGGACAGTTTTACAAAGGATGTAGGTTTCTGTTCATCCAGTCCTGAGAAATACACCCCCCCCCCCCCTCCTCCTGACCAGGCTATTTTTTACGATACGGTACTGCGTTACTCTAACTGACAATTGCGCGGTCATGCAACATTGTACCCAAATAAAATGTATGTCCTTTTTTCCTACAAATAGCTTTCTTTTGGTGGTATTTGATCACCTCTGCATTTTTTATCTTTTGCGCTTTAAACAAAGAGCGACTGACAATTTTGAAAAAAAAAAAAAAAAAAACTATATTTTTTACTTTTTGCTCTAAAGCATATCCAATAAAAAAATATATAAAAAATCCTATTTTCTTATCAATTTAGGCCAATATATAATATATATATATATAAATAATAATGCTACATATTTTTGGTAAGAAAATCGCGCAAAGGTTATAGCGTCTACAAACTATGGGCTTTTTTTTCTATTAGTAAGGGAGGCGACCAGCGCCTTTTAGCGGGACTGCAATATTGCGGCGGACAAATCAGACACCTAACTGACACTTTTGACACTTTTTTGGGGACCAGTGAAATTATTACAGTGGTCAATGTACTAATGACACTGGCAGGGAAGGGGTTAACATCAGGGGCGATCAAAGGGTTAAAGAGGAAGTAAACTTCCATGTACTGTTTGTACCTATAGGTAATCCTATAATAAGGCTTACCGATAGGTACTGTAAATATCTCCTAAACATGCGCCGTTTAGGAGATATTTACTGTATATGCAGCCGATTACGTCATTGGCGCACGCGCTCTAAAGGAACGGCCACCCATGCCGTTTCTTCAGAGCCCTGTGCCGTGACCGCACACGCGGGAGTGACGTCATACCACTCCAGCCAGTCACACAGCCACAGACCCGGAAGGGCGAAGATGGATGCGGCCTCCAGCGGTGGCGACGAGGGATTCGTTTGCAGGTAAGTTTCACATAATGTGCTAGTATGCCCATTAGCACATTATGCCTTTACTTTTGCAGGTCAGAAAAAATAAATAAATGACACTTCACTTTCTCTTTAACTGTGTGCCTAGCTAATTTTACAGTGTAGTGGGGGAGGTACTTGTACTAATGGAAGGCATGAATTGCTGTTTCTGCTTTACAGAAACACAGGATCCATGTCTTCTGTACTGACAGAATGACAATCTGCATTGTTTACATTTGCAGAATGCCATTCTGTCAGTGTTTCGAACGATTAGCACGCCGGCGGCGGCGGCATATACTCGTGCCCGATACCTGTAAGTGCAGGATTACATTTATACTTTATCCTGCACAGTGTGGCCACCCTATAGCAGTAAATCTGCTATTGGGTGGTCGGGAACTGGTTAAGTAACATTTACAGGTCTTGCCATTCCCCAGCCTATGATTGGACAATGAAAGGAAAAGCAGCAGACTGAGGAGCTCATCTATCTGTCACTCTACCCTTTCCTCCTATCAACATTTTCCTTGTCATTATATGAGCCCTGCAGAACAATTCTGCATTCTGTACTTGGACTGCAGGAGGCTGACACAGAGTGAAGTTCATGTGCTCAGTGCATGCATTAAAAAAATCATATTTAATGATGTATATGTGAATACTATGGATGAGTTACACATAGCTGGGTTTAGTTTGATACTACTGAAGTTTGGTTGCTAAATCAAAGCTTCACCAAAGTTAATGGGAGGCGAAAGATAAAAAATAGTCATGCCCATGGCCAGTGGTCGCCAACCAGTGGTCCGTGGACCACTAATGGTCCATGAGAAAATGTTGGTGGTCCCCAGGGGCTCTGCCACAAATCAACATTGTGGCGGATGTATACCGCCCGATGTTATTTCCAGTGTTGTTCTGAATGCGTGTTGACAGTCAATACTGTCAGTGAGCATTGATGCCCGATGCCTCCTCTGTAGTTTTGGCTCCTGTGAACTCAGAAAGAGGTGTCGGGAGTAGTGCAGAGAATGGGAGGTGAAGAAGAAGGGTACTTTCAATGGCAGCGCCTTTAAGACTGTGGGAGGGGGCACGGAGCTCAAGCACATGGCTGGATAAGGAGGTGAGATCCAATGATGATTCTGTGTAAGGCAGCAGTGTGTTGCAGAGTGCAGAGAGTCGAAGCATTGTGTGTATAAGGCAGCAGTGTGATCTAGGGGGAGGGGGGCAGAGAGCCATGTAAAATTCATGTTAGTGGTCTGCGGGATTCAAAATCGTGAGTTTAGTGGTCCATGAGGTCCGAAAGGTTGGCGACCACTGTTCTAGGCTAATAGTAGGCTAATAGGCAGAGGTGCCCTTTAGAAAATTCCCATCCTATTTGCGTTCTAGTAACAGGGATTACCTTTATGGCAGTATCATCACATTTTATCTCAATTAAAAATCTTGAAAACAACTTTTTATATTATATTAACATTGTAAATCTTATTTGATTTGATTTTTTTTTTTTTTGCAATTATATATACCTTAACAAAAGTGGACTTACATTTTAAAGTAATTGTAAACTTAATTTTATTTTTTCCCTGTGAGCACGGGGGGGGGGGGGGGAGGGGGGCAGAACAGACAGTGGTGACCAGTGGCGGCTGGTGGGTTTTTGTTGGTTATTTGCGGCAAACAACCAAACCCCCTCCCCCCCGCGGCAACTCAAACCCCCCACCGCTGTCTGCCGGTCAGTCCACTGGCCCTTCCCCCATCTAGACATCCGAGGAGCAGCGGGGATTGGGCATCCCAACCTCCCTGGTAAAAACTCATATTCAACTCATACTGTCCTAAGTCCCTTGATCACCGCTGTTATAAATCATTCCCTCCAAACTGGTCATGTTCCCCCTGTTTTAAAAAATGCCATTATTAGACCATTGCTCAAAAAACCCACTCTTGATCTGGAAGTCCTATCTAACCATAGGCCCATTTCTAATTTCCCTTTCATATCAAAAGTACTTGAGAAAGCAGTTGTAACTTATCTTCAGGACCACCTCAAACATAATAAACTCTTTGAAAAATTCCAGTCAGGTTTCTGCTTTGCTCATAGTACAGAGACTGCCCTCGTCAGAGTTACAAATGATCTTCTCATATCATCTGATGCTGGTTCTCTTTCCCTCCTCATTCTCCTGGACCTTTCTGCTGCATTCAATACTGTTGACCATGGAATTCTTTTAAGCCGGCTTCACCTCACCACTGGACTAAATGATACAGCTCTCAGTTGGTTCAAATCATATCTCACAAACCGGACAGAATACATCTCCCTTGGTCACTTTAAATCAAACCCACATACAGTTACTTGTGGTGTCCCCCGGGGGTCAGTTCTTGGCCCCATCCTTTTCATCCTTTGCCTTATCCCCCTTGGCCAAGTTATCAGCCGCCATAAAATTTCATTCCACTGCTATGCCGATGACATACAGCTATATGTAAATGCAACAGCTGAAAATCCACCTTCACAGTCATCCCTGTTGGTACTCACCACCTGTCTGGAGGAGATAAAGGTATGGATGGAGCACAACTTTCTTCAACTAAACAGCTCCAAAACTGAAGTCATTCTGATTGGCACTCCGCACCAGACCAAATCATTATCCATTACCAGCATCACCTTTTCTGACTCCAACATCCCCCTCTCATCAATAGTCACAAATCTTGGTGTAAAAATGGACTTCCAACTCATATTTGAAGCCCATATAAATCACCTATGCAAGACCTCTTTCTACCACCTCTGTAATATCTCTAAACTCCATCCCATTCTCTCCCTCTCAGATGTCGCTCCATTGGCTTCCTGTCTCCACCAGGATTGAGTACAAGGTTTCTGTCCTCACACACCAATGTATCCATGGACATGCCCCCCCATACCTCAAAGAACTTTGCAAACACAACACGTCCCCTCCACTCACTCAAACCTTCTTCATATACCCAGAACTAGACTCAGGACAATGGGAGACAGGGCCTTTTGTGCAGCTGCCCCGCCCCTGTGGAATGCCCTACCCGACACCTTGAGGGCTCCTCAATCTAGTGACTGTTTTAAAAACGGGCTTAAGACATTTCTTTTTAGCAAAGTTTTTGGTTCCTTCTAGATGTTTGTTTCATCGTATAAACTGCTTAACTTTCCTTTTTTTGTTGTTTTTAACCTGTAGCACGTTAAGATCTTTTGATGAAAAGTGCACTATAAATATAATGTATTACTGTTATTATTATTATACGAGGCGCAGCGGCAGGGATCGGGCATCCGAAGAACAGCGGCGGGGACCGGAAATCCATACATGGGCTCGTCTCCTCCTTGCTTCCGCTGCCTCCTCCCCTCCTCCTAGGCGTCCAATAGGGGCGCCTGTCCTTTCAGCCAATCCGGTGACGGGTATCAGACCAACCTACTACCTGATTGGCCGGGAGGAGGATCAGTGTTGCAACAGTGAATATTCGTTCTCTGTTGTAACACACCTAGTTGAGATCGGAGCGCACTCTCTGCGACCCGATCCCACTCTATTTTTAAGCTTATTAGAGCCTCTGGCTCTAATCAGGTGCTTAAAAAAAACCCTGGCCACTGTAATTCATGTGACCGGTGACCTGAAAGGGGCCAGATGCATGAATAGGGGGCGGCCGTGGCGGCAATGGATAGATTCATGCTACGCATGAATCTATCCATTGCATATAGGGGGGGTTGCAAGGAGAGAGGGGGCAGCGCCCGGGCGCCCCTAATGGATGGGCCGCCGCTGGTGGTGACTGACAGTCATCAGCTCTGCTCAGGGAGTTCTGAGAACCGAGCGATCAGCGGTGTTTCATCGTTCAGTTCTCAGTCTTAAAGCCAGTGGGGGACAAATGCAGCATCGGACCTAGGTACCCTGTTTCCCCGAAAATAAGACCTAGCGTGATTGTCAGTGATGGCTGTAATATAAGCCCTACCCCCCAAATAAGCCCTACCCTGTTTCCCCGAATATAAGCCCTACCCTGAAAATAAGACCTACAAGGACTTTAACTAGGGCTTATTTGGGGGGTAGGGCTTATATTGCAGCCAGCACCGACAATCACGTTAGGTCTTATTTTCGGGGAAACAGGGTAAGTATGATCCTTAAAAAACTAAACTAAACTTAAGGTAAAAAATGTTTGGGCTTTACAACCACTAATGGTTGCAAGTGACAGGATGTGATCGGTATTACTTGTTGAACATCTAAAAAGATCATCTTTCTTTTGCCGTTTGTGAAGATAAACTGTATGGTGCTTGCCTACTAGACATTACAATCAAACCTGATAAACCAGTGCATACATTTTTATTAGATATATATTCCTAATAAGCCATCTATTTCTCCCTTGTTCTATATAACAAGTTTATTTGTAAGATCTATTAGTTATGGGTTCTAGGCGAGGCACTGTTCCTGGAAAATCGTATTTCTGTCTCCAGGCTTCAGAGAGGCGGAAAATGAAGATCTTTCTCTGTGATGTGTTAAGTGTATCTTAAAATCAATTGTGTTAAGCAGATACAATAAAAGACTCCTCAAAAAGTGTAAGAAGAATACTGCGCCTTATTTGCCAATCTAAAAATATTATTAAGGGCTAGTAAATCCGGTCTGCAGCTTTAAAGTATAAAATTATTTCAGTTACTGCGCTAAAAGTGTAAAGAAAATCTCCTTAACATTCACTGCATGGGTAAAGCTGTTCAGGATACATTACAACTTTACAGAAGTCACAAAGTCCAGTTTATTTATTTTTTGATAAGGTCTTATTAGCTCCACTGTAGCTACAATAAAGTGAACCTGTACTCAATTTAACTACAGCAGGCACCAGTGGCGACTGGTGCTCCATTTTTTTTGGGGGGGGCAAACAAATCCTCCACCCCATGCCTGCCGCCAGCCAGCCCCGCACTTACCCCAGCCTGCTCACCCAACAGTCCTGCATTTAGTTCAGCCCCGTTGCTCAATTGACGGCCAGCCAGCCAGCCCCGCACTTACCCCATCCAGGTCGCGGGCGGTTTCGGCGGCTTCTCCTCCTGGCCAATACGGTCGCTTCTCTCCCCTGGCCAATCTGGTTTTAAGACCCGCTTCCTGTTCTGATTGTCTGGGAGGAGAAGCAGGAAGACAATAGTGAATGTTGATTTGCTAATGTCACAAGTGGGTGGGCTCAGGGCACAGTGCTCTCCGCCCCAAGCCCAACCTTTTTGAAGCCAATTAGAGCCTCCGGCTCAAAAGAATACTATATCGCTAGAAGTTTTGTTGCCACTCATCCAGATTATTACGTTTCTATGTCTCCAAGGAAGGATTGAAGTGTATTGTTAATGCAAAAGTGAATAATTGCATTTTAGACAAATGTGGACTTTTAATTGTGGTAACAGTTTGAGGAAGGTCCTTTTCTATTTCGGCATGAGTGGGCCCCTGTATGCCAAGCTAGGTCCATAAAGACATGGTTTGAAGAGTTTAGTGTTGCAACTTAGGAAGCCTGTACAGAGCCCAAATTTCATTCCTACTCAATGGTCCTACTCAATGACATTGGGATGAATTAGAACACCGACTGTGAGCCAGGTCTTCTCTTTCAACGTCAGTACCTGGTCTCACAACAATAATATGGGGGGAGGCCTTCTTCAGTACCAGCATAACTATGCCCCAGTATACCAAGCTAGGCTCATAAAGACATGATTAGTGGAGTGTGGTGTGGAGGAACTCAAGTGTCAGCTGCAGAGCCCTGACTAAAATCCTATTAATCACCTTTGGGGTGAATTAGAAACACTGATTGTGAGCCAGGTCTTCCTGTCCAAAATTGGAACCTAACCTCACAAATGGTTTATTGCCTAAAAGGACACAAATTCCCCCAGACACATTCTAAAATATTGTGGAGACTTCCTAGAAGAGCAGATTCTATTGCAGCTGCAAAGGGGGAGGAGGGTACAACTCTATATTAAAGTAGAACTCTAGGCAAAACTTTTTTCCCCATGTTAGATAGAGTAGGGGAGGGTTATAAGCCCTATAAGGTATATTTTTGTCCTCTTTGTCTCATTAGGGATGTAGCCAGGGGTTTGCTACTACAGTATAGTCATTATAGTTGAACAGTTTGTTGTTGTTTGCAAATGAGTTTGGCTCCACTTAGTGTCTGCTGGACTCTGTTAGGATTTTTTCCTTACTCTTTGAGCAAAGCATTGTGGGAGATGTAGTCTGGAGGAGGAAGTGACTCTGTTAGCTGCATCAGCTAGGCACAGCCTGTTTTTCAGCCTCTCGGGACGCCATTCAACACCTGCCAGCAGGAGCTCTGTGTGTGACCAGGAGTGAGAGACTTCGGCCTGAACAGAGGAAAGCCGGATTGCCCGCCTCCAAGTGGAACGAAGACCATGGAGATGCTCCTCTCCCAAAAGGATTTGGTCAGAATCCATACAATAGACAAACAAGATATTTGGGGGGGCACACCCTAAAATATGCATTAAAGATGGTGCAGCCATAAGACCATACAACAGAACAAAATATTACAGCGCACACATGCAAAAAAGACATTTACCTAATGCAAGGCTTATTTAAAACACCTAGACATTTTCAAAAAACATTATCAAAACATATGGGGATTTGGTCACACCATATTGCTATATGGTGCTTAAGCCCACTTACTGCGACAAAGTACCCCATGATTAGTGGGCAATTTCTTAAGTGGAATACAATGACACATCTTTGAGAACCGGTCAATCACCATAAGGATAACAGTGTTGCCTTGAGAGTTGGGTAACTCCACAATGAAATCCCTAGACAGGTGGGCCCAGGGCCTCTCTCTATTGGGTATGGGTCGTAGAAGGCCCACTGGAAAGTGTCGTGGAGTCTTACTCTGAGCACAAACGGAACAGGCAGCTACAAAGGCAGTTACATCAGCCCATAGACTAGGCCACCAGAATTGTTGGTAAATGGCCCAAACAAGTTGATTCTTCCCAGGGTGGCCAGCTGCCTTGGGAGAATGGTAAGTAAGTTTGGAGAACAGCAGTAAGGAGACTCTCTGGGACAAAGCAGCAGTCACAAGGTTTCTCAGGAGGGGCATGGACCTGAGCAGCAAGAATTTTGTCACCCAAAGGAAAAGTAAGACAGGTGCAAACCGTAGCCAGAATACGATCAGGAGGAATCACAGGAACCAGAACCGACTCCAACTTGGAAGTGGAGGAAAATTGTCGTGACAAGGTGTCAGCCCTTACATTTTTAGTTCCGGGTAAAAATGAGACAATGTAATTAAAACTCGACAAAAAAAGAGCCCATCGCGCTCTTCTGGGAGAGAGGCGCTTAGCCTCAGACAAGAATGTGAGATTCTTATGGTCAGTAAGAATGAGAACCGGCACAGTGGTACCTTCAAGGAGATGTCTCCATTCTTTCAGGGCTAAAATGATCGCCAACAGCTCTCTGTCACCAATCTCGTAATTGCACTCTGCAGGTGACAATTTCTTGGAAAAGTAGCCACACGGATGCATAGCGCTCCCAGAGTTAGGAAGTTGAGACAGAAGGGCGCCAACTCCAGTCTCAGAAGCATTAACTTCTAGGATAAAAGGCAACGTAGGATCAGGATGTGCCATCACAGGAGCAAAAACATAGGCAGCCTTGAGACTCTCAAAGTCCTTAATGGACTCTGCAGACCAACTCTGTGGGTTACCGTCCTTTCTGGTCATATCAGTCAGGGGCTTGACTAGACACGAGAAGTTACGAATAAACCTCCGATAATAGTTGGCAAAGCCCAGGAAACGCTGCAGAGGACGTAAACCCACGGGTCGGGGCCACTGTAGGACTGCCGAAAAGTTCTCTGGGTCCACAAACCAGCAGTGGAAATGACATAGCCCAGCAATTTAACCTGTTCACGATGGAACTCGCACTTCTCCAGTTTACAATAGAGATTGTTTTCTCTTCGTTTCTGAAGCACACGACAGACATCTGTGTGGTGGCTCTCCAGGGACTTGGAAAATATGAGGATATCTTCGAGATAAACCACCACACATAACTGCAACAAATCTTGGAGGACATTGTTAATAAATGGAAAACTAGAAAACTGCTGGGGCGTTACAAAGGCCAAAAGGCATTACGAGGTACTCATAATGACCTGTTCTGGTATTAAACGCAGTCACTCGTCACCCCCCTTAATCCGCACGAGATTATATGCCCCTCTCAAATCAAGCTTCCTGAAAACCGTTGCTCCCTTGAGGCGGTCAAATAACTCTGTAATCAATGGAATCGGGTAGGCATTCTTAATCGTGAAATGATTGAGACCTCTATAATCAATACAAGGTCTCAGTTCACTGCTCTTCTTCTTCACAAAGAAGAAACCAGCACCAGCAGGAGACGAGGATTTGCAGATGAAACCTCAAGAAAGTGCATCTGCAACATACTCCTCCATGGCCTTATCCTCCAAGACCGACAAAGGATAAACCCGGCCACGAGGGGATATGGCACCAGGTTAATGGTCAATTGCGCAATCATAAGTCCGTTGTGGAGGCAAACTATCGGCTTGACCTTTGTCAAAGACATTGCTAAAATCGCGGTACTTATCCGGCAGGGAGGAGAGTGAAGAGGTGCACAGGACCTTGGCTACCTTCTGGAAGCATGTCTCACTACATTGTGGTGACCATAGAGAACCTCAGTACGGAGCCAATCAAAAGAGGGGTTGTGCCTCTGTAACCAAGGATAACCAATAACCAGTGGAAACCTAGGTGAGGAAATAACTTGAAATTGGATTATCTCATGGTGAAGAGCCCCTATGGCCATGGACAACGGAACCGTCTCATGAGGCACATGGGCAGGCTGCAGAGGTCACCCATCAAGAACCTCAATGGCAAGTGGAGTGCCACGCAGCTGCAGTGGAATCAAGTGCTGCGATACAAAGACAGCATCAATAAACAGGCCTGCAGCCCCTGAGTCGATTAGAACCGGAATCTCGATGGACAACTCAGCCCAAGAAAGGGTGACTGAAACCAGGGGCTTATCCTTCTGGATAACTGGGGATGAAACAACGCCACCGGTCTGTCCATGACAGGACCTCAAGGTTCGGGCGTTCCCTGGACGGGTAGGACAAGACTTCAAAAGTGACCTGCCTGGCCACAATAAAGGCACAATCTCTCCCTCCTCCTAAAGGCTCTCTCATCCTCTGAGAGATGCGTGAAGCCCAAGTGCATGGGTTCATCTTCACTGACCAACTCGTTACCGGGAGGCATGGGAGGTGGGGGAGGCAGGGGTGGGACTGCAAAGCTCAGAGGCAAACGTACAGGAGGCTTCCGCAAGCGCTCCTTAAAAGTCTTTCTCTGATTTTGGAGTCAATGAGGATCGCAAACGTGATCAACCTCTCTAGCTCAGTGGGTATATCTCGGGCTGCTATCTCATCCTTGATGGAATCCGAGAGACCATGAGAAAAAGCAGCCACGAGGGCCTCATTGTTCCAAGCAACCTCTGCTGCCAGAGTATGGAATTAAATGGCGTAGTCGGCAACAGTTCTTGTACTCCCATAGAGGGTTTGCCCAGGCCAAGGCTCTCTCTGAAAGCAAAGATATCACAAAACCTACTTTGCTTCTGTCTGTGGGAAACGCCTGGGGCAGCATCTCAAAGTAAATCTCAACCTGGTTGAGAAACCCTCTGCATTGAACTGGATTGCCCCCAAATCACTGGGGAAGCGGAGCGGAACCAGACATACCTCTTATAGAGGTAATACTCGAGGTGGGTGCCTGCACAGAGACTGGCACAGCAGCAGGGACGGCCTGCAACTCAGGTTGTACCGGAGCAGCCACAGTGGGAGTTTCCAGGTGAGCCGTGCGACTCAGGAGCATTTGTAACGCTATGGCAAACTGATCCATGCGGTGATCTTGCTCATCTAATCTGGAAAAAATATTACCAACAAGTGGATTGACTGTATCTTCTGATTTCATGGCCTTGGCCTACTATCAGGAACCATGAATCAGACCGAGACAGAAATAAAGTTAAATCACACTTGTTTAATAATAATAATAATAATAAGGTAAACAGAGTAAGCGTAGTCAAAACAAGCCAGAGTTCAATAACTGGATTGGGTAGTCAGCCAAGCAAATGTCAGAGAGCCAGGGATAAATGTAGTAGTACAGCAAGCAGGATCAGGAGCCAGAAGGAAGGTCAGCCGACAGGAACGCAGGAAAAAGTCACTGTGATGCTGACAAAGGCAAAGGCAGAGATCAAGTGAGCTGGACGACTTTAAGTAGGCAGGACTGACGAGCAGAATCGACAACAGCTGGGTAACTGTGGAGAGAGATGGGAGCTGGCAATAGCCGACAGCTGAGCAGCCAGTTCAGAGAAGGAAGGGCTGAGCCCAGCCCTGACATATTTCTAACGCCACATTGCAGAATGGAATCCAAGGTGTCAGAGGTAAGAGAGGATCTGCAGAGTCGAGGTAGCCAGTGGGTTATAGAGTCAATCAGCAGCCCCCATGAGGGTACTGCTATAGGGAGATTTACCTTCACTTGCTGTCCCATAGCCATAGCTCCCAACTGTCCCTGATTTTGAGGGACTGTCCCTGATTTGTAATAAAGTCCCTCTGTCCCTCTTTCCTCCTCATTTGTCCCTCATTTTAGTCTGATCTATATAGTTGTATATAAAATGCACTTTTTATCTATCAAAAAGTGTTTCCTGGTGCTAAACCTTTCATCCAATTTCTAAATTGCTGCATTTGTAAATTTCAAATGCCAATATAAAGGAATAGTAGTGGTGAAAAATAGCACTAGTGGGTTCCACTAATCATTTTTTTGTATACTGTAATTCTCCTTTATGGGTGCGTGGCAGGGGATGTGCCCTATGCCTAAATAGTTTTTAATAGGTGTCCCTCGGGAGGTGAATCTCCCCAATGGGGGCACACACAGCAATAAAAACTGACAGGTGTTCTAATCTCTCTCCCCTCTAACCAAAACTAAAAAAAAGTTTTACCTTTATCTGTACTTTAATGCCCATTTCTTGGACGGAATGTCTAAAATATAGTTGGGATGGACTGGTGTTCATGAACATTTAGCCATAAAGAGCATTCAAAACTCCAGGGACTCAGTATACCCATTGATCATGATGCTCATTTGTTCCTGCTATGTACAGTATGGCTGCCTGCAGGTTAGGGAAGCTAAAAGACACCCAGGTTCACTGTAATTAGGCTTATCCCACCACCTTGCAAGGAAAGGAGGAACCACATCTGACCCATTCACCAGTCATTTTTGCAGTGTTTGATTTTTATTTATATTTAACATAAATTTACTCTGCCATGTTTTTGTGATAAATTTGTAGACTAGCCACTATTTGGAGCCCTTAGTGTCTCAAGAGCAATTACTCTGTCTTGTTTTCTTGGCTACTATTGAGATTAGATATCTGCCACATAGGGCTGTCACCATGTACAAGCATCATCAGAAATCATACATAATGAAACATTACAGCATACATAATAACATGCAGTATTTCAGAATTACAAATCAACATGCTTTATGTTCAGGCAGCCACTTAATTGTGAGCGAGCTGCCAATGTCGTACAATGCATATTTTAATGAGCATGTACCATTTTTTACAGTGTAGGGCAACACCATGTGTAAATCATCTGTATGTTGTGGTGCGCTGGCAAGGTGCATTGGTTTGCCTTAGTGGTGAGCTGGCTAGGTGCATGTTATTGAGGTGTGTTGCGGTGTGCAATGTCACATTAACAGAATAATCACAGATCTGAATAGGCTCTAAAATGTATTCCTACGATTCTTAAAGCAGGACTAAACTCTTTCAATCAACATGAACATAACAATTAACATCAACATCCTTATGCTGCTAGCATTAGTAAATAGATATTAAAGAAGGTATATTATATTTACTTGTTTTTAACTTTTTTTTTAGCATTTTTCAACTACTTGCTGGTTTCTGGCCTAGGCCAAGATGACACCATACATCCAATGAGTCTTCATGGACATGCAGGAACCCTCACCATGCTTCACTGTTGCCTGCAGAGATTTATTATTGTACTGCTCTCCAGCCCTTCGTGAACAAACTGCCTCCTGCTACAGCCAAATATTGCAGATTTTGACTCATCAGTCCAGGGCACCTGCTGCCATTTTTCTGCAACCCTGTTCCTTTGTTCTCCTGTATAGGATGTGGAAACAAAGCTAAGCAACTCGTCTATGCACAAAAACATAGGAACTGGGGTACAGAAAAATGGCAGCAGGTGTCCTGGACTGATGAGTTAAAATCTGCAATATTTAGCTGTAGCAGGAGGCAGTTTGTTTTCAAAGGGGTAGAGTGTGGTACAATAATGACTGTCTGCAGTGAACAGTGAAGTATGGTGAAGGTTCCTTGCAAATTTGGGGCTGCATTTTTGCAAATGGAGTTGGAGATTTGGTTAGGATCAATATTGTCCCTAATGCGTAGCCATACCATCAAAGAGGCATGTGATTGGCCCAAATTTATTCTGCAGGATAATGACCCCAAACATAGAGCCAATGTCATTAAGAACCATCTTCAGTGTAAAGAAAAACAAAGAGATCCTGGAAGTGATGGTTTGGCTCACACAGAGCCCTGGTCTCAACATTGTGGAATCTGTCTGGGAATGCATGAAGAGACAGAAGGATCTGAGGCAAAGATGACATCCATAGAAAATCTGTTGTTAGTTCTCAAAGATATTTGGAACAACCTACCTGCCAAGTTCCTTCAAAAACTGTGTGCAAGTGTACCTAGAAGAATTGAAGAATTGATGCTGTTTTGAAGGCAAAGGGAGGTCACACCAAATTTTCATTTGATTTGGATTTCTCTTGTGTTCATTTATTTTCCATTTTGAAAAATTGATAAAAATAAACTATTAACACTTCTATATCGGAAAACATTCTTAATTAACAGAATTTTTTAAACTTCATAAATGTATTCTAAACAGTCAGAGAGAAAGACGAATTACTCTGGAGTTTTTGATCATGAATCTGAGGACCAATCAAATTTAAGAGGCACCTTTATGCGCTTAAAGAACTATATGGTTACCTTGATACAAACTCAGTGGGATATTGTCTTCTTAGAACAATACCTCAAGGAGGCTATGATACCTAGAAGTCTCAGGTGGAATGTCTTCCCTGAAAAATATAATAGCGATAATGAACTGAAAGACTGTTTCCAGTATTTCAATGATGCTGGAACAAAATTTCTAGGCTATCTTATTGTTAAAAAGAATAAGAAGCTAAAGTGGTTGGAAACTGAGATTAACATCTTAAAATAAATTTATTTTAAATATTCAAAGGAATTGCAAGATATTTTAGTGAAGAAAGAGTGAGAACAAAGAAATAAAAAGAGAAAAAAAATACTTGCAAGATTGTGAAGATTATAGGCTGAGGAACGTTTTTAAGTGGCAGGATGATACATATCAGGTATGGACCATCAGTACCAATCAATGGGAGAGAGGGAGAAACTGATTCCAATGCTTTGTCATGCATACCCCTTACCCAGAAAGGGTAACCCTCTCATAAACAAGATAAAAAGGGAAAAGGTTGGACCCATACCCCTTAGAGGCCCAATCCTGATGATAATTTTAGATATCGAGATGAGTCACCTGGATATAGAAGCCCGTTACCTTTACATAACAAATATGCCCCGCTAACTCAAGATGTATATACCCCAAGGTGGAGACCGAGATCTCCTCCTAGGAATAGGAGGAATTATGACAATGAATATCATAACTCTCCCAGAGAATATGGTCCATCATGGTATCAATATTTGAATTACCCTCATCATACTTATCAAACTCCACCACTACCTCGATCTTTTTTAGCGGAGGGTCCCAAACAAAAAGGAAAAGAAAAAAAGAAAAGAGGAAGCAGAGGAGGAAGGAGTAGCAGGGCCAAAAAGGAGGAGATACTAGAAACTAGTGGAATTTTTAATTTAAATCAAGTGGAGCTATTCACCAAAGAAATGTCCCTGTTAACCAAGTGTCAGAAACCACGAATCAGACTGAGACAGAAATACAGTTAAATCACACTTATTTAATAATAATAAAAAAAAGGAAAACAGAGTAAACGTAGTCAAAACATAGCCAGAGTAAAGGAACCTATACGGTCAGACAAGCCAAGTCTCAGGGAGCCAGAAGGAATGTCAGCCAAGCAAGTCTTTACCAGGAACACAGGAGAGCGTCTCTAGAGATTTGACTAAGGCGAAGGCAGAAATCCTCTGGACTGGACGGCTTAAGTAGGCAGGACCGACGAGCAGGATCATCAACAGGTGAGTCACTGTGGAGAGATATGAGCTGGCAATTTGCCGACAGCTGAGCGGCCAGCTCAGAGAAGGAAGGGCTGGGCCCAGCCCTGACACCAAGGGGTTGAATAATGCCCCCCCAAGGAAATTATACAAATTCCAGTGATCTACTACCTTCCAAAAATTCACAAGCCGCTTCATAAACCTCCAGGTCGCCCTATAGTTAGTGGAATTGAATCAGTGACTTCTAGAGCCGGGAAGTACATTCATTTCTTTTTACAGCTGCTGGTGACTAATACACCAGCTTATCTTAAAGATACCAAGGTTACAATAATAGCTTTAAATGAGATGACAGTGGAGGATGATTACATACTTATAACTGCTGACGTATCCTCACTTTACACTATAATTCCACACTATATATCTGGTAGGCAGATATATTTGCCCTATTTATCCTGTGGGGAGCACTGGGTGTTTGCACCGACACATTTTCCAGTTCACTTTACGGATTTCTAGCTGGAATTTTGGACTATTTTTCTTCCCTTTTTCACTTTTACTTTAAAGTCATTGTAAACCTATGTTTTTTTTAAATAACAAACATATCATACTTACCTTCACTGTGCAGTTCGTTTTGCACAGTGTGGCCCCGATCATCGTCTTCTGGGGTCCCCCGGCTGGGCTCACAGCTCCCCCTCACATCGGTAAACCCCCTGGGAGAAGCGCTCTCTCCCTGGGGGTTACCTTGCGGGTGCTCTCCTGAGTCCAGCAGTTGCGTCCATAGACATAGAATGCCAAACTCGGCCCCGCCCTCCCATGCCCGCATCATTGAATTTGATTGAAAGCAGCGGGAGTCAATGGCTGCACTGCTATCAATCTATCCAATCAAGAGCCGTGAACCCTGGGCAGAGAGGAAGAGCGCGTCTCCGCCGAGGGGACAAAGGGCTCATGTGAGTAAAACCGTGGGGGCTGGGGGTCTGGTCATTGTCAGAAGTTTTTTTTAGCTATTAATAAGCACCATGATGGGGCGTGAAACATGTTAGCTATCTTTTCTTTTCCTCCCTGTACATGAGGTGATTGCATTTGGATTTTATTTCTTCATATCAATAAAGATGCCTTCTATGGTGTGCGGCCGTCCAGGATATTTTTCTCTTTCCTCAGAAGTTTTTTCACATTAATGAATAGGATGCATTAAGGTGAAAAAAACACAAGGGTTTACAACCCCTTCAATTGATGGTCTTTGTGCACTTTATGTAGATAAGGTCATGTTTGACAGCGCAACACGTTATTTGAATTTTTAGTTTATGATGTGTACATATATGTGAGTGCTGCTGTTTTGTCATTTATTAATTGAGCTAATAATTTATATACACACTTAGCGCAATATCTTTTTGCATACTATTCTACACAGTGCTATGCAGAACAGAACTAGTGAAATAAATAAATGATATTACGACTTTATCAGGGCATGAAGCCACGTGATCTAATGACGCAACGCATTGGGAAATGGCGAGGACATCACGTCGCAAACCAGGCAGTGTGCGGTCAGCCATTTTTTCAGAGGTTTTCAATATGCTATGCCTGGATACTGATGTACACCAGTGTTAGTGCACAAAATAAGTTGGATATAATACATTTTTTAATAAAAAAATAGAGTTTTATATATACAGCACTATATGTTCAATTTTTTTTAGCAAATCTTACAAACTCATCATGCGATTACTGAGCATAATGGTGGATTGAGAACACCAGTGAAGTGGGGAAAAGGCATAACAACCGTGGCACAGGAGACCCCACTTTAAGGGGCAAGCTCATGAGACCCGATATTGGGTCAAGATCTAAGGTGAGAGCATAGATATAGTGGTGTAGGGATACATACATGTGGTGAAAGTATAAAACTGAAGAAATATAAACGCAGCAAGGAGTTGGAACAATATCTGACATCACTGTTATTGAATAAATACAATACCAGGAATATATATGGTTATAAAATCACACTGATGCCCTGTACACACGATAGGATTTTCCAATGGAAAATGTGTGATAGGACCTTGTTGTCGGAAATTCCGACTGTGTGTAGGCTCCATCACACATTTTCCATAGGAATTTCCGACACACAAAGTTTGAGAGCTTGCTATAAAATTTTCCGACAACAAAATCCGCTGTCGGAAATTCCGATCGTGTGTACACAAATCCGACGCACAAAGTGCCACGCATGCTCAGAATAAATTAAGAGACGAAAGTTATTGGCTACTGCCCCGTTTATAGTCCCGACGTACGTGTTTTACGTCACCTCGTTCAGAATGATCGGATTTTCCGACAACTTTGTGTGACCGTGTGTATGCAAGACAAGTTTGAGCCAACATCCGTCAGAAAAAATCCATGGATTTTGTTGTCAGAATGTCTGATCAATGTTCGACCGTGTGTACAGGGCATGACACTTGGGACTTTTTCTTAGTTTCTTTATTATTCATTTCATTTATCTATGTTTTGCACCATGATGTTGTTTTGGTTTTTTTTGAAAAATGTTTATTGGGTTTTACAGCATACAATAGTATACAACAGAGTATAATAATGGTTATCAAGCATTTACAATCAAAAACCTTCAGACAGCAAAAAATTCTTGTATCAAATAAAATAAAAAAAGGGGGGAGGGTAGAGAAAGGGGAAGTCAAGGAAATTCACATTTACCATTTTGTCAACACTATTGAGCATAACTTCGCTCGGAGTATTGAAACTTAACATCTAAATACCTTCAGGAGTGGAGGCAGCGTCTGTACATACCTGGCTGTGCATGGGATATATTGGTCAGGGAATATTAACTACCCTGACTAAGCTTACTATGATAAAGAAATAATAATAAATGTGGAAAAGTGGATGCTAAGGAGCAAAGTGGATTTGTGGGTATCCTACGGCAGCTTAAAGGTAAAGGAGTCCGGGGTGGGAGGTATTTTGAGGCTACCAAGTGAATTGGTGAGATCTCTTGTTAAGTACCAGTTTGTGTATCGGAATGGGTGCATTATATCTATTAGTGCCTGTGGAGTGAATGTAGCTTTGATGTATTTTCTCCATCTCTTAAAAAAACGTGAAGTCGATCGAAAATTAAGGGTGATGGTATCTAATCTCTCCAGATGGAAGAGTGAGGCCAGGGCTTTTTTAAACATTGATAGAGTAGGTGGTGTCGCTGAGATCCAGTGAGACATAATAGTTCTGCGAGCCACTAGAAGACACAGGTGAGCCCATTGTGGAATATTTTGTGAAACCCTTGTTGGCGAGGAGGGTGAAGGAGGTATACTAAACAGGCAGAAGAGACAGTCCTTAGTCAGCTGGGTTTTGTGGACTTCGTTAATGTAGGTTATCACCTCATTCCAATAAGTATCAATCTTAGTACAGTCCCAGAGACGATGTAGCAAGGTGGGGCGAGGTAGGGTGCACCAGGAACATTGCGCTTGAGTGGGGTCTGCCTTGTTGAAGCAAAACGGAAAATAAGCCCTGTGAATGATTTTGAATTGCGTCTCCCTCCATGTTTCGGATGTGGTAAGATTGCGGATAGTTCTGTATCCCTCAAGGATCTTTTCTGGCAGAGTTTCGTCTCCCAATATATGTGACCATTTTTGAAAAGGTTTGAGACCATATTTCCGTGTTTGATGTTGTATGAGACAGGAGTAAATATTAGAGATAGAATAATTATTGCTTTTAAGAAGAGTGTCAATACAGGATGTTTCGAGTGGATTGGAGTTAGGACCAGAACAGGACTTGAGATAATCAACGAGTTGGTGATGGAAGAAAACATGAGCTGGTGGTAGTAAGAATTCCCGCATCAGGGTTTGAAAGGGTTTGAATTCGCCAGGCTTGTTGAGATAAACACAGCAGTGCCACCAGCAGGTGACCCAAGCAATGACACAGGTCCTGACAGTTCCACCACTTAAGGAGCGGCCTCCGGGCGCTCCATCATACCGTTAACCTGACAGTCCATGTGGGTGCGGGAAAAGTCCAGAAAAGTTTCCCCTTCATGTCTTCTTTGAGCTCTTAAGGCCAGAGTCTTTTAACCCGCTGGGAGGTGTGCCACCTGAGTCGGGTAATGGATCATGCGCCCCACCGCCAGGGTCTGGAAGTTTGGGTCTGGTACTAAAAACTAGCTGGGCAGTGGGCATGAAATCATTGGAGGAAGACAACATAGGGGCATCAGAGTCAGGCTGGGCATCAAGCAGGGGGAAATCAGCGGCAAGCTGGGCATCAGGCAGGAAAGCATAGGCAGGCACTGGATTGGCAGGCTAGGCAGCAGGAACCAGATCAGCAGGCACCATATCAGCAGGCTGGGCAACAGGCACCTTATCAGCAGGCAACTGATCAGCAGGCTGGGCCGCAGGCATCGGATCAGCAGTCACCAGATCAGCAGGTGGGGCAGCAGGCACCGGATCAGCAGGCTGGGCAGCAGGCACCAGGTCATCAGACTGGGCAGCAGGCATGGATAAGCAGGTTGGGCAGCAGGTATCGGTTCATCAGGCTGGGCAGCAGGCATCGGGTTGTCAGGCACCAGATCAGCAGGCACCGAGTCATCAGGCCGGGCAGCAGACACCGGGTCATCCAGCTGGGCGGCAGGCACCGGGTCATCAGGCACTGGATCAGCAGGTACTGGGTCATCAGACTGGGCAGCAGGTACTGGGTCATCAAGCTGGGCAGCAGGCAGAGGCACATCAGACTGGGCAGTAGGAACGGAACCACCAGCCAGGGCATCAGGAACTGGACCACCAGGCAGGGCATCAGGAATGGGACCACCAGGCAGGGCATCAGGAATGGGACCACCAGACACGGCATCGGGAACGGGACCACCAGACAGGGCATCAGTAACGGGATCAGTGAGGTCAATTTGATTAGCCAGCAAAGAGTCCATAGGGCCAAACTGGATGGTGGACTGAGAACCAGTACTGTCAGATGGGATAGCAACAGGCAGGTCTGAAGCAGAAGGTCCAATTAACATAGGCTGAACCAAAGTGGCAGGTGTGGCGGCAGGACTGGCTGGAGCAATTGGAACCATGGCAGGCTGGGCTGTGGTAGCTGGCGTAGAGGCAGACTGGAATAGATCGGCTGGTGTGGAAGCAGACTGGAACAGATTGGCTGGTGTGGAAGCAGACTGGAGCAGATTGGCTGGTGTGGAGGCAGACTGGAACAGATCGGCTGGTGTGGAAGCTGACTGGAACAAATCAGGTGGTGTGGAAGCAGGATTGGATAGTGGCAGGATTGTTCGGGTTGGGAAAAACTTCAGTTTCTTTTTAGGATTAGCCACTGAAGTTCTGTATGTGGATGCAGGGCTGTAATTAGGGGGTGCAGCTGATGGAAGAGATGGTAAAAAAGAGGAAGCAGTTGCGGTTTTGTGGGATTGTTACAGGCAGCGGAGAAGAGGTAGATGGGTTAAAGGCAGGGTAGGTGCAGCAGGTGAAAACAGGGTACTGACATGTAGTTGGTAGCAGGGTATATTGGGCTGCAACTGTTGTTGCTGTGGGTGATGGAGAGAGAGACATTTGAGCAGGCAGGTGTCTAGCAGCAGGAATGGGTTGTTGCAAGCTGCCAGAGGCTGAGTGCAATATATCTGACCATGCCTGTAGTAATGATTGCACAAAATTTAGTTTACATTCATCTTCCAGGGCAGCTTACTTAGAGAGGATAAGCAAGATTGCATACCTTATGGAGGGACCACAGCCTGTAAAACTTTCCTTCCGAAGGAAAGGTCCTGGCTGTAGAGCATCTGAACTCTAAAGTGTTTGATGAAGGCATGTGAAGAAGACCAAACGGCTGCTTTTTATATTTCTTCCTATGAAGCTCCTGCTCATTCTGCCCATGACATAGCTAATGATCTGGTAGAATTGGTTCTGACTTTTTCAGGGGGGCCTGATTGGAGAATTTGTATGCCCAGACAGTAGTGTCTCCAATCCATCTAGCAATGGAACTTCTGGATGACTTAGTACCCTTCTTGGGACCACTAAATAAAATCAAAAACTGAGAGGAAATCCTGAATTCTCTAGTACTCTCCAAAAAATAGAACAACCACCTTCTAATATCTAGAAAGCTAAACCTTTCTTCTTCCTTATTGTTAGGAGAACTGCAAAAACTGGGTAGAATCACTTCCTGTGACCTGTGAAAAGAGTTAGAGACTTTGGGCAGGTATAGGGGATCTGGCTTTATAATTATCCTGTCCTCCAGGACTCTCAAAAGGGGTCTTTACAAGAGAAAGATTCCAGATCTGAGATCCTTCTACCTAAAGGCACAGCTAACAGAAAAGTAATCTTTAATGTAAGCCACTTTAATGTAGCTTCCTCTAGTGGCTCTAAAGGTTCCCTGGTAAGTGCGTTGAGGACTAGGGATAATTCCCAGGGGGCCACTTGTTTGGGTAACCTCAGGGTGGATCTAGATCATTAACAAACAAATCTCTTGGCATGATCTAGAGCATGCCAAGAGAAATCTCTTAATCATGGGGTATTCAGCAAGCCTCTTATTCAAGAAAACTGACAGAGCAGCAACTTGCACTCTGAGAGTACTAATTGACAACCCTCTGTCAACGTCACTTTGGAGGAAATCCAAGACAGAAGGGAAAGGGAGTCTCTCCCTCTCCTCCTCTGCCACCTGACCTGAAGATCTTCCAAATTTTCCCGTAAATCTTCCTAGTGACTAATTTAAAACTACTTAGTATAGTGTCGACAACTTTTTCTGAACAACCCTTCAGTCGTAAGATGCGCCGTTCAGCATTCAGGCAATCAAATGGTAAATTCAAGGGCCTGGATGGTAAACCAGGCCCTGCAGGAGGAGATCCAAGGAGGAGCCACCGACAGAGCTTTTAGTGATGAAAACCAGCTCCTCCTCGGCTATCACGAGACTATCAAAATCACCTTTGCCTATTCCCAAATGATTTTTCGGATTACCAGGGGTAGTAGAGTGTGACAGACCTAGCCAAGAGAGAGACTTTTGGAGGGGACTGTATGCTAGCCTCTTGCCGATCGATCGGAGGCCCTTGCATTTGGGGGAACGGTGCTCTTTGTGAGCTGTATGCCTGGGGACCCTTGAGGTGGTATTACTGTGGATTCCGGTCCTGGTCCCCCAGGACACACAGACTCTGGGGACCCTGGATTTGCCATATTGGAATAGTGGCTGATTCATAATGCTGGGACAGATATTGTTAGGAGATGCTGATGTAAATTCCAACACCTGTCTGTCTATTGTCTGCTAAAATGTGTATTGTAAATAAGTCTACTATGGGATCTAAGAGTCATTAGATCCCCATTGTTATTTGTGTTAATTAACTCTGCTATTGTGTGAAGAAGAGTCTATGTTGATTGTGATAATGTTGATTAAATTTTCTGAACTACAAGATGGCCAGTCTGGCCTAAGGGTCATGTCTGAGTCATCTAGGCTGTCTAAAGGGATTAGTTAATTAGCTCATGTTAATTAGGTCATTTAGGTTACAGCTGTATTGTTAGAGTAATATGAGCAGGAGGTCTACACCTCCACTTTTAGTGTATAAAAGCCTGTACTTTGCAATAAAAGATATTCCTGTTTGAACTTACATACAGCCTGCCTGGTGTTTGTTCTGAGCTATCACAACTGGACTAGAACGGCACAGAGCTGTAGTTCTAGTCCCGGAACAATCAGATGTTGCGATCTGCAGTCTGATTCTATAGCTGCAGAAGAGTGTCGGGAGAGGGGAACTGAGCGAGCAAGGGGCTCGTTACATAGAGCAAATGGAGGAAAGGCATACGCTAACCCGAAGGTCCATTAGAAGGTCAGTGCATCCATCCCTAGGGACTCCCTCTCCCCCTGCATGGGAAAGAAGGCCTCCGCTTTCATGTTCTGTTTGTATGCAAACAGATCTACTTCTGGGACACCCCATTTGTTTTGTTTTTTTCAAAAGACATTTTTATTTTGTTTAGTTTATAAGGCAGAAGATAGACATAGCTTGTGCATTGCAATGTACAAAAATCAACATAACAACCACAGTTCAGCTTATACACACATTGTATCCAAGCATAGCATTGTAAGTAACATGCCATCATATCTGGTCTACTGCTTAAATTGTTAATTCTCAAACAGCTGCATGCTATTATATAGCTAGTAAAATGCAGAGAGAAAAGAGTGAAAGAGAATAAGAAAAACGGTTTAGAGAGTGCAGAGAAGAATAGGACTAGAGAGAGGGTAGAAAGGGGAGGTATGAAGGATGGGGGGGATTCGACCCTCAGCTTAAGGCGGATCCTCATGGCTGTGCCATTCCTCCCAGACCTTATTGTGTGCTTCTAGCCTGTCTTGTAGTCTAGCTGTCATCTTTTCCATTAGAAGTACATCTTCGCCAGCACACCATGGATCAGCAAACAAGATTGTCCAAAAAAGGTTTTTATTAGAAAACGGTCACATCACAAGGGAGGTGCAACGTTTTGGGGCCGCCCAGGACCCCTTCGTCAGGCAAGTGATGATTTATACATCTTTTATTCTGGTATAAAGATTCTCATGGGAGGGGGGGAGCACTTCCCCCAGGACTTTTTCCCAGCGGAGCATGTACGCATGTTTACCGTGGGTAGTGATGGAATGAGAGTTAAGCAACCGATTTCCCAGCGGAGCATGTACGCATGTTTACCGTGGGTAGTGATGGAATGAGAGTTAAGCAACCGATAGATATCAGATATCAAGCCTCGGCGTGCAGTACCTTCCAAGACTATGCTCTCGAAGGGGGATGGCGCTGAGAATTGGAGGTTCGGGGCAATAGACTGGGCATAGTGACGTATCTGCAGATATCCATAAAACAACCGGCGAGGCAAGTCATGTTTTGTCTGTAATTGGGCAAACGATAGCATTCTATGTGTCCTGGGATCCACCAAGTGGCCCATATGAAAAAGATTCCGTGTTGCCCAGGGGAGAGACATCTGGCATGTTAGACCGGCAGGCAGGTCAAGGTTATAGTGAAAGGATGTGAGAAGTGACTGCTCTGAACTGAGCCCATGGGCATGAGACAGTCTTTGCCAAAGCGACCTAAGTGGGACACCCCATTTCAATGTGGTCTCCCTGAAGACTTCCACATTCAACTCCCAACAGTTATTGTTGAGACTTATGCCCCGTACACACGGTCGGACTTTGTTCGGACATTCCGACAACAAAATCCTAGGATTTTTTCCGATGGATGTTGGCTCAAACTTGTCTTGCATACACACGGTCACACATAGTTGTCGGAAAATCCGATCATTCTGAACGCAGTGACATAAAACATGTACGTCGGGACTATAAACGGGGCAGTGGCCAATAGCTTTCATCTCTTTATTTATTCTGAGTGCGCGTGGCACTCTGTCCGTCGGATTTGTGTACACACGATCGGAATTTCCGACAACGGATTTTGTTGTCGGAAAATTTTATATCCTGCTCTCAAACTTTGTGTGTCGGAAAATCCAATGGAAAATGTGTGATGGAGCCTACACACGGTCAGAATTTCCGACAACAAGGTCCTATCACACATTTTCCGTTGGAAATTTCCGACCGTGTGTACGGGGCATTACTCTGCTCAAATAATCCGCTAGGGTGTTTGAAACACCCTCATGTGTACTGCTGAAATTGAGGAAATGGTTGTCTCTGCCCAAAATAAGATCTGTTGGGACAGAGACGTTGTCTGTGAAGACCAAAATCTCTT
This sequence comes from Lithobates septentrionalis, assembly GCA_037952835.1. Lineage (NCBI taxonomy): Eukaryota > Metazoa > Chordata > Amphibia > Anura > Ranidae > Lithobates > Lithobates septentrionalis. Next base: position 1,042,687 of record JBBDGP010000800.1, read on the forward strand.
TGCCCTGTATTTTGGGTACCAATGCTTGTAAGGCTTTGCCTACTGCCAGAAGCTCTCTGTAATTTGATGACTGATTTGCTTCTTCTGGCTGCCAAACTCCCTGAGTATGCCAGTCGTCTGAATTGGCACCCCGACCCCAGAGACTGGCGTCTGTGGTAATTTTGACTGGTGTGCTCTGAGCCCATGGTCTTCCCAATACTAAATGTTCTACTATTTCCCACCAAGACAGATCTAGAGAATCTGCGGAAGGGAGACTAGTTGATTCAGGCCACTTTTCTTGCTATTCCATGACCTTAGAAGAAATGTTTGAAGGGTCCTTGAGTGCAGTTGTGCCCATAGAACTCCTGGGATTGCTGCTGTCATTAACCCCAGCAACTGCATAATCTGGCGTATAGGAGTCTGTGGAAGTAATTTGAAAGTTTGGACTGACAGAATATTTTTTTCCCACTTTCTCTCTTATCAGGAACGTTTTCTGACTTACTGTCTCTATCTGATAACCTAAGAAGGTTAGGGACTGAGAGGGGATCAGAGAGGACTTTTCCTGGTTGATTTTCCAACCCAACCTCCGAAGGGTCTGGAGAACCAGCGATAAATCCTTCTCTAATTTCTGCTGATCCTGTGCAAAAATTAGGAAGTTATCCAAATAGGGGACGATCAAAACTTCCTGTAGTCCTAGGAAGGCCATAACTTCTGCCATCATTTTTGTAAATATTCATGGGGTTGCCGAGAGACCAAAAGGCAAGGTTCTGAATTGCCATAGATGCGGACAATTTTTTGTTAGGATGGCAAACCTCAAAAACGTTTGATGCTCTAGACTAATCAGTACATGAAAGTATGCATCTTGGAGGTCCAGGGTAATCATATAAGCCTTTTGGAGTAAAAGATTTCTTACCGTGTAAAGATTTCCCATCCAAAATTTTCAGAACACCAGAAACTTGTTCAGCAGGCTCAAATTGATTACCATTCGAAGGCTTCTAGTCAAGGGACAGGTGAGAGTAAAAGCCCTAGAATTTTTGATTGTCCGGCACTGGCACAATTACCTGTTCTAGTTCCCACTGGGAAACTAGATTTAACATTACCTATTTCCTTACATAGTCTCTCGGCAACCGGGTGAGAAAGAACATGCAAAGTGGGGGGAGGCTGAATTCCAGCCTATAACCTGACCGTATTATCTGAAGGACAAAGGAGTTTTCTGTAATATTTTCCCATTGATTGAAAAAAAGGGACAGTCTTCCTCCTACCCCTGGCCTGGCATTATTGAGTGCTCTTGGAAGGGGCTGCAGGAGTAAAGAGTGCTCCAATCTTCGCCTTGTCTCTATTAAAGGACCACCTCTTTTTTAGCCTGATTTTTGCCTGATTTAAAATGCCTTGAGGGCCACGAAAAGGTTTCCTGTTACAAAAGTAGAGCCAAGCAAAAGCTTTCCTTTGAAGGGGATTCCACATAATTTATTTTTAGATGTGATGTCACCCTCACAGGATTTAAGCCATATTGCACGCCTAGCTAAATTAACAAGGGTAGAGGTTCTGGCAATGGATTTCACTGAATCATTCGCAGTCTCCGCCAAAAAAGCTACTGACTTAGCTTTAAGTGGGAGAGATTCTCTAATTTCCTCCACAGGAGTGTTAGAGGAAAGTAGACGATCCAACCGTTTGACCCAGACATTCAAGTTCCTTGTTAAACATGTGGCGGCCAGTGCAGGACCCAGGGCAAAGGCCGATGATTTCCAAGCTTTCCTATACAAAGAACTCAGCTTTTCTGTCCATCTGATCTTTGAGGATCATCCAGTATCATGTCTCGTAACGACTGATGAACAGGATAAGTCCTAGGTTTACGTTTTTTCAACCCCCTGTACATTTTGTCCTGAACAGAAGGACATTCCTCGAAATGCTCAGATGTGTTAATAGCCTTTAAAAGTTCATCAACTTCCTCCATCGCGAAGAAGTAATGACCTGAGCTATAAACCTCATTAGAGTCTGAGGAGGAGGCTCCATCAGGATCTGAGGCTGAATTCTCCACCTCCTCCAGGTCAGAGACTGCTCATGAACTCAAGGTTTCTAACTCCAAGGGAGGGAGGGCCCTAGTAGTAACAGAAGATTCCCTTTCAATAGTAACAGCCTTTGAAGGGACCTACTACTGAAAACCTAGAAGTACAGGACTGGAAGGAAGAGGCCATTTTCCTCATAGTAGACATTAGCTCTTTTAAGCATGTAACAAAAGCAGATCCTTCTGCCTGTGAAATACAGTTATCACATAGTAGGTTTTTAGTGCTATCTGGTAATCTAGTCCTGTAATTCCCATACTTTTTCTTTGTGGGCTTGTCAGTCTGAAAAAGAAAAAAACAATTTCAAGTCTAACAAATCCTGCATATATAAAAAATATTAAAAAAAACACCAGTCACTCTCATTAAAGAGAGGAGAGGTACATACCTTGGGATCAGAATTAGAGGAGGAAGCAGCCAATAAACCAGCCTGAGAGGGTGCTCCATCATCTCCAGGGGTGTTATCAGCATCCATTTTGACAAGTACCCTCTTCCACAAGCTGCCACCTGTGGAACTAACTAACTAACTGAGACCTAGAAAGGACCTATAGTGAATCCATAGTCCCACTACTGGGGGGTCTCACAGCAGCGTTTTCCCTTCACCATCTGCCTAGCTTCCAGGAAAAATTAATTCCACGTCTGGAAGTGCATCTCGTCATTTCCGGTTAATACACCCTTTTGCTGCGTGCATCATCACATGCCATCTTGGTACACGCGGAAGCAGGAGGAAGTAAAGAATCCCATATAAGTTAAGCTGCCATCTTAGGACTCTCGGACCTTTCAAACTGCACAAATGCGTGATCACTGCTCGGCTTCAGGAACAGCTACAGATAGGTGGGCTGCAGTAGTTGTCTAACAATACTTAAGGCAAGTACAGCACAGGGGGGAAAACACCTTCTAGAAATGGCCACAGACTCCAGGCACACCCGGTCTGAGTAGCTAGAAGGGAGTTCGATAACCACAGTCACCAGAACCAAAAAAGAACAAACATTGTGGTGTGTACTCCTGGAGGGTTCTGGAAACACAAAACAAACTGAGGTGCAAGGGAAGGGAGGGGCCTTTTAAACTATTTCGGATTTGTGTTTCCTGTAGAGGGCGGAGCCAATCATCTCTCTAAGCAAGCTGTCCTGGAAGATGAAGGGGGTAAATAAACATAACAATGAAAACCCTAAGTATATAACCTAACTAACTATATACAAGTGGGGGGAACACACATGAGAAAGATCAGGCTCAAGCAGGGATACAGCTTGCAGGGAAAATACTGAAGCATTGGACCTCAGTGCAAGCAGTTCTATCAGGTGCACCCTAATTACCTGTATGGTCAATCTGCTTGGAGACACCCACTGGTGGCCACCAGAATTACACTCTTTGGTTCTAAACACAACAGTGCCACCAGCAGCTGACCCAAGCAATGACACAGGTCCTGACAGGGACCCTCACCCCCTTTAGTCTCATCCTGGAGATTCCCTGCCAAGCAAGTGGGACCTGTACAGCAGGAGGCCTAGGCACAGTGGGCAGAAGTCACTACCATGTGGCAGGATTTAAAAGGACTGAGTGAGTAACCTCTACCTACTCACCCCCAACTCCAAAAAGGGAGAAAGCAGCTGGGTGCCTTAACCCCATTTACATTCCCTCAATAAATGATCAAAACCAAGCACACAGACTGGATTATTGACTGTGGAGTGCTTGCTGAAAATGTGTGTTGTCTGACTGTGCAGGTGAAGGGGGAACCTAATATCCAGCGGCCCTTTGGGAGGTAGGGATAAAGTCGACAATTTCTCTGATACAGACATAACCTGTTTACATTTTTTAACTTGACAGAGCTGATTAGGGTTTTTTAGAAATCAGAAATTATAATCATTCTTCAATGTATTCATAACTAAAAAATATACTAGGGCTGAAAATCTTCTTTAAAATGTTTTATTATTATGTACTCTGCAGTGTTGTTTATGCAATATGAGAACAGAACACTTTCAAATTGTTAAAATGTTCAATTGATGTCATCTTACAAGTCTTTTCAATTACTTTTAAAAGAGACACATATTTCTACCTAAATTCCACCCCTCCTGCATCACAGCTCTTTCCATTTTATTCCTTTACTTAGGACGGATTACGTGAAGCAGAGAAACACTCATTAACATATTAATTAGTCACAGTAAAGTGGCAAGGGAGTGAAAACTAAATGTCAAATGTTTTGCACTGAGTTAGAATATTAGCATACATCAGCTTTGAAATAACAAACAGTCTCTATTAAGTATTTAGCTCACAAGGGTGAAAACATACATATTTTAATGACAGTGAGTTGATGAACTCTCTCCTGTTTCTGGATAATGGTACAGAAAAAAACTGCAGTTCTCTAAATATCATTGTGCCAAAAGATAAACTAATCAGTGAAGAAAATTAACTCTAACAGGAAGCGAGATAAGAGAAAGCGAAGAAATAGCAGGGCCTGCAACTAAATGCCATTGAAAACCTGTTGTTTAGTAGCAGCTAATATTAGATAATGTTCATCTTCCCACTCCTCTTATTATAGTTATGTATCTTGGTTATTCTAGAAGGGTGGGTTGTGGGGGAGTAACAAACTAACAAACTAATGGCCACTGCCCCCACCTATAACTGGCCTTGACAGCAACATGGTTGCACATGGAAGGGCAACACATGTAAAACAAAAACCAAAGAAAATTCCCTGCTCAACTCACCATCCAGTCTGCAACCAACCAAATTATCCTGTCTAACAGTTTGCACTAAAAACAGGAGTTTATTAAGCACATATTTGCACATGCATAAGCTGCAGAGTCGCTCCAAGGCATCCTAGTATTATCTGCAGTCCTAACTCTTGTACATTTATGACCTACCTAGTAGGTTGTGGGAGAGGTTATGAGGGGTTAAAAGGACAAAAAGGAGAAAATGGGCAGCTGTCTGGGGCCCCAGACTCAAGGGTTCCCATGAGGATACAAAAAAAAAGTTTTGTACTTTATTGCTAATTATAGAACGCAGATTCAGGCTTTGCAAGTCTTTTTTTAGAAGGAGGTCAGCAATTGCTACCTTTGTAATCCTTTTTACATCTTGGACCAGCTTGGACCCATGTGGATATGTGTATACCATACCTGTGGGATCTCTGTGGAAGCTGGAAATTAGTGTAGTTGGCATTGCTACTCTAGTGAGCTCCACTAGCATCCCAGGTCCCATGTATAGCGGCTGGCCTACTGCGTTTTAAATACAGGAGGTCAGCCACTTGGCATGGATGCCATATAAGATCACTTTGAACATTATCAATGGATTCAAGACATTCTCTGATTGGACAAGATGGAGAGTCGCAATCGGCGGCGTTAAAACCACAATTTTATCCGCGCTTTACATTGGTGTCAATGCGCATTTAGCCACGCTAGCTTTCAGCCATGCTTCTCTGCCCCTATTCAAAATCAATGGTTCTTTATGGGAGCCCATTGATTTGAATAGAAGTCGCACCAGTAGTCGGATGAAGATGATACAACTTGCGGTGCAACTTGTCTGCTGAAAATCTTGAAGGGGAACCCACCAAAATGTAAAAAAATTTTTTGCGTGAGGTTCCCCCCAAGATGATACCAGACCCTTCGGTCTGGTATGGATCTTAAGGGGAACCCCCATGCCAAAAAAAATGGTGTGGAGGTTCCCCTTAAGATCCATACCAGACCAAAGGGACCATCTTCATCCGACTTCTGGTGCGACTTCTATTACAATCAATAGGATTCCCATAGGGAACCATTGATTTTGAATAGAGGCAGAGAAGCGCAGCTGAAAGCTAGTGCGGCTTAACGCGCATTGACGCCAATGCAAAGCACAGATAAAATTGCGTTTTTAAAGCCGCTTTTTTTCCTGGCATCGGTACTAGCTTTACAGCTCATTTTTTAAAACGTCTGTGTGTATGAGGCCTTACAGGAATTAATTTTCCTTCCTAGGGGGAGATTTCCTCTCACTTCTTGTTGTCCCTCCATTTGTAAGTAGGAGTCGTTTGTAAGTCCAATGTTTGTAACCCGGGGACCACCTAAGCAATATTAATTGGTTGTTTCACCAGCCTGCCAATGGGACAATGAAGGAGCATCAACACATCAATAAAGCCATTCCAGTCCTCCTCCCTCCTAAGCAACTTCCAGAGATCACATGTTAAAAAGCACAAGTTTGGCAGCTCTGTTTGGCAGCTCTGTACAATAAGATTTGATCATAAGATTTGGCAGCTCTGTACAATAAGACTGACCTGGCAGTTCAGGAAAAGGGGAGAAGAGCGAGCGCCCACCCCCCTCCTGGACCATACCAGGCCACATGCCCTCAATATGGGGGGGGGGGGTGGGTGCTTTAGGGCAGGGGGGCTCTGCTCCACCCACCCCAAAGCATCTTGTCTCTATGTTGATGAGGACAAGGGCCTCATCTTGACAACCATTGCTGGTAGTTGTCGGGGTCTGCGGTTGGAGGCTTATCAGAATCTGGAAGCCCTCTTTAACAAGGGGGCCCCCAGATCCCGGCCCCCCACCCTAGGTGAATGAGTGTGGGGTACATCGTACCCCTACCCATTTTCAGGGCTGGCTCAGCCCTTCCTTCTCTGAGCTGGCCGCTCAGCTGTCGGCTAATTGCCAGCTCTCATCTCTCTACACAGTTAACCAGCTGCTGTGGAACTGCTCGTCGGTCCCGCCTACTTAAAGATCTCTAGCTCACTTCATTCCTGCCTTCGCCTTGGTCACATCACAAGAAACCATTTCCTGTGTTCCTGTTTAAAGACTGGCTATGCTGTCATACCTTCTGGCTCCTTATCCTTCTTGCTGTCCTGCTACTTGGATCCCTGACTTTTGGCCTGGCAGATCTGGTTACTAAACTCTGGCTTGGCTGATTACCCGATCTGGTTACTGAACTCTGGCTTGGCTGACTACCCGATCCGGTTACTGGACTCTGGCTATGCTTTGACTACCCTTATGCCGCGTACACACGGTCGTACTTTTCGTCTACAAAAGTCGGACAGCCTGTCGGACAGACTTCCGGCAGACTTTCGGTGGACTTGCCGCGGACTTGCGGCCTACTTTCTAACGACCGGACTTGCCTACACACGACCACACAAAAGTCGGTCGGATTCGTACGTGATGACGTACACCGGACTAAAATAAGGAAGTTCATAGCCAGTAGCCAATAGGTGCCCTAGCGTGGCTTTTTGTCCGTCGGACTAGCACACAGACGAGCGGATTTCGGGGTCCGTCGTAGGTACGAAGTAAAAGTTTTGAAGCATGTTTCAAATCTAAAGTACGTCGTATTTGAGGCTAAAAAAAGTCGGTTGAAAGTCCGGAGAAGCCCACACACGATCGGATTACCAGCCAGCTTTAGTCCATCAGCGTCTGTTGGACTTTTGTAGACGAAAAGTAGGACCGTGTGTACGCGGCATTACTCTATTTACCTTTTTATTTTTTTTAATAAACAAGTGTGATTTTACTGTACTTCTGTCTTGGTCTGGTTCATGGTTTCTGACAGTAGGCGAAGGCCATGAATTCAGAAGATAGAGTCAATCCACTTGTTGGTAATATTTTTTCCAGATTGGATGAGCAAGATCACCAAAAGGATCAGTTTGCCATGGCGTTACAAACGCTCCTGAGTCGCACGGCTCACCTGGAATCCCCCACTGTGGCTGCTCCGGTACAACCTGAGTTGCAGGCCGTCCCTGCTGCTGCGCCAGTCTCTGTGCAGGCACCCACCTTGAGTATTACCTCTATAAGAGGTATGTCAGGTTCCGCCCTGCTTCCCCAGCAATTTGGGGGCGATCCAGTTCAATGCAGAGGGTTTCTCAACCAAGCTGAGATATACTTTGAGATGCTGCCCCATTCATTTCCCATAGACAGAAGCAAAGTAGGGTTTGTGATATCTTTGCTTTCTGAGAGAGCCCTGGCCTGTGCTAACCCTCTATGGGAGATGCAAAAACCTGTTGTCTTGAGTTACCCTGAGTTTGTGGCCTCCTTTAAAAGGGTATTTGACATTCCCGCCCGCTCCGCTTCTGCTGCCAAGTGCCTCATGTCCATCAAACAGAGTATGAGAACTGTTACCGACTACGCCATTGAGTTCCGTACTCTGGCAGCAGAGGTTGCTTGGAACAATGAGGCTCTCGTGGGTGCTTTTTCTCATGGTCTCTCAGATTCCATCAAGGATGAGAAAGCAGCCCGAGGTATACCCACTGAGCTGGAAAGCTTGATCTTGTTTGCCATCCTCATTGACTCCAGACTCAGAGACAGACTTTCTTTTAAGGAGCGCTTGCAGAAGCCTCCTGTATGTTTGCCTCCGAGCTTTGCAGTCCCACCCGTGCCTCCCACACCTCCCATGCCTCCTGGTACCGAGTGGGTCAGTGAAGATGAACCCATGCACTTAGGATTCACGCGTCTCTCTGCGGATGAGAAAGCCTTTAGGAGGAGGGAGACATTGTGCCTTTATTGTGGCCAGGCAGGTCACTTTTTGAAGTCTTGTCCAACGCGTCCTGGGAACACCCAAACCTTGAGGTCCTGTCATGGACAGACCATAGGTGGTGTTGTGTTGTCCCCAGTTATCCAGAAGGATAAACCCCTGGTTTCAGTCACCCTTTCTTGGGCTAAGTCGTCTATCGAGATACAGGCTCTAATCGACTCTGGGGCTGCAGGCCTGTTCATTGATGCTGCCTTTGTATCGCAGCACTCGATTCCACTGCAGCTGCAAGACACTCCACTTGCCATTGAGGCTCTTGATGGTAGACCTCTATAGCCTGCCCATGTGACTCATGAGACAGTTCCGTTGTCCATGGCCGTAGGGGCTCTTCACCATGAGATAATCCAATTCCAAGTGATTTCCTCTCCTAAGTTTCCGCTGGTTATTGGTTATCCTTGGTTACAGAGGCACAGCCCCTCTTTTGATTGGCTCTGTGCTGAGGTTCTCTCCTGGTCACCACAATGCAGTAAAACATGCTTCCAGAAGGTAGCCAAGGTCCTTTGTACCTCTTCACTCTCCTCCCTGCCAGAGGAGTACCATGATTATAGCGATGTCTTTGACAAAGGTCAAGCCGGTAGTTTGCCTCCACATGATGTATGATTGCGCAATTGACCTTCAACCTGGTGCCACTCAAGGCCGGGTTTACCCTTTGTCGGTCTTGGAGGACGAAGCCATGGAGGAGTATGTTGCAGACACACTTTCTCATGGTTTTATCAGCAAATCCCCGTCTCCTGCTGGTGTTGGTTTCTTCTTTGTGAAGAAGAGGAGCGGTGAACTGAGACCTTGTATTGATTATAGGGGTCTCAATCATTTCACGATTAAGAATGCCTACCCGATCCCGTTGATTACAGAGTTATTTGACCGCCTCAAGGGAGCAACGGTTTTCACAAAGCTTGATCTGAGAGGGGCTTACAATCTCGTGAGGATTAAGGGGGGCGACGAGTGGAAAACTGCATTTAATACCAGAACAGGCCATTATGAGTATCTCGTAATGCCTTTTGGCCTTTGTAACGCCCCGGCAGTTTTCCAGGAATTTATTAACGATGTCCTCTGAGATTTGTTGCCGTTATGTGTGGTGGTTTATCTCGATGATATCCTCATATTTTCCAAGTCCCTGGAGAGCCACCATACAGATGTCTGTCGTGTGCTTCAGAAATTAACAAAGAACAATCTCTATTGTAAACTGGAGAAGTGTGAGTTTCAACGGGAACAGGTTAAATTCCTGGGCTATATCATTTCCACTGCTGGTTTTTCGATGGACCCAGAGAAACTTTTGGCAGTCCTACAATGGCCTTGACCCGTGTGGTTACGACCTCTGCAGCATTTCCTGGGTTTTGCCAACTATTTGAAAGTCTCAAGGCTGCCTTTGTTTCTGCTCCTGTGTTGGCACATCCTGATCCTACATTGCCTTTTATCCTTGAGGTTGATGCTTCTGAGACTGGTGTTGGCACCCTTCTGTCTCAACGTCCTACCTCTGAGAGTGCTATGCATCCTTGTGGCTACTTTTCCAAGAAAATGTCACCTGCCGAGTGCAATTACGAGATTGGTGACAGAGAGCTGTTGGCATCATTTTAGCCCCAAAAGAATGGAAACATCTCCTTGAAGGTGCCACTGTGCCGGTTCTCATTCTTACTGACCCTAAGAATCTCACATTCTTGTCTGAGGCTAAACGCCTCTCTCCCAGAAGGGCACGATGGGCTCTTTTCTTGTCAAGTTTCAATTACATTGTCTCATTCTTACCCGGTACTAAGAATCAAAGGGCTGACGCCTTGTCACGACAATGTTCCTCCACTTCCAAGTTGGAGTCGATTCCGGTTCCTATGATTCCTCCTGATTCATCTGTACATTCAAGCTTCCATCTGTGACCACTGTAAGTGGCGAACGCCTGTTTGACCCATTTGTTAGCTCAGGGGTCCAGTGATTGAGGTGAGCGGTTTGGCAAGCTGGTGGAGGAATCACTGATTAGGAGATATCACATGAATGTCTATGAACACCCTTATCACCGCTGAGGAGATCTTATCTGTCAACTTTTATATCCACTTTTTATACCAAAGGGGACTTTTTAACATCTTATGCTATGAGCAATCTGTTATTTTGTTTCTGTATATATTCTTAGCGCTGCACAGTTATTTACCCATTACATGTTCAGAAGGATTTTCATATATTGACCTTTTAGTGTACAGCTGCTTTAATTTTGTGAGTTTATGTATATCGTCTTGCGCTGACTGAACCCCCATATTTTACATTGACTTACCGTATATACAATCTATTACAGTCCAGCAGAATCACAATGGAGATTAGACATGTGCATTAGTTTTCGTCCAAATGCATTTTCGTCTGAATTTCATGTATGTTCCTTATCGTTTTAACAAACGATAACGAAAGTGCAGAATACGAAAACTGAAAGATCTGACATAAACAAATGCTTTATTTTCATTTTTGTTGCGACAACAGTTCAATATAGAAAGGAGATTTGACATGACGCTGACAATAACAATCGGTGTCTATCGAACCTGTGGTCAAAGGCGCCTAACCTTAACGCTATTAGTCCAAGATTATTCTATATAGAGAGAAAAGATTCGACATAGAGAGAAAAGATCGCTGCTGGAATTGGGTGGGGGAAGTAAAATAAAAATAATGATGATGATGAATGTTATTGGTCGATTGTAACCAAAGAGGAGGGGCAGTAAAATAGCTAGAACTAGGTACACACGTACAGCCCACTTACTTTCACTTGCGATTTGCTAGCAGAGAGAGACACACACACTGAATAATTTCAGAAGACAGTCAATCTTAGCTGGTCCGTTTGTCAGTTTGCCTCCACATGATGTATGATTGTGCAATTGACCTTCAACCTGATGCCACTCGAGGCCAGGTTTACCCTTTGTCGGTCTTGGAGGACGAAGCCATGGAGGAGTATGTTGCAGACACACTTTCTCAGGGTTTCATCTGCAAATCCTCGTCTCCTGCTGGTGCTGGTTTCTTCTTTGTGAACTGAGACCTTGTATTGATTATAGGGGTCTCAATCATTTCAAGATCAAGAATGCCTACCCGATCCCGTTGATTACAAAGTTATTTGCCCACCTCAAGGGAGCAACGGTTTTCACAAAGCTTGATCTGAGAGGGGCTTACAATCTCGTGAGGATTAAGGAGGGCGACGGGTGGAAAACTGCGTTTAATACCAGAACAAGCCATTATGAGTATCTCATAATGCCTTTTGGCCTTTGTAACGCCCCGGCAGACTTCCAGGAATTTATTAACGATGTCCTCTGAGATTTGTTGCCGTTATGTGTGGTGGTTTATCTCGATGATATCCTCATATTTTCCAAGTTTGTCAGAGAACCTGATTTATTTAGCAATTAAGCATAAGCACAGCAGCAGAACAATAGTGAAGCAAGCTACAGTTCAACTTAACGTTTTCATAATAATCTGCTGCTATTGTGTTAGTGTTGTGAACTTGATAGTGATACTAGTGTTGCTAGTGTTGTGATAGCCTCAGAGGCTGCCCATGTTGTGGGGGGGATTTATTATTATAGATTCTATATTATAATGCCATATCAATATCTGACACAACGCGCCCGCCATTGCACTTGGAGATTGAGAAACGAATGTGAAAGTTGGCTGACTGTTGGAGTAGAGTAGACCATTCAACATGAACGACGAAGATTCGTCAAAGCAACGAAAAACATACAAATGTCGAATTTTTGGCTTATGGTGACTGTCGAAAGTTCTAAGAAGATTTGACGGAACAGTTAAACTGTACGACGCTGCAATCGTACATTTCCGGTCAAATGCATCTGCCCAAAGGCTATAAAAAAATTCTAATGTTGGTTGACTAGTAAATAATTATTAAATATAATTATTACTAGTCATACAACATTAGAATTCTACTACAGCTAGCTTGTAGGTGGAAAATTCGACCGGAAATGTACACGTACAGTTTAGCTGCTCTGTCGAATCTTCTTTGAACATTCGACAGACACCATAAGCCTTCAATGACAGATTTGACCTTAATTAATTTGGATTTTCGGACTAATGCAATTTTTAACGAAAAACGAAGTAAATAAAAACGAATTTCGGGATAATAAATAAATTTATTTTTCGGACGAAAACGAAATTTCGAAACAAAATATTTCAGTGTGCACATGTCTAATGGAGATATTCTAATATATTGAAAAAAGAGAGAGAAAATTGTGTGAGATTTTTTTAAGAAATCAGAGTGAGGTGAGGGAAATGAATTAGCCCTCGCCTTTAGGAAATTGGGACACCTTTTTGAGAAAAAGGTTAAAGCATGGTGGGATATAGCTTAATTTGAACAATATCTGAAAGCAAAACTGATACCTAGACACCTTAGGTGGGAGGTACCCCCCAACGATGGCCTCATGGACGATGACTCCATGAAGTAATGGGGTGAGTTCTTCACCACAAAGGGCCTTGAACTGGTTGAACTTTTGCTGTTACGAAAACAGAGAAAAATGAAGCTGCTTGAAACCCAAATTAGAGAACTCAGGAGCTCAATAGAAACTCATAAGGAATCTGAAGAATTCCTAAGAGTCTGCTGAATTAAAAAACAGATTAATCAAATGGGATTCGGAAACACAGAATAAAAAAAAGAAAAAAAAATTATTAGAGATATGGATGATTTTGGGAAGGGAAATGTGTTCAAATGGCAAACAGGACCAGTGGATGTGACTATGACTCAGACACATCCGGGTCCGTCTGCTGCTGAGCCTTTGAACACACCTTTACCCACTCCAAGGGAGGAAGCGGGTTTCACACATGATTATAGTGATTATGTTAATACTGGGACACCCCAGAATAGTAATCAATATAAGGTTATTCATATTAGGAGGGGTAAGAACAAAAGAGGTCAGGGTCGAAGGGGAGGAGGGCATGAGTCCCCATATAGGCGGCATGTACAGAACCCACCTTTTGTTAATAATGAGACCTATAATGGCCCTAACCATTATCCAGGTAGTTACCATCATTCTTTTGATTATAATGATGTTTACCACAATGGGAGTTCTGGTTCTGGCTATAATTCGTATGGTGGCCAGAAAACTTCCAAAGGTAATGACACCTATTATAATAGAGGTAGAGTTCCACAGCCCTATGGGAACCAACTACCCGTTCAAAACCGTTTTACCCCATTACAATATTCCGGCCCCCGTAGGGGAGGGGATTTTCATAGGACTCCGAGAGGGACAGGGAGGGGAGTCCCATTTGTTCCACCCAATCCAGGAGGGAGGCCGAATGGAGCTCCATCACCCACCATTACAGACAATGGACAAATAAGTAAAAGAAAAGCCAGAGAGGAAGGAGAGGAGGCAGGCGAGTACAAAAGGGTAAAACCCCAGTAGGAGCAGGGATCTACAACCTTAGTGGAACATCCCTTAACGAGGATGAAATTAAGGTATTAGATAGAGGCTTAAAATATGCCTCTACCCGCAATTTGAATAAATTTCAAACCTACATTAGCCTGCAAAAATATATTAGAAATCTAAATATTAAAAAACACTACCTTTCAAACACCACAGTCCGGACAGAATCTAATGTAGTGGAACCTCTCAATCACCATTAGACTCTCCGCAACAAGTCAGTTTTTAACCCTCCTAATTTGGACACTAAATATGTGGATGTCTTTAAGAATATGATTACCAGAGATCTTGAATCACTTAAGATACATAAGGTGAATGATCCTGTACATATCAAAAAAGGCATTGAGTCATTGATGGAGAGGAAAGACCTGGTAATACGTTCAGCGGACAAAGGAGGGGGCCTAGTAGTACTAAGCAAAACATATTATAGGAACGAAATGGAAAACCTACTTAGTGATTAGAACACATATATGGTGCTAGCCAAAGACCCCATGTTTGAGTTTAAGCAAGAGCTGCACTTCCTAATCCAGAGGGAAACATATAGGTGTCTTAAATAAGAAAGAAGCACTATATCTAGATCCACTTTTTTGTCGAATTCCTATAGTGTACTTTTTGCCAAAAATCCATAAGAATAGTACCAACCCACCTGGGAGGCCAATAGTCAATGGCATTGACTCAGTATCATCTAGACTGGGTCAATACATTGACTCTTACCTCCAGCCCATTGTCACCAAAAACAGATCTTTTCTAAAAGATACTAAACACATCATCCAGATTTTGGAATCTCTGACTATCTCATCTTCTTGCTTTCTGATAACGGCAGATGTGAGTTCTTTGTACACCATTATCAGTCACAAAGATGCCCTCACTTCAGTACAATGGGCTTTTACCACATCTGATTTATCTAGAAGGCATAAGAATTTCCTATTGGATTGTTTGAGGTTCTGTTTAACCAAAAATTACTTTTGGTATATTAGACAGTTCTATCTCCAAACAAGGGGTGTAGCGATGCTACGCTTCACCCCCAGTGTCGCCAATCTTTTCATGGCACAATGGGAGGAAGAAGCTGTTTTTAAAAATAGATCCCCGGAACTTATCTGTTACCAGAGGTATATAGATGATATCGTTATGATCTGGAATGGTGAAAAGTTGAGTCTTGAACATTTTATGTAGAGGCTTGATGCGAATAATAAGAACATTGTTTTATCCTGGAATGTTAACATTGATCGCATTGTCTTCCTGGACTTAGACATAAGCAAGGAGGGAGATAGGATAAAAATGATGAATCAATTCAAGCCTGCAGATCGCAATGCATTTATTTCCCTTGGAAGTTGTCACCACACTCAGTGGTTGTGCAACATCCCCAGGGGACAATTTGTACGCATCAGACGAAATTGCACACACAAAAGCGATTATCGCTCACAATCTCAGGTTCTGTCTGCCCGCTTTTTGCAAAAGGGGTATGACAAGACCATTATTGAGAGAGAAATAGAGACTGTTTGGAAACTTGACAGAACAACACTGGTGTCTAGGGATGAGCTTCGTGTTCGAGTCGAACCCATGTTCGACTCGAACATCGGCTGTTCGACCGTCCGTCGAATTGCGAACGTTATGGGCCGTTCGCGCCAAATTCGTGTGGCGCGTCACGGCCTATAATTCACTGCGGCATCGCAGTGCATTGCTGGCTGATGATTGGCCAAGCATGCACTATGACCCGCATGCTTGGCCAATCACAGCGCCGTCAGTAGAGAGAGCTGTAATTGGCCAAAGCCAGGGTGGCTTTGGCCAATTATGGCTCAGGGGATTTAGTACACGCCCCACACTATATAAGGCCGCCTGCACGGCGGCCCTGTGTAGTGTGTTCCGGTGTGCTGATAGAGAGAGAGACAGACAGTGTCATTTGATTTGAGTTAGATAGATTAGGCTAGATCTGTTCCTGCTATTTACATTTAGTGCAGTGCGTCCTGCTCACAGTGTTCAGCTAGATCCGTTCCTGCTATTTACATTTAGTGCAGTCAGTGCGTCCTGCTCACAGTGTTCAGCTAGATCCGTTCCTGCTATTTACATTTAGTGCAGTGCGTCCTGCTCACAGTGTTCAGCTAGATCTGTTCCTGCTATTTACATTTAGTGCAGTGCGTCTTGCTCACAGTGTTCAGCTAGATCCGTTCCTGCTATTTACATTTAGTGCAGTCAGTGCATCCTGCTCACAGTGTTCAGCTAGATCCGTTCCTGCTATTTACATTTAGTGCAGTGCGTCCTGCTCACAGTGTTCAGCTAGATCTGTTCCTGCTATTTACATTTAGTGCAGTCAGTGCATCCTGCTCACAGTGTTCAGCTAGATCCGTTCCTGCTATTTACATTTAGTGCAGTGCGTCCTGCTCACAGTGTTCAGCTAGATCTGTTCCTGCTATTTACATTTAGTGCAGTGCGTCCTGCTCACAGTGTTCAGCTAGATCTGTTCCTGCTATTTACATTTAGTGCAGTGCGTCCTGCTCACAGTGTTCAGCTAGATCTGTTCCTGCTATTTACATTTAGTGCAGTGCGTCCTGCTCACAGTGTTCAGCTAGATCTGTTCCTGCTATTTACATTTAGTGCAGTGCGTCCTGCTCACAGTGTTCAGGTAGATCCGTTCCTGCTATTTACATTTAGTGCAGTGCGTCCTGCTCACAGTGTTCAGCTAGATCTGTTCCTGCTATTTACATTTAGTGCAGTGCGTCCTGCTCACAGTGTTCAGCTAGATCCGTTCCTGCTATTTACATTTAGTGCAGTCAGTGCGTCCTGCTCACAGTGTTCAGCTAGATCCGTTCCTGCTATTTACATTTAGTGCAGTGCGTCCTGCTCACAGTGTTCAGCTAGATCTGTTCCTGCTATTTACATTTAGTGCAGTGCGTCCTGCTCACAGTGTTCAGCTAGATCTGTTCCTGCTATTTACATTTAGTGCAGTGCGTCCTGCTCACAGTGTTCAGCTAGATCCGTTCCTGCTATTTACATTTAGTGCAGTGCGTCCTGCTCACAGTGTTCAGCTAGATCTGTTCCTGCTATTTACATTTAGTGCAGTGCGTCCTGCTCACAGTGTTCAGCTAGATCTGTTCCTGCTATTTACATTTAGTGCAGTGCGTCCTGCTCACAGTGTTCAGCTAGATCCGTTCCTGCTATTTACATTTAGTGCAGTGCGTCCTGCTCACAGTGTTCAGCTAGATCTGTTCCTGCTATTTACATTTAGTGCAGTGCGTCCTGCTCACAGTGTTCAGCTAGATCCGTTCCTGCTATTTACATTTAGTGCAGTCAGTGCGTCCTGCTCACAGTGTTCAGCTAGATCCGTTCCTGCTATTTACATTTAGTGCAGTCAGTGCGTCCTGCTCACAGTGTTCAGCTAGATCTGTTCCTGCTATTTACATTTAGTGCAGTCAGTGCGTCCTGCTCACAGTGTTCAGCTAGATCCGTTCCTGCTATTTACATTTAGTGCAGTGCGTCCTGCTCACAGTGTTCAGCTAGATCCGTTCCTGCTATTTACATTTAGTGCAGTGCGTCCTGCTCACAGTGTTCAGCTAGATCTGTTCCTGCTATTTACATTTAGTGCAGTGCGTCCTGCTCACAGTGTTCAGCTAGATCCGTTCCTGCTATTTACATTTAGTGCAGTCAGTGCGTCCTGCTCACAGTGTTCAGCTAGATCTGTTCCTGCTATTTACATTTAGTGCAGTCAGTGCGTCCTGCTCACAGTGTTCAGCTAGATCCGTTCCTGCTATTTACATTTAGTGCAGTGCGTCCTGCTCACAGTGTTCAGCTAGATCTGTTCCTGCTATTTACATTTAGTGCAGTGCGTCCTGCTCACAGTGTTCAGCTAGATCTGTTCCTGCTATTTACATTTAGTGCAGTGCGTCCTGCTCACAGTGTTCAGCTAGATCCGTTCCTGCTATTTACATTTAGTGCAGTGCGTCCTGCTCACAGTGTTCAGCTAGATCTGTTCCTGCTATTTACATTTAGTGCAGTGCGTCCTGCTCACAGTGTTCAGCTAGATCCGTTCCTGCTATTTACATTTAGTGCAGTCAGTGCGTCCTGCTCACAGTGTTCAGCTAGATCCGTTCCTGCTATTTACATTTAGTGCAGTCAGTGCGTCCTGCTCACAGTGTTCAGCTAGATCTGTTCCTGCTATTTACATTTAGTGCAGTCAGTGCGTCCTGCTCACAGTGTTCAGCTAGATCCGTTCCTGCTATTTACATTTAGTGCAGTGCGTCCTGCTCACAGTGTTCAGCTAGATCCGTTCCTGCTATTTACATTTAGTGCAGTGCGTCCTGCTCACAGTGTTCAGCTAGATCTGTTCCTGCTATTTACATTTAGTGCAGTGCGTCCTGCTCACAGTGTTCAGCTAGATCCGTTCCTGCTATTTACATTTAGTGCAGTCAGTGCGTCCTGCTCACAGTGTTCAGCTAGATCCGTTCCTGCTATTTACATTTAGTGCAGTCAGTGCGTCCTGCTCACAGTGTTCAGCTAGATCTGTTCCTGCTATTTACATTTAGTGCAGTCAGTGCGTCCTGCTCACAGTGTTCAGCTAGATCCGTTCCTGCTATTTACATTTAGTGCAGTGCGTCCTGCTCACAGTGTTCAGCTAGATCCATTCCTGCTATTTACATTTAGTGCAGTCAGTGCGTCCTGCTCACAGTGTTCAGCTAGATCTGTTCCTGCTATTTACATTTAGTGCAGTCAGTGCGTCCTGCTCACAGTGTTCAGCTAGATCCGTTCCTGCTATTTACATTTAGTGCAGTGCGTCCTGCTCACAGTGTTCAGCTAGATCCGTTCCTGCTATTTACATTTAGTGCAGTGCGTCCTGCTCACAGTGTTCAGCTAGATCTGTTCCTGCTATTTACATTTAGTGCAGTGCGTCCTGCTCACAGTGTTCAGCTAGATCCGTTCCTGCTATTTACATTTAGTGCAGTCAGTGCGTCCTGCTCACAGTGTTCAGCTAGATCCGTTCCTGCTATTTACATTTAGTGCAGTCAGTGCGTCCTGCTCACAGTGTTCAGCTAGATCTGTTCCTGCTATTTACATTTAGTGCAGTCAGTGCGTCCTGCTCACAGTGTTCAGCTAGATCCATTCCTGCTATTTACATTTAGTGCAGTCAGTGCGTCCTGCTCACAGTGTTCAGCTAGATCTGTTCCTGCTATTTACATTTAGTGCAGTCAGTGCGTCCTGCTCACAGTGTTCAGCTAGATCCGTTCCTGCTATTTACATTTAGTGCAGTGCGTCCTGCTCACAGTGTTCAGCTAGATCCGTTCCTGCTATTTACATTTAGTGCAGTCAGTGCGTCCTGCTCACAGTGTTCAGCTAGATCCGTTCCTGCTATTTACATTTAGTGCAGTCAGTGCGTCCTGCTCACAGTGTTCAGCTAGATCCGTTCCTGCTATTTACATTTAGTGCAGTGCGTCCTGCTCACAGTGTTCAGCTAGATCCGTTCCTGTTATCTTCCTACTGACAGGCAGGCTTGTCTGGTTACAGTATATAAAGCTACCTGAAGAAAATTACAGGTGTTCTATCCCAGCTTAGTGCAGCTACAGGCCATTAGTATGTCTGGAAGGCCAAGAAGGAGAGGCAGACAGTCACAAGCCAATAAGAGAGGGCAAGCAGGCTCTGTGTCTAGTGCTGGTCGTGGAGACGGTGCATCCTCATCAGCACGTGGCCATGGGACACGCTTGGCCTTTTTTTCAGCAGCTGGCCGTGTTGAGCCGCAACATGCGGAAGACTTGGTCGAGTGGATGACCAAGCCGTCCTCATCCTCCTCATCCTCTCTCACCCATGCCCAGGGTGCTTTGTCTGGCAAAGCAGCGGCCTCTTCCCTCAGCTCAATGTCATCAGTGACTCCTTCCCTAGCTCCACCATGTCCTCCTGAGGATTCCCTCGAACTGTTTGACCACAGTGTTGGGTACATGCTCCAGGAGGATGCCCAGCGTTTGGAAGGCTCTGATGATGATACTGAGCTCGATGAAGGCAGTAACATGAGCACGGACAGAGGGGGTGCCCAAGAAGGACAGCAATCTGGCAGTCATGCTCCCCCTGCTGCAGCATACTGCCAGGTTTGCTCCAGTGATGAGGAGGGAGGGGATGATGAGGTCACTGACTCAATGTGGGTGCCTGATAGGAGAGAGGAGGAGGAGGAGGAGGCGGCACATCACCAACGAGGCAGGATGCCCTCCAGGGGCCAGCCTAAGGGCAGCACATTGACTGCATCACACCCCAAAGCTCCACATGTGCAGGGCGCTGCAGTCTCTGCGCGTTATTCAAAAAGTTCTTTGGTGTGGGCCTTTTTTGAGACGAGTGCATCAGATCGCACCGCTGCTATTTGCAACATATGTCTCAAGCGTATCTCGCGTGGCCAAAACATCTCCCGCTTGGGTACCACATGCTTGACCAGACATATGTTGACCTGCCATGCAGTTCGTTGGCAAGCATATCTAAAAGACCCACACCAAAGAACAAAGAGGATCTCTCCTTGCTCCTCATCAGCTGAGATTTCCAACCCCACTAGACCTTCAGTCCTCTCTGAGACCTGCAGTGAGAGGAATGAAGGTGTAGAATTAGGTGTGTCACAGCCAAGTACTTGTGGGCAATCTGCTTTTGATACACCGACGCCAGATTGTACCAGGCAAATTTCCCTGCCCCAGCTGCTGCACCGCCGAAAGAAGTTTGCTCCCAGCCATCCACATGCCCAGCGGTTGAATGCTAGCTTGGCAAAATTGCTAGCACTTCAACTGCTGCCTTTTCAGTTGGTAGACTCTGCCCCCTTCCGTGAGTTTGTGGAATGTGCGGTTCCTCAGTGGCAGGTACCCAAACGCCACTTTTTCTCACGGAAGGCGATTCCAGCTCTCTACCGGCATGTGGAAGGCAATGTCCATGCCTCGCTGGACAGGGCGGTCAGCGGTAAGGTGCATATTACCGCTGACTCATGGTCCAGCAGGCATGGACAGGGACGTTACTTAAGTTTCACGGCGCATTGGGTGACTCTGCTGGCAGCTGGGAAGGATGCAGGACAAGGTGCAGTAGTGTTGGAGGTTGTTCCGCCACCACGCCTCCAAAATGCTGATTGTGACACACCTCTCTCCTCCACCCCCTCCTCTTCTTCTTCCTCCATGGCCTCTTCCTCGGAACCAGCGGTGCTCCGTAGGCGTTCAAGGGGCTACGCAAGTACGCAGGCCAAAAGATGCCATGCGGTGCTTGAGCTGGTGTGCTTGGGGGACAGGAGCCACACTGGGGCAGAGGTTCTGTCAGCTCTGCAGGGGCAGGTTCAGAGGTGGTTGACGCCACGCCAACTTAAGGCAGGAATGGTGGTTTGCGACAATGGCACCAACCTCCTCTCTGCCCTCCGACAGGGACAACTGACCCATGTGCCCTGTTTGGCTCACGTCCTTAACTTGGTGGTGCAGCGGTTCTTGGGCAGGTACCCGGGCTTACAGGATGTCCTGAGGCAGGCCAGGAAAGTCTGTGTGCATTTCCGCCGGTCATATAATGCCAGTGCTCGGCTGACGGACCTCCAAAAGGAGTTTAACCTGCCCAAGAACCGCCTAATCTGTGACATGCCCACCAGGTGGAACTCAACGTTGGCCATGCTGCAGCGGCTGCACACGCAGCAGAGGGCCATCAATGAGTACCTGTGCGACTATGGCACCAGGACAGGGTCAGGGGACCTTGGTTTTTTTTCCCCACGCCAGTGGGCCATGATCAGGGATGCATGCACTGTCCTGTCACCATTCGAGGAGGCCACGAGGATGGTGAGCACTGACAGTGCATGCATCAGTGACACTGTCCCCCTTGTCCACCTGTTGGAGCACACGCTGCGTGGAATAATGGACAGGGCACTTGAGGCAGAACAGAGGCAGGAAGAGGAGGACTTCCTTAGCTCTCAAGGCCCCCTTTATCCAGACAGTGTTCCTGCGTGCCCGCCGATCACACAGGAAGAGGACGAGGAGGAGGAGGAGGAAGATTGTGTCAGTATGGAGGTGGAGCCTGGCACTCAGCATCAGCAGTCTTTAAGGGATCAGTCCCAAGGAACACATGGACTTGTACGTGGCTGGGAGGAGGTGGCTGCGGACGTTGTTGTCCTTAGTGACCCAGAGGACTCCGGACCGAATGCCTCAGCAAACCTACGCTGCATGGCCTCCCTGATCCTGCAAAGCCTGCGTAAGGATCCTCGTATTCGTGGTATCAAGGAGAAGGACCAATACTGGCTGGCAACCCTCCTTGATCCACGTTACAAGGGTAAGGTTGCGGACCTTATCTTGCCATCGCAGAGGGAGCAGAGGATGAAACATCTTCGGGAGGCCTTGCAGAAAGGTCTGTGCAACGCGTTCCCAGAGACTGGGAGGTTACAAACTCCTGTTTCTGGACAACGTGTTGCTGAGGCTTCGGTCAGTCAAAGAAGGAGCGGTGGAGAAGGTGGCCGTCTGACCGATGCGTTCAGACAATTTTTTGGTCCGCAGCCCCAAGGTATGATCGGTTCCAGCAACCATCGCCAGCGTCTGTTTTACATGGTGCAGGAATACCTAGGGGCAAGATCAGACTTGGACACCTTTCCCACCGAAAATCCTCTGGGTTACTGGGTCTTGAGGATGGATCACTGGCCAGAGCTTGCACAGTATGCAATTGAGCTACTGGCCTGTCCTGCATCCAGCGTTCTTTCGGAACGCACATTCAGTGCTGCTGGAGGCGTGGTAACCGATCACAGGGTGCGTCTGTCCACTGACTCGGTCGATCGGCTGACCTTCATAAAAATGAATCAGTCTTGGATCACCACCAGCTACCAAGCACCTGATGCTGATGTAACTGAATAATTTTTTTCAGATCCCTTCAAAGACTGCCTATGCTGATGCTGAGCGACTATCCCTGAGTAATTATCCTCTTCCTCCTCAATCATCATGCTGATAGCTTGTAAGAACATTTTTGGTTCTGGGCGCCACCACCAGTGCCTAAGGCACAATTTTTCAGCCCCTGTTTAACAGGGGCGTGTAATTACAATTTTTGATGTAATACTTTGCAGCAGGGCTCGTTCCTGCATTCCAACTAGAGTGTCTGTGAGGGGTTGCAGTGTTGTGGCACCAGCACCAGTGCCTAAGGCCCAATTTTTCTGCCCCTGTCTAACAGGGGCGTGTAATTACAATTTTTGATGCAATACTTTGCAGCAGGGCTCCTTCCTGCATTCCAACTAGAGTGTCTGTGAGGGGTTGCAGTGTTGTGGCACCAGCACCAGTGCCTAAGGCCCAATTTTTCTGCCCCTGTCTAACAGGGGCGTGTAATTACAATTTTTGATGCAATACTTTGCAGCAGGGCTCGTTCCTGCGTTCCAACTAGAGTGTCTGTGAGGGGTTGCAGTGTTGTGGCACCAGCACCAGTGCCTAAGGACCAATTTTTCTGCCCCTGTCTAACAGGGGCGTGTAATTACAATTTTTGATGCAATACTTTGCAGCAGGGCTCGTTCCTGCGTTCCAACTAGAGTGTCTGTGAGGGGTTGCAGTGTTGTGGCACCAGCACCAGTGCCTAAGGCCTAATTTTTCAGCTCCTGTTCAACAGGGGCATGTAATTACAATTCTTGATCTAATATTTCACAGCAGGGCCCTGTGAGGGCTTACAGTGTTGTGGCCACAGCAACACCTAAGGCCCAAATTTCTGCTGAGTATATAGGGCAGGACCCTACTTTAAAACATCTAACTTACAAACGACTCCTACTTGCAAACGGAAGGAGACAACAGGAAGTGAGATGAAATCTACCCCTAGGAAGGGAAATTCTCTCCTGTAAGAGTTAATATGGGAAAACAATTTCTCCTTTCCACTGATGCTTTCCAATCCTTGTTCCACAAAAAAACCCAAATTTTCAAAAAACATTTTTCATTGGGACAAAAAAGTGAGGTGAAATCTTCTGAAGAGGAGGAAAGACAGCAAAACAAATGTCACAGGGGTGATAACCCTTCCCTATGTTTTCCAAAAAGCTTAAAAAAGATTTTTTGGCTGGAGCTAAACACGTTAAAAATGTACCCGTTCAAAATTACAAAGAGATTCTACTTGACAACAAACCTACAGTCCCTGTCTTGTTTGCACCGCCTGTATACTGCTGTTCAGAGTATATAGGGCCTTTCCTTATTTTAATTTGGGTGCGGGGTTCCCCTTAATATCCATACAGGACCCAAAGGGCCTGGTAATGGACTGGGGGGGTACCCATGCCGTTTGTCTCACTGATTTTCATCCATATTGCCATGACCCGACATGACATTAAACCCGCAAGCAGTTTTAAATGAGATTTTTTCCTTTAAAAATGACATTTGGTGCAGGGACTGTTCTAAACATGGGAAACACGCGTCACTTTACAGGCATACTATAGACACCCCCCAGGTACGATATTTAAAGGAATATTTCACTTTTTTTTTTTACTTTAAGCATCATTAAAATCACTGCTCCCGAAAAAACGGCCGTTTTTAAAAGTTTTTTTTGCATTGATACATGTCCCCTGGGGTAGGACCCGGGTCCCCAAACCCTTTTTCGGACAATACCATGCAAATTAGCCTTTAAAATGAGCACTTTTGATTTCGAACGTTCGAGTCCCATAGACGTCAATGGGGTTCTAACGTTCGTGCGAACTTTCGGTCCGTTCGCGGGGGGTGTTCGGCTCATCCCTACTGGTGTCCAATTGTCCTAAGGAGAAACGGAATACATCTATGCATACGAGAATGATCTTGGACTTTAATGTCCAACATAAAAAATTTTAAAGGATCCTCCGTAGTAATTGGCCCATCCTTAAACAGGATAGAGTACTGGGACCAGCACTTCCTGAGTATCCCGAGTTCGTATACAGGAAGGCCCCTTCCCTGAGAGATAAACTGGCCCCAGGGGTCATTGATCCTCCTGTTCTTTTTGAAAATCCAATCTTCAGTTTTCTGACAGGGTTTCACACCTGTGGCCGCTGCCCCCCATGTAAACGGGCTAGGGGTAATGTAAAGAAACGTAAGGAATTTGTCACCACTGCCACTAACAAGGTGTACCAAATCAAGGAATTGATAACATGCTCAACATCTGGAGTAGTATACATCTTGGAATGTGAATGTGGGCTCCAATACGTAGGGAGAACATCTAGACCACTACATGTAAGAATTGGAGAACAGGTGAGTAATATTATTTTAAAAAGGGCCTGGTTACTCACAGTGTCTCCAAACATTTTAGAATGTTTCACGATTGCTGCCCCGCCAAATTTAAATTTTGGGGGGATGAGAAGGTGACTCAACATTGGAGGGGGGGGCAATTTAATCCGACAATTGAGCCGCCGTGAGTCCTTCTGGTTCTATGAGACCAAAGTGGGGTACCCACGGGGCTCAATGTCGAATTTGATTTAAATTGTTTCATTTCGGTTCGTTGAATGTATTCTCCCCTTTATGGGATTTTATATATATTTTTCTTTTTTGGTGCATATCTGTGATTTTATCAATTGACGTAATTGAGTGATGATATTTATGAGGATGTATGTTGAGCATTTATAAGTGGTACTGTTATCGGTAAAGGTGGCTGCGATGATGTCATGTCATTTTAGCAATTTTAAAAAATTGATAAATTTTATTTGCTGATCACATATCATTTTGGTACAAAAATGCTGGCTCTTATCTGTGTGTTTTTTGCTGGAATCCCTAGTGCGGGTTGCACATGTCTATGTGCACTGTCTGGCTTTGGTGCCCCCTATTGTAAAGCCGGATGTGCGCTGGTGGAGTGCATAGCCACACAGGAGTTGTATCCAGGCAATGTTTTTCACATAGAGGGCTGGCCTTAATTAGTGTGGTTCACTTCCTGATCGTCCTAGTGTGAGGTCTGAGTCATGTGTTAGTTGTCACATGACTCGGCGTCGTGCTGTTGTTGACGCCGATGTTACCATGCCGATGGATTGAGCTAACAGGAAGTGAACACTTAACCTTCAGGTGTCTTGAAGCTGATTGGTCTGAGTCATCTGTCAGCCGATTTGAGCTAACAGGAAGTGAACACTTAACCTTCAGGTGTCTTGAAGCTGATTGGTCTGAGTCATGTGTCAGCTGATTTGAGCTAACAGGAAGTGAAGACTTAACCTTCGGGTGTTTTGAAGCTGATTGGTCTGAGTCACGTGTCAGCTGACTTGAGACCCAGCGTGGTGCCGTTGTTGATCCCGAGGTTGCCAACGGACGTAATGAATAGGAAGTGAACACTTAACCTCCGGACGTTTGAAGCTGATTGGACAGCGCACGCCTTAGGAGGAGGAGTGTATAGGTGCAATTACATAGGTAGGTTACTTTATAAAGGATACATGTACGGGCCTCCATTATCGTTGAGGAAGTCCCGCTTAGGGACGATACGCGTGCGAGAGGACTTTATGACGTCACTGCAGCCACCTTATCCACCTATGTATACCGACAATATTACACGCCTGTTTGACCCATCTGTTAGCTCAGGGGTCCAGTGATTGAGGTGAGCAGTTTTGCTAGCTGGTGGAGGAATCACTGATTAGGAGATATCACATGAATGTCTATGAACACCCTTATCACCGCTGAGGAGATCTTATCTGTCAACTTTTATATCCATCTTTTATACCAAAGGGTACTTTTTAACATCTTATGCTATGAGCAATCTGTTATTTTGTTTCTGTATATATTCTTAGCGCTGCACTGTTATTTACTAATTTTTGCCAACTATTATCGGAAGTTTATTCGTAACTTTCAAGCCCCTGACCGATATGACCAGAAAGAACGGTAACCCACAGAGTTGGCCTCCGGAGTCCATTAAGGCCTTTGAAAGTCTCAAGGCTGCCTTTGTTTCTGCTCCTGTGTTGGCACATCCTGATCCTACGTTGCTTTTTATCCTTGAGGTTGATGCTTCTGAGACTGGTGTTGGCACCCTTCTGTCTCAACATCCTACATCTGAGAGTGCTATGCATCCTTGTGGCTACTTTTCCAAGAAATTGCCACCTGCCGAGTGCAATTACGAGATTGGTGACAGAGAGCTGTTGGCATCATTTTAGCACCGAAAGAATAGAGACATCTCCTGAAAGGTACCACTGTGCCAGTTCTCATTCTTACTGACCATAAGAATCTCACATTCTTGTCTGAGGCTAAACGCCTCTCTCCCAGAAGGGCGCGATGGGCTCTTTTCTTGTCTCAATTACATTGTCTCATTCTTACTAAGAATGTAAGGGCTGACGCCTTGTCACAACAATTTTCCTCCACTTCCAATTTGCAGTCGATTCCGGTTCCTATGATTCCTCCTGATCGTATTCTGGCTACGGTTCGCACCAGTCTTACTTCTCCTTTGGGTGACAAAATTCTTGCTGTTCAGGTCGATGCTCCTCCTGAGAAACCTTGTGACCACTGCTTTGTCCCAGAGTGTCTCCATACTGCCGTGCTCCAGACTTACCATTCTCCCAAGGCAGCTGGCCACCCTGGTAAGAATGAACTCGTTTGGGCCATTTCCCAAAAATTCTGGTGGCCTAGTCTACGTGCTGATGTTACTGCCTTCGTAGCTGCCTGTTCCGTGTGTGCTCAGAGTAAGACTCCACAACACCTTCCAGTGGGCCTCCTACAACCCATACCCAATGGGGAGAGGCCCTGGACCCACCTGTCTATGGATTTCATTGTGAAGTTGCCTAGCTCCCAAGGCAACACAGTTATTCTTATGGTGGTTGACTGGTTCTCAAAGATGTGTCATTGTATTCCACTTAAGAAGTTGCCCACTTCTAAGGAACTGGCTTCCATTTTTGCTCGGGAGATCTTTTGCTTACATGGGCTACCCAAGGTGATTGTCAAGGACAGGGGTAGTCAGTTTGTGTACCGTTTCTGGCGTGCCTTTTGTGCTTGCTTTCTCCTCTGCATATCACCCGCAGTCTAATGGGGCCGCAGAACGAGCTAATCATACCTTGGAGCAATTCCTACGTTGCTATATTTCTGACCATCACAACAACTGGTCAGACCTATTACCATGGGCAGAGTTTGCTCAGAACAATGCCTTAAATTCTGCTTCCTGATTGTCTCCATTTATGGCGAATTATAGTTTCCAACCTTCCATGTTGCCTGATTCGTTTGTTCCGCAGAGTATTGCTGCGCTAGAGGAACATCTCTATGGTCTTTGTTCCACTTGGGCAAAAGTCCAGGAGGCTTTGCGTCATGCTAATGATAGGTACAGACTCCATGCTGACCACAGATGCCTGCCTGCGCCTTTCTACCAGGTTGGAGACAGGGTCTGGGTGTCAACTCGCAACCTCCGACTTCGTGTTCCCTCACTGAAGTTCGCACCTCGGTTTATTGGGCCTTTTCGTATCCTTCACAGGATTAACCTAGTGGCTTACGCGTTGGACCTTCCTCCTAGTATGCGCATCTCAAATGTGTTTCATGTCTCCTTATTGAAACCGTTGGTCTGCAACCGCTTTACCACCTCGGTGCCATGTCCTCACCCTATACAGGTTGAGAACCATGAGGAGTATGAGGTACAATCCATTGTTGACTCCCGTAGGTTCCGTGGGCGCATACAGTACCTGGTGCATTGGAAGGGGTATGGTCCGGAGGAACGCTCCTGGGTCTCATCCTCGGACGTACATGCTCCTACCCTCCTGATTTCCATAGACGTTTTCCCCTCAAGCCCGGTGGTCTTCTGAGGGGGAGGGGTCGTTGAGAAGGGGGGTACTGTCAGGGCTGGCTCAGCCCTTCCTTCTCTTGAGCTGGCTGCTCAGCTGTCGGCTAATTGCCAGCTCTCATCTCTCTTCACAGTTAACCAACTGTTGTGGATCTGCTCCTCAGTCCCGCCTACTTAAAGATCTCCAGCTCACTTCATTCCTGCCTTCACCTTGGTCACATCACAAGAAACCAT
Source organism: Lithobates septentrionalis (assembly GCA_037952835.1). NCBI lineage: Eukaryota > Metazoa > Chordata > Amphibia > Anura > Ranidae > Lithobates > Lithobates septentrionalis. The sequence goes on from JBBDGP010000800.1 coordinate 1,071,416, forward strand.
CTCCTGCGTTCCTGTTTAAAGACTGGCTTTGCTGTCATCCCTTCTGGCTCCCTATCCTGCTTGCTGTTGCTCTACTTGGATCCCTGACTTCTGGCCTGGCTGATTACCCGATCTGGTTACTGAACTCTGGCTTAGCTGATTACCCGATTTGGTTACTGAACTCTGTCTTGGCTGACTACTACCCGATCCAGTTACTGGACACTGGCTATGCTTTGACTACGCTTACTCTATTTACCTTTTTGTTTTTAGTAATAAACAAGTGTGATTTTACTGTACTTCTGTCTCGGTCTGGTTCATGGTTTCTGACACCCATTCACCTGAAAAAAAAAGTGTCAAAAATAAACACACTACACGGGTTTTTAAAGTATTTTATTATGGCAGCTCTGACTGGTGTATCTGGTGTATCTAGGTGTTTGGTTGGAGTTTAGCTTTAAACTATAGCCTGTGTTGCCATATCCAAAATCTGGCACTTTATAACAATCTTAAAAGATTATTTACCGTATTGCCAAAATAGATATTGATGGGAAAAAGGATGTTGTGGTATCGTTTGTCCAAAAAAACAATATCTTATAGTTGCATTATTTTTATCTACAGTACTTTTGAACTACAACAAATGGAACATAACATTTGAAAACATTGTTTAGAATATATTATAGATACATAAAAAATGCTTTGAATCCATGCGCGGGTCTCCCAACATGGCCGCGTAAGCCAGGAGCTCCGCTCTGCCCGAGCCACGAGTCGCACTAGCGCAGGAACCGGCCCCGAAGGAAGCCCGATTTGGACGGGGATAGCACGGGGAGCAGTCCTAGCACACCGGGATGTCCAGCAGCTCGGTCCGCCGCGACCTGGGGCCACAATTTACGGCCGAAGGAACACAGGCCACTTCCAAGGTGGCGGCCGCGTCTCAGCCAAGAGACTCACAAGCAGGGGGACACTCGGAGCACAGGCAAGTGATTAACCCAGCCACATTCAGGCAAGTTCCTCCAAAAGATCATCACCAGCCAGCCCCCTCTCTCCACTATGGAAGGCGAACAAAACCAAGCGAGCGAAGGATCAAATGCCCACCTGAAGATCAACTTTGCTATTTCTCTTTTTATTTTTATTTTTTCCTCAGGGCACAACCCTGACGGGAAACACCTTAGAGACCCTCACATCATTTTTGGCTGTTGCGTTTATCTAATAGAACCCCAATATACCACCTCTTCGGTTTGAAGTCTGGTTATGTAATCAAGTCGGTTACCGCCATTCTCCACATTTTTCTACCATCATTTCTTAAAACCTTTTGGAAATTGTAGAGATCGTTCCACAATAGGGCCCAGGAACTGATCCTATTGTTATAAGCAAGACGGACTTCAGTAAACCAGGGCATCATACTTAGGGATGCCCAGGGACTTCTTTACGGAAGACACACATCATTTTGGGATATTATACTTGCATAATGAAGTCCCATAGTCTAAAAATCCCCCCCCATGTATCTCATACTTGGGGATTTCCCCTTTGTCCTGGTATTTCAAACTGCCCTCTCTTGTTTTTTGTGGGGGGTTTTACGTTTTTTGTTGTTTTTTAATAATATCCCTACTCATCCAATTTTTTTTTTTTTATGGTGTGATAGGTCCTGACGGACCGGTTCCATTTACAGTTTTTCATTTATACTTATGGACTCTGATACAAGTTCTATTTTTTATATAAGCAAGGTTTATAGAGTATCATAGCCCTTAGTCGACTGTGGCTCGGGCAGCAGTCATGCGTGCCCTCCCATCCCCCCCTAAAGGCTTCTCTGTATTTGGGCGATGGAATGTCAGCCCTCTCAGAGGGCTGCTCAATGTTGTTACCCACTAACGTAGGAGGGGGTTTCTCCCCCTTTCTTCGTTACAGGCCTCTGTTTGGCTTTCTTTTTTCTCTTCTTTATTTTCCTTTTTCTTCTCTAACTAACCTTCTCTTTTTGATTGCCAGCACTCGGAGAATTCTTTTGTGTCCGGAGGCTGAGGGTCCCAGGTTTCACCACGCTACTGGGTCAAGGCTGATCACATCTAGGCACTATGGGGTAAGTGTTAAACACATTGATGAATCTCTTTTCACGCCAATTCATGCCTTCTAACACCGTAACCTCGCCATTGCTTAGAATTGTTTCCCATAACGTGCAGGGACTAAACTTTGCGGTCAAGAGAAGGAAGGTTCTGCAGGAATACCGCTCCCAGAAAATGGATGTGGTATTTCTGCAGGAAACACATTTTCCAATACAGTATAACCCTTCCTTCCTGCATGCTCACTATCCCCTCTTCTACTTAGCAAACGCTCAGGACAAAACAAAAGGGGTGGCAATTTTGTTTGCTAAATCCTGCCAATTTAAGACTACTCAGGTTTACAAGGACATGGAGGGTAGATTTATCCTGGTGAAAGGAATGCTAAATAATCAAATGCACTCCCTGGTCTCGTACTATTCCCCCAACAGAGGTCAAGCTCAATTTTTTCACCTTATGTTTCAAACGTTAGAACCACTGCTGAAGGGAATAATGATTTTGGGAGGGGACTCCAACATAGCATTTGACTTATCCCTAGATAAATCTAAACCTCTTTCATCTCAACTGACGCGCCCCCAAAAAAATTAGTACTAAAATCGCTAAAATGATCTTTAATCAAGGTCTTGCAGATATCTAGGGTGAAACCAACCCGACCTGTAGGGACTACACTCACTTTTCAAATCCCCACCAATCCTATTCTAGAATAGACCACATTTTCATTTCAACTCATCATATCCCTTTAGTTAAGAAATCTTTCATCAAAGACTCCTCCCTTTCGGATCACTCGATGGTCATCCTAGTGATACGAGGGCTGCAATCTAAACCCCCCCCCTCAATGGAGACTTAAGGAATCCATCCTTAAAGACCCGATCCAGGTCACTATTATTGAGAAAGCTCTGAAGGAGTTCTTTATACTAAATGATGTAGAGGGAACCTCGGCTGAAACAGTTTGGGCTGCCCACAAGGCGACGATCAGGGGTAAACTGATCTAAATGACATCACAAATCAAAAAAGAGAAAACCTCTGATGTTGTCAAACTTGAAAATAACTTTGAAGCCTTATGTAAGCAACATAAATCAGACCCTTTTAAGGTCAATACAGCACAACTAGATGCCGCTAGGGTGACATTAAACTTAGCCCTTACGGTTAAAGCCGAGGTTTCCCTGAGTTGGACAGGCGCAAAATTTTACCAGCATAGAGATAAAATGAATACAATTTTGGCCTCCAAACTCTCCCCCAAAACACGTACTTTCGCCCTTCCTAAGATCAGGCAGCAAGACGGTACGTTCTCTTTAAATCCTCAATGCATTCTACAATCATTTCATGATTTCTATACAAATTTATACAAAAAGGGAAATTATATTGGGGAGTCCAGATTTGATGAATTCATGGCAGATCTAAAAATTCCTCGCCTTCAGAAAAGTCATGTAGACCTGATGGACGCATCTTTCTCTACAGAGGAAACCCTAGAAGTGATTAAGAATTTAAAAGTTAACTCCGCCCCAGGCCCAGATGGTTTTTCCAACATTTATTACAAAACATTTGCAGTCACCCTAGCTCCTCATCTCACCAAATTCTTTAATTCTAAAAGAATGGGCGAAGCCGTTGAAACCCATGCAAACTCAGCCTTCATTTCAGTTATCCCTAAACCTGATAAGGACCCATCCCTTGTAGAAAACTATAGACCCATCTCCCTTATTAACAATGATTTGAAGATCCTAACCAAAATATTAGCCAATAGACTAAGCTCGTTCATAGGACAATACATTCATAGGGACCAGGTAGATTTCATCCCAGGTAGACAGGGCCCGGACCAAGTTAGGAGGGCGACGGATATTGTCTCAATCCTTCAATCTGCCTGGGATGGAACCCCTCAGCAGGAAGGCCTTTTGTTATCATTAGATTTAAGGAAGGCATTTGACTCGCGTTCGTGGTCATACTTGTTCTCTACCCTTCGCAGATGGGGTTTTGGGGAACATTTTATGGGGATCCTACAATCTCTTTATTTGAGTCCGGTGGCCAGGGTTAAACTTCAGGGCTTTGTCTCTAATCCCATTCCGATCTCCAGAGGAACCAGACAAGGGTGTCCTCTCTCTCCAATAATCTTCGCCATAGCGATTGAATCATTGGCCATTGCAATCAGAACAAATGTCAATATCCACGGGGTTAGGTGCGGACATTGAGTTCATAAATGTGCCCTTTTCGCAGATGATATTCTGCTCTTTGTCACTTCCCCAATCACATCATTACCTAATATTAACAAGCTCTTAGACTCTTTTCGGGGATATATCGGGTCTACAAGTGAACATAGCTAAATCACAAGCACTGAATGTTTCTCTTCCCATAGCCCTAGTTGATCGACTGAAACAGTCCTTCAAATTTAAGTGGAGCGACAATTCAATTCGCTATTTAGGGATAAATCTTACCTCAAAATTTGAACTCTTGTATCAGGCAAATTTTCCCCCCATGTACCGTAAACTTGAGAAAGATCTTCTCATCTGGTCCCAGCACAACATCTCGTGGATAGGTAAAATTAATTCCATTAAAATGACCCTATTACCCAGATTACTCTACCTTTTCCGTTCCCTCCCGATTCCTATTAGGAAAGATCATTTAAAATCATTTCAAGGCAAAATAATCAAATACATTTGGGGTAAGAGAGGCTATAGACTAGCGAGAAAAGTCCTATACAGCCAAAAAACAAAAGGAGGACTGGGTCTTCCAGACCTTCTCAAATATTACCAAGCTGCCAGATTAGCCCAACTCTCAACGATCTACTTTAAACACGAAATCCCAGATTGGATTAATATAGAAAGACAGGCGGTCCCTACATACACGTTAGACTTCCTTCTTTGGTCTCCTTGCAAAACTAGACCTCCTATCATGTCCCCCGCTCTTTCACATTCCCTGAGATTATGGGATGATATAAAAAACTCACCCTCCTTGACGTCTGACATTCAACCGCTGGCCCACATTTTCCATAATCCCCTTTTCAGACCGGGTATGGATATCAAAACATTTCAATGGTGGTTAGATAAGGGGATGTACAGGATTGGACACTATTTTACTCCTTCGGGCCCCGTCTCCCTGAAATTCTGTATGGAAAAGCTTGAAATCCTGGCCTCAGAAAAATGTAGGTTTTATCAAATTTCCCACTTTCTTCATACAATTTGGAAAAACAAACCCACCCCCCCGACCTTTTTGAATTATGAACGCTGGCGTGGCCAGGGTACAGAGCAAAAAGGGGGTATTTCCATAATATACTCTTCCTTATCAGAACCCACCACCAAATTCTCTTATATGGAAGCCTGGGAGAAGGACTTACAAGAAGCCTGGGACCTGGAGACATGGCACAGAAGAGGAATCAGAGCTCACAAAGGTATAATGAACATTTCTTTAATAGAAGCCAATTGGAAAGTGATGACCAGATGGTATTTGGTTCCGTTAAGATTGAACAAGATGTTTCCTTCCTCATCTCCTCTATGTTTTAGGGAATGCCAAGCCCAGGGTTCCACGCTTCATATTTGATGGGAATGTCCAAGAATTAGAGGTTTTTGGAATAAGATTTTTAATCTTATCCGCAAAGTAACAAACCTACCGATACCTAAGACTCCACAAATTGCTCTATTGAATGAGCAAATCCCCAAGATTCCTAAGTTTTCTCACCGTTTGATTACTTTCATGCTAAAGGAGCGAAAGTTACGATCGCTAAAGCCTGGAAGACACCAAAAATTTCCTTTGTAGCGGCTAAAAGAAAAATCTATTAGATCATGTCCCAGGAGAGGTTAGTAAGCAAAATTCTGGACAACTTCAAAACCTTTGAAGCAATATGGGAACCCTGGGCTGGGCATATAGGTTTATCCCTGGTTCCTGGGATCTCCTCGTCAGGATAGTTTCACATGAGCTGAGTATTGGCTTTCTCTCTTTCTATCCCTTACTTCCTTTCTTTTATTTCCTTTAACCTTTTCTCTATTTCATCTATTTCCCAGATATTGTAAGAATAGATGACTACGGTTCTTTTGACAAATCAAGTTTAAGTTCGTTATTTCTCTAATTTCGTACGAGATATTATGTTCTGCTATGTTACAAGGAGTAAGGGTTCACCCTTGGGGATCGGTGCGGTCTCTCCGTTGCGATTCAGTGGCTCCGGGGAGGCGGCTCATGACCCCTACTGGGTAGGGCAATCTCTATCTAAATCTTTACAAGGTCTAGACCAGGACACAGTGTGATCCCGTCAGGGGTGTCTGGTCAGTCCCTAGTTTATTACGCCCTATGAAGCATTAGATCCAATATTGCTGACGATGATTGTACGGCTCATTTCTCGTTTCATGTTATGTATCCTTAGAGTTTTGGATGTAAAGAGTCAATGATGTATAATGAGCTCTGTCTTTTGATGGACATCTTTTGTACTGTAAGTTATCTCAATAAACATGTTAAACTTGAAAAAAAAAAATGCTTTGAATCCAAATTTGTGAGGACAAATTTTCTGTACATACTCCTAGCAACCAAGGACACTAATGACGTTTTAAATTATTTCTTTTTTCATGCCAGCAATGTATTATCCTCCAGAGAGCACACATTAAGTGGTTTACAATTCAGTTATAATTTTATATTTCCTAAAATAATGAAATCAGGATAGTATGTTTTATTAATTAATGTTGTTTGATTTTATTTTATATATATATGGGTTCCCCTTCAAGATTCTCAGCAAACAAGTTGCACCGCAACTGGTGTATTTAGGTGTTTGGGTAGAGTTTAGCTTTAAACTATAGCCTGTGTTGCCATATCCAAAATCTGGCACTTTATAACAATCTTAAAAGATTGTTTACGTTATTGCCAAAATAGATATTGATGGGAAAAAGGATGTTGTGCTATCGTTTGTCCAAATAAACAACATCTAATAGTTGCATTATTTTTATATACAGTACTTTTGAATTACAACAAATGGAACATACAATTCTAAAACATTGTTTAGAATATATTATAGATACATAAAAAATGCTTTGAGTCCAAATTTGTGAGGACAATTTTTCTGTACATACTCCTAGCAACCAAGGACACTAATGACGTTTTAAATTATTTCTTATTTCATGCCAGCAATGTATTATCCTCCAGAGAGCACACATTAAGTGGTTTACCATTCAGTTATAATTTTATATTTCCTAAAATAATGAAATCAGGATAATATGTTTTATTAATTAATGTTGTTTGATTTTATTTTATATATTTTTAATTTGTAGCAATTTATTAAATACTGTGGAGTTTTCTTTTAAAGGAACTGTACATTGTTCTTTTATAAGCCTAGCTGATATGCTAGTTTAGATCTGCTCAGGTTCACTGACATGTCGACTATAGGATTAAAATTTGGCCTGGATTTTGGATGACACAATTTCCCAAAAGAGCTTATTGGTTCAGCCATTTAAAGCAGAACTTTGGGTGAAAAAAAAAAGTTTAAAGTGGATGTAAACCCAATTTTTTTTTTTAAATTAAGGCTTGTAACTTGTACAGTGTAGGATTTCATGTCATCTGTGCCCAGTCTTGCCATGAAGAGTTAATCCAGCTCTGAGCAATACTCTTATCCTTTTTCAATGAGATAAAAATGGACAGACAGAGAAATACCAGTCACTTAGTCCCCCTTGCTGTGAGTGACAGGTGATTTACATATCTCATGCACGAGCCTTAAAGAGGCATTATGTGTAATTCCCATCCCCCCCCCTTTCATCCTATGTAGACTGCAGAGTATGTGCACATGCGCAGGAGTGACATGGGGCCATGAGCATGCTCTGCTTCTTCACAGAACGCGCTCTGCCACTCCTGTGCATGCACTTTAGTCTCCCCTGGCGCAAGGCTTGTCCTCGCAACGCTGGCTGGCCGGGGGAGTGTAGTGGTGGGCGGAGGAGATCTCTGAAGTCACGACTCCGCCCACAGATTCGGGAATATTGCGGGGCTCCACTAAGCTAAAGGGGTGAATTATGACAGGTAAGGATACATGCAGGAGGCATGTATATCCTTCTAGATATGCCCTATGTTATTAAATTAGAAACAATGACAGTGGGTTTACATCCACTTTAAGTTTAGTTTAAGAAAATGTTATAATTAAAAGAGAAGTATGGGAGTTAAAAAAAAAAACATTCATACTCACCTAGGTGGATGCAATATTGGTCCAATGCTGCATCTGCCCCTCGCCACATCAAAGACTGAGAACTGGATGATCAAATGATCAAAAACCACTGATTGCTCACTTCTCAGTCTTCAGTGAGCAGAGAGCAGTGACTGTCATTGGAGTGCTTGGCTGTGGAGGGAGCAGGAGTGGCTGGCTCAGCCTCTGAGTGGCACGCTGAAAAGCTAAGCCAGCTGTCAGTCAGGAATCTCTCCAGAGCCTAAACTGGTTGAGTGATGTCTGCTCACAGCTAACTTTAGCCCACTGTTGGCTGAATATGGGTCACAGGAGTGTAAAACAAAATGCACTAACTTTACTGAAGACTTCTACTAAGATCCTCTTCTGTTTTGTCACCACTTGTTCCTGCACTGCCATGTTTTGTTGTGACATCATCGGTAAGCGCCAGCTTTGCCGGGTTCAGGCGGACCTGCTGATAACGCACCCCCTCCACATTTACTGAATAGAGAGATAATGCCTCCTAGGATATGCAACGTGTATATCCCAGGAAGCAAATGGCTCCTAGTGCACGAGGGGGGAGACCTAACAAAAAAAGACAAAAAAAAAAACAAAACAAAAAAACAAGGCTATTTAAAGAGAGGGAAGGAGGAGGGAAGATTACCTAGAAGGCAAAGAACTGCATGAACAGCTATTTAAAGTGTAACTCCACTTTTGTTGAGAAAAAAACATTCCTCTCTGGGTGATCTATGTACATTGTAAGGATTATAACAACCTTTTGTTGCAGATTCCTACCTTTTGTTATTCTGAAGAAATCCCTCGGTGTTTGTCTGTGTCTCTTGGCTGAGTAAGTCTAATGGGAGTGGTTTCATAATTATCAGTCCGCTGTGGCAGCTGCAGGGCACTAATGAGGAAAGCTACTGGGCCTGTTTCCCTTTAGGCGTGTTCCTTTTGTGGTGCTTTAAAGCGTCTTCAAAGCCTCCATAGAACTCTATGACAAAGCTCGCTTGAAGCACCTGAGGCTTTTGAGAGGTTTAGCTTCGCTTTGTTTTGGGGAAATTGCAGGGATGAGAGATCCACACACACACACAGGGCATCTGTCATGCTTCAACAAAGCTTCAAAAGAGTATCACGGAAGCATCACCGATGCTTCACCGAAGCATCACTAAAGCTTAATCGAAGCTCCACCGAAGCTCCATCGAAGCACCACTGAAGCATCAAAAAAACATCATAAAAGCATGTTGAAGCGGTAGGCGCTTTAATGTGTGTTGAAGCCAAAGCAAGTGTAAATGAGCCCTTTAGGACACATTTATACTTGCTTCGGCCTCAACACACATTAACGGCTAGTTTACACTTGCTTCAAAACATGGCTTTGGATAGGCTTTGTTAAAGCTCTCTAAACACTATTCAAAGCTCCTTTGACTAAATAAAATGGTTAGCTTACAGTCCTGTTTACACCTGCTTTTGCTTTGCTTTGCTTCGGCTTCGCTTCAAAAATGATACCCCATGTAGCTTTTAGTGGTGCTTCAAAGCGTCTTCAAAGACTCCATAGGAGTCTATGGCAAAGCTCGCTTGAAGCCCCACCAAAGCCTTAACGAAGCCCCATGAAGCCTCACCAAAGCCCCACCAAAGGCTCATCGAAGCTCCACCAAAGCCTCTTCGAAGCCTCACCGAAGCCTCATCGAAGCACAAAGCAAAAGCAAAGTCTAAACAGGACTATAAGCTAACCATTTCATTTAGTGACTGGAGCTTTGACTGGCGTTCAGAGACCTTTAACAAAGCGTGTCCAAAGCCTTGTTTTGAAGCAAGTGTAAATTAGCCCTAAAAGCAAGTCAGTAGTGCATGTCCCAACATTTGTTTCATAATGTAGATAGAACTAAGTGCTTTTTTAGATCATTAGATACAACTCCCAAAGTTCAGAACCAAAAAAATTGCTATGCAATTTTTTTATGAAGCTCATGGTGGGTTTCTGATTGTCTTTGTGCTTGATAAACGTTTTTGCATCCAACGAATCGCCCTTGGCGAATTCACTAATTGTTAATGTGACTGTTTCTGAATTGAAGGATTCTACAGGCGATTATACATTGTTATGGAATAGTGAATTTTACAAAGTGGTGAAATGCTGCCAGGAATAACAAAATTTGATTACGTTCTTGGTAAGAGGCCATTGTGCAAAAGGCATAGCTGAATTATGAATCCATTATATTCATTTCCATTTCTGAGGAAAATATGTTTTTGCTCCACAAATGGTAATTGCTCAAGGACAGAAATGGTAATTATACGTATTTGCTAATTTCAATGAAGCTTTTGTGATTGTTCATTAAGCCGATATGTGTATGCGCACGCTCTGCAGCCTCTCTTTTGTTATTGTGACACTGCGAATGTAGTCAGTGGAAAAATCTTGTGTTTAACTTGTATTGACATGTGAAGGATGTGTGTGCAGCTTATTTTATCTGTTAGTGACTTATTAATTAACACCCATTCCTATCTAAGCAATATGGAGAGTTCTATAATAACACCAAGAACAAAAAGAAATGTAATACCTCACAGCATTCTGTAATCCGTCTTTTAGCAGTTCTTAATAGAATGCCTGATTGGTTGCTGTGGAATATTGCATATTGTACTATATATTCTGTTTCGCCCATATATCATGTAACTGAAAAATCAGGAGGCAGTAAAGTTAACGCCAGCTGTGCCATGTCACATTTTAAGCTTAAGTTTTTTTTTAAATCAGCATAAGGGGTGGTAATTACATTCAATGTGAAGCGTCCCTTGTGCTGATGGCGCTTACTTATTTAAAATCTTCATTCCTCTGCCCCCAAATATGCCTGAAAGAGTAATCTTTTCACGGTAATACTTCTGCTGGACCTGTGATAGGCCTGTCAAAGTGCTCTATGAATGGAGGATGACCGTATGAATGAAGGTCCACCTCCTCCATTCATAGAGTGCTTAATATTGATGGATGAAGGAGGATCGATGGATGAAGGTGGGCATAGTCAGCACTCTTCATGAGTGCCTATGGTAGGTACAGGGGCTGTATTAACCCCCTCAACATCTGCTTCAAGAGTTAAGCCAATAGCACAAGGGACACATCCAATTGAAAGTAATGACCATCACTTGTGCGGACTCAAAAAATCCCCCAAAAACGTCATTTCAGTCTTAAAGAAGAACCTTAAGTGGTAGCAAAATCCCTACTGTTAACTTAAAATAAACTCAAATTTACAGATGCACTGTCCTGGTGCATGCAGGTAAAGCACTATAATAAAGATGTACAATCTCTGGATCACTGAAACATCCGCAGATCCTCGGCGCTGTGTCCCCAGCAGCTCCTGAACTGCTTCCTACATGGAAGTAATGATGTCACAGGCTCCGCCTCAACGCGTTTCCTCACTGTACTTATGACTTTATCAAGAGGTCTGTCCTCTGCTGCTGTTTTTCCTCCCTCCAACTGAGAAGAGAGGGAATGTGATCACTTATAAAAAGAGGGGGGAAAAATATATATATTTTATTGTTTTTTGTATTTATACACACGTTTTTCCTTTCATTTCTATTTTAAACTGAATGCATTGTTTTACAAGGTGAGGATTTACAATCACATTAAGCTGCAAAGGCAGCCCAATAGGATTGTATACATGCTGCGGCTGTGATGCTTCTCTCAGTAGCATGGCAAAAGTTATCCCCCTGTCGCATTTGACAGGCAGTCCCGTCAAATATTAAAAATGCTCTAAAACCAAAACTGTACAATCGACCCCAACTGTCCCTCATTTGGCTATGGAGGGGGAGATTTTTGTCATTTTTGTGCAACCAATTTCCTTTGTTCCCCATTTTTAGTTCTGGTATGGAAATCTGTATAAACAAATATACTATTTTACTACCTAAGTTTTTTCTATTGAACTGCAGTTTTCATCAATCCTTCAGGTTATTGTAAGTGCTAGCTTAAACACTAATGAGAGGAATAGTAATGGTGAGAAAATCCCCAGTGGATTTAAAGTGGTTGTAAGGGCAGAAGGTTTTTTACTTTACTGTTTTATATGCTGTAAGGTAAAAAAAACAACCTTCTCCTTGCAGCTTGGAGGGAGTGGAGGAGCCAGGAGCACCGGTGGGGGAGAAGAGGAGCATTTGGGCTGCTCTGTGCAAAACCATTACACAGTACAGGTAAGTATAACATGTTTGTTATTTTAAAAAAAATTCAAAAATAACCTTTACAATCACTTTAAAGTAGGACTGAATCACCAGCTGTGGAGGACTCTTCCCATGATGTGTAAGTATGCACTGCATACTTGCTCATTATGAAATACTTTCCAAATAGTCTGCTCTCTTTCTGCCCCGACATGTTCACTTGCCCCCTCTATTGTTTCCATCCATCTTCACTAGAAATTTTTGGGGGTCCAGCATTTTATCTCTTCAGCAATTTGGGGGTAACCGATGATGTAACGCCTGTGCATGCATGCTGAACTTACATTATTCCAACACCGGGCTCCACTGTTGGCATCATGCATATGCAGGAAATGGGCTGGGAGTCTTTACTGCACTGCACATTTTTCACAGTCAGTGTACGCAAAATATAACTGCTAGGAGGAAGGGTATGATTGTATTTTTCAGATGAGACATACAAAATATCTTCTGTGAAAAAGATCTACCCCCTAGCAATTTTTTGTATCTCAACATTAGTTCTGCTTCAAATGATAATTCTTGTCGTTTTCTTCAGCATGGTTCATGTAATTTGAGGCATGGCAGAAATATCTCAATTGACTAAACATACTGTGCTAAGAGGTGTCCTCTCCTATCTCAGAAGCTTTGGAAGTATGCAGTTTATACATTACATTTACACCCCTGTTATAGGATCAGGGCTGAAAATTTCAAGTCCTGAGCTACTAGCCAGGCCTTTAGAGTTACTCGCCACCAGTTGCCCCAACCAACCCCTACCCTGCCCCTAATTTTTCCCTAAACATACCCTCATAAATTATCTGATGAAATAACACTGTTAAATGTTTTATGCATAATAAAGTTACAAAAATAAATATTAACAACAACAACTTTAACAATATTAACATAAAGCATAGCAGTATCCAACAGAGCAGTCTATCAGTGCCCATGAGTGCAGCAAATCGGTGTCCATCAGTGCAGCTTATCAGTACCCATCAGTGCAGCCTCATAAGTGCCCACTAGTGCAGCCTCATCAGTGCCCATCAGTACAGGCTCATCAGTGCCCATCAGTGCAGCATATCAGTGCTGCCTTATCAGTGCAGCCTCATCAGTGACCATCAGTGTAGCTTATCAGTGCCCACCATTGCCGCCTCAACAATGGGCATCAGTGCTGCCTCATCAATGGCCATCAGTGCCCCCTCATCAGTGGTCATCAGTGCAGCCTCATCAGTGGCCATCAGTGCAGCCTCATCAGTGACCATCAGTGTAGCTTATCAGTGCCCACCATTGCCGCCTCAACAATGGACATCATTGCTGCCTCATCAATGGCCATCAGTGCCGCCTCATCAGTGGTCATCAGTGCAGCCTCATAAGTGGCCATCAGTGCAGCCTCATCAGTGGCTATCAGTGCAGCCTATTAGTGCCCATCAATGCAGCCTATTAGTGCCCATTAGTACAGCCTTATCAGTGACTATCAACGCAGCCTATCAGTGTCTTATCAGTGCAGCCCCATCAGTGCAACTCAGGGGCATCGGGAGAGGGGGGGCTGGGGGGGCTGGAGGGGGGGGTCGCCAAAAAGCCCTGGGTGTCAGGCAACAACTGTTGTATTGTTTGCCCCGAGCACCACCGCCAAGTGGGGAGTGGGACCGATCTTATCCCAAACGCCGCCGAGTGTGGCCGAGTGTGGCTGAGTGTGGCCGAGTAACATAGCAGGTCCCGCCTTCTGGAGCCTGCAGCGCCTATGATGGACGTCCCACTGGTCCAATGGCGGGACCGCGGGATGTGTAACGTCCATCATAGGCGCTGCAGAGCTCCAGAAGGCGGGAATTACAATGCCGCCGCACCACATCAATATGAGATCCCCGCTCAGCGATCGGGCAGACAACTCTCCTCTCCTCCTCTGGCTGCCAGTGTATGCTGTGAAGCCTGTGATGAAGATGGGTGCGCCGCACACTGAACACCATGGCTGAGGCTGAGCTGAGCTGCAGGACACATGAAGTCTGTCTCCTGGTCAGGTAGGTCAGTGTTACAGTGTATGTATGTCAGTGTGTGTATGTCAGTGTATGTATGTCAGTGTATGTATGTCAGTGACTCAGTGTATGTATGTTAGTGTATGTATGTCAGTGACTCAGTTTGTGTATGCCCGTGTGTGTATGTCAGTGTGTGTCAGTGTATGTTTGTCAGGTAGGTCAGTGTATGTATTTACTGACATACATACATACACTGACCTACACATACACTGACCTACCTGACATACACACACTGACATACACACACTGACATACATACACTGACATACATACACTGAGTCACTGACATTCACACACTGACATACACACACTGACATACATACACTGAGTCGATGACATACATACACTGACATGTATGTCAGTGTATGTATGTAGGTCAGGTAGGTCAGTGTATGTAGGTCAGGTAGGTCAGTGTATGTGTGTCAGGTAGGTCACACAACCCCACCGCCCCGCCAAAAAACCCGCTCCACTCCACTGCGCCTGCTCCCCCCAGTGCCAGCTTCGGGCTGAAGCCCCTGGTCTTTTTGCCACCTAGCAACGCCCTTGGTGCAACTTATCAGTCCCACCTCATCAGTGGCCATCAGTGCAGCCTCATCAGTGCCCATCAGTGCAGCCTTATCAGTGCCCTTCAGTGCAGCCTTATCAGTACCTATCATTGCAGCCTAACAGTGCCCGATCAGTGCAACCTTAGCAGTGCCTATTAGTGCAGCCTCATCAGTGCTTAACAGTGCCCATCAATGCAGCCTATCAGTGCCCATCAGTGCAGCCCATCAGTGCCCATACATGCAGCCTCGTTAGTGCCCATCAATGCAGCAGGGATCACAGGGACGAATCAGGAGGATTGCCAGGCGGATCACACAGAGCGGGGATCTCCCGCTGTGGCACAGTTTGGAGATGAAACGCTAGCTGTCAAACAAAGTCCCACCTCTTGGACTGGCATTGGACCAATGTGCTGTCTATTATAGGAGCCGGTCCAGGAGGCAGGACTTTGTTTGACAGTGGCTGGCATTTCATCTCCAAGCTGTGTCACAGCGGGAGATCCCTGCTCTGTGTGATCTGGCCAACTCTCCTCCTGACAGGTTACTGGCTGATCGCTTCTGACAGAAGCTTGGGTGCCCTGTAAGAAAGGCTGCACCACTTCTTCCATAAGCGATCAGCCAGGAAACTGTTGGTCTAGTCCACCCCTGCTCCACACTCGCCCTCAGCTAATTTCCACTAGCCAAATGTGAGCAGACAGGTGGAAATTTTGAGGGCTGATAAGAAGATACATTTTCTCCCCAGGTGCAGCTGTATATTCAATACACATAGGTAGCTTCCGTTTATTGATAAATGGAAAACAGTGTAAAATCAGTAAGCACCTATTCTGAATTATTATTACCCTTTTTATCTTCGAGGTCTGATGTGTAGATTACGCACCAGAGCAAGATCTCCATTTCAGTGTAATAACCTATTTTCTCAACACATTTTAAGATAACAAATCAGCCATTTACAAGTGTTTTGTTCTCCATAGGTTGGCAGACCCAAAGAAGTGGCATTGTCAAAAGGAGCAGTAAAGCATGTCGGCCCACAAGAAGTTATGTGTCTGCCTGTGTAAGCACTTGTTTTCCCTGGCTGTGCTCATTTTCTCATGTTAGTTAAGCCAGCCAGATGCCAAATGCTTCAATGGTTGTGTGTTTCCTGTGTCCTCAGGTTGACCTGAGAGCTAGGGGTAACTATATTGTAAGGGTTAATGCTTTTCCCACCATTTTCAGGTGGGTTACCACCCCCTACAGGTCAACCAACATAAAAGGGGCTGCCTCCAAGTCCCTGGGTCAATCCCTGAGGAAAAACGTTCAAAATGTAGCTGGTTACTCTACTGGAGAGGTCACCCCCTTTGGGGGTTGATAAGAGCCTAGTCGGAGTTCCTGGAGAGGCTCCCAAGCCTGGGGACCTTATGGACTTGTATCTGCTAATCATGGACTTACTTACATGTACATGTACATCTACACTATATAGCCAAAAGTTTGCATCATCTGCTCATCACACTCATCTGGGTGAAATGCTTTGATCCCACCACCTTCTTGGGTTCTGTTGACTGTATGACAAGTTTGGCAGCACTGTATACATGTTATTAGAATGTTTTTTATATTTTTTTCTATGGAATAATAAAATGAACTTTTTTTAATATCTTTATTTTGTTTATCACTGTTATCGGCACCTTTGACAAAATCCCCTACACTCCTGTGTCTCCCTCATCTGGGAAACTCAAGGATACCCTATACTTTCAAAGTGATTATATGTAGCTGTATTTGTTTTTTCTCAATAATTTCACCCACCCTGTTTTGTTAATAAAGATTTAAAATGACTGGCTTATTGCAGCATAGGAGGGTTTAGCTGCATGTCGAGCTACACACACGGAAACGGGGA
This sequence comes from Lithobates septentrionalis, assembly GCA_037952835.1. Lineage (NCBI taxonomy): Eukaryota > Metazoa > Chordata > Amphibia > Anura > Ranidae > Lithobates > Lithobates septentrionalis. Next base: position 1,088,137 of record JBBDGP010000800.1, read on the forward strand.
CAGAACAGAAAGCATGCACATAACTTGTCTATAATCTCAAACACACACAATTATTGGAAACTTTGTGCATGCACGATTTCATAATTTTATCTTTCTTATCAGTCATACCTATCTGAGGATTATTCTTTTATAACAATGATATATAGCAAGGCAGACTGAAATGTTACTTGTAAGTGCAATAGAAGTTTCTATCCCTTTCATGTGAAGTGTGTCTCTTGCTTGGGCACCTGTGCCTGTAGTGAATCCTTTCATAAACTCTGCATGATGTACGGCTTTGAACAGGACCAGCGTGAAATGGAATTATCTCCATCTTCCAGTGCTTTGCCCAATGGGCTGCCGAAAGCTCAGAAATAAGCACATTTCTTATTTAGTATTTTTGGAGGGATTAATCAGGGCTGCCACATAATTAGTGGAAGATGCTAATACACACTTTAGAAAGCAGTCCAGTTTTTACATTGTAGGTAGGAAGGAGCCGAATGTTCTGTTTGAACACAAGTTCGGGCTGATCATTCGCTGTTTGGATGTTTGAATAAAATGCAAACTTTAAAGCAGCATTAAACCCCAAACCAAAAATGAATACTATTTCATTTTACCAGTTATTGGATGTGGTGGACGCATTAGGTCTCTTTTCTTTGGCTTTTTGCCCACTACTTTCACCGGATGATCTGGCCAGTAACACACCTCCTGTATTAGAGTGCCCCCACTCTGGATGAAGGCGAACAGGGGGCACAGCAGACAGCAGCATTGTCAGTCTGGGGGGAGGGGAGTGTTAAATGTATTAGCAGATTTAATTACACTAACAAATTGAAGTCAAACTCCAGCTCACACTTTATAATCAGTTACAATAACTGTTTGTTTCCTTTTGTGATAAAGGTTTTACATGAATAAATAAAAGCTGATAATTTTAGTCACCCCTTGTGTTAAATGGTATGTCCTATCCATGTAAATTGATACATTCTGCTGGAGAGTTTGTGCTTCTGAAAAACAACAGACTTGCTGGTCAGATCACCAAATGAAAATTGAACAATACACAAAGTGGCATATAATTGTGAAGTGGAAGGAAAATGATAAATGGTTTTCAAGATTTTTTTACAAATAAATATTTGAAAAGTGTGGCGTGCATTTGTATTCAGCCCCCCTTACTCTGATACCCCTAACTAAAATGTAGTGGAACCAATTGCCTTCAGAAGTCAAATAATTAGGACATAGAATCCAACTGTGTGTAATTCAATCTTAGTATACATACAGCTGTTCTGCGAAGCTCTCAGAGGTTTGTTAGACAACCTTAGTCAACAAACAGCATCAGGAAGGCCAAGGAACACACCAGTCAGGTCAGGGATAAAGTTGTGGAGGAGTTTAAAGCAGGGTTAGGTTATAAAAAAATATCCAAAGCTTTGAACATCTCACGAGCATTGTTCACTCCATCATCTGAAAATGGAAAGAGTATGGCACAACTGCAAACCTACCATGACATGGCCGTCCACCTAAACTGACATAAGTCCCATTTGCAGTTTGCTAGAAGCCATGTGGAGGACACAGCAAACATGTGGTAGAAGGTGCCCTAGTCATGACTTGGTCGTCCACCGAAACTGACAGGCCAGGCAAGGAGAGCATTATTCAGAGAAGCAGCCAAGAGGCCCCTGGTAACTCTGGAGGAGCTGTAGAGATCCACAGCTCAGGTGGGAGAATCTGTCCACAGGACAACTTTTAGTCGTGCACTCCACAAATATGGCCTTTATGGAAGAGTGGCAAGAAGAAAGCCATTGTTGAAAGAAAACCATAAGAAGTCCCCATTTGCAGTTTGCTAGAAGCCATGTGGGGGAAACAGCAAACATGTGGAAGAAGGTGCCTTAGTCAGATGAGACCAAAATGTAACTTTTTGGCCTAAAAGCAAAACGGTTTGTGTGGCGGAAAACTAACACTGCACATCACCCTGAACACACCATCCCCGTCGTGAAATATGGTGGTGGCAGCATTATGTTGTGGGGATTCTTTTGTTCAGCAGGGACAGGGAAGCTGGTCAGAGTTGATGGAGATGGATGGAGCCAAATACAGGGCAATCTTAGAAGAAAACCTGTTAGAGTCTGCAAAAGACTTGAAACTGGGGCCGAGGTTCACCTACCAGCAGGGCAACGACCCTAAACATACAGTCAGAACTACAATGGAATAGTTTAGATCAAAGCATAATTATGTGTTAGAATGGCCCAGTCAAAGTCCAAACCTAAATCCAATTGAGAATCTGTGGCAAGACTTGAAAATTGCTGTTCACAGATGCTCTCCATCCAATTTGACAGAGCTTGAGCTATTTTGCAAAGAAGAATGGGCAAAATTTTCACTGTCTAGATTAAGGATGAGCCGAACACCCCCCGTTTCGGTTCGCACCAGAACTTGCGAACGGGCAAAAAATTTGGACGAACACACGAACACCGTTAAAGTCTATGGGACAAGAACATGAAAAATCAAAAGTGCTCATTTTAAAGGCTTATATGCAAGTTATTGTCATAAAAAGTGTTTGGGGACCCGGGTCCTGCCCCAGGGGACATGTATCAATGCAAAAAAAGTTTTAAAAAATGGCCGTTTTATTTCGGGAGCAGTGATTTTAATAATGCTTAAAGTGAAACAATAAAAATTAAAAATTCCTTTAAATATCATGTCTGGGGGTGTCTATAGTATGCCTGTAAAGTGGCGCAGTTTTCCTGTGTTTAGAACAGTACCACAGCAAAATGACATTTCTAAAGGAAAAAAAAGTAATTTAAAACTGATCACGGCTGTAATGAATTGTCGGGTCTCGGCAATATAGATAAAACTCATTGAAAAACATGGCATAGTTTCCCCCCCAAGTCCATTACCAGGCCCCTTGGGTCTGGTATGAATATTAGGGGAACCCGAGCCAAAAAAATTGCGTAGGGGTAGCCCCCCAAAGCCTCTTGTCCCCATGTTGATGGGGACACGAGCCTCATCCCCACAACCCCTGCCCAGTGGTTGTGGGGGTCTGCAGGCGGGGGGCTTATCAGAATCTGGAAGCCCCCTTTAACAAGGGGACCCCCAGATCCCAGCCTCCCCTCCATGTAAATTGGTAACGGGTACATTGTACCCCTACCATTTTACAAAAAAAAGTGTCAAAAATAGTAAAAAAAACAGGAGACACTTTGGGACAAGTCCTTTATTAAAAAATAAAAATGTACCGCGATGTAGATCCATCTAACGCCGCCGACAGACCGAAAAAAAAAGCAGCAACAGCTCTGTCTCCATGGGAAGCTCCCGCTGAGTGACAGCTGTTATATAGTTGAGGGCGGGGCCACCTGGAGATGTAAATGGGTGATCCTGCCCCCCTTTGACACCACATGATGTCAGAGGAAGGCGGGGTCGTCCGTTTATGTCACAGAGTGGCCCCCCTCAGGTATATAACTGCTGTCACCGAGAAGAAGCGCCACTCAGTGGGAGCCCCCGATGGAGGCGGAGCTGTTGTGGCTTTTTTTTTCTTCTTTTTTCGGCTCGGCAGGCGGCGTGAGATAGATCTACATCGCGGGACATTTTTATATTTTAATAAAGGACTTGTCCCAAAGTGTCTCCTGTCTTTTTTACTATTTTTGACACTTTTTTTGTGAAATGGTAGGGGTACAATGTACCCATTACCAATTCACATCGAGGGAGGCCAGGATATCAGGGTCCCCTTGTATCCCCTGCCCGCAGACCCCCACAACCACCGGGCAAGGGTTGTGGGGATGAGGCCCTTGTCTCCATTAACATGGGGACCAGGTGCTTTGGGGGGCTACTCCAAAGCACCCTCCCCATGTTGAGGGCATGTGGCCTGGTACGGTTCAGAAGGGGGGGCGCTCTCTCATCCCTCCCTCTTTTCCTGCGGCCTACCAGGTTGCGTGCTCGGATAAGGGTCTGGTATAGATTTTGGGGGGGACCCCTACGTAATTTTTTTTTACATTTTGAAGCAGGGTTCCCCTTAAAACCCATACCAGACCTAAAGGGCCTGGTATGTATTTTGGGGGGAAACCCACGCAATTTATTTTTTTTTGGTTTGGGGTTCCCCTTAACCGCTTGCCGCCCACCGGCCAGGCTGGGCGGACATCATATGACGTCCGTTCATTTAAACAGGGCATGCGCATGATCCTGTACCTTCGGTGGCGGCGTGTCACGGAGATACCACTCGCCATCGAGGGGGGGGGGAAACGGCCATTGGGCATGGCTTTTTACCACGTGATCAGCCATGATGAAGTCACGGCCGATCACAGATGGTACCGCCCCACTTTGCACAGCGTATGCACGCAATCACGCTGCGCGTGCACGGCGCTGGCGGCGTGTTCCCGGGAACACTGCTCGTCACTGACGCTGGTAAACAGCCATTGGCCGACGGCTGTTTACCAAGTGATCGGCTGTGATCCTTTCACAGCCGATCACTAAATGTAAACATAGAGCTGTAATGAGACGAGTACCTGTCACAGTTCATCTGAGTACCCGAGTACCTGTCACAGTTCATCTGAGTACCCGAGTACCTGTCACAGTTCATCTGAGTACCTGAGTACCTGTCACAGTCCATATGAGTACCTGAGTACCTGTCACAGTCCATTTGAGTACCAGAGTACCTGAGTACCTATCACAGTCCATCTGAGTACCTGTAACAGTCCATCTGAGTACCCGAGTACCTTTCACAGTTAATCTAATTTGGGTTATTTTTACCAAAGCTATGTAACAGTATAAATTTTGGCCAAAATTTATGAAGAAAAATGACTAATTTGCAAAATTTTATGACAAACAAAGAAAAAGGCGTTTTTTTCACAAAATTTACAGTCTTTTTTTATTTATACAACAAAAAATAAAAAACCCACTTGTGAATAAATACCACCAAAAGAAAGCTTTTTATTTGTGTGAAAAAAAGGACGCAAATTTCATATGGGTACAGTGTTACATGACTGAGTAATTGTCATTCAAAGTGTGAGAGCGCTGAAAGCTGAAAATTAGTCTGGGCAGGAAGGTGGTGTAAGTGCCCTGTATTGAGGTGATTAATATTCATACCAGACCCAACAAGCCTGGTAATGGCCTGAGGGGGGTAACCCATGCCTTTTTTCAATGAGTTTTATCTATATTGTCGAGACCCAACAATTCATTACAGCCGCGATCAGTTTTAAATTACTTTTTTTCCTTTAGAAATATAATTTTGCTGTGGTACTGTTCTAAACACGGGAAAACAGTGCCACTTTACAGGCATACTATAGACACCCCCCCAGGCACGATATTTAAAGGAATATTTCATTTTTATTGTTTCACTTTAAGCATTATTAAAATAACTGCTCCCGAAAAAACTGACGTTTTTAAAACTTTTTTTTTGCATTGATACATGTCCCCTGGGGCAGGACCCAGGTCCCCAAACACTTTTTAGGACATTAACTTGCATATAAGCTTTTAAAATGAGCAATTTTGGTTTTTCATGTTAGAGTCCCATAGACTTTAACGGTGTTCCGCGGATTCCGAATTTGCAACGAACACCGCATGATGTTCGTTGTTCGCCGAACATCCGAACAACCAAAGTTCAGCCCGAACTTATGCTCGGGCCGAACCGTTCGCCTATCCCTTGTCTAGATGTGCAAAGCTGGTAGAGGTTACCCAAAAAGACTTGCAGCTGTAATTGCAGCAAAAGGTGGTTCTACAAAGTATTGACTCAGAGGGGCTGAATACAAATGCACGCCACTCTTTTTTCAGATGTTTATTTGTAAAAAATTTTGAAAACCATTTATCATTTTCCTTCCCCTTCACAATTGTGTGCCACTTTGTGTTCGTCTATCACATACAATCCCAATAAAATACATTTTTGGTTGTAACATGAAAAAATGGGGATAATTTCAAGGCACTGTATATGATATCAATGAAGACAAATCAGTGTCATTTCCACCCTGAAAGGTAAAAACAATTTACATAATGAAAATAAATCTTCAAACCAGTGTTGATATCCTATTGTTCACAAATATGAGGATATTTTCCAACGCCTGCCACACATGGGTAATTTTTTACTACTGTGATCATGCTATTAAAATTGCCCATGATTGCTCATGAATATGGCTGATTTTAGATTTCCATGTTGTGATAACTCACACATTACCACAATGTCCCCAAAAGGTTGTCCTGACCTTGTAAACCTCCTGACACCTCTGACACCCTGGGTTCTGACATAATTAAAAGAGAGAGTGCAATTGCAAAAGACACCAGAGAAGTAATAGATATTGCAAATGGGTATTTTACTAGACATTTTTGAGTTAACAAGAGAAAGAAGAATGTAAAATGTAAGTCGGGGTCAGCAACCTTTTTCCACTTATGGGGCGGATTCAATGTATGTGAATGCATGGAGGGCCGCATTTACCTGCTAATAAATGAAGATAACATTACACAGCCCCCGCACCTCTGGCCCCTTTACATTACACAGTGCCCACACCTCTGCCCCCCTTTACATTACACAGCCCCCTCACCTCTGGCCCCCTTTACATTACACAGCCCCTGCACCTATGGACCCCTTTACATTACACAGCCCCCGCAGCTCTGGACCCCTTTACATTACACAGCCCTGCACCTCTCCTGCACCTCTGTACCCCTTTACATTACACAGCCCTCTCTGAATATTACACATGCCCCTGCATATTACACAGCCCCCCTCCACATCACACAGCCCCCCCAGGATATTACACAGGCCCCCTGTATATTACACAGCTCCCCCCCCCCGCATATTACACAGCCCCCCCCTCCCCCAGCTATGTAAGCTCGGAGGGATGGGGTGCTTTAAAAAAAATCGTATTTATTTTATTTTTACACTGTCCCTTTTGAATACTGTCATTTTTTAAAATTTGGCACCTTTAAGTTTTCTGTAAACTGGAAGTAATATCATGACATCACTTCCGGGGTTACTAGATCCGAGCAATGGTGGCTGGTGAAGTTTTAGTATGGGGGCGCCAGACCCAGCCCTTACTTTTTGACCCCTCCCACTTATCATAAGCCCCACCCCTTATAGAATCCACCCACTCCATCCCCTGTGTTCTACTTGCTTCCACCCATAGTGTCAGGAGCATACAGCTCAGCATCACAGGACAGAGTATACAGCCCCAGAATTACAGAACAGGAGTATACAGCCCCAGCATCACAGGACAGAGTATACAGCTCAGCATCACAGGACAGAGTATGTAGCTCAGCCTCACAGATCAGGGTATATAGCTCAGCCTCACAGATCAGGGTATATAGCTCAGCATTACAGATCAGGGTACACAGCTCAGCATTACAGATCAGGGTATATGGCTCAACATTACAGATCAGGGTATATAGCTCAGCCTCACAGATCAGGGTATATAGCTCAGCCTTACAGATCAGGGTATATAGCTCAGCCTCAATCTGGTAAACCCTTTTAAACAAATATAACAATATAAACAGTAAAAGGCAAAATATTTTTATCTTTCATTTATTTTACTTTTTGTTTCACTCTCTGAACCTACCAATCCATCCGAGAGAGTTTGAAAGAATGTGCCGCTCGGGCCATGCATTCCTGCCACTTCCAGTTTCCCACTGGCACAGAGAAACCAGAAGTGACACCGCGGCTCAGAGGAAAGCACAGCCCATGTCCTACGGCTGTGCCAATAGAAAATAACACAACAGGAGAATGACTGCAATATGGGAGTGTTGTGGCACATTGCTTTGCGCCACAAGGACTCCCAAAAGCAGCCAAATGAAGCGTCTCACCTGCAATCATGTGATTGCATAGACGTCACACTGCCCATAGTGCACTGTGTCCGGCAGCCATACACAGTGCCCTTAAAGGACCTTTTTGTTTTGTTTTTTTAAAGGGACCTTGTTTTTTTAAAAGGACCTATTTCTTTTGTGACTAGCTGCAGGGGCAGCGCCCGTGCGCCCCCTATGGATGGGTCGCCACTGAATCCAAGACCCGATAAAAGCTGATTTCAGTTTCGTTCTGGTCTCTGTGTCGGCTGGTCCCTCAGGCCTCCCGGTGGGACGGGAAAACCCGGGCTAGCCACGGAAGGGGAGGGGAGGAGTCCCCTCCCGATGCTTGGGTAACAGACAAGTGGCTTCTTAGCTGCATCAGTTGTTATCCCAAGACAGCCAACCACCTGCTCTAAAAAACGGTACAGGAGTGATGCCTGCAGCTGCAGGCATCAACCCGGTACAACCCCTTCAATCCAAGGCCGCATATTTGCGTATAGTCGGCGTGATGGGGTTAAAATGTCTGCGGGCCAGGTGCACGTGAATTCATCATGTGCACTGATGGGTCTGGACATTTAGCGGCGGCGGCCAGGTGTGGTCCCTGGACCATAGGTTGCCGACCCCTTATGTAAGTATTCTTCAATTTGCCAACTTTAACATTAAACAGAATTTCGGAGATATACAATTAAATGGCAATAACAGTAAACCAGGTGGTAAAGACCAACAGGCCCTAAGAGAACCTATGACACCAGGTACAAGAGGGGGAAGAAAATACTTTTTGTCAGTCAGCTCCCTCTTATCCCTGATGCCATGGGTGAAAATAAATAACAAACAATATGTGAAACCGGAGTAAGAGTTCCCCTTAAAGATAAACAAGTGCTGTGAGTTGATTCCTTTGGGTGAAGGAGTCCTTGAAGTAAAGGTGTCAGAGATCTTTAGTTAGCTATAAAGGGGCCCAAGATGTTGCTGTCCAATGGCAACCAGCAAAGGTGAATAGAACAAACAAGGTGTCTCTCAATGAAAGGCCTTTGATGTAGGAAGGGGGAGGGTAAAGGTGTCTGCATGCAATATCTCTGAATATAATGTTGAGGGTGGGCTTCTGCCTGCTCATCAATCCCGGAGATACCAAGGCTTGTGGAGAAAGGATGTCCAGAACAGGCTTTTATAGGACCTGCAGCCAGATGAAAGATGCCCAACTGGCCACCTGACGACTCAGGGATTCAGTGACTTCTGCGAGAGGCCAGTAGCTGAGGATCCCCCTCCAGGGATAAGGCTCATTAATGGAAAAGCCCTCCATGCCGTCCAGGCCATGGCACCCGCTCACACGCCTAGCCTCCAGCTCCTGCAGCTGTAGATCTTGTGTCCCAAGAGCGCGAACCCCTCCCCAGACCATTCTATTTATCTTTTCACCCAGAATTATTTCTCTCAATCACTCTCATATCAATATTGATAACTCTCATATGTGATAACTATCATATCAATAGTGATTGCTGCACATTCAGCTGCATGTAATAGCGATCAATCAAGCACATTTGGAACATTGTGCTATTAGCGAATAATCCCTGCTACATGCTACTCTACATTGTTCCCTATGTAGCACCCCCTAGCGTTGCTAGAGTGCTAAAGTTCGTTTTTGTATAGTTTAGGTAAATTGTTCAGGCTTGGCTGGCCTGTGTGTTTTCTGGGTCAGGGGAGTGACTTAGGGAGGCTGGTATGACTCACAGGCAGCATCTCTGATACCTCCCCCACTTCTGGAAACTAGCAGAAGATTTCAGATGGATGGGAGTGGAGGGGAGTAGGAGCTGCCTGGAGTATTCTGAGGGCCCTGACCAATCCCTAACAGAAAGGTTGACAGGGGACAGGCCCCCTTATATACTCAGGGTCAGTCCAGCTAGGGCAGTAGAGTTTGGGTGGAAGATGGAGATGGAGTGCAATGCCCCGTACACATGATTGGATTTTCCAAAACAAATGTTGGATGTGAGCTTGTTGGCGGAAAGTCCAACCGTGTGTACACAAGTCCGCCACACAAAAGTCTACACATGCTCGGAATCAATGCTCACCAAACACAACATTAGCAGAAGGAGCCCAAATGGTGGCACATGACTATTGAACTTCCTTTTTATCGGCTCGCCGTACGTCTTGTACATCGCTACGTTCGTAATTGTTGGCCAACTTTTGTGTGACCGTGTGTATGCAAGACAAGTTGGAGCCAACAACATTCGAACAATATTCCATGGTTTTGTTGTCGGAAAGTCCGATCATGTGTATGGGGCATTAGTCTGTCAGTGGCCCTTGAGGGAGCCCCTAGTTTGGGGGGGTGACCTTGGGCCTTTGCTCGGGTGCGGAAGGGACCTTTCTCTTGACACACGGAAGGATCCCGACCAGGAGACACAGAAGCAAGGTTGAGGACAGCAGGAGAACACTGGCGAATCTCCAGGGAGGAAGACAGCCAGGAGGGATGGTGAGTGTTACAGTCAGGAAGGACTGAGAAGCATGCCTGAAGGGACTGGGTGCAAGAAGTCTAGGATGGATGCAGAGTCAGTCTGGGAGAACTGTGGAGTTTTAGCCAGGGGAGCTGGTGAGGGGGGCACTCTGTAGCCAGGCAGGCTGGCAGTGCCCAAGGAGGTGGTGCTGGGCTCAGTAGCCACAGAAACAGGACAGCTAAGCACCTAGACTTCTTTTCTGCTACACTACTAAAGGGGCCCACAGTCCCTGCCTGCAAAGGGCATCTGCTACAGATCTAACTGGATCTAGGTTGGATCATCCTTTCAGTGCTAGCTGGTCATGGGAGATGTAGTTCCTTGTAGAATAGGATAGGATGATCCAACCTAGATCCAGTTAGATCTGTAGCAGATGCCCTTTGGAGTCAGGGACAAGATTGTGCTGGAGGTAGAAGGGGAGAAGTGTATATACTGTGTGTATATAGATGTGTCCATGGAGAATTCTTTCTGTGTTGATCAAGTGGGCATCCCATAATAACCCTATCCCCTATCCAAGTTCAACTCCCCTAATAAAAATACAAACACAAAGCTGCAAGGACTAATTCCTGACTCCAACGTGTGTGGAAGATTTATGTACCTGGCTGTGCAGGGTGGGAAATATCCATATTCACCAGTGGCTCTTGCGGGGGTAGCGCTACACCTATGTGAAGTGATTAATCCCTAATTGATAGCAATTAATCATGGACGCGGTTATGGTAAGTGGGTACTATAGCCAAATCTGCCCGTGTTTTACTACTTTAACAGAGCAACACAGAAGAATGCAAGGGAGAGTCTGACTGGCAGGCATGAGCAAAGAAAGCCTGACCGGCAGGCATGGGCAATAAGATTCTGATTAACAGGCATGGGTAACAAGAGTCTGATAGGCAGGCATGAGTAATGTGGTCTGATTATCCGGCATGGGAAAGGAAAGCCAAACTGGCAGGTATGGGCAATGAGAATCTGATTGGCAGGCATGGGTTGTGATAGTCTGATTGGAAGGCATGGGCAATGAAAGTCTGATCGGCAGGTGTGGGTAATGAAAGTATGATCGGCAGGTGTGGGCAATGAAAGTCTGATCGGCAGGTGTGGGCAATAAGAGTCTGATTGGCTGGCATGGAAAAAAGGATGAAACAGCGTTTTCTTCAGACACTTTAATAACTATGACCCGATACAAATACACAGAGATAGAGCCAGTCAAGTCACATTAACATTTACAAGTCAACAAACAGGAAGTAAAATAAATATTTCAGTAGTCAACAATGGACATTTTATGGACAATATTTAGCAATACTTAGATGGGGTTTTTACAGCCTTTTTATTTGACTGTATGAATGAGTAATCCTGCCGAGCGTAAAAGAAAATGAAACCTAAGGAACGTGCTCAGCATCAGAAAACATTTTCTACATTAGCTAATGCTGTTAAAATGGCAGAATATTAAATTAGCGCTGTGCTACAAGCCAATATGACTGTTATTCCTTACAAACCTTTAGGTTTCAATGAACTTGTTGTAAAACTCCATTTGAATCTGACCTGTTATACAGAGGGATTTTCTAAATTAAATAGTAAATGCAACTGAGGTCTTAACATTTGTAGAAGACTTGAACTGATGTTATTTAATGCCTGTCCTCGTTTTATGAATAAATTACATCAGCTGGGGAGCTGGGTTATGTAGAGCAGACTAAATATTAAAATAAGTGGATTGGAAACTATATTATAGTCTTGAGTGGAGATGGACAGGTTTTTGTGCCCCATGGTTGCAGGTTTTGTGCCTAAATGGCTTTGGGCCCACTGAGATCTATGAATGTGTGCAGAGGTGAGGTTTTTTTTTTAGTGTTTGGTAAGTGCATTGTTATGCATAAGTATGCATTTCCTTTGTGAGCTGACATGCTTTATGATGCGTGTTGATGCATTTTTTCAATGCGTTTTTAACTTTAGAATTTTTATTGGATTACCAGTCATTGATCAGGGTTTGTTAATATCTGTTTCCAAAGTCAGAGACTCGGAGAGTATTGACAAGACAGTCAGGCAACTTACGGTATATAATTAGAAGGAGGTCAACAATGACAGCCGCCATATTCCTCTCATTATTATTATTATACAGTATTTATATAGCGCCAACAGTTTATACAGCGCTTTACAACATAAGGTCAGACAGTACAATTACAAAACAGTTTAATAAGCATCATAAACATTTTTTTTTCTAAGTGCTAATTCTTAAGAGTAACCCATAACAACTAATTTGAATTCACTCTGTTAAAGGCAAACCAGTACAAAATGGATTCAAGTTGGCTGCCAAAGGTTACTGCATTAATAGCTAGCAATATCCTCCACTTTGACTATGAGAACATAAAAGTACTGCATCACTAAATGCAAGCCAGGATAAGGTATTTTATGTTCTCCTATTTCTCTCAAATGAGCATTTAACTGCTACCCCGGTCGTTTTGGGACCTCTGCTCATTCTCTGGCCCTAGCTAGAGCCTCCCTCTCACTTACACCACCAGAATACTTTAGCTGGAAACTCCCAGTAGTCACACAGGGATGGCACACATGTTGTTGTAAGATAAACGATGTGTATTGCCAAACCTAAGTAGAAAAGTAACACAGTAGATCAGGGGTGCTCAATCTGTGGCCTTCGGAGCCTTTCGATGTGGCTCTCGACCTCAAACCAGGGAAGAGCACTTCTATTTTATCCTGTGGGTTTGGTGCGGGTTTGGTGCGCTTTCTAAAAGAACACCAAAACTTCTGAATGCAGGAGTTTAGGTGCACTTTCTGAAAGTGTACCACATCTGTAAAATATAATAGAAATCTATGGCAAAGCACAGCTAATTCGCAGGACAGCCGCAGGTGCACTGTGCTGCACCCGCGGTGCGGGTAAACTGCAGCACATTAGTGTGAAAGCAGCCTAATAGGGGGCTCAGTTAAGTCATGGCTAGTTTAAATTTGCAGTTTGGGGGCAGTAAAACCCCATAGTTGAGATGTGTTTTTACCAAACCCCCCTAACTACTGTTGTAGGTTCAAGGGTCGCAATGGTGACCCCACCCCATGCTCCAGGGGGCCCGTGCGGCCTCTCTGTCACATTCTGTTTTAAACTTGGACAGGAGGGGCTGTATGGGTGGCATATATAGGAACTGATCCTCTCCATTTTCCTCCTGTGACCTCCTCTCCCTTCCACTGGCATTCAGCAGCTGCAGGAGGAAAGTGTTCATTATGCTGTTCAAAATAAAATATATGCAAATTCCTAATCATTTCATTTCATAGTGGCCTGTGACAGGTTATCAAATCACACTTAAGAGACCCTTGCTCTTCAAAAGGTCGAGCACCCCTGCAGTAGAAGAATAGTTCAACATTAACACATACAAAATCAGTGTAATAACTGATATAATACAATACCGAAGGTATCCTTAGGGGTGGATTTGGTATGTACTGCAGTACTAAGCATAAACAGTAGCCCTCCATTTGAGAGATTATGCCTCCAGTGAAAATGGTTACCAAAATATGAGACAGACTAGTTTATCTGAGGACTCTTAGACCAAAGGAACTAGACTAATGCCGCGTACACACAAGCGGACTTTACGGCAGACTTTGCCCGGCGGACTGGATTTCGTCAGACAATTCGATCGTGTGTGGGCTCCAGCGGACTTTGTTTTCTCAAAAGTTGGACGGATTTAGATTTGAAACATGTTTTAAATCAATCAGTCGAAAACGTGTCCGGTCGAAAAGTCCGCTCGTCTGTATGCTAGTTCGACGGACAAAAAGCCACGTTAGGGCAGCTATTGGCTACTGGCTATGAACTTCCTTGTTTTAGTCCGGTCGTACGTCATCACGTACGAATTCGACGGACTTTGGTGGATTGTGTGTAGGCAAGTCTGTTCATTCAGAAAGTCCGTCGTAAAGTCCATCGAAAAGTCTGCCGGGCAAAGTCTGCAGTAAAGTCCGACCGTGTGTACGCGGCATTAGGCTTGAGAGTTTGACACACTTCTCTCAACCCAAATCTGCCTCCAGGTAGGCCACACAATCTGAACAGTTCTGAATGTTAGCTCCTGACGTTTTAGGTGGGTTTTTTTAATTTTGGCGTGCATAAGCTGTTGTGATTTGTAAGATGAAAAAGTTCAGGGGCATGTAGATGACAGGTTATCCTTAGGCAGTGGGTGTGCCCCTTTAAGATCTGCAGGGCGATGTAGATGAGAATGCACTGTGAACAGGGAATTGGCAGAAGGTAAGTGCTTTGTTTTCTTTGAAAGCCATCTAGACAGGTTCAGCTTGTGGCGGTTCTGGGCAGCTTGGCACTCTGCTTCTTAGTTCATCCTTCGGGCTTCGCTTGGCCCTGTTGAATGCAGGTCAGTCCAGCCTGATCAAGGTCAGCACAGCATGATACAGTTCTCCCGTCCACCTTTCTGTTCAGCGCGTCTCTCTCCAACTGTCCCCCGACTCCTTTCTGGGCTTTTTCTTTTATAAGATCTCCCCCCTTAGCTGGTGTTTGTGGGCCTTGTAGTTGTGACTTCAGTTTTACTGTATGGAAAGTCCTCCTTCAAGACTACATCTCCCAGAATGCTCTGAGCAATTGTATTAGGGATATGGCAGGGCAAAGTGCTGAATGCTGCCCTCTTGTGGGTACCTTCAGTAACAATCCCCAGTGTTACACTTGCAATATGAGGGTAGGTCCACTGCAAGGGTCAATCCTTTTTTTTCCCCCTAGAGTTCAGGTTTAAATCTGGCTCAGGGCACTGGCACAGTACCCAAGCAAACATGCCTGTTAGTGCTTGTCAACGTTTTAGGTAGTAATTATGTGACATGTGATATATAGTATTTGTATGTTGCACTCGGTTACCTTCTTGCTTCAATACTTTGTGTCATCTGCTTGCAACATACATTTTGACGGGCTCCTTGACTATGCTTTGCTTTTACCTGACCCAGTCTCATATGCTGGATTCGGACTCCACTTCATGATTTGGAGCTTCATTGTGTTCCAATGCCTATCTGTCAGCTGTCACTAATGGCGAAGTCCCGAAGACTGCAACGATGTAGCTGCAGGGGATAACAGTAAAGACCAGACAAGGCAATTGCCAGACAAAGATAAATACACTTTGAGAAACCACCAATGATATAGGTTGGAGCTGTCCATTCCTACCCAACAGGCCCGGATTGGCCATAGGGCAAACCGGGCACTTGCCCGGTGGGCCGCGGCCCGCTAGGGCCGCCAGGCCGCAAGTTCTTGCATGGCCTGAGGCTTGAGCTTGTGCCGCTCATCCAGCTTCTCCGCGGCCGCCCGGCTGCCAGTTAAGCTCAGCCATCGGCGCCGGGGGGAGGAGCTAAATGAGACGCCTTCGGCCTCACCACGGCTGCACGGCCGCACGTCAGGTCAGCCGTCGGTGCCGGGGGGAGGAGCCAGAGCAGACACCTTGGAGCCGGTGTTATGTCGAGAAGGTGCCAGAACAGAAAACGTGAGTTCAGCCTCCCCTGTGAACTGGATAGGAGGATCGGTGGGGGTGGCTGCATATAGAACAATTATTTTCTCCATCTTCCTCCTGCAGTCTCGGAATGCCTGTGAGAGGTAGAGGAGAAGCAGGCATTCCGAGACTGCAGGAGGAAGATGGAGAAAATGATTCTTCTATATGCAGCCGCCCCCACCGATCCTCCTATCCTGCTTCTCTCTGCTGCTCCCATACTCTCTGCCAACCCCGTGCTCTCCACATCACCCCCATGCTCTCCGCTCCCCCCGTGCTCTCTGCCATCCCCCATACTTCCCCCTCCCCCCATGCTCTCTGCCACCCCCCATACTCTCCACCTCCCCCCATGCTCTCCACCCCCCCATACTCTCCACCCCCCCATACTCTCCACCCCCCCCCCATACTCTCCACCTCCCCCCATGCTCTCTGCCACCCCCCATGCTCTCTGCCACCCCCCATGCTCTCTGCCACCCCCCCCATACTCTCCACCTCCCCCCCATGCACTCCACCTCCCTCCATGCTCTCTGCCACCCCCCATACTCTCCACCTCCCCCCATGCTGTCTGTCACCCCCATACGCTCCACCTCCCCCCCATGCTCTCTGGCACCCCCCATACTCTCCACCTCCCCCCCATGCTCTCTGGCACCCCCCATACTCTCCACCTCCCCCCCCATGCTCTCTGCTACCTCCCCAATGCTCTCTGACACCCCCTGTGCTCTCTGACACCCCCCATACTCTCCACCTCCCCCCATACACTCCACCTCCCCCCATACTCTCCACCTCCCCCCCATACTCTCCACCTCCCCCCCATACTCTCCACCTACCCCCCATACTCTCCACCTCCCCCCATACACTCCACCTCCCCCCCATACTCTCCACCTACCCCCCATACTCTCCACCTCCCCCCCATACTCTCCACCTACCCCCCATACTCTCCACCTACCCCCCATACACTCCACCTCCCCCCCCATACTCTCCACCTCCCCCCCATACTCTCCACCTACCCCCCATACACTCCACCTCCCCCCCATACACTCCACCTACCCCCCATACACTCCACCTCCCCCCCATACTCTCCACCTCCCCCCCATACTCTCCACCTTCCCCCCCATACTCTCCACCTCCCCCCCATACTCTCCACCTTCCCCCCATACTCTCCACCTTCCCCCCATACACTCCACCTCCCCCCCATACTCTCCACCTACCCCCCATACACTCCACCTACCCCCCATACACTCCACCTCCCCCCCATACTCTCCACCTCCCCCCCATACTCTCCACCTCCCCCCCCATACTCTCCACCTCCCCCCCATACTCTCCACCTCCCCCCCATACTCTCCGCCACCCCCCCCAATGCTCTCTGCCACCCCCTGTGCTCTCTGACACCCCCCATACTCTCCACCTCCCCCCCCATACTCTCTACCTCCCCCCCATACTCTCCACCTCCCCCCCATACTCTCCACCTCCCCCCATGCTCTCCGCCACCCCCCATACTTCCCCCTCCCCCCATGCTCTCTGCCCCCCCCCATACTCTCCACCTCCCCCATGCTCTCTGCCACCCCCCCCATAATCTCCACCCCCCCCCATAATCTCCACCCCCCCATACTCTCCACCTCCCCCCATACTCTCCACCTCCCCCCATACTCTCCACCCCCCCCCATGCTCTCTGCCACCCCCCATGCTCTCTGCCACCCCCCATGCTCTCTGCCACCCCCCATGCTCTCTGCCACCCCCCATGCTCTCTGCCACCCCCCATGCTCTCTGCCACCCCCCCATGCTCTCTGCCACCCCCCCATGCTCTCTGCCACCCCCCATGCTCTCTGCCACCCCCCCATGCTCTCTGCCACCCCCCCATACTCTCTGCCACCCCCCCATACTCTCCACCTCCCCTCCATGCACTCCACCTCCCTCCATGCTCTCTGCCACCCCCCATACTCTCCGCCTTCCCCCATGCTGTCTGTCACCCCCATACTCTCCACCTCCCCCCATGCTGTCTGTCACCCCCATACTCTCCATCTCCCCCCATGCTCTCTGGCACCCCCCATACTCTCCACCTCCCCCCATACTCCCCACCTCCCCACCTCCCCCCATACTCCCCACCTCCCCCCATGCTCTCTGCCACCCCCTCATGCTCTCCACCTCCCCCCACGCTCTCCACCTCCGCAATGCTCTCTGCCAACCCCCTGTGCTCTCTGACACCCCCCATACTCTCCACCTCCCCTCCATACTCTCCACCTCCCCCCCATACTCTCCACCTCCCCCCCATACTCTCCGCCTCCCCCCCATACTCTCCGCCTCCCCCCATACTCTCTGCCACCCCCCATGCTCTCTGCCACCCCCCATGCTCTCTGCCACCCCCCATGCTCTCTGCCACCCCCCATGCTCTCTGCCACCCCCCATGCTCTCTGCCACCCCCCCATGCTCTCTGCCACCCCCCATGCTCTCTGCCACCCCCCCATGCTCTCTGCCACCCCCCATGCTCTCTGCCACCCCCCATGCTCTCTGCCACCCCCCATGCTCTCTGCCACCCCCCATGCTCTCTGCCACCCCCCCATACTCTCAACCTCCCCCCCATGCACTCCACCTCCCTCCATGCTCTCTGCCACCCCCCATACTCTCCACCTCCCCCCCATGCACTCCACCTCCCTCCATGCTCTCTGCCACCCCCCATACTCTCCGCCTTCCCCCATACTCTCCGCCTTCCCCCATGCTGTCTGTCACCCCCATACTCTCCACCTCCCCCCATACGCTCCACCTCCCCCCATGCTCTCTGGCACCCCCCATACTCTCCACCTCCCCCCATACTCCCCACCTCCCCCCCATACGCTCCACCTACCCCCATGCTCTCTGCCACCCCCTCATGCTCTCCACCTCCCCCCACGCTCTCCACCTCCCCAATGCTCTCTGCCAACCCCCCATACTCTCCACCTCCCCCCCATACTCTCCACCTCCCCCCCCATACTCTCCACCTCCCCCCCCATACTCTCCACCTCCCCCCCATACTCTCCACCTCCCCCCCATACTCTCCACCTCCCCCCATGCTCTCTGCCACCCCCTCATACTCTCCACCTCCCCCCATGCTCTCCGCCACCCCCTCATACTCTCCACCTCCCCCCATGCTCTCTGCCACCCCCTCATACTCTCCACCTCCCCCCATGCTCTCTGCCACCCCCTCATACTCTCCACCTCCCCCCATGCTCTCTGCCACCCCCCCCATACTCTCCACCTCCCCCCCATACTCTCCACCTTCCCCCATGCTCTCTGTCACCCCCCCATGCTCTCCGCCACCCCCCATGCTCTCCGCCACCCCCCATGCTCTCCACCACCCCCCATGCTCTCCACCTCCCCCATGCTCTCTGCCATCCCCCCATACTCTCCACCTCCCCCCATACTCTCCACCTCCCCCCCATACTCTCCACCTTCCCCCATGCTCTCTGTCACCCCCCCATGCTCTCTGTCACCCCCCATGCTCTCTGCCACCCCCTCATGCTCTCTGCCACCCCCATGCTCTCCACCTCCCCCCATGCTCTCCACCTCCCCCCATGCTCTCCACCTCCCCCCATGCTCTCCACCTCCCCCCATGCTCTCCACCTCCCCCCATGCTCTCCGCCTCCCCCCATGCTCTCTGCCACCCCCCATGCTCTCTGCCACCCCCCATGCTCTCCACCTCCCCCCATGCTCTCTGCCACCCCCCATGCTCTCTGCCACCCCTCATGCTCTCCACCTCCCCCCGTGCTCTCTGCCACTCCCTCTGTGCTCTTCACATCACCCCATTCTCTCCGCCAGCCCTCCTGTGCTGTCCACATCCCCCATGCTCTCCGCCGCCCTCCCTGTGCTCTCCACCTCCCCACATGCTCTCCACTGCCCGCCTGTGCTCTCCACCTCCCCCCATGCTCTCCGCTGCCCCCCTGTGCTCTCCTCTTCCTCCCTGTGTTCTCTGCCTCTCCCCTGTGCTCTCGCCCCACCCCATGTTCTCAAGGTTCTTCCCTGTGCTCTCCAATCCCCATGCTCTTTCCTGGTCGCACCTCCCACACCTCTGCTGGGTTCCCCCTCCCCTCTCTCAGGGGATCTGTCAGGGTGGAGAGTGGGGAAGGGGCCGGTTAACATGTCATGGGCTGCTCAATCCAAAATGCCCAGGCCTATTTTTTGTCCCAGTCCGGGCCTGCTACCCAATACCTTGGCAAATTCATAAAATGTATCAATATCATGAAAACTAATGAGATATTTTAGTATTGTAGTATTGTGGGTATTTTACTCCTCAGTCAATATTCTACCTCACTACTGTGTTTACTCTGAAAACACAAGTTTTGCCAACATTTTTTGCACAACTATACAAAGAAAATTGACTTTTTTTTAGATTTTAGGTGAACTAACTGACACAAATTTGTCATTCTGACAACCTATGCAACGTAATATCATCTACCATAAAAGTATTGTTGTTGTGTACCTTGTGTCACCTTAGTGTGACGAATAATGTATTTGTTTGCAACATTTCTTATGAATCATTTGAGTACATTAATATTTATGCAGGATTGGAAGGTTTGAGTAATGGAAGCAGTCATGAAATTATCTAAAAGCTGTACTTCATGGTAGCAAAGTGTGCATTAGGATAAAAGGAAAGGTCATTGGTACGAAATTGCAATCAATACATGAAAAAATATGATTCTTCTGAATGTACATAATTTCATTATCACGTAGCAATAGAATTTCCAGTTGCCTCTCTGTAGTTCCAGTGTCAAAATGTATCTCTTTTTAAAGTAAACCTGAACTCAGAGTGTAAAGCCGGCCACAGACTAATTTTGATCCATCCCTGCACAGGCTGATTGTACTGAAGTCAATCTATTAATCAACTTCAGTGCAACCAACCTGCCGAGTTTTTTTTTTTTCGTGATCATTGTATTCTGATGGCTGGCAAACCTCCTGCTGTCAGAATACAATAGCTCAGCGGAAAGTTTTCCCCCATCAACGCTGACTGTGTAAATGAGGGAAGTGAGCAATTTTCTTGCATAATATATGGCCTGCTTAAGTTTTGTTAAATATAGGGAACATAGTAATTGTGCTCAAGCATTTCCCTGAAAATCTAACTTTTGTCTTGAATTCCTGTGGAAAAATAGCTGTGCACTTTCTATGCATAAAAACCCTACACATTTCAGACTCAAACCTGTATATCTAAGGCATTGCTGCCGGTGACCCCGTCCCCCTCTTACGCATGGGGACTTGATGGGGACTTCCCTATGGGTTTCTCCGTGACGTCAGAGGGGGCGGGGTCACCTGGTTATGTAATGGGTGACCCGCCCCCCTCTGGCGTCAAGGGAAAGCCATTGGGAAGTCCCCGTCATGTCCCCATGCATCAGAGGGGGCGGGGTCACCAAATGGCCCCGCCCTCCATTATTTAAGAAGTGTCAGAAGACGAAAAGTGTCATACAGTGGGAGCCTCCCATGGATGCAGAGCGGCCCGAGAACAAAGGGGAAGAAGACGCTGTGGAGGAAGATGCTAGACGAGAACACCGGAGCAAGAAGCAGAGGATCGGAGGAAGAACCAGAGGAAGAAAAAGATGAAGGAAGAAACCGAAGGAAGATAGAAGAAAGAAGACCTGAAGAAGATGGAAAGAAGAAGACTTTAAATAAAGGAATTGTCAAAAACTGTCTCTTGTCATTTTTAACATTTTTGACACTTTTTTGTGAAATGGTAGGGGTACTTTTGTACCCCATTACCATTTCACACAGGGGGGTGGGATCTGGGGGTCCCCTTTTTAAAGGGGGCTTCCAGTTTCCAATAAGCCCCCCACCCGCAGACCCCCACAACCACCGGCCAAGGGTTGTGGGGATGAGGCCCTTGTCCTCATCAACATGGGGACAAGGTGCTTTGGGGGGCCGCTACCCCAAAGCACCCTCCCAATGTTGAGGGCATGTGGCCTGGTATGGTTCAGGAGGGGGGGCGCTCTCTCATCCCCCCTATTTTCCTGTGGCCTGCCAGGTTGCGTGCTCGGATAAGGGTCTGGTATGGATTTTTGGGGGGACCCCACGCCATTTTTTTAAAAATTTTAGTGCGGGGTTTCCCTTAAAATCCATACCAGACCTGAGGGGCCTGGTATAGAATTTAGGGGGACCCCCATGCCATTTTTTTTAAATTTTGGTTTGGGGTTCCCCTGTGGGGAAAACCCATGCCGTTTTTATCAATGAACTTTTATGTGTATTGTCGGACCGACAATTCATTAATAGCCGCGAGTAGTTTTAAATGACTGTTTTTCCTTTGAAATGTCATTTTGCTGTTAGACTGTTCTAAACACGGGAAACATGCGCCCCTTTACAGGCATACTATAGACACCCCCCAGGTATGAAATTTAAAGGGACATTACACTTTTATTGTTTCACTTTAAGCATTATTAAAATCACTGCTCCCGAAAACTTTTTTTTGCATTGATCCATGTCCCCTGGGGCAGGACCCAGGTCCCCAAACACTTTTTATGACAATAACTTGCATATAAGCCTTTAAAATTAGCACTTTTGATTTCTCCCATATACTTTTAAAGGGTGTTCCGCGGCTTTCAAATTTGCCGCGAACACCCCAAATTGTTTGCTGTTCGGCGAACTGGCGAACAGCCGATGTTTGAGTCAAACATGAGTTTGACTCGAACTCAAAGCTCATCCCTAGTCTTCAGGTAGCTTTAGACGCACACTGTGCAGAGGACACAGTCCACTAACTGTAAATACTGCAGCTGCCTACCTGTGGTACTAATAGGGTCAGAGGAACACCACCAATTTTCTTCAGGTAGCTTTAGGTGCACACTGTGCAGAGGACACAGTACACTAACTGTAAATACAGCAGCTGCCTGCCTGTGTTATTAATAGGATCAGAACAACAGCAAATGTCTTCAGGTAGCTTTAGGTGCACACTGTGCAGAGGACGCACTACACTAACTGTAAATACTGCAGCTGCCTGCCTGTGGTATTGATAGGATCAGAACAACAGCAATTGTCTTCAGGTAGCTTCAGGTGCACACTGTACAGAGGAAGCACTACACTAACTGTAAATACTGCAGCTGCCTGCCTGTGGTACTAATAGGATCAGAAGAACTCCACCAATTTTCTTCAGGTAGCTTTAGGTGCACACTGTGCAGAGGATGCACTACACTAACTGGAAATACTGCAGCTGCCTGCGGTACTAATAGGATCAGAAGAACACCACCAATTTTCTTCAGGTTGCTTTAGGTGCACACTGTGCAGAGGACGCACCATACTAACTGTAAATACTGCAGCTGCCTGCGGTACTAATAGGATCAGAAGAACACTACCAATTTTCTTCAGGTAGCTTTAGGTGCACACTGTGCAGAGGACGCACTACACTAACTGTAAATACTGCAGCTGCCTGCGGTATTAATAGGATCAAAAGAACACCACCAATTTTCTTCAGGTAGCTTTAGGTGCACATTGTGCAGAGGACTCACTACACTAACTGTAAATACTGTAGTTGCTTGCCTGTGGTACTAATAGGGTCAGACGAACACCAGCAATTTTCTTCAGGTAGCTGTAAATACTGTAAAAACACCTGCCTGCCTGTTAGTAGGAAGAGAATAACAGGAACGGATCTAGCTAAACTGAATACAGGATATATATATATATATATATATATATATATATATATATATATATATATATATATATATATATATACAACACCTATGATGCATATATATACACAATACACTGTAAGTGCAGCTAACTGACTTGCCTGCCTACTCTATCTAACTTAAATCAAATGACACTGTCTCTCTCTCTATCTCTCTCTCAACGCCGGAACACACTACACAGGGCTGACGCGCAGGCGGCCTTATATAGTGTGGGGCGTGTACTAAACCCCCTGAGCCATAATTGGCCAAAACCACCCTGGCTTTGGCCAATTATGGCTCTCTGTACAGACGGCTCTGTGATTGGCCAAGCATGCGGGTCATAGTGCATGCTTGGCCAAACATCAGTCAGCAATGCACTGCGATGTATACAAAAAAGTGCAGCGCTGAATATAAACAAACACTGAAAAAATATTATATTAAAAAACTCTGTGCTAAATATGACCAAACACTGGAAATGTGAAATTAAAAGACTGTGCACATTAATTCACAAATAATTAATAATGTCCATGAGATGATAACAAACTGAAGTGTGGAATAAAGTGCGCGGTTATAACCCCGCAAAACTTTATCTCGCTGAAATAAAACGTGCTTAAACTTTATATAGTGTCCTTAAACACATGTGTGAGAGTCCCTGTTGGGTAATTTTAGTGACTTCCACCGCTGACAACCCCGTCACCACAGAGAGATTTAAGGCTTACCAGACAGCCCTTAAAGAAAGGCATGAAATGACCTCCACTCTGAAGTGTTGTCCCTTTTGTGGATGGGTCTCGTCCGGAAGTGTTGAATGGATATTGCAGACTGTCATCAGCAGAGGGGGTTCACTCTCAACGATGATAGGTATCCAAAAAAAAGGAAGAAATACTCCAATAGTGTAAAAAGTTTACCGTTCCTTTATTAAAATAGCCATACAGGCATCCATATACACGAAATCCTTACTTGTACTACTATAGTTCGTGAATATATCCACCTGCTTATGTGTTTTTCCACTAGTGGCTTCCTGCAACAATCCAAAGACCAGTCTGACAATGCCGCAGTGTATTATGGGCCGTGATGCGCCACTAGAATTTGGCGCGAATGGCCCATATCGTTCGCAATTCGATGAACGGTCGAACATGCGATGTTCGAGTCGAACATGGGTTCGACTCGAACTCGGAGCTCATCCCTAATGCTGAGTGACTATCCTTTTATGCTGAGTGACTATCCTATTCCTCCTCAATTTTCATGATGATAGCTTCTAAGAATATTTTCAGTTCAGGGCACCACCACCACTACCTAAGGCCCAATTTTTCTGCCCCTGTTTAACAGGGGCGCGTAATTACAATTTTTGATCAAATATTTAACAGCAGGGCATCGTTTCTGCATTCAACAAGAGTATCTGTGAGGGGTTGCAGTGTTATGGCACCACCACCACCACTGCCTAAGGCCCAATTTTCTGCCCCTCTTTAACAGCCAATTTTCTGCCCCTGCGCTCAACAAGAGTATGTGTGATAGACATGTGCACAGCCAAAAAATTTGTTTTCGTTTCATTCGTTTATTTTTTGTTTTGTTTTTCAGGTCATTCATTATGATTGCAATTCCTAAATTCGTACATTCGTACATTCGTAAATTCGTACATTCATTCATTCGTACATTCGTGAATTCGTACATTCTTACATTCGTACATTCGTAAATTCGTAAAATCGTACATTTGTAAATTAGAAAATTCGGAAATTTGTAAATTTGAAATTTGAAAATCTGAAATAGTAACTAACTATTAAATTATAGGTATTGTAATTTCCTTTCAAATTTGACTGTCAGTGAACGTAACAAATACGAATTTAACTGAAGTTACGAATTATCCAAAACGAATGCTGCATCTAAGCAAATGGAATGGAACAAATTAATAATATATAATAATAAAACTTTTTTTTATTATTATTATTATTTATTATTATTAATTCATTACATTACATTCGTTTGGGTACGGCATTCGTTATTTCGGATCATTCATAACTTCGGATAAATTTGTATGTGTTACGTTCACTAACAGCCAAATTTGTAAGGAAATTACAATACCTATAATTTAATAGTTACTAGTAATAGTTAAGTTATTATTAGTTAATTATTATTTCAGATTTCCGAATTTACAAATTTACAAATTTACGAATTCACTAATTTACGCATGTACGAATTTACAAATGTACGAATTTACAAATGTACGAATGTATGAATTTACGAATGTACAAATTTTTCGAATTTACGAATATTCGGAAAAATTTGTTAAATGGGTTTTCGTTAATTCGGATATTTCCGAATTAACGAATTTGTCGAAATTCGTTAAAAAACGAATTCGGAACGAACAGAATTGCACATGCCTAATCTGTGAGGGGTTGCAGTGTTCTGGCACCACTACCACTGCCTAAGGCACAATTTTTCTGCCCCTGTTTAACAGGGGTGCGTAATTACAATTTTTGATCTAATATTTCACAGCAGGGCCTGTTCCTGCGCTCAACAAAAGTATCTGTGAGGCTTTACAGTGCTGTGCCACCACTGCCAAAGGCCTAATTTTTCTGCCCCTGTTTAACAGGGGTGCGTAATTACAATTTTTGATCTAATATTTCACAGCAGGGCCTGTTCCTGCACTCAACAAAAGTATCTGTGAGGCTTTACAATGTTGTGCCACCACCACCACCACCTAAGGTTGCCACATCATCCCTTTAATCCAGGACACAGATTAATTACACAGGTTCTGTGGCTGATTAAAGTGGTAATTAAACTCACTTGGTGCCTTATCTGCATTATATCAGCCTCAGAACCTGTGGAATTCATGTGTCCTGGATTAAAGGGATGATGTGGCAACCCTACCACCACCACCACCGCCTAAGGCCCAATTTTTCTGCCCCTGTTTAACAGGGGCATGTAATTACAATTCTTGATATAAAATTTCACAGCAGGGCTTGTTCCAGCACCCACCAAGAGTAATGCCCCGTACACACGGTCGGATTTTCCGATGGAAAATGTCCGATCGGAGCGTGTTGTCGGAAATTCCGACCGTGTGTGGGCTCCATTGGACATTTTCCATCGGATTTTCCGACACACAAAGTTGGAGAGCAGGAGATAAAATTTTCCGACAACAAAATCCGTTGTCGGAAATTCCGATCGTGTGTACACAAATCCGACGGACAAAGTGCCACGCATGCTCAGAATAAATAAAGAGATGAAAGCTATTGGCCACTGCCCCATTTAAAGTCCCGACGTACGTGTTTTACGTCACCGCGTTCAGAGCGATCGGATTTTCCGACAACTTTGTGTGACCGTGTGTATGCAAGACAAGTTTGAGCCAACATCCGTCGGAAAAAATCCTAGGATTTTGTTGTCGGAATGTCCGAACAAAGTCCGACTGTGTGTACGCCCTATAACTGTGAGGGCTTACAGTGTTCTGGTACCACCAACACCTAAGGCCCAATTTTCCACAGAGTGTATAGGGCAGGCTGTATAGTATATACAGACAGTCCCCTATTTTCAAACATCCGACTTACAAACGACTCCTACTTAGAAACGGAGGGAGACAACAGGAAGTGAGAGGAAATCTACACCTAGGAAGGGAAATTCTCTCCTGTAAGAGTTAATATGGGAAGCATCTACCCACTGATGCTTTATCATCAATCCTTGTTTCCCTAATAACCCAAAATTTTCAAAATCCAATTGTCATTAGGACAGAAAGTGAGGTGAAATCTACTTAACAGGGGCACAGACAGCAAAACAAATGTCACAGGGGTGATAACCCTTCCCTATGTTATCCAAAAAGCTTAAAAATAGATTTTTTGGCTGGAGCTACACTTACAAAATGTACCTGTTCCAAATCACAAACAGATTTAACTTAAGAACAAACCTACAGTCCCTATCTTGTTTGTAACCCGGGGACCACCTGTATACTGCTGCTGTTCAGAGTATATAGGGCCTGGGGGCCCCGCGCCTTTTTTTTTTAATTTGGGTGCGGGGTTCACCTTAATATCCATACAAGACCCAAAGGGCCTGGTAATGGGCTGGGGGGGGGGGGAACATTACATTACAGCATTAATACATGTCCCCTGGGGCAGGACCCGGGTCCCCAAACACATTTTATGACAAAAACTTGCATATTAGCCTTTAAAATTAGCACTTTTGATTTTTCACGCTCCCATAAACTTTAACGGGATTCGCGTGTTCGCACAAATTTTTAGTCTGTTCGCATGTTCTGCCGCGAATCGGGGGGGTGTTCGGCTCATCCCTAATAGTGACAACAACAGGCCATGCCTGAGAATATCATTATCATGTGTTCTCTTCAGGTTGCAAGTTCTCCTCCAGAAACACTGAGCACTGCTATACCTGGAAGACTATTCAAAAAACCCATAGTTGCCAACATTGTAAAAAAAATTGTGGGACACTTTTGTGGCTGTAGGCGGAGCTGTACAATAATTAGGGGGCAGGGCATTCGTTTGTAGGCGTGGTTTAGGAAAAATATACAAGTGCGGTGCGCGAAGCGCGGCGCGGCGGAAAATGGGCGTGGTTTACGCAACATAGTGGCCGTGGCTTAAATGGGCGTGGCTCAAGAGGGTGTGGTTAGAGTCTGAGATGAATGAGGGATGGTGTTAGGTACCTGGTAGTAGAGCCTGACTTGTAGGAGAAGACCTCTCATACAACGCTGGTTCAGGAGCCACTGGAGTGGGGACAGTGGTCTCGTGAGCACAGTGGAGTAGAAGTATCTGATGCTGGAGCAGGGTGGAGATCCCTCCAGGGATGGCTGGACTACAGGCAAGGTGGTAACAGAGAGCAACAAGCTGTAGCACTGAAGATGCAGAGATCACTGGAGCTGGAGCTGAAGGTGCAACAGCACAGAAGCAAACGGCAGGCATCAGGTGTCCCAGCAGAGTCCGTCCTTGCATCAGGTGCCCCCAGCGGAGCCCCCCTTACATCAGATGTCCCCAGCTTAGCCCCTCCTCACACCAGGAGTCCCCGGCGGAGCCCCCCTCACACCAGGAGTCCCCAGCGGAGCCCCCCTCACATCAGGTGTCCCCGGCGGAGCTCCCCCTCACATCAGGAGTCCCCAGCGGAGCTCCCCCTCACATCAGGTGTCCCCGGCAGAGCCCCCCTCACATCAGGAGTCCCCGGCGGAGCCCCCCCTCACACCAGGAGTCCCCGGCGGAGCCCCCCTCACATCAGGTGTCCCCGGCGGAGCTCCCCCTTACATCAGGAGTCCCCAGCAGAGCCCCCCTCACATCAGGAGTCCCCAGCGGAGCCCCCCCCTCACATCAGCTGTCCCCGGCAGAGCCCCCTCACATCAGGTGTCCCCAGTGGAGCCCCCCTCACATTAGGAGTCCCCAGTGAGCCCCCCTCACATCAGGTGTCCCCAGTGGAGCCCCCCCTCACATTAGGTGTCACCAGTGGAGCCCCCCTCACATTAGGTGTCCCCAGTGGAGCCCCCCTCACATCAGGTGTCCCCGGCGGAGCCCCCTTGCATCAGGTGTCCCCAGTGGAGCCCCCCTCACATTAGGTGTCCCCAGTGGAGCCCCCCTTGCATCAGGTGTCCCCAGTGGAGCCCCCCTTACATTAGATTCCCACAGCGGTGCGCCCCCCCTACCTCAGAGGTGTCCTAGTGTAGCGGCCGCATGGCTAGAACCCCCGCCCCTTTCCATATCAGACTGGCAGCGGGGCGGGGGGTAGGCGGGGCGAGGTGGAGCGGGGCGGAGGGTGGGCGGCAATGCAGGAGCTCCGTCTAGCCCCCCCCCAGCCGTCTTCCTGAACTTCTTTAAAATGCCGGCCGGCGGAGACAATGTCTCCGCCGGCCACGGACCTCTAGCGGCGGCGGCGGCGAAATCGTGAAGAACCGGATTTCTCGGGACATTTACCAGGACACC
The DNA here is from genome assembly GCA_037952835.1 of Lithobates septentrionalis. Lineage (NCBI taxonomy): Eukaryota > Metazoa > Chordata > Amphibia > Anura > Ranidae > Lithobates > Lithobates septentrionalis. Next base: position 1,117,278 of record JBBDGP010000800.1, read on the forward strand.
ACAAATTCGGGAATGGCGTCTAAGTCCCGGAAATATCCCGGGAGATCCGGGACAGTTGGCAACTATGTAAACCTCTACCAAACCGACAACATTTTAGCAGCTACCATACTATAGCATATGTTACATTGTTTCAGCTATATACAATATATGCATAATGTTTTACAACTGTGTTATTTGTGTACTTTACTAATGCGTTTATCAAAAGCTGCTTACTTAGCCAGATAATGCTACGATTTGACTTGCCAGCTCACTGTGTCAAATAAAAGTCTAAAAACAAATGTGTAGTTCATTTACTGTGTGCCTGATTAGCATTTCTGCTCTCGGATTATATTATGGTAATGACATTAAATCAGAAAAAAAATGTTCTCTGCAAAAATGAATCTACATTAAATAAAACAAGGCATGCCAGTGCAATTGTGCTACATGGTAATGGCTGTTTATTAAAGAACTCTATTGACATTTTGACCCATAGCACCATTTCTCTAAAAGATGACTATACTTGTAGAACACATTAGCTCTTTTAAAATATCTGGGGATGCAAATTTTGCAAATAAAACTTGTATTTTTTAACTGTGTTTTGGGAGTTAATATCATAGGATCAGTAAAGATTGCTGTGTTTACATTCAGCCTGTCTGGGTCTGCACTGTAAGAACAATGGGTGTACTGTTTACATTGAGCCTGTCTGTCCCTGCACTGTATGAACAATAAAGAAGACATCCACTTTACATACTGTACTTATTTGATTCCATATCTTCACCGTCTTGAACTACAAAAGGAGCAATGTGTAATCACTGGAGACCACAAACTGCTAGACCAGGCAATGTCTGCATACGTTTGTAAGCAGTATGGAAAGCACATGACTGTGGTTTTAACTATAGCTTGTTACCTGCTATGCCAATAAAACCACCCCCTTTCAGCTCCTCCTATCTGAGCAAAATAATACACCAGGCGGACCTATATGATGTATGGAGATGTTTAAACGCGAACGCAAGAGACTACACCTTTTTCTCCCACAGGCATTGCTCATATTCTCGCATTGATCTATTCTTGACAGACAAGTGGCTGTTACAGAATATCTCGAGTGCGAAAATACATGATATAACATGGTCTGACCATGCTGCTATTACCATAACCATCAATGACCAGGTTGTCTCCTCCTCCTCACCCATTTGGTGTAGTAATGTAAGATTAATACAAGACTCTCAAACTTCCACTAAGCTCTCCCAACATATCAAAGAATTCTTTCTAAACAATCTTAACTCTGTTGAAAACCCTTTCACCTTATGGAACGCCCATAAGGCGTACATGAGAGGTATACTCATACAACTTGGAGCACAGGAAAAAAAACGGCATAATGCCCAAATTGATTCAATCCTAAAAGACATCCATACCATAGAAGCACAAAATAAACAAAATCCTAATACTAACCTCACCCAAAAACCCTCAGCTTTAAGAGACAACCTCAGAAATAGGCTCTCACAACAATACGATTACCATCTTAGACGTCTGAAACTACAATCCTATGCCAATGCCAATAGAGCAGGGAAATACTTAGCCAATAGACTTAAAGCAGTGAAAACCAAAACAAGAATTGCCCTCTTGCTCCAAACATAAAGTCACAAACCCGCAAGACATAGCTAACCAGTTCGCAGACTACTATAGCAACCTATACAACATTAAAGACGACCCCTCTACATGCCAACCCACGCAAGACAGCATCCAAACCTTCCTCCAAAAGTTAAAATTACCAGTATTATCAGAATCCCAAATCCTTAATTTAAACTCCCCGTTTACCATAACTGAAATAGCCACTGCCATAGAAACTCTACCAAATGGCAAATCACCCGGGCCTGACGGCTTCTCAAATGAATATTTCAAAACATTCAGATCACATCTTGCTCCATACTTACAATCAGTTTTTACAAAAGCAGCAACCACAGCAACCTTCCCCCCAGAGATGCTGCAAGCTTATATTGTTACCATACCCAAACCAGGTAAAGAACCCACCACACCACCCAATTTTCGTCCAATCTCTCTTCTAAATTCTGATATAAAAATTTATGCCAAACTACTAACCAAAAGAATAGCAACTTACATTCCATCGCTGATTCAAAAAGATCAGATGGGCTTCGTGAGGGGGAGACAAACCTCTGATGCTATGAGGAGAATAATCAACATCATCCACCATGCCGAAATAACAAAAACGCCTTCTCTGCTGCTATCCATAGACGCAGAGAAGGCGTTTGATAGAGTGAACTGGTTGTACATGTCAATGACTTTATCTAAATATGGCTTTAGTGGCCACATACTGAATGCGATTCTAGCCTTGTATTCCTGTCCTTCGGCCCGGGTGTACACGTCCAGCATGCTTTCCACTCCATTCCAAATAACGAATGGTACTCGCCAGGGTTGCCCCTTATCCCCTACGATCTTCAACCTCATGATCGAACCCTTAGCGGAGGCCATTAGATCACATGATGGCATAACTGGTTTCCAATTTGGAATCACCACCCACATTATCAATTTATTCGCTGATGATGTGATATTATTTCTGACAAATCCGTGCACAGCACTCCCTATGGCGCATGAAATACTAACTTCCTTCGGCAACATATCATACTACAGAGTGAACTGCTCCAAATCCCTTATTTTGGACCTAGGTGTGAACACCAAACAGCGCAACACATTACAACATTCACTCCCATACACATGGAGTCCCAAAGGTATACCATACCTAGGCATTACACTTACTAATCATACCAGCTCCCTAATTAATGCTAACTTGAAACCCCTTTTAACCAAACTAACGATTCAAACCAACAACATAGCCAAACACGAATTATCATGGCTAGGTAAGTTAGCAGCATTTAAAATGTTAATCCTCCCTCAAATCCTGTACATCTTTAGAGTACTCCCGATCACCATCCCGGAACATTATCTCCAATCCCTCTCTAGTCTCCAATGGAAACTCCTATGGAGTACAAAGAAAGCAAGATGCTCACAAACTACACTAATTCCCCATAAAAGAGTAGGAGGGGCGGGACTAATAGATGTCCATGATTACATGTGGGCAACTAGGTTAGACCAACTCAAATATTGGTTTTCACCTAATGAAGTTCCACTATGGGTGGAAATTGAAAAAACCTTAGCTCCAATATCAGACCTACCATCGATCCTCATAAATGACAGCTGGATACCCTGGAATCTTAAACACCTACCCCCCACTATCACTATATCACTCAAAGCATGGAGATTCCTCACATCTCGTCAGCTTACTGACAGTAGAGAAATAAACTATACACTCCCTCTAAGTGTGGTTGAAGCCAAGATACCAATGATATCTTTGAAAAAATTCCCTTCCCATAAAATCAATAGTGTACAAGACCTATACCATAAAAATAGACCAAAATCAGCATCCTGCTTAATGAAGGACCACAACATGCCACACAACATGCTTTTCACCTGCTTACGTGTAGCTCACCTCACACATAAACACCCACGAAATGGTGTCCACCTTCCAAACCTAGCATGGCTTCACCTAACCCGAAGGTCATTCCATAACAAAGGAATATCTTTATACTATAATCTACTCCAGGGGAAAACAAAGTTCCAAAAATCAAGAGCACACACTAGATGGGAAATGGACCTCAAAACTTCAATTACTGATAATCAATGGCAATTCGCGTTTAAGACCATACAAACGGTGTCACACTGCACCACACACTGGGAAACATCGCTTAAGATAATACACCGCTGGCAATATACCCCCTGTAGACTCTCAAAAATGTTCACTAACACCTCACCTTTATGCTGGAGAGAATGCGGACAAAAAGGCCATCTTCTCCATATGTTTTGGGAATGCCCTAACGTTACCAGCTTCTGGAACAACATTTTTAAACTGATAAGGGAAATTACAGGCATCATAACACCCCTAGACCCAAAACTAGCTATATTACTAATTGGTCTAGAAAAATTTCCCTACCATGTAAGACATGTAGTAACACACATACTACTGGTTGCTAGGTCCCTAATTCTCAGTAACTGGAAAAGCGCTCCAACCCTTAACATCACGGATGTCACTAGGAAGGTCCAACAAAATTATACCTTTGAAAGACTCATAGCAATAAACTCGCTAAGATGTGCTAAATTTGACATACTGTGGAAAACATGGACTGATAAATATCATTATACATAAATGACTGTAAGCATAACCTGAAGATTTATCATACGACTGCCCTAGATATGTGCTTCTTATTCTTATTCTTATTCTTATTATTTATATTTTCCTTTCCTTTATTTTATTTTATTTTATTTTATTTTATTATCTTATCATTATCATTTGTGTATATTCTCTACTTCCAACATTTTCTGTAAAACTTTATAAACCTAATAAAATATTTGAATGATAAAAAAAAAAAAAAAAAAAAAAACCACCCCCTTTCCTCTAATGACCACACCACACATAACTGGGGTAAATTAGCTGTAGCAGCCGTTTTATTAACCAAATATATAGATAACCAATAATTAACATATCAATAACCTTTTAAACATAACATACAGTTTATTAACGATAACGGAGCCCAAGGTCCCAATAGGCATAAACCAGAATCGTACCTGCTAGTCACTTCTAAGGCCTCCAGTCGCGAACCACTGACTCAGAGACAATTAACAGGTACCCGTACCAACTGGGAGCCGTACCTCAGACGGGTCCCTACACCATACCTTTTAAGTGCCGATATGACCTAAAAGGACCTTGCAGCCCGCCAGGTGCACCACTGTTTCTCGGGGACGCACCAGTCCCCAAAACCAACAGAAAAATTACCATAACATGTAGGGCGGGAGGGTGGGAAGCTGCTCCTCTCTCTTCCCCTGCAGACCGATGCCGCCCCACTTCCTCGTCCTATGTCACTTCCCCCTTCAGGTCTCTGCCCACCTCAATCACCCACTACACTCCACTGCTTCCCTAACCTCAGGTACCTAATGCCCCATTGTCATGCAGGCCCTCCGTTATGGCTTTGGGGTTGTACTCCTGGCCTCTCTTGACTTTGGTCTAGGACTGAGAACATTATATTTTCTACAATTGGCTGCCTGAAATTACATGCAAAAGACCTTAGCGAAGAATATTTAAATTTATGCAGAGACCACCTGCCTGTAGCAGTTTAAGTCTTCCACTGATTAAATGCACAAAAATTATAATGTATGGTCTCCAGCAGTGAAGACACTTAATCAGACATGTGGAACAGGTGTCTTCCTTCTTTAAACTTTATGTCTGCAGTTACAGTGCAGATTCAGACATGCTGAATGGAAACAGAGCAATGTTTATACTGGCCTAGCTCTGTGATGTCAATTCTTAAAGCAAGGGAAAAATAGGGCACATATCAGATTATAAATGAAAAGGTATCCATGGATATGTATATTAAAAGAGCTAATGCATTCACATAGTAGGGCTATCCTTTAATCACCTTGAAGTACTAAATACTTTCTTTAGCTTGTATGGGAAATCAGCAGTTGCTGTCTGTACACTCAGAACTATATTCCTGTTGATGAATTCCTGTTTTGTGCTGTTCATTTACACACTTCACCCTGAAGTCTTTGTGCAGAGCAGTGTCCTTATTTTTCAAGTTTACTGTTACAGGAGTATCCCTAGACTCACCCTCACCTCCCCTAGCCAAGTTTTACCCAGAAATAATAAGAAAAAAAAAACTTGCACAGCCTAGTTACTGACTCAAGTGTGTGTGTGGAAATGCTGTGAGCCTGGCTGCCGTGTGCCTATAAGGGAATGGAACCCGATGTTAAACCGCTAGACCAATCTGGTCTGTGCACTACAAAAATATAAATATTCATATTCAATGAGATTTGTTATGAAATATCATACTATTGCCCTTGGTACCAGTGACACCTACTGGTAGCACTGAGAAATCACAACCCCACTGAGCTTATGGCAAGACCAAGTAAGAAACTATACAAATCAGTCTGGGCTGACTGCCAGCCAGCCAAAACCAAATTTGGTTAATAGCCAATGGCGGCCGTTGCATAAGGGGCCCCCCCATCCATGCTTCTGCCCCCCTAATCTACAAGCAGGACACTGGATGCATTGATTCTAATGGTTTTTTTTTTTTTTTTAAGCACGTGGCTACAGCTTGAGGCTCTAATAGGCTTAAAAAAAGGGAGGGTTTGGGGCGCAGAGACACCCACTTGTGTGACAATAGTGAATGAACATTCGCTATTGTCTTCCCTATTCTCCTCCCCACAAATCAGGAAGCCAGTATTGGCCAGGGAGTCTTAGGACTCCCTGTGGCCAATCGTGTCTCAGGACACACTTCCTGTACCTGTGCGGCCGGGAGGAGAATGTCTCTTTGTATGTTCGCCGGAGAATTGGTCAGAACGACCTTCAGAAGGCTCTTCCTTCTGACCCCGACTCTTCCTTCTGACCCCGGCTCTTCCTTCCCCCTGCCTCCACAAGGTAAGGCATCATTCTCATGGCACATTCACAGTGAATCGCCGCCATCCATCTTCTGCCACTGGTCTCCTGCTGTAATCACACACAGCAGGAGCACAGGGGCGGGTACCGCCGGCACCCGCTGATTGTTTAGCACAGAGGGAGATTGGCGATCTGCATTGTAAACAAAGCAGGTTGCCACTCTGTCATTAGGGAAGGCATTGATCCTGTGTTCCTGGAACATGGATCAATGCCTTCCCTTAGTAGAAGCAACTCCCACATAGTACACAAGCACTTTGAGGAACACATTTAACCCTTTGATTTCCTCTGCTGTTAACCTCTTCCCAGCCAGTGTCATTAGTACAGTGACAGTCCATATTTTTTAACACTGATCACTGTATTAGTGTCCCCAAAAAGTGTCAAAAGAGTCAGTTAGTGTCCGATTTTGTCTGCCGCAAAATCGCAGTCCCTCAATAAGTCGCTGATTGCTGCCATTACTAGTAAAATAAATAAATAGATAAAAATGTTCCATAGTTTGTAGACGCTATAACTTTAGCATAAACCAATCAATATATGCTTATTGGGATTTTTTTCACCAAAAAATATGTAGCAGAATACATATTGGCCTTAATTTTTGAAGAAATTTATTTATTTTTTTCGTTATTTTGTTGGATATGTTTTGTAGCAGAAAGTAACCAGGGGTCATTACTCGCAGGGTCATTATTGCTTGTGGCATTAGAATGACCAGGGCATAGTGACTTCAGACTAGGAGTGGATGGGTTGTCTCAGCAAATTGGCAGGGGTTTCTTTAGTCCCTTGGCCTGCTGGGAGAGCCTATTTATTCAGAAGGAGTCAGGTTATCGCTGTTCTGTGCCACCTGGACGGCTGTCTGAGTGGACGTGTGTCACAAGGCTCCGGGTTGCTAGGCCAGAAGCCTGAGGCCTATCCTGGAAGCACCTGGCTGCTAGGCTGTCTGAGGCCTATCCAGCTTTGAGAGAAGCAGCGCAGAGTTGGGGCTTTCAGCCGGAAGCCCAACCAAGTTGCAGAGGTTCCTCCGGACGGGGAACCGCATCGTTGCCAGCGGTGGGAGAGAAGCAGTTGCCACATGGGGTGACCACTCCTGTTACCAGAGGCAAGTGAGGATCAAGGTCAGAGATAATGGAGACACAGTTGCCATTAAGGGTCAACGACTCCGGTTATCAGAGGCCAGTTATAGAAGTCTGAAGAAGTACCAGAGCAGCCTTATTCACTAGCTGGGGACAGTGAACAAGTGGGAAAGCTTAAGCAGAATGCCAAGCCAGGGACCCAGCAGGTTAACAAGGGGTGACACGTGAGGAGAATACAGCGGGTTAGCTGTGGAAGAACTCAGGGGATCCAGTGACGACTGGGATCTTGAAGTCTAGTGAGAGACCGGGCACTCAGTGAGTGAAGATCTACAGTAAGATACAGTGAGATGTGAGAGAAGATCTGTAACAGGTTATTGTGAGTTACGTGTACGGATCTCTATTGACTGTTCAAAGTTCAGTTGCCATAGGAGACAGCAGGTCTACAAATAGAGTTGCTGCATCCAGCTTAAAGGCCCTCTACCTGTATAGCTGTCTGCCTATTTTTGTCTCTGAGTCTGCCAATTGCTATTGCATCTGCTTAAGGGTGTCCTGACCCTAAACCCTCTATCCCTCAGTTCTTGTTAAGAGACAATAAATCTCATTTGTTTGCATCCAAAAAGTGACCGGCGCCCATGTTTTCAACTTGCATTACACCCACCATGCCTAGTAATCCATACTGTGAAGAAGTGTGTCTGCTCTCCCTAACTCTGGAGGTCACCATTAGGCAATTGGAGGTCGGGATGCCACTACATATTCAAAACTAAAAAAGGGAACATTTTTTATAAGTATTACATTGTCTAATTCTAATATTACAGCTGCCTTGAGGATTTCTGGCTGGTAGGGCATGCTGGTACTTTTAGTTCCTACACGCTTGCAGAATGTCCAATCCTAAAACTAAAGGAGGAATACAAGCAAGCGTAAACAGTAACAAAGCCTGCTTCTGGCACAGAGCTCTGGGTGCAGCACTCAATCCAGGGCATTCTTCCAAACAGTTGTAAATGGAAAAAAAAAAGCAATTCACAGCAAAAGCTGAGGCATCAGAATCCAGTGCACCCAGCTGAACTTCCTAAACCCAACCAACCATCCTATCCACCTGATTACATCTTCTAATGACATCCCTGCCTGCTGCTTGACACAAAAGGCTTTAAAGCTGAACTCCAGGAAAAGTAAAAATACCCCCCTGCTGTGGGGCTTTCCTTGCCCTGCAGGGGTTAAATGCTTGCTAAAGTCTATGGGACTGGGAAAAGCCATTTTACTTACACAATCCTCTTCCCCCACAGGCTCCCTCCATGGTGCTAGACCAGTCCCACAGCTTCATCGCCCCCTACGTTTCAGGTCGCAGGTCCACTGGCGCTGTCCAGCACAATGCAGGGTCCATAGCCCTGCACTGGGCATGGGGACAACATGGCATAGTCCATTGCCTGGGTGCAAGAGAGTGCCAGCTGCTGGGAGGATCAAGTAGCTAAAATTGCTTTTCCTGGCCCCTTAGACCTACATAAACATTTAACCTATACAGTGCAGGGGGAGCCCAACAGTGGGTGAAGATTTTTACTTACTGCAGATATAGGTGTAGCAATAACTCTCGGTGGAGCTGCTGGTTTAAGCGGGCTGTTACCGTCACCTTCGTTACCTCTATTTCACCAGAACCGGGTCTAGGGTCCCGTTGAGTTTACCATATACACTGTAGGCACCGGACACTTGAGTATCTTTTCCAATGCTTTAATAAACGTAAATTGAAGGAAGTATCAGGAAAGAGGTAGAAGGAAAGTTGCAGGGAAGCTCAAATACCTTTTCTTAATGTTGTTTGTGTAGCATTAGGGATTGAAAACTTGTAGCTGAATATACTCTCTCTGTAGAGTTGAGTCTTTGCCCGCCTGGATAGGTTTCTCTCACTAACCTAGCAGCCAGTACGCAGCACGAACAAAAGTCTCTGCCACAGACTTGATTGAAACAAAACCCGTACGATCCTTTGCCACAGGATGTATTGGTTCTCGATGAACAACGAACACAGCACCAGGACCTTTAAGCCAACCTGGCAGTGCTATGCAGTAGGATTACTTTAGGATACGTCCTCCAACTGAGTCACCAGGCCCCTCTCCAGACCAGCACTCTGCATGATCCTTCCATGACGGGTTCTCCCCTGGGATCTTCTCAGTTGTCCAGCTTCTTCACTCAGGATAGACAGCCCAGGACCATTCCTCTGCCGCTGTAGTAGGCCCCAGACAGGCTTTTGGGCCCACCCACACGCTGCAGCGCCGTGGGCCTCCCGTTCGGAGGACCACGAGGTAGTACTCTTAGCGCATACCTGTCGGCCAGGAGGGCCAGCAGGTGGACGGAAAAAAACCCTGAAACATGGCGTCTGTCCCATAAATACCCTCTCCTAGAATGCAACTCGGAGGACTACCTCCACCGAGTTATCTCCGGGACAGAAGAGCACTCATACGCTTCAACATGTTGCCTTTCCAACACCGACCCATGGCGACAACGACACCCACAGGCACAGTGTGAAATTACATGCAACACAGCCAAACTGGAACAGAGGCTAAATCTGACTATATATGAACAGATAACCCACTAAATTTACCTACAGTATCAGCAGTAGATTAAAAATCTACCAGAGCTACATAGGCTTTAACACAAAAACAAGGACCTTTATTTTCAGACAGGAGACTGGTGTTTTATTTTTATTTATTTCAGGTATTGTTGTAGCACCCACAATTTACACAGCACTTTACATTTTGTACATTCACCTCAGTCCCTGTCCTAAGGAGCTTACAATCTAAGGTTCCTAACTCAAATTCATACATACACATACTTGGGTCATTTTATACAGGACTTAATCAACCTACCAGCATGTCTTTGGGGTGTGGGAGGAAACGGAGTACCTGGAGGAAACCCACGCAAGGCACAGGGAGAAGATGCAAACTCCATGCCGTTAGAGTCCTAAACAGGATTCGGATCCAGAAACCCAGTGCTGTAAGGCGGAAGTGCTAACCAATAAGTCACTGTTTTTAAGATCTCATTGGACTACAGTAATAAGCTCAGTTCATGACATTTTAACAGGAGAATAAGGAGCATTTTTTTCAGGTCGGGTGCATTTTTAAACACAGCATAAACGCAGTACGAATGCATATGCAAGAAAAAAATGAATGTATTCCAATGAGCTTAGTTTACACCATTGCACTACAAATGCACATAAACACATGTACATGCAACTTAGTATAACAAATGAAATAAGTGAAAAAATGTTCTGAAACGCACTGCAAGCACCCTCAAGCGCACATTCAGAAACACAGAGAGAACGCAGAGATTGTGGTTTAAACAAGCCCTAAAAGTGATAGTTCACCTTTACAGAAAAAATGAAGAGGTGAACTCACACTGTACTCTGCCCCCACCCCCTCCTTGGTCCCCGCTGTACTTACCTCCAAGAGTGATGAGATGTCAGTGCCTATGCAGCCTGTCCAGCAGTCTGAGGATTTGAAATCCCTTCTCGTCTCCCTCTTCTCTGTGCAGCACTTCTGGGATGGACCAGAGCAATTCTGATTGGTCAGCGCCTGTTCAGTGAATCATTCTGGTCCATCCTGGATGCACTGGAGAAGAGCGGGGACCTCAAATCCCTGGATCGCTGGATCAGCTGTATGGGCACTGATAGCTCTACATCCTCTGAGATAGGTACAGTGGAAAACGAAGAGGGAGGGGGGCTTGTACAGTGTTGGTTCACCTCTGCATTTTTCTCTGTAAAGGTGAACCAATACTTTAACATAAAAATAGGGATCTTAACCACTTGACGTCCCCGCTATAGCCGAATGACGGCCACAGCGCGGACCTGATATTTCGGGAGGCCGTCATGCGACGGCCTCCCCTGTGCACGCTCCCTGCACACGCCGTGTTCACAGAGTCACTGAGACTCGGGTGATCACCGATCCGAGTAAGGGGCCGGTCCCAGCCCCTTACCGTGTGATCAGCTGTCAGCCAATGACAGCTGATCACATGATGTAAACAAAAGCTTGGTAATTGTTTTTTCTCTCCTCACGCTAACATAAATATGTGTTATACGTGTTATATTCTCACCTGCATGGTAATGTCATAATGTGCTAGTATGCATCACATAAGTGACATATGTGAAACTTACCTGAAAATAAAACATTATATTAGATATTAAAGAAACAGCGGCTTCCAATAATGACATTGCATGGCTGGAGGCTGCTTCCATCTTCACCCGTCTTGTTTACGGACTCTGTGACTGGCCGGAGCCGCGATTATGTACCTCCCGCGCATACGTGGGTGGCCGTTCCTTTAGAGCGCATGCGCCAGTGATGTCACTGGGCACACATACAGTAAAAAAAAAACTAAACAGTGCCCGTTTAGGAGATATTTACACTACCTATAGGTAAGCCTTATTACAGGTAAAATTTAGCGATGGAAGTTTACTTCCTCTTTAATATCACTTTAATGCCCCGTACACACGGTCGGACTTTGTTCGGACATTCCGACAACAAAATCCTAAGATTTTTTCCGACGGATGTTGGCTCAAACTTGTCTTGCATACACACGGTCACACAAAGTTGTCAGAAAATCCAATCATTCTGAACGCGGTGACGTAAAACACGTACGTCGGGACTATAAACGGGGCAGTGGCCAATAGCTTTCATCTCTTTATTTATTCTGAGCATGCGTGGCACTTTGTCCGTCGGATTTGTGTACACACGATCGGAATTTCCGACAACGGATTTTGTTGTCGGAAAATTTTATAGCAAGCTCTTAAACTTTGTGTGCCGGAAAATCCGATGGAAAATGTGTGATGGAGCCTACACACGGTCGGAATTTCCGACAAGGTCCTATCACACATTTTCCGTCGGAAAATCCGACCGTGTGTACGGGGCATTAGATAAACAAAACCTTCTGCCTTTAGATCCACTTTAATACAAGAATAAGGTTTTGTTTTGTTTTTTGACTCAGCTAAAAAAAAAAAAAATAACTGTCATATTTTTTTTTTTCTTTAATCTAAGAATCCTTATCCTGGTGTGTTAGCTTTGTGAAGTGAGCCTCATGCACTCAGCAGCGAAGGAGTTAACGCGATCCCGGCGAATGAATCAGGTCACACAGCGGGCTACTCAGAGAAGCAGACAGGTTACTGTTTCTTTAAGCCCCAGCTGTTCCTTTTGCAGGTGCTATTTTTAGCAGCACTTCATGGTAGAATCCAGATTACCCCTCCTTGCTGCAATGGTCTTGGTAGTTCCCAGGCTGAGAAGGTCAGAAAACTGAGCATGTCTAGATGTGCTCAGCTCAGGATATGCACTTGCTGATAAAATCCATCCAATGCGAAAGTCCTTGAGCAGGCAGTCAATGTGCATTGCTGAAGTGAACAGGCTGGGACTGTGCGCAGCCTTCCCTCCTGCCTACCAGTGAGTTCCCCCCTTTATATTTGTGTTCCTTTGTGTGATCATGCAGCAGCTAGGAGACTAGGTTCTGTTCATGGGACAGGAGCCAGCTACGGGAACTGCAACGTCAGGGCAATGTTATGGGAGAGGAGCTGTCCAGAGCCGTGCTGGTGCTGAAGCCTAGAATGGGAGGCTCTGCTCTTATCATTCAACGTCTATGAAGGCTTGAACAGACTTGTGGGTTCTTTGCAGGTGATTTACTAAGGTGATCTTCTATTACCATCACAAGTTCTTTTGTATTGCCTGTGTGTTGATGTCTTGTGCATGCCTTGCAAAACAAGCGTCTGATGGCTGTCACTTAGTTTGCAGAGTCTTACTTGGAGTGAAGCAAACCTAGGCAGGAGAGTAGCTTCATAGACACCACAATAAGGGCAGATGAGGCAGCATATTGTACAGGGCTCTGGGAAAAGGGATCAGTTGCCTCCTTTGATATTCTAATGGATAAGAGTCACTTTTGCTCTGTGCAGGTAATTCTTATTCAGATCAGGCTACTGAAATATGTATATGTGTTGAGATGGTTACACTGTTCCCCATTGTTCGTGTGCCTGTGATGTGGCAGAGCCTTGGCTACAGTCTTCCTGAGATGCTGGTACATAAAAAAAAAAAAAAAAAGCTGGCAGAAAAATGCACATTGTACCATGGCTTGGACAGCAATAAACACAGGATGTTCTGGGCTTGGCGGGAAAAGACCAGCACATGCTCCAGTAATTTTATTCTTTTATTTCTTTTTTTTTGTAAAAAAAAATAACAAAAATACCCACACGTTTGCTAATATGTGCCATGCCTTGGAAGTTGCCAAGTCTTCCAATTAAGAGACAATTAAGCTTATTTTTTTAATCAGCTATCAAGTTCGGTACTCCCTAGCAATCAATCAACTAGACCAACTAGACTATATTGAATTTAATTATTACTTACAACAATTATTTAATTAGTATTATTTAGTAATTCATTTTTACTTCTGAACTGTAATGCTACGCCTGCACTGGTAGACTTGTTTTCTCAGTTATAATAGTTTGAATGTAATTATGACTTATTTTTACTTCCAGGCTGTCATGCTACTACTGCGCCTGTAGGCTTGTTTTCTAAGTTATAATATTCCAAATGTAATTACTACTTGATTATTGAATTAACATTATTTAGTAATTCATTTTTACTTCTGAACTGTTGCACTACTACTGCATCTGATTGTAGACTTGTTTTTTTTTTCAGTTATAATATTTGTTATTTAATTATTATTTATGTATTATTATTTTTTTAGTAATTCTTTTTTCGTATAGACTGTAATGCTCCTACTGCACCTGTAGACTTGTTTTCTAAGTTATAATATTTTGAATTCAATTTTTACTAAATTATTTATTTAGCAATATTTAGTAATTCATTTTTACTTCTGGACTGTTGTGCTGCTACCAAATCTGATTGTAGACTTGTTTCTTTTAAGTTATAATATTTTTAATTGAATTATTACTTAAGTATTAGTATTATTTAGTTATTAATGTTTACTTCTGGACTGTAACGCTATTACTGCATCTGATTGTAGACTTGCCTTCTCAGTTAGAATGTTACATTTTGCTGTTTAATGTAGCAAAATAAGGTTTAAAGTTTGACTGTAATTCTGTTTTAATGATATTTTAAAAGTTTAGCCTAGAATAAAATATTAACCTTTTTTTTTTTTTTTTCATCGCTTAATATTGGTTTACTAGTTCCTAATAAGGTAGTTAGTATAACATTTTTATTATATGTGGATATCAGGGTTGGTGAGTATACTGTAGGTATCAGGGGAGACCCTAGCTATGTCAGCATGCAGCTCTCTTTGGAACAGCTCAATTATACTAAGCCTGAAAGATGTAATGGTAGAGAGATTTCTGGACTACGTTGGTTATAAATTGTTGTTCTGATCTGCATATAGATTGTATAGGTTTGCCTGTGTGTGTTTATGTAAGAGCATGCATTTTATTGCAATTTTTCATATTTCCTGTTCATTTTCCCAGTGAGGATGAAAGTAATAGCTAGTGCCTGATTGGTTTCTATTAGCAATATTTTACTTTGTGTCATCCTCATTGTGATTGTATAACGAAGTGGTCAACTCAAAAGTCTCTTGGAGACCCACGTTGGGTTGTGGCCATATTCAGAGTATAGCTACTACTGAGCATGTGAAAAAGTTCTGTCTCCTTGTTATTATTAACTGTGTATTATCTTAAAAATAAGAAACTTTTTCTTAGAAAGGGATTCCAAAAAACAGCATATGTACCATATGCTGTTTTTTGGAATCCCTTTCTAAGAAAAGTTTCTTATTTTTAAGATAATGCACAGTTAATAATAACAAGGCAGATGAAATCTCAGAAGACTTATTTGACTTGAGTTATTTTTGAACATGTATCTAAGTTAATGTATAATATTAAAAAAGTAGCAAAGGAAAGTTATTGAAAATGTATGATGTGTTATCAGGGCCTTTCAACCTCCTGACCTAAAGTGGTTCCAAAGCCTAAACGTTTTTTACCGTAAAGTGGATGTAAACGCTCCCATATACCCAGTGAAGTAAACAACCTTCAGGAGGGAAACAGGGATGAAACGAATCTCCCTACATACGTTTTATATGTAGACCTGCTGTCTTCAGATTTCTACATTCTTTAGAAAGTGCAGAAATTGTTCTTCCTGTTTCAGCAGTGGGTGGGGAGTCTGGGCTTACATTGTGTGTGAGCTGATTGGAGGAAAGGCACACAACCCCCCTCCACATAGGCAGAGGAACAAAGAAACTGGCAGAGCTGTAGTCTGAATAGACAAGCTCTCTGCTTATCTGTCTCTAAGTTACCTCCCCGACACAAACTTCCAACTGCTTTTATCTCCTGTGTTGAAGAGCTTGTCAGAAGTTATCATGCTGATAACAGAGGAATCGAGCAGCAGAAAGACACAGGACTTAGGGCTTTGGAGAGAGATAAGTAAACACTACAGATATATGTCCCCAGGTTAGATTTTATGAATAGGGTTTACAACCACTTTAACCACTGCATTCCTTGCATTAAAGTGGTTCTAAAGTCTCAAGGTATTTTACTTTGATGCATTCTATGCATTAAGGTAAAAAAACCTTCTGTGTCACAGACTCAACCACCTTATACTTACCTGAACCCAATGCTTCAGCTCTCCTTGCTTTGTCTCTCCTCCCTGGGCAGATCGATAGTAGCGGGAGTCATTGGCTCCTGCTTCTGTCAATCAACTCCAGTGGCGAGGGAGCAGGGACCAGGGCTGAGCCCCACTGTCTGTGTCAATGGATGCATCAGCGAGCAAGGCTCGGGAGTGCCCCCATGGGAATCAGTTTCCTATTGGGGCACCAGCAAGGGAGGAGGAGCCAGGAGTTCCAGTGGGGGACCCAAAGAAGAGGAGGATCGGGGCCGCTCTGTGCAGTTGTATTGCACAGAGCAGGTAAGTATAGATATGTTTGTTATTTTTAAAAAAATGCTTTACAATAACCCTAAGGTAAAAAATGTTTAGGCATCGGTTTTGACCCCTCACCACCCCTTATACTTACCTGAGCTCTCATTCGATCCAGCGTTGTGCACGTCTGCAGGTCTTTTCTCCTCTCACTTCTGTGTCTCGTTGGCTTTGCTGGGGCATTCAGAGCCATTGGCTCCCGGTTCTGTCAATCAAAGCCAGAGCCAAGAGCAGGGGGTGGGGCTGAGTCCCGCTGTCTGTGTCAATGGACGCAGTAGCCGGGCTTGGGAGCGAGCACCCACAAGTGCCCCCATGGGAAGCACTGGACAGAGAGGAGAAGCCAGGAGCACTGGCGGAGGATCTGAGAAGAGGAGGTTCAGAGCCACTCTGCAATTCCATTGCACAGAGCAGGTAAGTATAGAGATGTTATTGTTATTTAAAAGAAAATCCTTTACAATCACCTTAATAGGTTAAAAAAAATGAACTTCCGTATCATCTGATGGTGCTGAATACTGATAAATAGAGTTCAGGCTTACCAAGCTTATTCAGTATGAGCATTGTTTTCTTTGGACCTTGTGTTTAGGTGATTTGCTGCTGTAAAGGGGATTACAGAGGCAGATTAAACTTTGATCCTTGCTAGACAATCCTTAAGGCAATAACATAGCTGTCACTCCTACCAAAACGACTTTCTTACTAGCAGGACCCTCTTCTTGCTCTTGTGGACATTCACTAGCTGGATTAAATGTATCCCTACAGATGCAACATAACCTTAATATATTATTTTAATGTCAGGTTGCTAATACGGGTTTTACTTGCAGGTGGCAAATTCTGTTCTGCACATTTACATTGGTCATATCTGTCTGCTTAGATTGATTGAAAACATATGTTACCCTTAACTCAGCAATTTTCTCACAGTATAGCTGACTTCAATATCATTTATGAAGGTCTCCACTAGAGGAACACTGGGCCAACATCACTTAGGGGATACTCTAGATTTAATGAGGCAGATATAGTGAGTAAAGTCTATTTATATGGCTTCTGAACGGTATGAGTCGCAACCTTTGGATTGCAGCTGACCAGCTGTTTTAGAGCAACAAGGTAATAGCACTTGTCACCACACTTTACCTGGTTGGTTTTTCAATCTGTCATTTCCTAAGGTTAGAGAAATGTGAAACAGCCATTTAATGAGAGTCCTAGGAAGACGTCCAACAGTGACACAATTTTACATTTCTTCAGAAAAGTAGAAAATCCTCTTGACTTTCAAGCACTATTGAGTAATGCATCATGGCACCATGTGCTCATACACCCCCCAAAAAAGGGACATGTGCTTAAGGCCTATTGCATTAGGTTGCGTACCCCAAAGCTCAAACACACGTGGTTGTGTGTGTGTGTATATATATATGTAGGAAGGCCAGTATGGTGGCCTGAATTTATGGGAGGAGCCCGGGGGGTACTTAAGCAGCCCGCTCACCTGTGGTGCTTGTCGGTTTCCTGTGCGCGATATACGTCACTAGGCCGACTATTCGATATACCAGCGTCCGCAAGTTCTTGCCTCGCAAAATTCCGTTTTCGATACCGTTCTCAAAACTTTCGAAGTCCGCGTTTTTCGTTCGTAGTTTGTACCACGCGGCTGGCTTGGCTGTCGCAGGTAAGGTCCCGTCGGACTTTTCGTTTTCAGATCAGGTCACTAAACCGTAATTTCAAAAATTTTCGTTTCACTCGCTTTTCATAAACTGCAATGTATATCGCATTTTTCGTTTCATGTCATGTCACTAAACCGTACTTTCAAATTTCGTTACTCGCACTTCACTATTGTAATGTATATCGCTCGTACTTTCGATATGTTACCATTTCGACAGCACCGCGACGCAGACGTCGCTTCATTTCTAGCATGTCGGTGTTTAAAAATATGTATCAGTAAACAGCCATAGCAAATCGCAATTGCAAGTTATCGGATCAAGTCAGTTCGATACCAATCATTTCTCATTTCTGAAACATTCTAGAACTCATTTCTGACATTTCAAATCATTTCAAAACATTTCTCATTTCAGTCACCTACCGCGCTCCGATTCGAATCCAGTCGCATCAAAAAGATGCACCGATTCGTTCCGGTGTGCCCCAGTTATTTGGCCTCATTTCTATACATGCTCCAGAGTTACGTTATTGTCTGTCATTAATACCTCTGTCATGTTTTTCACGTATCACGTTCCGTCACGAATCCAGTCGCATGCAAAAATGCACCGATTCATCTCGGCGTGCCCCAGGATTGGCCTCATTTCTATACATGCTCCAGAGTTTTGTTTGTCAGTCATTCATACCTCTGTCATGGTTATCATTTCATTTCCACCTATCACGTTCCGACATGAATCCAGTCGCATGGCAATGCACCGATTCGTCTCGGCGTGCCCCAGGATTGGCCTCATTTCTATACATGCTCCAGAGTTTTGTTTATCAGTCATTCATACCTCTGTCATGGTTATCATTTCACTTCCACCTATCACGTTCCGACATGAATCCAGTCGCATGGCAATGCACCGATTCGTCTCGGCGTGCCCCAGGATTGGCCTCATTTCTATACATGCTCCAGAGTTACGTTTTCAGTTATTCATACCTCTGTCATGGTTATCATTTCATTTCCACCTATCACGTTCCGACATGAATCCAGTCGCATGGCAATGCACCGATTCGTCTCGGCGTGCCCCAGGACTGGCCTCATTTCTATACATGCTCCAGAGTTACGTTTATCAGTAAATTCGTACCTTCTGTCATGGTTATCATTTCATTTCCACGTATCACGTTCACACATGAATCCAGTCGCATGGAAATGCACCGATTCATTACGGCGTACCCCAGGGCTCGGCCTCATTTCTGATACATGCTTCAAAGTCCGGATCATAGCTAATCGCAGACGTCGGGGGATGGATCCATGTCTCTGCCATACAGCTTACTACCATTTCACTCCCACAACGCATCACCGTTCCAGAGCCAGTCGCATCTGACATGCACCGATTCTTTACGGAATGCCTTGCTGGTTCCAAACAGCATTTCATACCATACTAGAGCTCGGTTGGTTGCCAGTCGCAAACACGGCACAACCAATTCAAGCCTCAGTCTAATAATCATTTCTCTCATTTCATTTCATATGATGCGCCGATTCGAATCCAGATGCATCAAACAGGCACCAGATCGTCCCGGGTGCACCAATGTTTTCACTTGCCTCATTTCAATACATGCTCCAGAGCCCGGTTCTCGGTCGAATCAAAGATGACGACCAGGCCAGACCTCTGTCATGAAGTCCATTCATAATCAAGGCAAACATTTCGAATCATTTCATTGTCATACAAATCGTTGCTTCAAAAAATCAGTTAGCAATCCCTTCACGAAGTGTCACCTTTTCGTTTTTCTCAGGTCAGTCAAAGTTCAGTAGGTCCACCCTGCACCAGGTTGGACGATATCCCCCCAGGTAAAAAAAAAAAAAAAAAAAAAAAAAAAAAGGGGAATGGGAGAATAAGTCGGGTAAGTATGACTCAGCGGATCAAAGAAAAAACTTGAAATTCATCTCACCCCTAATAGGTTACAGTCAACCAGGAAATAAAAGCTCAAGAGAATCCTCACCAGAGCAACCATGTCTCAGTCCGGCAGCGAAGACCTCACGGCCCCGCTGTCACCTTCTCCGGTCTCAGAAAGCGGCAGCGTGCAATCCCTTAGGGGATGGACTATCCCCAAACTGACGGCAGAGCTCAGACGCAGAGGTGTCCCCTTCCCCGCCACAGCAAGGAAAGGCGAGCTTTTCAAACTCCTCTTTCCCCCACCAGCAGCAGGACCCAGTACCCAACAGGCATCCCTTCAGTCGATATCATCGGCCATTGCGCAATTACACACGATGGTGTCATCTCTATCCACCTCAGTTGCAGACGTCCAAACCAGGGTTGCAATTCTCGAGGCCCGACCGGCCACGGCTGTCCCCGACCCAACGGCAACTCAAAGCTTGACACCTCTTCCTGCAGGTACCTCAGGCTCAAGCCACATTGTCTACCCCTCCCACCTGGTCCCAACCAGTATCAGGAAGGACATCTTGGACGGCAAGGACGTCAACCTGGCCTCTCTCCTCATTTCCGTACATGATTTGGCAGAAAATAAAGCCTACTCCTGGGGTGACATATCAGTGGTCCTTAAAGCCAAAGACCCCAGATTGAACCGCAAGCTAACAGTCTCAGAGTTTACCCTGGCCTTTGGCATGCTCAGAGATGTCCTGTGCTCAGCCACCCCTAGCAGGCGGGAAGAGTTAGATTTGTATCTCCATACTGTGGTAGACTTGGGCCACAAGTATGGAGGTTCTGCCTTTTACGATTACCATCGTTCCTTTTCAGCCAAGGCCGCGGCCAGACTCATACAGTTCCAGGTCACGACAGATTGGAGTCTCATGGACACAGAGCTCTTCTGCCGCCACTTTGCCGGCTTACGCTCACCTCTGTGTGCGATTTGCCAGTCTTCCACCCACACTGCCACCTGGTGCGCCAATACGGCAATCAGACGGCCTTTCGAGTTTCCCTCTACCTCAGGTTCAGTACAGGGTCAGCCGATCCCTGAACCAACGCCTCAGGTGGATAGACTCGGACGCCCAGTCCGAACCGTGGGAGGGGCAGCCATCTGTAATAACTTTAATCAGGGGTCCTGCAACTTCAGCCAGTGCCGTCTACTTCACCTCTGCACCATATGTCATAGAGCCCACCCTAGGATTTTGTGTGAAGTCAAGCAACACAAGAAGGCGTGACTAAGCCGGATCAACCTCTTATGGTTAGGATGGTATCTCACTTCACATCCCACCCCTTCCCTGGCCACCTTCCTTATCCAAGGCTTCACAGCAGGCTTTCACACCGGCCTCATTTCACTACCCCACACTACTCACGAATGTGCCAATCTTCGTTCGGCAGCCATTGACGAACAAGCCATAGATCAGCTCTTGCAGGCAGAGGTGGATCGAGGTTATGTGATAGGCCCTTTCAGTTGCCCCCCTTTCAACACATGGAGAGTCAGCCCTATTGGGCTTGTCAAGGGCAAGTTTTCAAATAAATTGCGTTTGGTGTACGACTTGTCTGCGCCTCATTCTTCCCACATACCCAGTCTCAATTCCCTGATCCCCTCCGAGGAGTTTTCCCTAAAATATTCTTCCGTGGACATGGCAATACAAGCGATCATCAAAGCAGGCACAGGCGCCTGGCTCTCCAAAGCCGACATCTCGGATGCCTTCAAGCTCCTGCCCATCCACCCAGCCCTTTGGTGCTGGCATGGCATCAAGTGGAAGGAAGCATATTATTTTGCTACAAAGCTCACCTTCGGTTCGAAGAGTAGCCCGTGGCTCTTCGACACGTTCGCCCAGTCCCTCGGTTGGATACTATTACACAAGGGTCAATGCCATGAAGTCATCCATTATCTAGATGACTTCCTACTGATAGAACCACCCAGCAAGCCCCCAGGAGATCTCGACAAACTTAGGGTAATTTTTGGAAACCTCAATGTTCCTATTGCCGAGCACAAAGTCGATGGCCCAGCAAATAGCATCACTTTTCTCGGGGTCAGCTTGGATACCTGCGCAATGCAAGCCAGTCTCCCCCTCGACAAACTAACACGCATTAGGGCAGTTCTTCACGAGTTTACACACACCAAGGACTGTACCAAGAAACAGTTGCAGTCCCTCCTGGGTATGCTCAACTTCGCTATGCGAATTATTCCACAAGGCCGCACATTTGTATCACGCTTACTCAGATTTCTGTCGGAAACTCAAGACCCTGATCAGATTTTGAATTTAGACTCCGCAGCCATAGCGGACCTATCCATGTGGGAGGAATTCTTGTCCGCCTGGAATGGCATATCTCTATTCATACCTATAGTTTCGGTCCATTCACCCCAGGTGGTAACGGACGCCGCAGCCTCCACAGGTTTCGCGGCAATTTTTGGCCATCATTGGTTTTCAGGACCCTGGCCTCAACAGATACTATTGATACCCGGCTTTTCCCAAACATCTGCCCTCTTTGAGCTTTACCCCATAGTGGCAGCCGCACAACTCTGGGGCCACCACTGGACAGGACAAACTGTAGTCTTTAGCACCGACAATCAGGCCACGGCAGACATCATCAACAAAGGCAGGTCCAAGTCCCTAGCAGTCATGTCCTTCCTGCGCAGGTTGGTACAACTGTCTTTACAACATCAGTTCAATATACACTGTGCATTTATTCCCGGCAGATACAACTCAGCAGCTGACGCACTGTCACGTTTCAATTATTCCTCTTTTTTCAAACAGGTTCCCGATGCCGATCCAATGTCGGCCCCTATCCCTGTCTGGTCACAACTGACCCTGGACTAGTTCAACACTTGCACGGAGCTACACAACTCATAAATCATTCCCTCTCCTACAACACACTTAAAGCCTACCAGACAGCTTGGAAGGCCTTTAACAAATTCCTCACGTCCTGCCGTAAAGGACCAACAGATATCAAGCAGGTACTGGCCTTCACTGCACACTGCCACACGCAGTTGGCCTTATCCTACAATACCATCCGGCTATACCTAGCCGGCATTCAACATTTTATGGCGCTTGAAGACCCCACGAAATCTTCACTATTCACATCTCACGCTATACGAGCCGTTTTAAGGGGAATTCAGAAACAACAACCAGTCATCAGCACTAAGCGCTTGCCCATTACGGGACCCATCTTTAGGGACATGTCAACGATCCTGGCTACCTCGCCATTCGGTCTGCTCCGCAGCACGGTCTTACAAGCAGCTATATATCTAGCGTACTATGGGTTCTTGCGCCCTGGCGAATTCACCTCTAACAAATCCACAGACCGAGTACTATGCAGACGACACTTACTTAGATACCAAGACCATTTCATCCTGCACCTCGAGGTCTCTAAAACCCAGCAAACGGGCTCAGGAGCGAACATTCACCTCTACAAAACCAACAACAGCTGGTGTCCAGTCGCCGTACTCAACCGGCTCCTGTCACTCCTGCCTGAACAACCAGACAGCAGTCCCCTTCTACCGTTCCCAGTTAAACCCTTAAACGCCTCTCAGTTTGTGGAACACATAAGAATACTTCTCCGCAATCTTCATCTTAACCCTAGTCAGTATTCCGGACACTCGTTTCGCATCGGAGCAGCCTCCGCGGCATCCCGCCACGGTGTTCCAGACCACATCATCAAAAGACTGGGCAGGTGGAAATCAGCCTGCTTCGCCCGGTATATCCCCAACCCACAAACAGAGATGGCACAGGCATTCTCCAAATTGGCTCAATAAATAATTGAAAATCAATAAAATCATAACCCTACCTGAATGTTTTTGCCCCCTTATTTTGGCATACCGGCCATTAGACCAAGGCACACTTTCAGGTCCATTTCATATGGTAAGTCCACACTTTCAGGTCTATTTCCGATGGTAAGTCCTATCTTTACTGTAAGTGGTATCCACGTACATACCGGACATAGGGCTCCAACCATAAGTAGGAAGGCCAGTATGGTGGCCTGAATTTATGGGAGGAGCCCGGGGGGTACTTAAGCAGCCCGCTCACCTGTGGTGCTTGTCGGTTTCCTGTGCGCGATACCCACCCTCCCATCCCCATTTCACAGCATTTCTCAAACTATTCATTTCATTCATTTCTCTTACAGAATAATCATTTCTTAAACCAGGGTATGCCCCCTTATTTTGGCATACCGGCCATTAGACCAAGGCACACTTTCAGGTCCATTTCATATGGTAAGTCCACACTTTCAGGTCTATTTCCGATGGTAAGTCCTATCTTTACTGTAAGTGGTATCCACGTACATACCGGACATAGGGCTCCAACCATAAATATATATATATAAAAATATATATATATATTTCATATATATATATATATATATATATATATATATATATATATATATATATATATATATATATATAAAGGCATAAACACAAAATACCCCTGTCAAATTTTGTATTTATGCCTTTAAATATTTGTATTGCTTTAAAAATACTTAATAAACACATTCAACTATATATTTACACACACACGCTGAGGTGAAGCAGGAGGGGGGAGTGAGAGGGAGAGGGGGTGAGAAAGAGAGGGTGTGAGAGAGAGAGAGAGAGAGAGAGAGAGAGAGAGAGAGAGAGAGAGAGAGAGAGGGGAGTGAGAGAGAGAGGGGGGCGACAGTGAGAGAGGGAGGGGAGGCAAGAGAGAGAGAGAGGTAGAGGGGGAGAGAGAGAGGGGGTGAGAGTGGGAGGTGCTTATGCCTTTAAATATTTGTATTGCTTTGCAAACTCTTAAAAACATATTCAACTACAGTGGAGCTTCGGATTGCGAATAACGCGGTTAGCGAGCGTTTCGCAATACGAGCACTGTATTTTAAAAAATCGTAACTCGGTTTGCGTTTTGTTGTTTTGCAAAACGAGCACTATTCAGCCAAAAAGGGGTGGGCAGTACCGCTTTTGGCCTGAGGTGGGGGGGCGCCGGAGCCGAGCAGAGCCAAAAGTCGCCGATCGGCGCCATTCGGAAATGCACGGAAAGCCCCGAGGACACTGACCTTGGCAAATCTCGGGTAGGAAGTTTTTCAAGGTTTGCCGAGGTCCGCCAAAGTGTCCTCTGGGCTTTTCGGCCGTTTCCGAGGCTCTCCGGCACCCCCCCGCCTCTGGCCGCATGCGGTATTGCATCCCATTGAAGTCAATGCGGAACAAATTATTTTTGTTTCCATTGACTTCAATGGGAAAACTCGCTTTGATATGCGAGTACTTTTGATTACGTGCATACTCCTGGAATGGATTATGCTCGTAATCTGAGGTTCCACTGTATATATTTACACACACACACTCAGTGTACTGAGGTAAAGCATAGTGGCCGCAGGCTGAGGTAAAGTTATGGCCGCAGGCTGGTCTCCCCTAGGCTCAGGCAGCCAGAGCTGCTGTGCGCTCTATATTTAAATGTGCCGCCTCCATAGAAAGCCCTTTCACAGCAATGTGTGCAAGTTGGTGGGTGGAGGGGTGGGGGCAGACACAGCAAGGATGGGGTGGGAGGCAGTGCAGATTCAGACTCATCTGTCCTGTTCTTATAGCACACTGTGCCGGAGACTGCGGGTCTTGTGTTTCAGTATCTTACAGGATCGGCACAGCACAGTGCACCCGCCCCCAACTCACAGGCAGAAAAGCCCTGGCCGGCAAAGATAGGGAGATGAGCAGCGCTGCTGATGAAATAGGATGGATTACACGGGGTGTGTAGTACTGCACACTTCCTCACACTGGAGTGTATGCCACAGCACATAGGTTGATTAGGGTGTGCCCAGGCACATCTAGCACACCCCCTCTTCGCGCACGTCTATGACACTAATGCCGCGTACACACGGTCGGACTTTCCAACGGGAAATGTTCGATGTGAGCTTGTTGTCGGAAAGTCCGACCATGTGTATGCTCCATCAAACATTTGCTGTCTGAATTTCCGGCCACAAATGTTTGAGAGCAGGTTCTCAAATTTTCCGCCAACTTCACTTTGTTGTTGCAAATCAAGCAGAAGGAGCCGCACTGGCTATTGAACGTCCTTTTTCTCAGCTCGTCGTATGTCTTGTACGTCACTGCGCAACATTTGTGTGACCATGTGTATGCAAGTCAAGTTTGAGCCAACATCCTTCGGGAAAAAATCCACAGTTTTGTTGGAGGAAAGTCCGATCGTGTGTACGCAGCATTATGCCCCGTACACACGGTCGGATTTTCCGATGGACATTGTCCGATCGGAGCGTGTTGTCGGAAATTCCGACCGTGTGTGGGCGCCATCGGACAGCAGGAGATAAAATTTTCCGACAACAAAATCCGATCGTGTCAATTCCGACCGTGTGTGGCCTGTTCCGACGCACAAAGTGCCACGCATGCTCAGAAGAAATTCCGACACGGGACAGCTCGTTCTGGTAAACTTAGCGTTTGCAATGGATACAGCACTTTCGTCACGCTGCAATGTTAAAAATGGTTTAATACAGCGCACTCTCTTCTTCTTTATAATGTGACAAGAATTAAGTAGTTTTGATGCTCATATTCACACACACTTCTCACAAACTTCTTTCGTTACTATTTATCGGGATTCCCTCAATATATTTAGATTTCTCACATGTGACAACATTATTTTTTTTTTTTTTTTGACTTTAATGTAGATTTTTTTTTGTGTTTCTCTTTTTTAATTTTTTTTTTTGGTGATTTTGATTTGTACTCCCGAAAATGTTTGTGTGTTTTTTGTGACAAGTTCCCACAACACCATTATATGTTGTTGTATTTAATCTGTAGGAGATTGTTTGGTGTTGTTGTCCCTTGTTATTTTCACATTGTACTTTAGAAATGTACCTGAATCGTTACCAACAAACTGTCCTTTTTGGATGAAAACACACACAGGAGAGTAGGGTCACAACTCCAAAAAAAACAAAGAGGGAGGCAACGCTGGAGAAACTGCAGAGATTGGCGAAGCCTGGGACCCCCAGGGCAGACATCAATTATTTAAAAGCAAAATTGGTGGCCTGAGGAGTCCATATCTAAGGGAGGGCAGTCTGGTCCAGAAGTCCCAGAGATCCGGAAAGCAGCAGATGACATCTATGTCCCCAGGCTGTGGTCATACGAGAGACCGCATCTTCTGTCAGACCAGACTGGATCCAGGGCAATCACTCTCAGGTCTTCCTTCCACGCTTCCTTCCAGGCTTTGGCTGTGGTGGTGGAGTTGTGGCAGCAGGAGGAGGAGGATGGTCCCTCTCCATGACATCCGTCTTGGGTGTCAGTTCCCCACTCTCCCCCTTACGAAGCAATTTATAAAGCAGGTCCTCACAGAGCCTGCGTTGGCCCTCCTGCATGCCCTGCAATTTGGTGGCAGCCATGCAGGCAAAGGCCTCTTCAGGACTGGGGAAGGCTCGGAGGGACGCCGAAGCCTCCTGGATCAGCCTGTATGCTGAATCCTGCACAGGACTGGGAGCCATCTTCCTGGCTCTTTTGTATGGCAGGCGGAGGGGAGGAACCTGAGACTCAGTCAGGCTGCGACTTGTCCCAGGCTTCTCCTGGCTGACACTTAGCCCCGCCTCCTCCTGGCTGCCACTAATCCCCGCCTCCTCCTGACTGCCACATTCCACAGCCTCCTCCTGGCTGAGGTCTTCCTGTGTATGAAAAAGGGACATAGTTTTAGTATTTTATTCATCAATCACACACAATTTTCCCCTCCTCACTGCTGCAAATTGAATGTTAACAAATATAACAGACTATCATTCTGAGCCCAGCATTTTTCATTCTTGTCCCAATTTTGGGTGCCCACTACTGTCTATTGATATGTAAAACACTTTCAAGCAGCAATTAGTGATCAATAATAAAATCTAGTAAACATCATTTATTTATTGCCCAGAAATCTGTAGAAGAATGCTATACCTGACTCCAGCTGGGCTCCTCCACTTCTTCCTGGCTGGAAGGCCCAGGTTGGACATCGGAAGCCTCAGCTGAGGTGGAAGGAAGCGTGGAAGGAAGAGTAGAGAGGGATTCCCTGACCTCAGTCTGGTCTGACAGAAATCGCAGTCTCTCATAGTACCACAGCCTGGGGACATAAACGTCATCTGCTGCAGCTCCGGATCTCTGGGAATCTGTGACCTTCTTGCGCTCCCTCAGATAAGTGCTCCTCAGGTTACCAATTTTAGCTTTCAAATAAGGGATGTTTGCTGTGGGGACCACCGGCTTCACCAACTCCAGCAGTTTCTCCAGCGCTGCCTGCCTCTTTTGTTTGTGGTTATAATGGGGGTGTCTCACCTGCCACAGACAGGGCAGCTCCCTGTACTGGTCTATGAACAGGGGAAGGAAGTTGTGGTCATTGAAGCCATCCATTTTCTCTGCAAGACACAACACAAGACAAACCCTAATGTCAGGCCAAACTCCCATAATCTTGTTACAATATAGGCTTCCATTTCGAAGCAGTATAGGCCCAAGTTTAGATCTTACCTTCGTTAGCACGATCGGCGTGTCCGATGCTCCTTCCTCCGCTCACAGATCGTACGTAAGACGCGCGCGTTACGATTTATACACACTGCGCATGCGTATAACTCCGCCCGCCCCTGACGTTCTTTCTAGTCTATTCCCCGCCCCTTTTCATTCGGCGCAGTGGGGGGAAGAGCACATGGCGGATAGACAGCAGGATCGTGCTAACTGTAGCAACGAGGAGGAGGAGGAGGAAAGGCTGGAGCCTGAAACGTCCCGATCCAGAATGAGATTAAAGGACTCAAATATGTCCTTTGGGGAGATGTTGGAGATGGTGGACATCCTGAAGAAGGCCGACTATGACGGGAAGTATGGCCCTTACCCCAACCCCAACATCCGAAAGGCCAAGATCATGGCGAAAGTGGTCAGGAGTCTGCACCGGAATTTCGGGGTACGACGATCGAAAGATCAGCTCAGGAAGCGGTGGTCGGACCTGAAATTACGAGAACATGAGCAGTACAGAAAGATCCGGAGAGTGCTGCAAAAAAGTAAGTAGTTGTGCTGTGTTCCTATTTTTTTGTTGTTTATTACGTTCGTGCTGCTCCATGTGCTTTTAGGAATTGTTGTACAGTTTAAAATGGCAACTTTCATGTTCATGGGCACATTATTAGTTCGGATCACACATTTTTCTTTCGGACTATAAAATACCATTGTTTAGGCCATATGCATTTGGCCACCATTTTGAGGCCCTATACTTGTCTTCAAAGAATTGGGTTGTGTAGATGGCTTTGTTACTAGAATGAAATGCAAACTAGATTCTATGTAAGGAGAGGACACTGAGCAGCTGTTTTCACATCTGGACACTGGAGCACTAGTGTGGGACCCCAGAACACCATTTTTATTAGGGGGGCCACACAGGTGCTCCAGTGTATACTATAGGGGGGCTACATCTGTGAAGCTTGTACCAAACAGGTAAAGTATTGCAGCTTGACAAAGGACACTAAAAAAGCTACATCTTGGAACTCGGCTAAAACAGACAATTGTACCCCACTTCCAAGCAATGTTTCATCTTTATAGTTCTGCCATCAAATATCTGTGTGCTAATTATACCATTTTTGTTTTACATAGGGGATAAAAGACTCGGAGGACACCCCTCATCCGAGGAGACTAGAGCCCCCCCCCCCCCCCTCTGGAAGAAGGGGAAATCCCCCCAACACAAGATGAGCAGGAGGAAGAAGAAGACGTGGTGGAACTAGTCACCACAACAGGTGAGTGTCTGCAACCACAGGCTCAGATAAGAGATGGATGGCGGCATTTTTTGGCCAAACCTAATTTATTTTGTGGTTCCTCTCTTTTTAGGTGATCGTGAGGTTGTGGGTGAAGATCCTTTCACATCCGAAAGTGCCCAGATCCTGATCGGGGAGATCATGGGGTGTAATTTACAATTGCAAAACATCAATCAAAACATCAATGATGTTATTCCAAAATATAAAAACATCATTGATGTTTTGGGGCGAGTTTAAAGCCCCTCCAAATCACTTTCTTCTTTTGTGTGCTACAATGTGCGAAATGTTTTTGTGATTTTGCCCAAAGCCAAATTTGGAGGATGCACACAGTGTGTCAACATGTGCTATCTGCCATCACGGGAGATCAATGGACGCGTTTTGGGGGTGCAACCCCTTCCTCAATAATAAAGTAGCGGTGAGGAAGAGCTTTCTCCCCCAAAACACATCCCTTGATCCCCCGTGATGGCAGATAGCACATGTTGACATTTTGAAATTTGTGTGCATCTTCCAAATTTGGCTTTTTCTGGGGTGATTTCCCCCCATCTGAACGCAATATCAAACACAGTTCCTAAATACTCATGTCTGATATTGCCTTCCAGTTCTACCAAATGTGAACTTTGTAAGATCAACATTTGTGTCTTTTCTTGTTGGTTTTACACAGGCCTGTTTTCTATAAAATGGACATTTTGATTTTGGATAATGCCACCACAAAAATTGTTATACAACAAACATGTCGGTTAGTCAGAAAAACCTTGGGTAAATGCACATGTGATTGTGCTGGTATTAAAAAGATTGTTCATCAAGAATATGTGGATTATTGTCTCAACGCTACAACATTTTTGGGGTGATGTAATTGTTGTTTGATGAGAAAATGGGGGTAATTTCCTAAGGGCAAATACTCTTTGCACTACAAGTGCAGTTTCAGTGTAGTAGTTCAAAGTGTCTTTGCATTTAGTAAATAACAGCCAACAGTGCTTTGTAAGGTTACACAATCACGACATTTTCTGGACTCCCCACACTTCTGTCAGGGTCAGCTCAAACAAACACAAGCAGTAAATGTCCACAAAGAAGAGCCTGGGGGGAGATGCCTGTCGAGAACTTGAGGTCCTGCAGGCTTCTCCCTGTGGCCAAATACCGCAAGGTAGCGACCAACCTCTGCTCCGGAGTGATGGCTTGCCTCATGCAGGTATCCTGCCTGCTAATATAGGGGGTCAGCGAAGCCAACAAACGGTGAAATACGGGGTCCGCCATCCTGAGAAAGTTCCTGAAATCATCAGGATTATTCTCACGGATCTCACGGAGCAAAGGCATATGAGAGAACTGGTCACGCTGAAGCAACCAATTCTTGGTCCATGAACTCCTCCCCACCCTGTTCATGGACTGGACTTGTGTCAAGGTCAGGACCCCAACACCAAGCCCCCGCACAGCACGAACTGTACGAGGAGTACGCATACGAAACATGAAAACGGTCGGCTGCTCAGAACGAAGTAACAGAACGCACTGAAGAACAGCAAGGCCTGTGAAGAGCGACCTGAAAAACAGCAACGAGCGGACAAGATCGCACAGAAAACTCCAATACGAACTGACTGCACGCACTGAAGAGCAGATACAAACCCACAAGCACAAACTGAACGGCAGAAAACGATCTGAAAGCCACGAGTCTGAAAAAGCGCAAATCGTCTCTCACCAAACTTTTACTAACACGAGATTAGCAAAAGGAGCCCAAAGGGTGCCGCGCTTGGTTCTGAACTGGCCTTTTCTAGTCTCGTCGTACGTGCTTGACGTCACCGCGTTGTTGTCGATCGGAAATTCCGACAACTTTGTGCGACCGTGTGTAGGCAAAACAAGTTTGAGCCAACATCCGTCGGAAAAAATCCGAGGATTTTGTTGTCGGAATGTCCGAACAAAGTCCGACCGTGTGTACGGGGCATTAGTGTTAAAAACACTGCTTTTACGGTTGTCTGGTGTTTTTTTCTGCTGCTAAACACCCCTCCGTGTTATCCTATGTGTCCATGGACACAAAGGTGTTTCGAGTACCAAAACAACAGACACATGTAAAACCTCCTGCACTTGAAAGTGGGCATGGCAGTTGTCTAGTTTCCCATCTTGGCTTAAATGGACATGCTATGCCTTGCTGCCCTTTTATGACTGGGGAAGTCACAATACACTGAAACCATAAAACAAAACAGAGCTATAAGGAAGAGGGGAACCCCCCCCCCCCTAAATGTGTTAGCCTGTTGGACTCATGATATCCTGTTATGTTTTAAGATGTAACATGGACTCGATGCTGTGGTTGTAGCATGACAAGCTTCTATACACCTGTTGGCTTGAGGAATATCATACTTGCGGATTTTAATAATAAATAAATATATGTTTTGAGGATAATGCGCTCGGGTGGTGCTTCCTCTGTTTTTTTTTTTTTTATGGGTAGGTGTTTCCAGGCAGGGACGTTTAGAGACAGAATCCCCCCCCCCCCCCCCCCCCTCCACTGCCAGCATATCCGGGAGCAGCAGCACTGCTGTTTTGCAGGTAGGATAAAAATTATGGCTGCTGTCAGAAGAGAGCCCTGTGTTTGTTTACAAGCACAGGGCTCTCTTCGGTAAATCAAACATGCTTGGGACAAACATAGATCTATACTCAGACGATAAAGTTAATGAAAAGAAAACAAACAAAAAAAAAGGCAGATTAAATGGACTGCTTTGTTTTTTTCTGACGTCACTTTTCTATGTTTCTATGTGCAAGCGACCAGTCAGTGGCCGACACCCGCTGATTGGCTTGTGCTGCAGCGAATCGCAGTACAGTAGGGATGGGGGGGCGCGCGTGTGAGTGCGCCCCCTATCCTGGTGCGTGGATCACATACTACCCTGTTTCCTCGAAAATAAGACCTTTTTTTTTTTTCTTTTTTCCACTTCAGCGAACCTTTCCGAGAGACATTATTTCTACTTTATAGTTCAATTTTTTCCTATCTCGTATTCACATCATTGTGGCTTGTTTAGAGTATCTTTATTAATTATTTAGTTATTAATTTATTCTAGTTATATATAAAAAAAGAAAAAGTAAAAGGAAGGAATGAGATATACAGGATCTGGATCTACTCTTACTACCCTATCTATTTCCTGCCTCTCTTTCTCTCACATCCCCTACCCCCCTTTCCACTCCCCCCCCCCCCCCCCCCATCCATCTAGTTTGCTTTTACTTCAGATGCCCTAAATTCCTATCTTATGGCCCTTCTCCTTCTTTCATCTTATTTAGATATGTGTCCGAGGTTTTAAATTGTTTCCAAGCCTTCCAGTTACTAATATATTTATTATATCGTTCACCCTCTCTATTACTCAATAAATCCATCTTACAGTAGTAGTCTATTTGTTCATACCACTCTCTTATGTCTGGTTTTTCACTTTTTAGCCATTTTAGCCATTTTTTTGGGGATCAGACCCTTTGCAGCATTTAGGAGATTAGGAACTATTGTTTTCATATACTGTTTCTTTGGTCCCGTATATTCGTGAAACAAACAGGTCCAAATATTTTGTTTTGTCAGAAGAGAGCCCTGTGTTTGTTTACAAGCACAGGGCTCTCTTCGGTAAGTCAAACATGCTTGGGACAAACATAGATCTATACTCAGACGATAAACTTAAAGAGGAGTTCCACCCAGGGGGTCCATTAAAAAAAAAAAAAATTAAAAGTCAGCAGCTACAAATACTGCAGCTGCTGACTTTTAATTGGACACTTACCTGTCCCTGGGTCCAGCGATGCGGGGGATCGAAGCCCAGCTCGTCCCCCCCCCTCCACTCGTCGGCGCCGGCATTTCAACTGTGGGCGCGGGCTGTGGCTTCACATCCGGCACCCACTGCGCATGCGCGAGCGGCGCCGCACGCCGTGATTGGCCGCTCAATCACCTGGGACCTGTAATGGGTCCCAGATGATTGACAGGAGGGAGGGAGCAGAGCTGAGCCCTTCCTGTGCCGAGGGGGAAGTGATGTCACCAGCCCAGGCAAAGGAAGAGGCAGACTATGAGGGACCACCTAGCAACAGGCATTTAGAGGTAAGTAAAAAAAAAAAAAATATCCAAATGTGGACTAGAGTGATTAGATGGACTACTTAGTTTTTTTTCTGACATCACTTTTCTATGTTTCTATGTGCAAGCGACCAGTCAGTGGCCGGCACTCGCTGATTGGCTTGTGCTGCAGCGAATCGCAGTACAGTAGGAATGGGGGGGCGCGCGTGTGAGTGTGCCCCCTATCCCGGTGCGTGGATCACATACTACCCTGTTTCCCCCAAAATAAGACCTAGCGTGATTGTCGGTGATGGCTGCAATATAAGCCCTACCCCCCAAATAAGCCCTAGTTAAAGTCCTTGTAGGTCTTATTTTCAGGGTAGGGCTTATTTTCAGTGAAACAGGGTAGGGCTTATTTGGGGGGTAGGGCTTATATTGCAGCCATCACTGACAATCACGCTAGGTCTTATTTTTGGGGAAACAGGGTAGGTACGTGATGGTGGGATATGGGTTTATTACCACTTTAGAGCTTTTGCTATTGAGCTCCATCACAGTTACAGCCCTGCAGGTAGTGTTTTGGTTTGATAAAAATTGCAAATTCCTCTTTATTAATATTTGTATTTACAGTATTTTGGTGCATGACAGTAAACATGGTGTTTCCTTGTACCAGTGTGCTAATACTGAGGATCCATACATCTAAGTATCACTTGTTAATGTCTTGTCAAAATTTCCCTCTGGTTAAATTCTGCTAAGAAATCAATGTTTATGAGTTGCTTGACCTTTACAGTTTAAATGACGCCTTTCCTCCTATGTAATGTATCACGAGTTGCACATATTAGATCACCCTAAATGATATTTATTCGTTTTGCTTCTGTCTGTGTTACTAAAGCACGAAGATACGTCTGATAATCACAATGACCATATCTGTCAGTATAGGAGATTTTAGGGCTGCTTTGATAATGATTTTCCACGGGTTTACACATTCATTTCTAGATAATAAGCAATGGAGATTCTCTTGTAGTCAGACTGTCAGTAAATATTATCTCATTTCAGATTTTGATAATCAGTGAAGTTTGTTAATGTTACAATATGAACCTAAAATGTTTATTGGCAGATGTTTTAATTGCGGTTGTCAGCCATTGTATTAAAAAAAAAAAAAATTAGAGCACAGACCTATGCATAATATTATTATTATACAGGATTTATATTGTGCCAACAGTTTAGGTAGCACCTTACAATATAAGGGGAAACTGTACAATTATAATACAGTTCAATACAGAAGGAATAGGAGGGCCCTGCTCATGGAGCTCACAATCTAAAGGGAGTGGGGGAGGGGGGTGGTAAAAAAAAGTAATAGCTGCAGGGGATAATCTTATGAAGGTGACTCAAGTACGACTTTTTAGGTGGAGGTGGATTCCCTGAATAAATGAGTTTTCAAGGATCGCCTAAAGGCAGACAGGGTAAGAGCTGACCAGACATATTGCGGTATAGAGTTCCAGAGTATAGGAGAGGTTCCTGGAAAAGTCATGGAGGCAAGTGTGGGAGGAAGTGCTAGAGCTAGAGAGCAAGATGTCTTGGGAAGAGCGGGGAGGACAATTTGGGCGATATCTGCAGATGAGGTTTGTAATATAGCTGGGGGTAGTGTTGTGGATGGCTTTATTATTTTTACATATACTGTACATTTTATTGGACCTTTACACATTTGTTTCTTATTTTTCTGTAGATAAAAAAAAAACTGTGCAGCTTTGACCAAGGATAAATAATAGCCTTGCTATAGGTTTAGACCATTTACACCAGTGGTTCTCAACCTCAGTCCTCAAGTACCCCCAACAGGCCATGTTTTGGGAATTTCTCTTAGATAAAATAGCTGTCCAAAATACCAAGCCATTGACTCTGATTTAAAGCACCTGAACAAGATAAAGTAAAAACTGCAAACATGGCCTGTTGAGGGTACTTGAGAACTGAGGTTGAGAAATACATATATATATATGTATATGTGTGTGTTTCGTCCATGACAGATTTTCAGTCAATGTGGTCCCTCCTCAATCCCTCCCACCTGCTTCCATGTAACCAATTTTTTCTAGGCTCGATTGAATTTAAAGCTGAATCCCGGGATTTCAGTTTTTTTGTAAAAAGCAAAAGCAGTTAGTCCAAGGAGGTGCATGACATCTTCTGGACATATCTCTATTATTTATCTCTGACAGGTTTATAGTAGTCCCAGAAGACATTATTGCTGTATTTTCGGGGGCCAGACGCTGATCCTTCTGATCTCTGCATCTTTAACAGTAGAGTTGCTGCAGCTGCTATGCCTGCCCCTCCCCATCTTCCTGCCCAATCACAGAAGCCTTAGTAATATGTGAACACATTCACAAAATGCAAAGGCTTCTGTGAATAGGCAGCAGAGGGTAGGGGAAGGATGGGCATAGCTGCTTTGTGTGCTTCTCTTCTCTCAGAGTGTCTCTTTGGCAGAGCAATAAACCTGTCAAATGATAAACTATAGAGATAAGTCCAGGAGGTTGAATGCAGCTAGCTAGACTTAAAGTGGTTCTAAAGGCTGAAGGTTTTTTTACTTTCATACAATCTACAGGAATGCATGAAAGTAAAAAAACATCAGTGTGCAGTTCTCCTTTCAGCTCCCCTAATACTTGCCTGAGCCCGAACTTGATCCTGCGTACACGAGAGCAGAGGCTCTCCCGGGTCTCTACCGCCTCATTGGCTGAGGCAGTGGGAGGGAGTGGGGCGGGGCTCATAGACACACAGAGGCATGTAGGCAGGTGGCCTACTGTATGTTTAGTTAGCACCTTGCTGCCTTTCCCTATGTATTCACAGGCTTTCTCTGGGATCCAGCCTCTGTCCTCTGTTATATGAAAGGGAAGAGGTCTGGATTCTAGGGGGTACATATCCAGAGGACACATGCGAATAAAGAAACATGCAGAGACTTGCTGGGACCTGTGGCCCACTCTGGAACACCAATCTGTCAGAACACACCAATAACATGGAATTTACTGAGCATTTCAAATGTGGACTTTCCCCAAAGAGGCTTTACTTGTGCAAGTAACATGGGGCAGCCATACTTAGATTTACTTAGGAGAAAGACATCAGTGCAAGTGTGTAGGACATGAAACAAAGCAGCTTATGGAGAAACTCCCTATTTTAGCTACTGCACACCTGTGACCGATCCCAGGCAATGGTGAACACGCCCCTTGGGTGGAGTGTTACTGCAAGGGTTAGTGACCCGGTTCATCACCTAGCGTAGCTCAAAGAACCCCTGGGGGTATGCAACTCAGAGTAGTTGGCATAGGTGTATCACTGGAGCGCTCCGTGCCCATCACTACTACTAACCCTCCCACAGGCGGCTTGAGCGTGAGAATGCAGCTTGCTCTGGGGGCACTCAGCAGGGGGAGGAGCCAGGAGTGCTGGCAGAGGACCCAAGAAGAGGAGGATCTTGGCTGTTCTGTGCAATAACAATGCACAGAGCAGATAAGTATGACATGTGCGTTATTTAAAAAAACTAAAATCTGAACCTTTTAGCGCGCCTTAATTTTTTAAAACAATAGGTGTTCAGTACCTTACAGTTACTAAAGATGCTACTGCTTCAGTAGAAAAGCCAGCAGCTACAGAGTAATGCCCCGTACACACTGTCGGATTTTTCGACGGAAAATGTGTGATAGGACCTTGTTGTCGGAAATTCCGACCGTGTGTAGGCTCCATTACACATTTTCCATCTGATTTTCCGACACACAAAGTTTGAGAGCAGGCTATAAAATTTTCCGACAACAAAATCTGTTGTCGGAAATTCCGATCGTGTGTACACAAATCCGACGGACAAAGTGCCATGCATGCTCAGAATAAATAAAGAGATGAAAGCTATTGGCCACTGCCCCGTTTATAGTCCCAATGTATGTGTTTTACGTCACCGCGTTTAGAACGATCGGATTTTCCGACAACTTTGTGTGACCGTGTGTATGCAAGACAAGTTTGAGCCAACATCCGTCGGAAAAAATCCTAGGATTTTGTTGTCGGAATGTCCGAACAAAGTCCGACCGTGTGTACGGGGCATAAGACCCTTGCATTCTGAGAGTAAACAGTGGTCTTTCCGAAGAGGTCTGACATGCTTCCTCCTGAGTCAGACCTATAAATCTGCAATCAGCAAAGCTCATGCTTCCAGACTGGAGAGCTCTTGACCCAACAGGAGGTGTAAACGCAACAACAGACAAGGCGTTGGAAGCGTATTTTCTAGGGTCACTAAAATTGTCACTGAGCACACTTGCTCCTGTTAGGCTGCACTCCACAAAACAAAGACCTTCTACAAAAAAAAGAAAAAGGAACCAGAGTTGAGAATCCACATACATACAATTTAATGAGAGCACCAAGCAAATGTCCAAATGCCTGAGGTAATTTAGTGATGAAATTGATTCCTAGCAGAATAAATCCAATGCATTTTGGGAGCCAAAAACTCTCTCCCTTTATCAGGGCTTAAGGCTTCTGACTGTGCTTAAATGCATAGCTCCCAACTGTCCCTGATTTCGAAGGGACTGTCCCTGATTTGGAACAAAGTTCCTCTGTCCCTCTTTCCTTCTATTTTGTCCCTCATTTTGGTATGATCTGTATAGTGTTTCCCAGTGCTAAACCTTTCATCCAATTTCTAAATTGCTGCATTTGTAAATTTCTAAAATAAAGGAAATAACAGTTTAAAAAAAAAAAAAACCTGTGGGTTTAACTCTTTTTTTTGTATAATTCTCCTTTAAGGGAGAGTGGCGGGGGGGTGTCCTATGCCTACATACTTTTGCTAATAGGTGTGCCTCGCTCCCATCTCAAAAAGTTGGGAGGTTTGCTTAAATGGACTCAGGTGAGCAGATACAAAATAAGTCTGCACTCTGATTTAATGCTTGTAAAATTTCAGGAGGGCAGGTTATGCCAGTGCTAGTGAATGCAGCAAAGAACTTTGTGGGGAAGGGGGGAAGTGTATTTGGCCCCTGAAACGTGTTGGCTTTATTCTACCTTGAATTTGTTTTATCATTAAATTACCTTGGAATCTTGGGTGTTTGTTTGGCACATTTATTGGAATGTATTGAGGTGTGTCAGACCTCTGCAGGGAGATTACTGCTTCCCCACAGGGTGCAAGGGTTCCACTCTATAGCAGCTGTCAGGGGACAGGCTTTTCTACTCAGGTCATGGCTATTATTTACAGAAAACACAAGCCTGTGAAGATATTTTGTTTTGATGCATCCGGAATAGGTTTTAAACTAAATGTTCAGCTGGGCTTTAGTAAAAGCTCTTTAACTACCCTTTTTACTTGTCTCAATCCACTGTCACATAACCCTCCAGTGTCTGTTCTGTAATCAGAGACCATTGAATAATCACTGCAGTCTGGGCCGTCTTTAAGGAAGGGAAAAAGGGGCAGCTGCCCTGGGCCCCATAATTGTTGTGGGGCCCAAAGCAGCTGCCTCATACTTGCAAACTATCCCAGTTTAAATTCCCTTGTCTCATGTAGTCTTAGTCCTGTGCTATGTCCTGATATCTCAGTGTGAAGTTCTGTTACGAATGCTGCCCTATTGCCATGTACAGATGACTCACCTGCAGACCATGGGGTTGATTTACTAAAGGCAAATCTACTTTGCACTACAAGTGCACTGTAAGTGCAGTTGGAAGTGCAGTCACTGTAGATCTGAGAGGGACATGCAAGGAAAATAAAAAACAGCATTTTTGCTTGTACATGATTGGATGATAAAATCAGCAGACATTCCCCTCATTTCAGATCTTCGCCTCAGATCTACAGCGACTGCAAGACAAAGTGGATTTGCCTTTAGTAAATCAACCCCGATGTGTTTACATGTAAATAACCTGAATTGATATGTAAATAGTGGTGGCATTAATATGTAAATAGCGGCATACCAGCGGCATTGATTAGAGGCAGCATTCATATGTATATCATGCCCCACTGAGGTCATACCCACCATCACTTGCTGAATGCTGCCCACTAGAGAGGTAAAAGAGCATGCCTAAAAGTCTTGCCTACAACTGTGTTCATTAAGCCTAACATCAGCCTGTTCTGCAAAGGTAAGCAAATTTGAGGTGGAACCCTTTTTTAAAATAACATGTGCCACATCACCATGAATTTTGGTGCATTTGAATACGCACATCTCAGCAGACGCATGAGGGTGTCATTAACAATTAATGGCACAGCTGTGTATCTGCTAAAGGGCAGCACATTTCTGTGGTGTCAGGAAAGCAATTTTGCATGCGTTCCCAAATGTGAACGCAGGCTAAATGTCTCCGTTACATTGGTGGTCAGTGTAAATCTTCTCATTACATTGGGGCTTGGTGTACAATCTTTTCATTCACACTACTGGCCAGTGTGAAGGTCCCCCTTACATTGGTTGTTAGTGTAAATCCCTTCTTACATTGGTGGTTACTGTGAATGCTCCTATTACATTAGTGGTCAGTGTGAAGGTCCCCCTTACATTGGTGGTTAGTGTAAATCCCTTCTTACATTGGTTGTTACTGTGAATGCTCCTATTACATTAGTTGTCATTGTAAATCCCCATTACATTAGTGGTCACTGGTCATTGTTACATTAATAATCAGTGTAAATCCCCATTACAATAGTGGTCAGTTTGAATCCCCATTACATTAGTGGTCAGTGTAAATCCCCATTACATTGGTGGCTAGTGTAGAAACTCCTCTTTATATTAGTAATCAGTAAAAAATCCAAACTTGCATTTGTGGTTGAATCCTCCCTTACACTGGTTGTCCATGTAGAAGCCTGCTTTAAATTGGTAGTGAGTGTAAATCCCCCTTTATTGGCTGTTGATGTAAAATACCCCATTACATTGGTGATCAGTGTACATTTCCATTTACATTGGTGGTAAGTGCAGAATTGCCCTTACACAGGTAGTCAGTGTAAATCCCCCTTTACATTGGTGGTCAGTGTAAATCCCCCTAACATTGGTGGTCGGTGTAGAAGTGTCAATTTACATTAGTGGTCAGTACAAATCTCCTCGACAATGAATGTCAGTGTAAATTCCCCCTTGCATGGAGGTCATTGTATATTCCCCCTTACACTGGTGGTTGGTGTAAATGCTCTTATTACATTGGTGTCAGTATAAAAATCCCTCTTTATATTGGTGGGTGGTGTAAAATCCCCCGTTACATGGTGGTCAGTTCAAATTCCCCCTCACATTGGTGGCCAGTGTAAATCCCCCCTCACATTGGTGGAATTGTAAATTCCCCATTACATTGGTGGTCAGTGTAGAATCTCCCACTATATACTTGCCAAAGATTTACAGCTTTGCTCTACAAGATTCATAACTTGCCACAGTGTACTGCCACCTAACTAATCCTATCACCCCACCACTGCCACTGATACCATCAACTCAGTATTGCCACTGATCACCCACCCCCCCAACATTGCTACTGATCCCAGGAGTCCTAGGATTCCTGGGAGTTTTCTGTCTATTAATGAATCCCCTCACCTCCCCAGTCCATGGTGTGCAGGCAGTGAGAAGATGATGTGCTATAATCTTTAGCAACCAATCAGTGAGCAGTAATGATGTGCACTAACCTCTTGCAACCAATTGTTGAACGGAAAGGATATGCAGTAACCTCTAGCAACCAATCAGTGAGCAGTAATAATGTGCAGTAGCCTCTGGCAACAAATTAGTGAGTTGTAAGGATGTCCAGTAACCTCTAGCAACCAATCAGTGACCAGTATTGATGAACAATAATCTCTATTAACCAATAAACAAGCAGAAGTCATGTCCTATAACCACTATCAAATAATCAGTGAGCCATAATGTGTGCTGTAAGCTCTAGCAGCCAATCAGTGAGCAGTAACACTGTAACCTCTGGCAACCAATCGCAAATGCTACCTGATCTGATTTATTAAACTGATTTTGAGTCTAGCTGCTATTTATTGTATGTCTCAGAACAGGTGGAGAGCGAAATTGCATGAAGGGGGGCCCAATAAAATATTTGCCCAGAGTCCAATCAATATTAAAGACAGCCCTGCCCACAGACAACTGGTCTTGTTGTTACCCATTGTTGTGACATCACCACTGGAATCTTCAGGACCCAGTGAGCAACCACCAATATGAAGCATTAACCTCACTGGGAAGGGACATGACTGTTCAAAGAGGAATCAGGACCTTTGTGTCTTGTGACTGTGGATTCAGGCCAATATGTTGGCCATTTGCGGTTACATCCTGTTGCATCCCTGGGACAAGACAGTGCACAGACAGCAAAAAATTACAAAATTACCTAACAAGGCTTTTAATTTATCACTTTAGCTCAAAACCAAAAAATGACATGCTGTACTTCCTGCTTAGTAGTGATGCACAGTGATTGTGCATGACTGTTCTTTTTCCTAGGTGTTGGTTTATCAGTCTGGAGAGTCTGATTGGTAGTAATATGGCTCTTCGTGACTTCTCCTTCACATATTTAGCTAGCAGAAGGAGAATCCTCTTTTTTTTTATATAAAATATCCTTAGGGAATAAATAAAAATGTGTCACATGTAAATTTCACTAAATTTCAGAACTTGTTTTAATTGAATATATACAATAATGTTATAAATGATGAGTATTATATGTTTGTAGTAAAGTATGAGGAGGACAGAGATAGTCAACTGTGAGCACCACATCCCATAATTAGATGAGCAAAAATTCAAGGCTGTTAGGCCTAGAGGA
This sequence comes from Lithobates septentrionalis, assembly GCA_037952835.1. Lineage (NCBI taxonomy): Eukaryota > Metazoa > Chordata > Amphibia > Anura > Ranidae > Lithobates > Lithobates septentrionalis. The sequence continues at coordinate 1,159,613 of JBBDGP010000800.1, forward strand.
GAATGGGGGGGGGGGGGGGGGGGGATCTTCCCCAGGGACTTTTAAGGTGCTATTTAATAGACAGTATATTCAAAAGATTCTGTACGATCATATGGGATAAAATTAGTATTTATTGGTATAGAATCACATTAAAATATTCATGTCGTACTACAGGAGTAAGACATGTAGATAAGAACATTATAACATAGACATTGTCACCCAAAGGAATTTCTCGATTATATCACAATTAGATCATGCAACAAAGAGCAACTACTCAAAAGATGCCAAAACAATCTGCCATTCTCGACATGTTTCGCTCTAGATGTGAGCTTCTTCAGGAGTTTAAAGGCAGTAATTGTGACGGACTCTAAATGATAGGAAAATAAACAAAAATCAATACATACATTTAAACATGAAATAGAGGGCATCAAATTTCTTCCCTCGAATGTGCACAAATTCCATTATCAAAATAGAGATAGATATAGAGAATTTAGATATGAGCATATAGGTTTCAATATTAAATACTTTGATCAAATATACATGAACAATCAATCAAAATTTGTACATCTTACCAGGCTGTAGCACATTAATCTGGCATAAATATTTCAGTGGATCAGTAATGTTACTGCTAGTTTCGAACCGGAAAGTTTTCACATGTGAGGGACATCAATGCCATACTGTGACCACAGGGGAACATAAAGTTTACAAAGCGGCCCTTTAAAAAAGGGAAAATACATTCAAAATTTACCAAAAAATGAAGGGAGAGGGGGGGGGGGAGGGGAAGGGGGGGGGGGGAACACAATCAGGCTCTTTAATGGTGTAGTTTCTATAATTTCAAAGGGATATATACCCTAAAGATGGAACCAATTTGGGATATATTACCTGATACATAAAAGTATATCGGCAAATGATGTCATATAGATGAAAATGGTATCATAAATGAGTAAGATCGGTGAAAGAATTCCACTGATAGCTGCAGGGATAAACGATCACCAGCAGAAATATTTTCTAAGTATAGAAGAGAAGAAACAACAATGAAGGATCAATGGAGGATTCAGAGTGTAACTGAATGTCAACTAATGACAGTGTCACACAGGGAAAACTTACTTCACAGGTGATGGTCCGGCATACAGACTGAGGAAAGCATCCCGCTACCTCTGTAGGATTGCACCGGTGACGGAACTGTGGGCGGTGTGTAACCGCCTTTATATACCCCCATCGCGGCGGCGTCCGTTCTCGCCGCCGTGATGCGGACGCTCAATAGGGCCGGTCACGTCGGGACGTGGGGAGACGCAGTGACGTCAGCCCTGACGTCATCAGCGTGTGTAGGGGTTACTGCGCATGTCTGCGCGGTTCAGGGGCCCGTGGGACATGAAGGCGCAAGAGGCGCCATTTTGGTTAAGGGAAACAGAGAGGTAACAACCAAATAGGGTATAGATTGAGGCTTAATGCCCAACTTGATTTTCAACAATGATAGAAAAATGATCATATGTGTTCCCTATGTTTTAAAAGCTCATGTTTCTGCCACTAGATCGATATCAAAGCCCATACCAGATATGATTCGGCTCAAATTTAAGGGCCACCAGCCATAGGGACGATTGGTTCAACATCCCAGTGGTGGGTGCCCAGGGCGTCCGTGTGGTCCAAACTGACACAGATAATCCCAATATGAGAATATTTCCGGCGAACAATTTAAGATAATGAACAAAAAATGTGGAATATATAAAGCCTAGAGAACTTAATAAATGAAGTTTGCAGCTACAGCCTGTAAGATACAATACAGTTAAAACAGTGGAAATTCAATGACACAAAATGTAACATACATAGAGATACAGACGTTAGGTCATATTATAACTATTATTGAGTGAATTCTATGGCTCAAACATATAAATGGGGCCATAGCATAGTATGAAAATACTGGGTATAATAAATGACCAGAAGTAAAAAGAAGGGAAAGGAAAGAAACGGAGGAGGGGAGGAAAGAGCCAACGCAGGGGTAGTGCATGGCAGAAGATGCGAGCCTCATTAAGGTTGAGAGATTAAGGGTATTATCATTATTCAAATGAATGGCTTGAAGCTGAATGCATCATTCATGCCAGGGTGTTGAAGAGCTGACAATTTGTGTATCCAGCGTGCCTCTTTCTGTAGGAGGAGCCTGTCATAGTCTCCTCCTCTAACACCAGGGGGAATATGTTCTAGAGCAAAAAAATGTAAGCAGTTAGCGTCAAAATTATGTTGTAGGCCTACATGCCGGCTGATAGGGGTCTCCATTCTTTTTTTCTGTATGAGGGAAACATGATCCCTAATTCAACAGAAAAAGGGCCTCTTCGTTTTCCCGATGTAAAACATTTTACATTCGCATAGCATAATGTACACTATACCAACTGATTGACATGTTACTGCAAATTTTGGTTTGAACAACTCCCCGTTGGGCAACAAAAGGCTACGGGTAGCTAAAATAAATCTGCAGTAGGAACAACAATGGCAGGGTCTGCTGCCTTTGTCAGCATCTTTGATTTTGACAACGTGATTTTCATAGTGGCTCTGTACCAGTGAGTCCCTCAAGGATCGACTTCGTCTGAAGGTGATCTCCGGGTATGAGTTAAGGTGTTTAGCCACTTTTTCGTCTCCCATTAACAAATACCAATATTTGTTGAGAATGCCACGTATTTGTCTATGTTGACTGGAGTAAGTAGTGATGAGTCTGACGCCGGGATTAGCTTTTTTAGGTCTAATGTTATGTAAGAGAGAAACTCTATTTTGATTTTTAGCTCTAAGATATGCTTTTTTGAGGCACTTTTTGCTATATCCCCGGTTTAGGAAGCGTAAACGTAAACATTTAGCTTCCTTTTCAAAGTCAGACTCATCACTACAGTTGCGTTTGGCTCGCAAGTATTGCCCGTAGGGCACACTTGTAATCAGAGAAGTTGGATGAGAACTGCTAGCATGCAGTAGAGAATTACTTGCTGAGGGTTTCCGGTATAAAGTTGTTCTGATACTGCCGTCAGATTCAACTGTAATTTGAGTATCCAAGAAAGTCAGACTAGATTGACTAAATTCCACCGTAGATCTAAGATCAAAGTATTTAATATTGAAACCTATATGCTCATATCTAAATTCTCTATATCTATCTCTATTTTGATAATGGAATTTGTGCACATTCGAGGGAAGAAATTTGATGCCCTCTATTTCATGTTTAAATGTATGTATTTATTATTATTTTATTATTATTTATTGTTTTATGTATCAATTATGTATTGATTTTTGTTTATTTTCCTATCATTTAGAGTCCGTCACAATTACTGCCTTTAAACTCCTGAAGAAGCTCACATCTAGAGCGAAACATGTCGAGAATGGCAGATTGTTTTGGCATCTTTTGAGTAGTTGCTCTTTGTTGCATGATCTAATTGTGATATAATCGAGAAATTCCTTTGGGTGACAATGTCTATGTTATAATGTTCTTATCTACATGTCTTACTCCTGTAGTACGACATGAATATTTTAATGTGATTCTATACCAATAAATACTAATTTTATCCCATATGATCGTACAGAATTTTTTGAATATACTGTCTATTAAATAGCACCTTAAAAGTCCCTGGGGAAGATCCCCCCCCCCCCCCCCCATTCTCCTCTAGGCCTAACAGCCTTGAATTTTTGCTCATCTATTATATGTTTGTAGAATAAGTAGGTGGATCTATAGATATACTGTAGAGATAGAGATAGATAGATAGATAGATAGATAGATAGATAGATAGATAGATAGATAGATAGATAGATAGATAGATAGATAGATAGATAGATAGATACCCTATACCAGTGATGGCAAACCATGCCACCTTGGTGTTTTGGAACTACATTTCCCATGATGCCCAACTACCCTGCAAGGGGTGCCAAGGTTCGCCATCACTGCCCTACACTATGATGACATGTTTGTCCAGATATTCTCCATTATTTGCACAGTTATATTTTCATAAGACAACAAGTTAAAGTAATCTATTTTAATATATCAGCCTTAGATTACTTTTAGCTGTCCCTTATTATTGGGAGCATCACAAGTGAGAAATAAATAATACCGAGGCAATTTGCTGCCTCAGCAGATCTGAGTGAGATTGGTCTGTGTACAAAATTCTAATATATATGTAAATCTTCAATTTTCACTGGATTAGGTGTGGGAATGCCATTTATTAAGCTGATAACTGTGAATACCATGGGGTCAAGTGGATAATTATTTTGCCTTCATCTACCAAATAAATATAAGAATATGACTTATATTTCAGAATTTTGTTTTCTTTTTTAATAGTCACCAGATTTATCAAACATTTTAAATTGACTAAAACATGTAAGCCTATCACACTCATAGGCAATATAAACTGAACCCACAATGTCAAGCTTGGTCTCAACCCTTTCACCTTCTAGGCATCTTTATTGGTCATTGAATATTCCCATTATATTAGAGGAGCAATAGAGAGGCTTAAAGTAAAACTAGGACACATATTAGGTTTTTATTGCTGTCTGTGCCTCCTAGGGAGATTCACCCTCTCTATTTGTCCTGTTTACCATTATTATCAAAAGTGAAAGTTAAAGTGATTGTAAAGGTTAGTTTTTTGTTTTGTTTTTTTAACCACTTGCCGACCAGCTCATGTACATTTACTGCGGCAGGTTGGCTCTCCTGTGTGAACCGACGTACCTGTACATCGGTCCGTGCAAGGAGGATAGCGGGCACGAGCACGCCGCCGGTGGGTCCCACATACTTCGTGTCCATCGGCGATCACTGTGTACAGAGGCAGAACGGGGAAATGAAAACAAGGCGATTCCTTGTCCTGCCTAATGACGTGTCAGGGATCTTCTGTTCCCAGTGATCGGGAACAGTGAACTCTGTCATGTCCCAGTGAGCTCATACCCCCTATAGTTAGAACACACCCAGGTAACACACTTAACCCCTTGATCGCCCCCTAGTGTTAATCCCTTCCATGCCAGTGTCATTTTTACATTGATCAGTGGATTTTTATAGCACTGATCACCAAAAAGTGTCATTTGGGGTCAGATTTGTTTGCCGCAATGTCGCAGTCATGCTAAAAATCGCAGATCGCCGCCATTACGTGTAAAAACAATAACAAAAATAAAAGTCCCTAAATCTATCCCGTAGTTTGTAGACGTGATAAGTTTTGCACAAACCAATCAATTTTTTTTTTACCAAAAATATGTAGAATACATATCAGCCTAAACTGATGAATAAATTCGTTTTTTTTATATATTTTTTTGGATAAGTATTATAGCAGAAAGTAAAACAAGTTTTATTTTTTTCAAAATTGTCGGTCTTTTTTTGTTTAGAGCGCAAAAAATAAAAACCGCAGAGGTGATCAAATACCACCAAAAGAAAGCTCAATTTGTGGGAAAAAAAGGACGTTGATTTTGTTTGGGTATAGCGTCGCACAACCAAGCAATTGTCAGTTAAAGCGACGCAGTGCCGTATTGCAAAAAATGGCCTAGTCATTAACCTCCCTGGCGGTATGATTATTTCAGATTTTAGGTGCTGAAAGCGGTACAATTTTTTTGCACAGAAATTTGGCGTTTTATAATATAGGCCTGTAATTCTTAGGAATAATTCACTTAAATCTGTCCAAACAAGAATCTAGTAGACAAAAAAAAACGAAACCAAAAATTATAATATAATAAATAACTATAAATAATTATAACAAATAAAAATATAATAATAATAAAAATTATTCAATAATGTAATCAAATCAAAAACACTGAGATTTGCTCAGTTGCAGAATTGTCACTTTCGTTACTTTTAGTGTTTGGTGATGGATTTCCCCACAAATCACTATCACTCAATTCTGCGAGCGATTTTCTAGCTGGTCTAAAGCCACTTTTGATGTAAAGGGACAGTTTTGGTTGCTTTGGACAATCTCCAGTTTGCAGGCATAAAGAACAGTTTTTATAATATAAAACTGCATGCAAGACACTGGACAGAGCACTAGGGACAAAGGGGATGTGTAATTATTTGATACAGTACTGTAATCTGTAAGATTACAGTATACTGTATCTGTACTGTGTGTTTTACTTTTTGAATTTGGCACCGAACTCCGTCCCCGTGCGTCGCAACGATCGCAGGGAACGGAGCTCGGCACTGTGAATCGAGCGAGACACGGCGACTCGCAGATCACAGCGGGGAGACATCGCAGGATCCAGGGGACAAGATAAGTAAACTCTACAAGGATCCTGCAATGCGATCTCGAGTCTGGCTCGGGGTTACCGCTTTTGGTATTGAAAATCCACCCCGAGCCAGGCTCGGGAATACCGCCAGGGGAGTTAAAGCAGAGTTCCACCCTAAAAAAAAAATTTTTCATTAAAAGACTCCTTTTAACCTAGAAAAAATCATTTGGAGGAAACATTTTTTTTATACTTAACAGAAAGGCCCTGTTGCTATGTAGTCCTCGTAATCTGCCACTTCCTGGTCCACGGAGCTCCTGGTGACTTCCTCCCTCGCCTGTGCTCCTGGGAAATGATGACACATCATTTCCCAGGAGCCTGTGGGCAGTACTGTGCTCGGCGCTACGGCCGCCGTTGAATCACGCATGCACGAGATGGAGAGGTGCATGCTGGTTACCCAGCATGCACCTCTCCCAAGCTATTCCAGGAAGCAATCTCGATTGGGCTTCACATGCAGAAAATTATAACAGTAAGAACTTTATGTTTTCTAACAAGCGATCGTGATTATTATATAGTTTTTTTGAAATCTCATTAGTAATAATGCTAGGATGCAAAAAAAAAAAAAGTTTTCGCCGGAACTCCGCTTTAAGGAGGCAAACATGTTATACTTACCTCCTCTGTGCAAAACCGCCTGATCCTCCTTTTCTGGGAACCCCCCCCATGGTGCTCCTGGCTCCTCCTCTTCTCGAGTGCCCCCTCGGAGAGCTGCTTTCCAAGGGGGCACTCGTGCGGGCCTGCTCCAGAGTCCTGCTGCTGCGTCCATTGACACAGACAGCAGGACTCGGCCCCGCCCTGGCTCCCAAGTCACTGGATTTGATTGACAGCAGCAAGAGCCAATGGCTCCTGCTACTATCAATCTTTCCAATGAGAACCCGAGACAACGGCTGAATCTGCTGTGCTTGTACCCATCTCTGGAACGATCAGCTCAGGTAAGAAAAAGGGGGGGGGGTCTGAGTGCTGCAGCATAAAAGGTTTTTCACCTTATGTATTAAGGTAAAAAACCCTTAGGGTTTACAACCCCGTTAAAGAAAATACCATAGTTTGGGTTGTCCCCAGGAAAGTAATGGAGGGGAAATTTTCCAACCAATAGAGATGCTAGTTCTTATGACCTGGGAGTCCCCAAGAGATTCCCTTAATTTTCAGGGATTTCCTCTCACTTCCTGTTTGGCTAAGGGACAAGAAGTGAAGGTAAATCTCCCCAATGGGACAAAGACGGCAAAAAAAAAACCTTACAGGGGTTGTAACCCTCCCTTACTCTATCCAAAATTTTTAAAAATGCCATAATTCTACTTTAAAATAATGAACGGGGGCTGCCAAGTTTTGAACTTTTCAGGAAAAGTAGAGGTGGCATAACATTTCAGTGTCTATCTTTCTAGATCTACTGATCATTTTGACATGCATTAGTCACTGGTGGTAATTTCTGCTTATGCATTTTTTCATCACATGCAATGAATTGGTCAGGTTTTAGGAAGGTTCAGTTTTAAAAATGTGCAAATCTTTTAAAGTTTCCATCATCAACCGTGGAACCTTAAGGTTCCTCCAGGGGTTGTTAGAGTTCCTCGAACTGTGGCCAATTTACCTCCCATTTGATGGTGCTTGCATAGTTCTAGGGTCAATGCCACTTGGCAGAGCCAGCACCATGACGCCAATGATCTTTTTATCTATCTGTAAGTGAGAAAGTCTGACTATCACTGTAAGGGGGGCATTCTTCCTACTGACTATCAATATAAGGGGGCATTCTTCCCATTGACCATCAATATAAGGGGGTATTCTTCCCACTGACCACCACTGTAAGGGGGGCATTCTTCCCAATGACGATCAAAGTAATCTGCTTTTTTCCCACTGGCCACCAGTGAATTGGTATATTTAGGGATACCTTGAGACCTGAAAAATATTTGAAAGTTTTTTGTAGGGTAAAGGGCTTGAGAAATGCTGTTTTAGAGACTCTTGTCATTTTGGCCATTTATAGTAAAGTGACTAATACTTACCTTTGGAGTAAAGGAAGAGCATGTGACCTCCTCTCTTGATGCAGTGCTTTAGCCTGAGTGGCCAATAGTCAAGCATAAACACTATCACATGGGGGATGGAGTGACATCACCAATCCTGTGTAAGCTCCAACACCAGCCAACACAGAATTTCAACAGGGTTCGGGCCCAAAGCGTGTGGCTGTAACTGGACATAGTTTTTTTTAAAGCAGAACTCCAGCTTGTTTTTATTCAAACCCCTCCTTCTTGTTAAAAAAAAATATGTTTTAGAATTAGTATGAGTCCTCTTCATGCTCCAATATGGCCCTCCATGTCCTCCTCTGCCATTCTTCAACACTCCTTTCTGGGTTGAATAATGACCAGGGTAATTTAACTCCTTCCTGAGATCCCAGGCTGTTAATGAAGGCACACCTTGGGGATGCGTTTTCATGTCAGCCTGGACTCACAAGTGGCACACTAAATGGCTTTCAAATGTCATGTGATGTCATGAGTTTTGGGGTAAATAGGGGGGGGGGGGGGTACCTGGGAATTCAGGTCCAGAGATCTCAAAAACATGTCTCTATTGAAATAAAATAAGATAACAATAATTCAACTGACCAGCAACTCCCAAATATTGAATTATCATTTTTAGATGGATTGATCCTTCAAGGAATTCCCAGTTGAATTTTTTTTCCCCCCCAAATATACACAGAGCTAACAAACTGTACTCCAATTTATCACCCAGACAATCTTTTCTGGAATACGGTTAAGAATTCATGCGGAAAATTGTTGTGATTGACATATCTAGGCTTTGTAAATGACAATTCTGCTCTTCTAATAGAAAACAAAGACTGTTTGCTATCTATTGATCAGTGTTCGTTATCTTATAGATGGATGTCAAACCCTATTTTCTGCAATCCTCACGTTATTTAAGACGTGGCTAATTAAAACATTTTCTTTTCATTTTACATGGTGAGTCATTCTGTTCTTGGAGCACAAACACAACACGGAGTAAGGTGGCATCTACTGACGTTAGTGCATTTTTTTCTACAATACAAACACCTTCAGCTCTCAAAGAAACAATTCAAAGAACATGATATGTATCATCAATTAGGCTGTTGGAGTATATTAAAATAGATCTAAATCAATTCGCTAAAATTTTATACGAGCTTTAATATGCTAATGTAATTTTAGGAATTATTGTAAACACCTGGTGATCCTGCCATGATGGATCCTTTTTGACACATTCTACAGTATTATGGTGTGACAACTCTCTTCCAGCTGTGCTCTTGCATTATCACCCTGTGCATATGCCCTCCTGATGAATACTACAAGGGGCGATGTTACATTCAGCAATGGATCTAAAGATAAAGTCAAATGAACTTGTATATCCTTTTCCTGTAAAACAGTTGTCTCTAAGCTGCAGCTCGTGGGCCAGATGCGGCCCTATGCTTGCCTTTATCATTCAATCATTGGTAGTGAAGAAAACCCCAGTACTCCCAGGTATAGAGGAGCATGTGACCTCCCTCACTCTGGTGCATAGCGATTGGCCCAGTGCTGTCTCATTAGTGTAGAGAGCCTGAGAACTGGTTAAGCACCAAGAAATGAAGCTCAGAACTTACATAGGGTTTCCCTTCCTCACTCCCAGCAGCTGAAAAGAGCAGCACATGGGGAAGGAAAGGTGAGTGTCTTCTGTTGGGGATTAAGACATTAAAATGTCATTAAACCCACATCATTAAAAACGGTCAGTTAAATGCTGTATTACATGCTGTTCATAGTACTCAGTCACTATGGGATTTGTTTCCTGTATTATGCAAAAAAACTGGTTGATCCTGCTGTTCACTGTCCCTCTCTCCTTGTCTGTTTCCCCTCTGCAGCCTGAAATTGTGTAGACAGCTGTTGCCACATCTACTGAGCATGCTCCAGTTTTATTTCATCTGAAAGCACCTACCTATACTATCTGCTAGTTATAACGAGGTGACATCAACACATTGGTAGCCTGACAATAAGCATTGACAGCATGTGCCCTATGCTACTTAGCCTACCAGTCACAGGACGGGACATTGCAATTTATTGCAAGGATAAGGCTATTTTATTTTTATAATATGATTTGGTAATGCTGATACGTGTCCTGTCGGTTCATGTGAAGAGTAAAATCCCGAATCCTGTATGATTGAACCAATAGGTATCTGTCCCTAACTGGAATTTGCTTGCGTATTTATGAAAAGAAAACATGAACATAATAGGTTTCTTAATGCTGCATAATAGTACTGGTAATTCCCCATGGGGAAGGCTGGCTGATCGTGGATCAGCAGATAATCAGACCTGAATGGGCAAAAGAGTTGCATTAGCTCAATCCTTGTCGTAACAGGGGATTATGGCAGGGAACGCAGATGTTGTATACACGACAGATCAGCAGCTTTAGCTTCCTGTACAAAAAAAAACAAAAAAAACATTGAGTTGAAATTTACAAAGCTTAATTGTCATTATAATGGTCAACTTCAATATACTGTATATATATATATATATATATATATATATATATATATATATATATATATATATATATATATATATATATATATATATACACTACCGTTCAAAAGTTTGGGGTCACATTGAAATGTCCTTATTTTTGAAGGAAAAGCACTGTACTTTTAAATGAAGCTAACTTTAAACTAGTCCTAACTTTAAACAAATATACTCTATACATTGCTAATGTGGTAAATGACTATTCTAACTGCAAATGTCTAGTTTTTGGTGCAATATCTACATAGGTGTATAGAGGCCCATTTCCAGCAACTATCACTCCAGTGTTCTAATGGTACAATGTGTTTGCTCATTGGCTCAGAAGGCTAATTGATGATTAGCAAACCCTTGTGCAATCATGTTCACACATCTAAAAACAGTCTAGCTCCTTCCAGAAGCTACAAAACTGACCTTCCTGTGAGCAGATTGAGTTTCTGGAGCATCACATTTGTGGGGTCAATTAAACGCTCAAAATGGCCAGAAAAAGAGAACTTTCATCTGAAACTCGACAGTCTATTCTTGTTCTTAGAAATGAAGGCTATTCCATGCGAGAAATTGCAAAGAAATTAAAGATTTCCTACAACGGTGTGTACTACTCCCTTCAGAGGACAGCACAAACAGGCTCTAACCAGAGTAGAAAAAGAAGTGGGAGGCCGCGTTGCGCAACTAAGCAAGAAGATAAGCACATTAGAGTCTCTAGTTTGAGAAACAGACGCCTCACAGGTCCCCAACTGGCATCTTCATTAAATAGTACCCGCAAAACACCAGTGTCAACATCTACAGTGAAGAGGCGGCTGCGGGATTTTGGGCTTCAGGGCAGAGTGGCAAAGAAAAAGCCATATCTGAGACTGGCCAATAAAAGAAAAAGATTAAGATGGGCAAAAGAACACAGACATTGGACAGAGGAAGACTGGAAAAAAGTGTTGTGGACGGATGAATCCAAGTTTGAGGTGTTTGGATCACAAAGAAGAACGTTTGTGAGACGCAGAACAAATGAAAAGATGCTGGAAGAATGCCTGACGCCATCTGTTAAGCATGGTGGAGGTAATGTGATGGTCTGGGGTTGCTTTGGTGCTGGTAAGGTGGGAGCTTTGTACAGGGTAAAAGGGATTCTGAATAAGGAAGGCTATCACTCCATTTTGCAACGCCATGCCATACCCAGTGGACAGCGCTTGATTGGAGCCAATTTCATCCTACAACAGGACAATGACCCTAAACACACCTCCAAATTGTGCAAGAACTATTTACAGCAGAAGCAGGCAGCTGGTATTCTATCGGTAATGGAGTGGCCAGCACAGTCACCAGATCTGAACCCCATTGAGCTGTTGTGGGAGCAGCTTGACCATATGGTACGCCAGAAGTGCCCATCCAACCAATCCAACTTGTGGGAGCTGCTTCTAGAAGCGTGGGGTGCAATTTCTCCAGCTTACCTCAATAAATTAACAGCTAGAATGCCAAAGGTGTGCAATGCTGTAATTGCTGCAAAAGGAGGATTCTTTGATGAAAGCAACGTTTGATGTAAAAACAATGTTATTTCAAATACAAATCATTATTTCTAACCTTGTCAATGTCTTGACTCTATTTTCTATTCATTTCACAACGTATGGTGGTGAATAAGTGTGACTTTTCATGGAAAACACACAATTGTTTGGGTGACCCCAAACTTTTGAACGGTAGTGTATATATATATATACATACAATATATTACCTAAAGTACTGGGACGCCTGCCTTTACACGCACACGAACTTTAATGGCATCCCAGTCTTGGTCCGCAGGGTTCAATATTGAGTTGGCCCACCCTTTGCAGCTATCAGCTAACAGCTTCAGGTCTTCTGGGAAGGCTGTCCACAAGGTTTAGGAAAATAAAAAAAAATGCAACTGCAATTTTCAAAATGCACAATCTATTTGTCTTTAGTAAATCAACCCCAATGTGTTCGCTTTTACATGCATAGAGTAAGGAGGGTTCTTATTATGTGTAATAAATAAATACCATTAGCACCAATGCAATAAAAATACTTTATGTAGGTCTGCAAACAACTGCAAATTACAAGCATGTTATTTGTGAAAGTAGGACTGGCCTAATGATGGCGAGCCATGAAGATCACTATTGTAGTCTGACAGTGACTGAACAGGAGAACTGCGTGCAGTAATTATCTGACTATATTTTCTGCCTGTTCCGATAGGTATCTAAATGACGCATGTTGAATGCTGATCACAACTGGTGATCTTATCAGAAAACATTAAAAGCAGTGCAAAGAAAGAGCATAGGTATTGTTCGTTGTACCCAGCCAGCAGTTTTCCTGATGTTCAAAGTGTGTCTTGAAATAGAAATGACTGCTTGAATGTGATTACTTTTGTCAGCAATAGGTATTATAATGAGCATTATGTGCAATAACTAAGATATAAATGGGAAAAGAGCTTTCACTGGACTGACTATATGAAAAGGCTTAAAGTTTAACCAATCAAAAAGCACTATACACAGCTAAAATACATATGTACTTTACTATGTACTTTATATGTTTTACTTGCAAAAGAATTTGTTATAGTGTTCAGCATGTCTTGTTATCTAGGTACCCCTGCCAGACATCATAGCCAGTTTGGGGCCTCACTCACTTTTTTTTTCATTCTTTCATTAAGTAATACAGCTTGTTCACCACCGCGCCCCCACCTGTAAATAGACCATAATAGGGAAAGCAGCATACTGATATCACGTTGTTCCCTCCTCTGACAACACTTTAGAACACAGTAAAGTCCTGATAGTAAAGTTCTGCCCCTTTCTCTCCCAGTCTGTGCAGATGTGCAGGGGTTTAAATGTGTGTGGTATTTATGCTGGTCCTATTTTAAAATCCATTTAATAATATATACTGTATATTCCTCGCCCTGCACTCGGGGAACCTCTTTTGGGTGTATGTGCTCACCAATGCCTGGAACCAGGCGGGCCCTGGTCATGTGAAAGTCAACATTAAGGCGATACCCCGGTTTAGGGATGAGCTGTACACCGTGTGCATCTTTGTAACATACAGAGTTCCTCTGTAAAACATTCTGTCCCATTCCACTACACACCTTGCTTAATGAATGTTGCATTTAAGAGGAACACTGCTGAGCCTATGCCTTCTCTACCAGTCTAGCATTTCTCGGCCACCTCATTCCCAGTGACAGAATGGGGTCCCACCGTGCACTATTGTGGACCTCATGCGTGCACAATATCAACTCCTTCTCTCTTCCGTACCATTGCAGCAAGATACATGGGGTCTCCGTACCAAGGGTTTAGTCCCGAATACTTTTGGGGGAAACTGGCCACTAGGGAGGAAGTTGCCCAGGCATACTTTTGCAGGTAGAAGTCCAAAAGTGGCAAAGTCCGTGGCTGGTGGGCTTTTTTTAGGGTGGTGTTTATTGAGGGTTGCTTCGGGTTACATCTCCCTTATTGGACCATCTTCTCTATCGCAATGCTGGAGGGCAAGACCCAAAAAGTGTGGAAAACTGGCAGACCCAGTGTCACCATGTAGGCCATATATATAGTGTGTGTGTGTGTATATATATATATATATATATATATATATATATATATATATATATATATACTATATATATCAACTGCACCCTAGGAAGGCTGTTAAAGCCTTTAACGTAAAGTGGTTGTAAAGGCAGACAGTTTTTTCTACCTTACTGCATTCTATGCAGTAAGAAAAAATACCTTCTGCATGCAGTTCAACTCGCAGCCACCCTAAATACATACCTGTGCCTGATCTCGATTCAGCGATGTGCATTAGAGCCAAGGCTCTCTCGGCTTTCTCCCTCCTCGTTGGCTCAGATACAGCAGTGGGAGACATTGGCTCCTGCTTCTGTTAATCATGGCCGGTGATAAGGGAGCTGGAGCTGGAGGGGGGGGGGGGGGGTTGAAAACAGGGCTTCCAGAGAGCGGGATGAAGGTTGGTTTCAGTGGGTAAGTGAACTTAAAGAGAACTTAAAGAGAATTAAAGAGAACTTACCATTTTGCCATGCACAGGAAAAGTGACCTATTCTCCTTAAGCTTTACAAGGTTTTTCATTTGGATTCAACAATTTTTATAATTACAAAAGATTTAGTGTGGGAGTCTGCTGACTGTAATCCAAAGAAATGTATAATGCTGTAAAACACTATAGGGGGGGTTACTAAAATTGAAGCACAAAAAATCTGGTGCAACTGTGCCAATCACCCAATCAACTTCTAACTTCAGCCTGCTCAATTAAGCTTTGACAATAAAACCTAGAAGCTGATTGGTTACTATGCACAGTTGTACCAGATTCTGTGTGTTCCAGTTTTAGTAAATCTCCCCAATTATATGAAAAAATCCCATGTCTAGACTATGACCCTTGTTCTTGATGTGCTATGTTTGTCCTGTGTGCACTACATAAAGATCAGGCCCCGACTGGCAGACCTGTGTTAAAGCACAGGCATGACCATTCTACGGTTCTGTTTAATGAGCCCTGTAGGTGTCAGAGACTGGTACTTATCACATGATCCTTTCAGTTATTCAATGTGTAGATGATGTTTGTCTAGGGGTAAAGAGGCAGCAGCAGATGATGAAGATTAATTGGCAAGGTAAATTATTGTGACAGCAACATACTAGATTGATTGCAGAAAGGACAATGAGGTTAAAAGGAAGATCAACTAAATGAAGGTTACAGTAGTCTTTGGGGGAGGGAGCTGATCAATGCATTCACTGAGGCTATCACCAGAAAATTCCCATTATACAGTATTTTTTCATACTAGTGTATTGCTTTATTTGAAGGCCATTATGAAGTTTATTATGAAAGGGGAAAAAAATAAATTGAAGGATGTTCTGTTCCAAAACTGTAGATAATGAAACAAGTACACTGTATTATTTTGTGCAGATCATTTTAGTGATTCATAGGTCCCTGTGGTCCCTATTATAAAGGGTTAGTCTCGCTTTTTGATCCAAGTATATGTGTCTCTTTTTCTTATCCCTCTTTTAGGTACCTAATTTAGATTTGTATACATAGAATTACTGTTTAAAAAGTCAGTCCACCAAAATTCATATTTTAGTTAGAACCTGAGCATGGAGGACTGATTCAGGCCTTGATTTCTTATATGTACACTCCAACAAAGAGGTCTCCCTGCCATCATTCTCAACTGTTTTCCCACCACCTGGGAACTGTGGGTGTTCCTGTATATTTGAGTGTTCCATAAAATAAGTCAAATAATGCAGCAGGGAGAGAAAGGACCCATTCATAATTGTGTGCAGGCACTAAGCTATCTCACAATACAGTCCCCAAAAGATATAAGAAGCTGTCAGGTAGTTTAGCCCTCAAGCATCTACCAAAAATGAAGTATAATTTTTATGGGACTGGCTCTTTAAAGTTACCTGTGAAGAAGATAAGTACCTCTCCTACTCCCCATGCCTCCAGACGCTGGAATGAAAGGGTGAAATTGCCCCCCTAAGGCCTCTGCAGAAATTGACACATCCTTGAGTGCTTATTTTCTGCATCCCCTGCAGCGCTTAGTGGTTCCTGCTGCCAAACCCTACGTCATTAGTGTGCCCTGTAGTGATGTTGGAGTTGGCAGGAGGAACCACAGAGCAAAGGGGGGGGGGGCACAGGCTATTAATGCTCTTGGAAGTGTAAAATGCTGAAGACTTTGCTGGAGGCTATACTGCAATGCATATTGTATCTACAGGAAATGGAGACCACACTTGATTAGTAGGAGTTCCAGTGGGATTCTTATGGACTCTGAGTTCCAGTAAAGCTTTTACATGAGGATATTTTAGCAAGCAGGCTCCATTTGTGTTGGATATGTAATTGTTTCTTATATTGCAGGAACAATATATTGTTTTTTTTCTTTGGAAAGTTGAAAGTAAATGGAGAATCTGGGATTTGAAAGGAAGGCCTCTTCGTAATGGCAATGCCAGTTGGATAGAACCAGGAGATCAGACCGTCATTCCCTTGTAATATCTACTTCAACTAAACTTTAGAGGGGCATGGAAACTCCTTTAGTATTTAAATAGAGATACTTAAAGAGATACTTAAACTTAGTTTCCTTGAACAACAGTTTAACCCCCTTATCTCCAAAATGGAAGCTACTGAATTATGTGATACAAAATCAAAGAACTATGATATTTATACAAAGTCAAAGTTTTCATTCCCTAATATTGTTAAATCCTAATGTGTTATTTTATGCATTCCCCTTGCTTTTTAAATGAACAATCTATACAGACATTTTAGAAACAAAGAAGAGTGACAGCAGAAAAAATACCAAATGGTCCAGGAAGTTATGTATTTGTTTGTTTATTTATTTTTTATTGTTTTTGTTTAGTATAAATCAATGTTTAGCTTAAAGTGGTTCTATAGCCTAAGGCCTCTTTCACACGGACTGTCCGTTCAGGTCCTCCTGTCAGTTTTTTAGGCGGACCTGAACGGACACTCCATGGAGGTCTATGGAGCGTCGGATGTCAGCGGTGACATGTCCGCTGACACCCGACCCGCTCCGATCCGAAAAAAGTGTAACGGAGGAAAAACCTACTTTTCCATCCGTTTTCGGATCGGGTGACGACGGACTCTACGGTCCGTCATCATCCGATCCCCCATAGGGGAGAGCGGCGCTCTGACAGATCCGGCGCTGCACAGTGTGCAGAGACAGACCTGTCATCTTCCTGCTCAGCGGGGATCGGAGGAGCGATCATCACTGATCCGCCCCATGTGAAAGAGCCCTAAATCTTTTTTACATTTATGCATTCCTTGCATTAAGGTAAAAATATGTTTAGGCATCAATATTGGCCCCTCACTCCTCCTTTTAATTACCTGACCCCTCATTTAACCCAGTGCTGTGCACGCCTTCAGCTCGTATCTCCCCTCACTTTCTGGTCTCACTGGACTGGCTGGGGCACCGGGAGCCATTGGCTCCTGCTACTGTCAATCAAAGCCAATGACGAGGGAACAGGGCCGAGTCCTGCTGTCTGTGTCAGTGGATATGGCAGTGGGGCTCAGGAGCAGGATACACAAGTGCCCCAAAGGAACCAGCTTCCCATGGGGGCACTGGACAGAGAGGAGGGCCCAGGAGGAGGTTTGGGGCTGCTCTGTGCATTTCCATGGCAGTTAGGTATAGACTTCTTTGTTATTTAACAACAACAACAAAAAAATCCTTTATAATCACTAATAAATAAATTTGAATCCACTTCCTGTTGACTGACTCACTACCTCTGCTGGAAGTCTATTTTAAAGCGTAACTCCACTTTTGTTGTTAAAAAAACATTCCCCTGGGTAATCTATGTACTTTGCAAGGATTATAACAACCTTTGTTGCAGATTCCTACCTTTTTGTTATTCTGAAGAAATCCAAATGTGTTTGTCTGTGCCTCTGTACTGAGTGGGTCTAATGGGAGTGGTTTAGCTGTCAGGTGTGCAGCTTCTGGGCACTAATGAAGAAATCTTCCGGGCCTGCATCCCTTTAGACGTATTTCTATTGAAAGTATCTCTCCAAAAGTAAAATTTTTGTTGCAGGCGATGCCTGAAATCTGACTTGTATTCTAGGAGAATGGGAAAATTGGTGAGCCAATCGCACAAGCAGGGAATGATGTTTCTGGGGAGTGGTCAGTACACACTCTGTGTACAGAACAACTCCAGGTAGCCATATTGCAATGCATTCTCAAAAAAATTACAGTGGCTGCAGATTGAAAAGGAAAGGCCATTTTTAATAACATTCAATTACAATATGATTAGTGTAGCAATTATATGTGCTATATTTATTTATAAGTATATGTATATTCATAATAAGCCATAGAACATGGTCTCACTGACCTCTTCAGCTGCAGGCACTGTGGGGGTAGTTTAGTTCAATAGTCCCCAAAGTTTTTTGCACCAGGGACCGCTTTTGGTGTAGCCAATTTTTTCAGGGAAAATTGGGGGGCGCCAATTGGATGGGGTAGGCGGTTCATGGAGTCTCACAACCCACTGCACTGTAATGTGGCACTGTGATATAAAGGGGACTGCACTGTAATGGTTATAGTGCAGTCCCCTTTATATCACAGTGCCCCTTGCAGTCATTGCCCCCCCCATCACAGTCCTTTTTACAGTCATGCTCCCCCATCACTGTTCTCCTTGCGGTCAGGCCATCCCCTCCCCCCTTCATAGTCCTGCTTGCACTCACGGCCCCCCATCAAAGTTCTCCCTGCAGTCATGGCTCTCCATCACAGTCCTCCCTGCTGTCATGGCCCCCCATCACAGTTCTCCCTGCAGTCATGGCTCTCCATCACAGTCCTCCCTGCTGTCATGGCCCCCCATCACAGTCCTCCCTGCAGTCATGCTCCCCCTTTCCTCTTTAAAAGCACAGTGTTCCTTCCAATCTTTGTCTCCCCTGCAATGCCTTACCTTAAGCAGGGCAGAGGCAATTAGCAGCCTGTGTCTCTTCTCCCAGGTCTCTCGCCCGGCTGTCGATGTCATCCTATTAGCAAGGCAGGGGGTGGGAACAGCTGCAGATTGGGACAGAGAGCGGGAGCTGTCAAACTTATATAAACAAGAAGGTGATTACCCGTTGTTATTATGAAAAGTCTCCCGCTCTCTGTTCTAATCTGCAGCTGCTCCTGCCCCCAGCCTTGCTATTAGGATGACATCGGCAGCTGGGCGGGAGACCTGGGAGAATAGACACAGGCTGCTTAATGGCCCACAGTCCGTGACATGACTCACCTCCTGCTGTACGACAGTGGCCTGCTTAACAACAGGCTATGGACAGTACCAGTCTGCAGCCCGGGGGGTTGGGGACCCCTAATTTAGTTCACCCTGCTCCCCTACCCCAGCAGTGATTCAGCAGCTCAGCTCGCCCTGCTTCCTCTCATAGCACAGACTCAACAGCCTTACAGCCTTTCAAGCTCTAATTTTGGAATGGGAAGACTTGAAGGATAGTGCTTTTGCTGTGAATTTTGAGGATACTCCACAGTGCCTGTAGCTACACAAGTCAGTTGGGGTTTGTTATAAAGCTTATTTATTGCTTGTTAATAATAGTTAACTACTTAAATATTAATATTCTGGCTTCATGTGTACTCTAATAACTGTGGGTTAATACGTATCCAGAAGAGTTTTTTTTTTTAAGTTTTCAACTTATGTGTTCAACTTATGTGTCATGCAAGGCGTATAGAAACACATTTTATTTTCTGCAACACGAACACCTCCAGATTTTAGAAAAGGCAAATAGAAAGTTGACTCATTAGGTCAGTGAATGTGGATCATATTCACTTTGGTATTTTAAAGGAGGATCCTAAGGAAAATAAAATACAAAATGAAGTAATGGCTAAGCCAAATAGAATAGCTATTTTTATGTGCCTGCATTTTGTATTTGAGTGTTGCATTTGTTAGAAAATGTAATGATCTACATCAGAATTTTTCCGCCTTATGAGACAAACCTTTCGATGTACATCCAACCCATAAGTATTGGATATCAGAGACTGGTACAGATAAAAGCAGCAGCTGTATTGCAATGTCTAATGTCAACATCAAAACTAGTTGAGGAAATGCTTCTGTGTTTTGGATGCCATTGGCTCCTAATCAGAGCTAGCATGGAATATAGACATTGTTGAGTGAAGGGGTCAAGGCTTAAAGATAAATCAATTACAACTAACTTTCTGAAACAAACACAAAAATGTATATATTAATTGAACAATTTCTTGTTTTTATAACATATAAGTAATATAAAATTATTCACATCCCACCGTGAACTTGAGAACATTTCTCTATAGGAAACCTACCCTGAGACTGATAGGTTGACTTCCATGGCTAACCTCCTTTCGAAAATTCTGTCTGCCTGACTTTTATACTATCTGAGTCACTGACCTGGAACAGTCATCCAGCAGGTGAAGTCAGAACTGACCTACAGTATGTACTTGTTCTGGTTCAGCAATTTTGAAAATATTAAAGCCATTGGATCAGCATGACAGGCACAAAACAACAAAAGGAGCACCAGATGGTTGTCTTAAAAATTCATAATTATAAATTGCATATAACACTGTGTTACTAGGAAGATAAAAGGTCATAACGTGTTTTGTGCTGACAACTCCCATTCTTTGAAAATGACATGCAGTAGAGGAGATCTAAGCTGCCTGATCCTCCCTAACACATGTTTACTATGGTCATCAATGTTCCTTTCATGATATGGAACACTCTGTAGAAATATTTAGCTAGAGTCCTTTAGAAAGCATTGTAATGTTCACGTAAGCACTGATGAAGGGAGAGTGTTGGCCCTCGAAACTTGTTTGCAACTTTTATTTTCCTACTGTCACATTATCTACAACAGATGATCATAGATTTCTAAGGCAACTGTCTGACACTCCTTTTGTTAATCTCATTTGGATTTCTCAATTTGAGAGGCTATCACCCCTTGGGATAGTCCCTAGATTGTGGCAGAATTGCTGAGGTTAAACCATCAAGCCCGACTGACACCCCCTGCCCAGCGCATTAAAAATACAAGTCCAGCACCTCACATCTACTCCTTCTGGAATTGAAATCATGGCAGACTGTGCATATCTCAAGTACAGGTTTCCTTTAGCGTATGTCTAGTCAAAACTTCCCTTTTCTGGTTTTAGAGTGTGAAAGGATTAGAAAACGTTAGGTTTTTATTGCTGTCTGTGATCCTGGTTGGTTGATTTACACTCTCTACAGTATGTATTCTGTTGACCGTTGACACTGGGACAGAAAGTGATGGCAGGCTAACATTTTTAGCAGCTGTATTCAAAACAGGAGGCAGGGGTAAATCTTGTTATAGGGCAGTGGTTCTCAACTCCAGTCCTCGGGACCCACCAACAGGCCAGATTTTAAGTATTACCTTGGGGAGTTGCAGACTAGAATACTACAATCACTAAGCAGCAAGTGATATCACCTGTGATGTATTTCAGCTTTCTTTCAAACCTGGCTTGTTGGTGGGTCCTGAGGACTGGAGTTGAGAACCACTGTTATAGGGTGACACCTTTATAACAGAGAAATTAATATCTCTTTTTAGAGATTTAATTTCACTTCCTGTTGCATCTTGAGGACAAGAAGTGAAGGAAAATCTCCCCAAAGGAGTACAAATGGCAAAAAAAACAAAAAAAAAAAACCGATAGGTTTTAACCCTTTTCTACTATATTTATAATCTAAAAAAAAAAAGTTTTGGCTATTTATACCATACATTAAAATGAATTACGGTAACTAAAACATGTACAATTATTATTTACATCTACAGACATCTACAGACATCCACGATCTTACACTAACCTATTTATTCCTGTAAAGAAGACATCAGTGTACATACGTTTTTTCAAGCCAATCCGATCCGGTCTCCAGTGGTGGGAGCTCTGCAGAGGACACAGACGACAAATAAATGGGAAGTGACGTCACCCATAGACTTACTATAGGGCTTCCATTGTCGGATGTATCCTCTGCACCCACCTCCACAGCGAAGCAGCTGACAGCTCAGCGCGGGATCGGGTCAGATTGGCTTTAGAAAAGGTATGTATAGCGGTTTCTTCTTAGATAGATTAGTGTTAGATCATCGATGTCTGTAGATGCAGGGATTTTAGTGTTAGTGTGGACTTCTACTTTACTAGTTAATAGTTAATATTTAGACGTGAAGTACTGTACACGACTGGTATAATAGTAATACCAATAATAATAATATTTCTATTGGAGTCTTTTGAAGCAAACCTCTGGTTTCATATACAACATTCATATACAATGAAAAAAATAGAATATAGGTTTATAGACAAAAGCTCCTAGAATCTTCAACTATGTCCTCCTGCATTCCTTCGATTCCTTAAATTGAATGTCCTTAGATTTAATACACTAGGAGATTCATATGCAGTAGCTTACAACTTGTAAATATAACCAGATTCTGTGAAGGTAGTGTTTTTTTAACCCAAGGCAAACATCTAAAAGCATACATGAAATACATATGTGGGAGTTGTTTTACCTGCCAAAGGATTTGCATTTTGTTCCGCTAGTCCTGAGATTTAAGCTGGCCAAACACCAGTAGAATTTTGTTCAAACATTCATGCAAACATTCTGAAAAAACATTCTTCAGAGCATTTGCTCTTGCCATCAGTTAACTAATTTGGTTTAACTCTTTTGTGCCTTCACTATAGCCGAAAGATGGCTACAGCGCAGGCGTACTTTGCTCGGAGGGTGTACATGGACGTCCTCCCATACTCACGCTGCCTGCAAGCCCCCTGCAGCGTGCAGTGGTGCGCTCTGTGATCACTGAGTCCTTCGGACTCAGCTGATCACAGATCAGGGTAAAGGGCCAATCACAGCGGCCCTTTACCACATGATCAGCTGTGTCCAATGACAGCTGATCACGGAAGTAAACACAAGCCAGTTATCGGCTTTTTTTTCCTCACACTGACAGCGCGAGGTGAGAAAAATAGAGCCGGCTTGTGTTAAAGGGACATCGACGCTGATAATCAGGGCACTGATTATCAGTGTGCTGATTATCAGGGAAGTCCCAACAGTGCCCACCACTGCTGCCAATCAGTGCTCATCAATGCTGCCAATCAGTGCTCATCAGTGCTGCCAATCAGTGCTCATCAGTGCTGCCAATTAGTGCTCATCAGTGCTGCCAATCAGTGCCCATCAATGCCTCCTCATTAGTGTTACCTATCAGTGCCCATCAGTGCCACCTATCAGTGCTGCCTATCAGTGCCCATCAGTGCCACCTATCAGTGCTGCCTATCAGTGCCCATCAGTGCCACTTATCGGTGCCCATCAGTGCCACCTATTAGTGTCCATCAGTGCAGCCTCATCAGTGCACATCAGTGAAGGAGCAAAATTACCTGTTTGCAAAATGTTATAACAAACTATAAAAAGTTTTTTTTTTTATTTTTTTTTTTCAAAATTTCAAAAACAAAATGGTGATTAAATACCACCAAACGAAAGCTCTATTTGTGTGGAAAAAAAAAACAATAAAAATGTCATATGGGTATAGTGTTGCATGACCACGCAATTGTCATTTGAAGTGTGACAGCGCTGAAAGATGAGATTGGCCTGGGCAGGAAGGGGGTAAAAGTGCCCAGTAGGCAAGTGGTTAAAAGACCTTAAAATTTTGTCCAGACCTACTACTTGAATGTAATCTCAGACATAGTAAACAGATTTCTGATTACAATATGTATGATTTTTCCCAAATGAATCTAGTTACAAAACAATCATTGACAATATAACCAATACATTATATAAGGATCATGAAAGAAATCTACTGTAAATGTCCACATAAATTCTTTGATGGTCAGTTGACAATAAGATGCTTTCAATGAAGTCTAGGCCAGTGGTTCTCAACTCCTGTCCTCAGGACCCACTAACAGGCCAGGTTTGCAAAATAACTGAAATACAGCACAGGCGATATCAGTGATTGCAGTGTTCTAATCTGCATCTCCCTAGGGCAGGGCTGTCTTTTTGCATGGGCACGCTGGGTAAATGAATACTTGCAGTGATTTGTGTGGGGGGGAGAGGGTACTGCAGGTGCTAGTTTTAGGAAAATCTGCCCCCACCCCCCCAGCACATGTCCTTCCTCCTCCGAAAGTGCCCCCTAGCAAATTCAGTACCCTTTTCCCCCACCCCTGATTCAAAGAGATGCTGGCTGCTACACAGAGCAGCTACTCAGGGCACCCCAATAGACATGCAGGACAATCGCCCCAGGTGACAACACTATTGCACCCCTGCCAGGTAAGTCAGTGGAGCCAGGTTGCGGAACCTTTTTCCATCACTTGGCTCCAAGACTCACACGATGAATCACACTGTGTTCCTGTGCGATTCACATGTTTTCCAGGTGCAGTACAATTTCAGCCCATTCATTCGAATGGGCTGAAATTGTGCTGGACCACACCAAGAATTCTAAGACGCACAGGAACTGGATTGCATGGTACTACTGTACTGTACGATCCAATGCAGGTAAACCCATTACATTTGGGATCTGCATTTATGGTGTCATTAAGTTAACATTGACACCAACTGCAGATCACAACTGGAGCACATTTTGAATGTAGCGAGAGAAACACACATGGAACGCAGGTTTCCAGGGATCCAAAAGTGTGGGGGGGCTGTGTAATGTAAAGGGTTCCAGAGGTATGGGGGCTGTGTAATGTAAAGGGGTCCAGAGGTTCACCATTGCAGCCCCTCTCTCTCACACACCATTAGCCTTATTGATAATTTGCATTTTTATTTGCGTGCGTGATTGTGTAGACAGGGCCCCAGTGCACTGTATTGCCCGAGGGCCTATAATGCTCTTAAGATGGCATTGCCCTAAAGTAATACTTAAAATCTGGCCTGTTAGTGGGTCCTGAGGACAGGAGTTGAGAACCACTGGTCTAGGGGAAGGCACAGGGTATTAAGAGGTATAAAGGCCTGGGGGGTTCAGGAAAAAACTATGTGTTGAACGAGGTGAGAGGGTGGGGACAGATTATGCATTTACAAAGTCAAGAAAAATATAATATAAGATCCACTCCCCTCCATCCTAAGCCGCCGAGTGATTCTGCGTCTTATTTACCTGCTGTAAATGTTTATTGGGGCTGTGTAAAATCTGTATTTAGCTTTATATTCAGGGTGGGGTTAACTCATTCCAGTGGAACCTCATCCACAAGAATTTATTATGAATACTGTTGACCAAGGAGATTAAGCCTCCATTTTCCGAATGTCATTCAACTTGGCAAGCTACATAGTATGGTTTGGTTGGTGTTGTTTTTACAGGTGGAATATGGCTACTGCCTGCGCTGATCAAATATGGTAGAACCAAGCATTTATAAGTTGTCTTTGGTATATTATGGTGGTGCAGCAGAAAGAAGCTGCGGTCCATGTGAATTGTAGCATGTGTAAGGTCTGCAGTACACCACTTGTCACATACCTAGTCTGAGGCTGATTTGATGAGAGAGCTTCCCTTGAGGCTAAATTCCAAGCATCCCTGAAGGTGAGAACAGGGAGTGCTAGGCTCAAAGAAGCACAGGTGCTGTTTAGGGAGAGCTGCTGGAAGCTGCTTGCACTGTGGAACTGGATAGCTGTCAGCTGGTCTGTCAGGACAGTTGGTAGGACCTCTGTAGCACCTTGTGATGTAGCAGAACCAAGGCAGCGACCACAGACAACGTGGCACCCGAGGAGGAAGCAGGATTAGGTTGGTGAGATCAGACTGAAGAAGCGTAGTCAGAATGGGAGCCAAAGTCATACACAGGAAGGCAAGCCAGGGAGTTGACAGAACCATGGTCTGGAACAGAGCCAAGGTCATACACAGGGATCCAGTGGAGCAGGCAGAGGGGTAGTCAAGAGCAAGCCAGAGTCATACACGGTTGAGCAGGCAAAGCAGATTCCTAAGAGCAACCCGGGGTCAAAACAAGGATCAGGCAGCAGAGAAGTCCAGAGGCAAACCGGGTCGGTAACAGGTAATCAAAAGAATTCAGGAAACACAGGTGCAAGGAGTACTGGTAGCTGAAGATCATCCAGCAAAGTCTAAGTGCAGCCACCGATCTTATATAGGGTGTTTGGTGCCAGTTCTGGCAGCAGATGTGCGTGAACGTGCGACAAACGAGCATGACCATTTAAAATTTTGGAAAATAGTAAAAACCTTCGCGCCAGTGGTGTCGATAACAGATAATATATATGAATTACGTATACTAGTGATACATCTAGTGAGAAAACATTCCCAACAATAAAGAAAATTTGTGGAAATATATAAACAATCAGTGTAAGCTGCTCCCCAATTTTTGAATAATCAAACAAATAGATAATCAAAAAAAGGAATGTAAGAAAGATAGGGGGCGCTAGATACCATAATATTCAAGTGCTCTAAGTAAATATATCTCCTGCATTACCAAAAAAATGGAAATGTAAGAAAGCTAGGGGGCGCTAGATGCCATACTATTCAAGTGCTCTAAATAAATATCTCTCCTGCATTACCAAAAAAATGAAAATCATATTAATGACAAATCATAATTAGATTACACATTGAAGTGCCCACAATAGTGAAAAAAATATATAGTGATTGATTGTCCACATAAAAAAGTGATTGAAGTAGTTGAAGTGATATCTTTCAATATTATCCCAATCTTGTTGCTGTAAACAAAAGGTTTTCCATCACCAAAGGAAAATAAGAAAAGGAAAACACCTCGAAGTAGTAGATATCTGCTTACCAGATACCAATGACTACTTTAGTTAAAAAGAGAGTCACTAGCGCTTGTGCAGGGTTGTGCCTGCTCACATGGATGGCCGGACTGTGGTTGGTATTATAGGCATGGATCGTTCCCGTCAAGCTCATTCAAGATAGGATAAGGATACATAGGAAACAAAAACAGTCTCCATAGCGTAAAACCATTTATTAAAAAAAGTAAACAAATTAAAAAGCCAAATGGCCGCTTACATTGGTGGGTGCCTACCCGGCACTGGGGCTGCTTGCATGTCAGGGTGACTTCGCAGTCAGA
Source organism: Lithobates septentrionalis (assembly GCA_037952835.1). Lineage (NCBI taxonomy): Eukaryota > Metazoa > Chordata > Amphibia > Anura > Ranidae > Lithobates > Lithobates septentrionalis. The sequence goes on from JBBDGP010000800.1 coordinate 1,186,715, forward strand.
AAAAGCCTTTCATGTCTCCTCCACGCTGGCGTGCGTTCCAGCTTACACAGGGGGGCAGCCAAAGGATCCGGATGTTGTTGGGTGATAGGACATGTGACCACGTACCGCTCCAAATGGTACGAGCGGTACGTGGTCACATGTCCTATCACCCAACAACATCCGGATTCTTTGGCTGCCCCCCTGTGTAAGCTGGAACGCACTCCAGCGTGGAGGAGACATGAAAGGCTTTTTCTGACTGCGAAGTCACCCTGACATGCAAGCAGCCCCAGTGCCGGGTAGGCACCCACCAATGTAAGCGGCCATTTGGCTTTTTAATTTGTTTACTTTTTTTAATAAATGGTTTTACGCTATGGAGACTGTTTTTGTTTCCTATGTATCCTTATCCTATCTTGAATGAGCTTGACGGGAACGATCCATGCCTATAATACCAACCACAGTCCGGCCATCCATGTGAGCAGTCACAACCCTGCACAAGCGCTAGTGACTCTCTTTTTAACTAAAGGAGTCATTGGTATCTGGTAAGCAGATATCTACTACTTCGAGGTGTTTTCCTTTTCTTATTTTCCTTTGGTGATGGAAAACCTTTTGTTTACAGCAACAAGATTGGGATAATATTGAAAGATATCACTTCAACTACTTCAATCACTTTTTTATGTGGACAATCAATCACTATATATTTTTTTCACTATTGTGGGCACTTCAATGTGTAATCTAATTATGATTTGTCATTAATATGATTTTCATTTTTTTGGTAATGCAGGAGAGATATTTATTTAGAGCACTTGAATAGTATGGTATCTAGCGCCCCCTAGCTTTCTTACATTTCCATTTTTTTGGTAATGCAGGAGATATATTTACTTAGAGCACTTGAATATTATGGTATCTAGCGCCCCCTATCTTTCTTACATTTAAAATTTTGGCAACTATCCCAGGTCTTTTCCTCAGCAAATGCACATTTTTATTCTTCTGTCTCCTTTTCAGCACTTGTTCATATTTGTTCTGAAAAGCACCCTAGCACCACTTTTCCGGAAAATGTGTAGGTCTCCTGTAGCCATCAAGATCTAAATTTAAAGGTGTGTGTGTGTAAAAGGTAATGTGGAGACCTGGAAACAAAGGAAATGCAAGAAATCTCACCACTGGAATCTACAGTTGACGTCACAAACAGTTAGCAGGTTTAACTATCAGGCATCAACCAAAAACTGAAATTCGTGTGCAATGAACCTTTCAGTCTAGCTAATCCATCTAAAAATACAGCGACTTGGAATAGTATTTTCTTCTATATGTAACTTGTATTTCACCAAAAGAGTTGCCTTTGAACTGCCTCTACACAAGGTAGGTGCCTCCCTTGCTATTTACTAATGATCAGCAATGGTGAGAACAATGCAGTGCTGGAGGCAACATAGATTCTTAGGGATTCTTCCCTAACCTTTGCACTCACGCTGTCGATTAGTGTGTGCTGTAGGCATACTGAGACTGTCGGTCATGGTAACTCAAAGGCGTCATATAACCTTGCAGAAAACTTTACAAGTAGAAAACTAGTACTGTATGTAGAATCAGGGATATAACTAAGATAAGGCTGAAATGTACTGGTGTTCATAAAACAGAGGAAGCACAGCGCTGTCTGCAACCAATTTATTTTGAAATCCAGTTATGTAAAGAATAAGATCTTTTTTTGCTGTGTACATTGTAAGATGTTAAGCAGACTTTGTTGCAGATCATCTTTGGCTTCATAAGTACTTGACTGGTTAAAGTAAATGCTGAGTGAAAGGGTCTGCCTGCCATTTTTACTTGATTTATACCAATGTTTTCTTAAGAAACATTTTAATGCCACAGCATCCCTTTGGAAAAGCGGACAGTTCAGTAGTAGCTCACCAGAGATGAAAAGCCTGCAACTTGACTTGAGCACTCTGGGACAAGAAGCAAGCCTCCTACAAGATCAGTATCTAGACCAGGGTTCCTCAACCAGGGTTCCGTGGAAAACTAGAGTTCCTCCAGAGGTTGGTAAGGGTTCCTTGAGCAAAGAGGAATTCCTGCCTCTCAGATAAGTTCCCACTGACACCAATAATCTTTTTGGCTATCTGTAATAGGGTAATTCTTCCCAATGACAACTAATGTAAGGAGCATTCTTCCAACTGACCATCACACTAATGTATCATAAGTTTTAGATATATTAATTTTTAGCAGAGGTTCCCTGAAACCAGGAAGTTATTTCAAGGGTTCATCTGTGTTGAAAAGGTTGAGAAAGACTTATCTAGATCATTCATTTTAACAACAATCATCCCATAAGATTATATGTGCATTTTGTGGATTTTATGCTTTTGTGTTATATACATGTAAAACCTCCCTTATACAGCAATCCAAAAAGCCTGAGACTTTTGCTGGGTGCCTCCATCTTGGATGTAATAGCAGCCCCAGTAGACTCAAGTGAAACTCTATATGCAGGAGTAGACAACCTTGGTACTACAGCTATTTAGGAATTATTAGTCCAATAAGGCATAGCAAGGCTCTGACAGACACAGGAATGACTCCCCGAGGCAGTGGTGTGATGGAATTTGTAGTTTCACAACAGCTGGAATGCTGGGGTTGCCTACCTCTGCTCCATAGTAGTCCTCTTTTCTCCTCCCATTTTATGCTTTTGGGCAGTAAAAATACATGAAAGTATGTGCTATTACCTCCCAGTATTATAATGCGGCTTTATCACTGGTGATCTGGCAGAGACAGCTGACTCCTCCTCCACATGATCTGTATAAGCATAGAAAAGTTGGCACTTCGGTGTATACTCTGCAATCTTGTGTTTATTGGCGGGTAACAAATGAAAGCCACAAATTTCAATGTGTTTCAACCAAATTGTCCTTATTCATGACTACAGCTGGAGTGTTGAGGTTGCCTACCTCTGCTCTATAGTAGTCCTCCCATTTTATGCTGCAAAATAAAAGCTTATGTAGTGTGGTGTGGGGAAAGGTAGAGGGGCTTGGACGTCACAGATAGTAATTGGATAATCACAGAAGAGGAGAGAGGGGGTTGTGCTGGGAAATTGATTTATCTTTTCTTTTACCCACAACATTTTAAGTTGGTTACAAGGTCTCTTTAAAAAAAAGTGCTACCCACAAAAGGTACTATTGCCAATATGGGGCATAGAGGAAAAGGTCTAACCTTTTTCAGCAAACTTGGGAACATCAGCAGATGGATGGGGGGGGGGGGCATGATTAACTGAAGAAGTCTAACAAGTACAAAGAACACCAAAAGGGGTCAGTACCTTGAATGGCAATGCAGTGCAGAGTTTGCTGTAGCAGATGTGGTCTACAGTGTCAAACATAGAGGGCAGGTTGAGGAGAAGCGGCAGCAATGGAAACTGAGCTGTGTGAAATCTTTGGCCTAAAAAGTAGGGATGGGGGAACGGTTCGGCCCGAGCATAAGTTGGGGCCGAACTTTCGTTGTTCAGTTGTTCGGCAAACATCCGAACAAACGATCGAACGACCCATTTGTTCAGAAGTTGTTCGGCCCCCTGAACCAACCACAATGCATTGCAGTACTGAACAGTGCATTGCAAGCCCTGATTGGCTGAAGCAGTGAAAGCTTCAGCCAATCAGGGCACAGAGCATTGTCAGAGTCATGATTGGACACTGTCATCATGACTTTATAAAATCATGGCTCATTCCCGCCCCACAGTATAAAAGTATTCTTTCAACAGGGCTCTGTTCAGTGCTATTAGTTAGTTAGTGTGCTATACTGTGCTATTTTTCTTCAATTGTCAGTGTAGAATATTAGTTTAGTGTCAGTCTAGGGATAGTGCGATTTTAGTGAGGAGGAACATCATTCAGCTTTGCATAGTGTGCAGCTAGAGTAGGGACAGCTCAGATAGTTTCACTGTAGTGTAGTGAGACCGTGTCATTCATACATACATTAGTGTAGAGTAGGGACAGCTTATATAGTTTCAGTGCAGTGTAGTGAGACCGTGTCTGTAATCTTTACATTAGTGTATAGCTAGAGTAGGGACAGTTCAGTGTCAGTCTAGTGATGGTTGAACACTGTCTATTTGATTGCGTTACTGCCAGTTTAACGCCATTTACTTCTGTGTGCGTTACTGCCAGTTTATCGCCATTTACTTCTGTGTGCGTTACTGCCAGTTTAACGCCATATAGTTCTGTGTGCATTACTGCCAGTTTAACGCCATATAGTTCTGTGTGCGTTACTGCCAGTTTAACGCCATATAGTAACAAGGCATTTAAGTATAATCTCTGCTTCGGCAGTCTCTCTCTCTCCTCTCTCCCCCTCCTCCCCATCTGATGTCAGCTGGATGGCTCAGTCCCGCCCACTGCAGCTGTGAGACCGAGAGAGAAGAGAGGAGAGGAATCAGTTGAGCGCCCGAAGCAGAGCTTATATCAGTGCAGATCGGCAGATTTTTACATTACACAGACACAGGGACACAAAGGTATTATGGTACAGAGGGGATAAGACAATTTAGAAAAAGTGGGTTAACAACCAGTGTAATATATATATATATATATATATATATATATATATATATTACCTAACTATGCATGATTTTAGGAGTGGCTAAAGTTATCTACAATGTTGTGCTGCACACGGGGCTTCTATACAATTGAGTTACTATTTGTTTCACCAGTGCAGGAGCAAGGTTTTAAAACATTGCAGCTGTATTCCAGGGTGAGTTTCTAGAACAGTCATCTAAGTGTACCATCAATGAGGTCTACAATCAACACAAGTGATAAGATTACAGATACTGTAGCTTCACCGATAATTTGTCACACAATAACATAATAAATCGATATCCAATTACATCACTGTGATATGTATACAATTATCATTGGGACCTTACTGACTCCTTTGTTACTGCCTGGATATTTCCATCTACAGCACAAAAATATGCTTGTCTGAAGCCTATCTTCAATCTAACAAACATTGTGTAAATCTATGTTAACCCTATTTCTAGCATGGAAAAAATATTGCATATTTAGCAAATGATTTTTCAGATACTTATATCAGGGATAACTGGATAACAGAGGGATGATACATTGTGCACATTTCCTTAAACTCAATAAACACGTAAATGTCCCCTTATTATACATTGTGTGGCTAGATATATTTCAAGCTCCAGCCCATAGAGCTAGAAAGCTGCCATTATCACCAATGTGTAGCACATATTTTCTGGTAATGCGAATTTGCAGCTGAAATGTGCATGGCTGGGAATATATTTTCTAATAACTAGCAGAAATCTACCAGATGTCAGAACAACAGAAATAAAGCAGGTGATAAACAAGCACATTTTTGTCTAAAGAAAACCTTTGTTCTTGCTAAAATTGTCAAACTGTGTAATTCCCTTTAAGTATAGTGGGCCATATATGCTGCCAGATAGTACCTTTTTATGCCTTGTCCTCCTTCTCACAGGGTGCCTGGTCATCCCATGAATTCCAAGGCATGGGGAGAGCAGATGCAATAAAGTTGATTTACTAAAGGCAAATAGGCTGTTCAGTTTGCAAGTGAAGTTGCACTTTGCAACAGAATTTTCCCCAGAGTTTAGCGAATGTGTTTATATTTATTTTTGCAAAGAATACCCTATTCCGAGCAAGGAACATAAAAAAACAGCATGCTTTGATGATGGAAGTCAGCAGAGCTTCACCTCATTCACTAAGCTCTGGAGAAACTTCCCTTGCAAAGTGAACATTCTATTTAGGTAAAGTCGACAACCAGGTGAGGATGAATAAAATGTCTTTATTTTGTTCAAGGAGTATACATGTTCCATACATGCTTGCATGCTTCCATGTCCCCCCAAAACACAAAATTCTGGGAACCCGTATGTCCCATATTATAAATAGTGACTGCTTCACAATGTTGTGTATATATTGTGTGTTGTCTCATGCTGTTGTGTACTGCTTGCTGTGCTATTTTGGGGTGGGGCTGTATTGCACTGTTCTATTGTGTCTGTCTGCCTTGGATCACAGGATGTGTATTTCTATGGAGGGAGGGGGGATTCCTCCAGCAGCTCCCTGCTGATAAGACTGTGTACTGATGAGACGTTTGAACACACCTGACCAGTGTGTCCATTGTCATTGGACAGTTTAACCCACCCTCTTTTCCAAGGGTGGGTGGAAAGAGTCCCTAAGTTTTTTTATCTGTTGTGTCCATGTGTGAAAATAAAGGAGTTGATTCCTGCTTGACCCTCAAGACAGAGCATCTTGTCTCGTATTTGGGGGGAGAATTATTCGTATGGGTTCCTTATTCGGCTGATGGAAGTGTTCAGTAGCTGCCTTTGTGTTTGGGTATGGAATGTCCTAAATGACTTTAACTCCTTTAATACTCGGGGTGTCGTTACAGTTACATTTGTCCAAAGATAGGCTTTAACCAGTTCCCGCCAGGCCTATTGCAAAATGACGGCTGGGAGGGACTTTCGTCAATCTGGGTGGACGTCATATGACGTCCTCCCGGATTCAGCCTCGCACGTGGCCATGGGGTTGCAATGTGGCTCGATCTGTCACAGGTTGTGTCGATCAGATAACAGAGCCCTGAGCTGAGGAAAATAGAGCCCTGAGCTGGAACAACTTCACTGCTATTCTTTAGATATTTGAAGATAAAAAGTTCCACAGGGGCTGCAGCAACATAGGGCAGTAAAGGCTTGTTTTAAAGTTTATGTACTGCATATAAAGAAAACCAAACATTGGAATGGTGAGCATTTTATTTTAAGGTTGTAATTTAAGTAAGAATCTGAAAGTTGAGACCTTGAGAGAGGCACTCCCCATCCCCACCTGAAATGCACTATTCAGTCTATGCCAAGAGATCCCCCCATTGCAGGGTGTATACATTCCACATTAATAATTATGCTATCAAAACTAATGTGTGCTGTAAATTTTCTCTAGCATCGCTCCTGTTTCTTCCTGCTGGTGGCTTCCATTTTGCTGAAGCCCAGAGACCCTGAGTAGCAGTAAATCTTTAGGTTGTCAGCAGATCGGCCTCTAGTAGCTCTGAATTTCAGCACAATGCTAAAAATGGAGAGCAACTGAGTATGTTCAAGGCAGGGTGAGACAGTGTATTACTGGATTTAAAACAGTATAGGCGCTTATTTTTAATGTATTACATTACATTACATTAGATATACCTGCAAAAAGGGGCCAACCTGAAGTGATATAGCAGGAATTCAAAGTTCCACTTTAAGCTAAGGAAACTTATAAATAAGATTATTAGTTGACCCTGCTAAAAAAGATTGGACTGGGAAAGCATTATACAGTATGTCTATTGAAGCAATGCAGCCTCTGCAAATAGCAGATACCCCTTGTTGAATGGCAAATGTAAAATAATGTATGTATTTATTTAAAAAAAACAACATTTTCAAAATCCGCTATTATAAGCATTTAGATACAGTATGCTTTTAAATTAGTTTTCAAGTCAGCTGGATGATATTATCAATATCCACATGTTTTTTTTTGTGGGGTCTCCCTATAGGACTTAACATATAGCTGCCTAAGAAGCCACTTTTATTAAAGCTTTTTACATATTATTAAGGCCTATATATATATATATATATATATATATATATATGTATGTATTTTATTTCCTGCCCTTTTAATAATTTTGAGATATTGGAACCTTTCTCTCTATATACAGTATACATTTTACCAGCTTTTTACAAAGCTTTTATAAAGTTGTTATAAATGTGGTTTACCACTGGAGGGTCTTTATAGTCCCTCCAGTGATTATAGCGATTTGCTACAATTGAATTTGTTTTGTATTACGTTAATTTTAATATGTCACAAATATTTTAATATTTCAGATTGCTACCTTTGTTGCATCTAAATTGCTGTTCTGTGTAATATGCATGCATTTATTCACTGTTATGGTGTACACGAGGGGTTAACGTCACAAGAGCTAATAGCCCTTCCCCCTCCACACCTATATGCTTATAGATCTGCCTGCTGCCGTTGGCTCCCTTGACTTTGATAAAGCGCAGGAGCGTGAAACATGTAAGTCACAGTCGCCACGGCTACTTTGAGTTTGCGATCCGCCTAGGTTCCTGGTACTCCTTGTTTCCGGCCCTGACCCTGCCTACCGGCTCCCGGATTCAGTGCGCACCATCCAGAGCGCCCTCCTGCACGCCAGGTTCCAGCCAGCCTGATCAGCCAGCTTGACCGAGGTTGTTCAGAGGCGCGATCTACAATACACCTCCTGGATCACAGCGCGTCTGATATCCAGAATACAGCCACTAATTGCACCTTAGAGAGCGGTGTCTCTCCACCTCTATTTTTCTCCCTGAACATTGAGCCTGACAATTAGGATCGGAGCTTGGAGCACACTTGCTGACATTAACCCCTTGTCATCTGGAAGTCATGTGGTATTGTATATACTAATTTTCGGATTACTTCAACCATGATAATGAGTTGTGCTTATGAAGTCTAATAATTTTATCATCTCATTTTTTCATTGACATTTGTTTTTAATTTCAAATCTCAGCATGCATCCAATAAATGAACTTTGTTGATTATACCATCAGCAATAGTTCTTTACTACTGGTCCCATTGAGCTCTGCATTTTTGTTTATTTTTGTTGTCTACTTTTCTTCCAGAAGTTTACAGCTGCACTGGTGTCCAGCTATTCCTTGCATAATTGTTATGACATGACAAAAGTTTCTAATGACTGACAGTTTTAGCGCTTCAGAACTCTTTTTGTTTTCCATAGAGGAGGGTTAGCACAGTGAGTTTGGTGGTCTAATCTGTGTAATAATGTTCCTATATTGTCCAGGCAGTGGGCTGGAGTCAGGTTGGGAACCATATTTAGACTGCAGTGGAGAAAAATAAAGAAGACAAAACAAAATGGAAGGCGCACACACCTAGTGCATTACCAAATACATTTATTGGATGGTAAAAATTAGTAAAAAACGGGTGCTTACAAAGTTGTAACTCTCAGTGAGCCGTAAAACCACACAAGGTTGAATGGTGCAGACACGTGCCATGTCACATCAAAAAGTTGTAAAGGCTGACGTGTTTCAGGGGCCCACTCCCCTTCCTCAGAGCTAAAAATAATGTTGCCTAATTTTGGTGTCTGGTAGGGATAACTGGAACACAAGATTGTCAGATCAGAAAGACAGGTGCCATGTGTACTATATCTCTCAACTGTATATTTAAGTATTCTGACTACACAGGAACAGAGCTGAGGCTGTCAATCAGCTGGAGGTCCCTCCCCTGTCACCTTTTTTTTTCTTGGTGTCAGGAAAACTTGTCAGAAGTGACCCATGCAGATAACAGAGGGACTAGACAGCACAGAAATTACACTTGGAGGGTTATTTATCAAGGGCAAATCCACTACGAGTGCAAACTACAAGTGCAAAGTGCACTTGAAATTGCACTGAAAGTGCACTTGGATGTGCAGTCGCTGTAGATCCGAGGGGGACATGCAAGGAAAATAAAAAACACCATTTTAGCTTGCGCATGGTTGGATAATAAAATCAGCAGAGCTTCCCCTCATTTCAGATCTACCCCTCAGATCTACAGCGACTGCACTTCCAAGTGCACTTTCATGGCAATTTCAAGTGCACTTTGCACTTGTAGTTTGCACTTCTAGTGCAAAGTGGATTTGCCTTTTGTATATAACCCCCTTGGTGTTCATATTAAATGTCTGAGGTTTACAACCACTTTAATGCTGAGAGAGTAATGAAATGCAATGTCCAATCTAGTCTTTCAGACAGATATAGTTTGTAGAATGTGCCATAGACACTATAATTTTAGTTCAAGGAAGGAAAACGCTGCTCCAGGTGAGCAATCACTGCAGTCCAGATGTTCTGGGTTCCAGCCACGGCTTGCCACTGAAGATCAATGAGAAGAAAAGAAAGGCTGCACACCAAAAGATCGTTCCAACGTGTTTATTCCAAAATAGCAAATGACAGCCAACAAGACAGAGTACCCGAACCTGGGTTTGGGTACTCTGTCTTGTTGGCTGTCATTTGCTATTTTGGAATAAACACGTTGGAACGATCTTTTGGAGTGCAGCCATTCTTTTCTTCTCACTATTATTTTAGGTCATTTTTATACAAAGATTACAAACTACCCTTAAAGATGACCTCTTTAGATATTGTGTTTAATCTGTGCACTGCTATTACTGAACCTTTATCGTTGTTAAAGATAAAAACTAATTTTCTCTAATGATGACATTGTATCCCCTGTAGCCTGCTTGATGAAAAGTTCTCTGTAGATTTATTTGTATGAAGATAAAATGAAGTGCTTCTCTCTAGGGGTGCACAAAGTGTGCTTGGATATTGTTTTCTCATAAGGTAAATCCCTTAGTGGCTTTATTAATTATATTATCTTTTACTGTTTCACACTGCCTTGTCTGGGACCTGCTGATCAAACATTGTTAAACATTTATTATAAAGAATAATTCTACCAAATATCCTGTATAAGAAAAATGGCCAAATAATTTTACCATCTTATAATTCTAAAAATTCTGCAACAATTGGCTCTGAGGCCCTCAAGAGGTCCTGTCACTTTAATTGATCAGAATCCCAAAACTATACCTCTCACACGTGTACAGATAGAGATAGTGGCGCTAATATAAATTGTGTAAAATAATGGGTCAGAGCAGCATAATGCCTATGACCCTCTACTTATACATAAAAATAATGATAATAGTGTCATGAAAAAAAAATATTTTTATCATGAAAATTTTTTTTTTTTTTTAACACCCAGTGAAAAGTGTCACTATAAATAATAAATTACAAGAAATGAATGATCAAGCTCAACAGTTGTTTTTCAATCTTCTTGTGTGAAAAATCTTATACTCTTCCACCACACCACCGTGATAGTGACACCACTCCCTCTGAAGAGCGCACTCACCAGATTGTATAGCCTCCCACTCTCGTGTTCGGCAAAACAGCAATTGAACCACACCTGGGTTGCATGTGATGGACCGTGAATCTAATCAAGCCAGCTCCATATGTGAAAAAATGAATAAAGTGCTCCACATAGCGTGATACCATTTTGACAGATTTATTAAAATCACTTCAAACACACTTCAATGGTTACACTCACTTTTAAACTGAAACATAAAAGCCTTTAAAAAAATCCACAGCAAGCACAGCAAGCAACAGGATCAGTGATCCAACGGTGCACCGCGGTCACAGCGGACCTGAAGTGTTTCATCAAAAAGATTTCTTCAAATGAATCCCATTTGAAGAAGTCTTTTTGACGAAATATGTCTTGGGCATGGTTACACGGCATTCCATCGCACTGACATTAGATGCCGCTGTCTGAGGAGGACTACACCGATCAGATGGCTGGGCCTTAGAAGGTTGGGTGAGAGATACACCAGTTTACACTTCAGGTCCGCTGTGACCGCGGTGCACCGTTGGACTTGTAGTGCCAAGTAGTTTTAACATTATTTAAACACCCATTGTCACTGTAAACACCAACTTAATACAAAAAGTGTTATTGAGCATTAAAAGAAGAAGCCACACATTGTTGAGTAGAAAGCCTTTTATTCCGTGCACATGTGCGTTATAAAGCATTTTGTGCTAAAAAAACAACATCTTGTTTTTCAAAGTTTTTACCTTGAAATTTTTTCAAAAGTACATAATCAAGCATGTTTCCAAACATAACATACACAACTCTAGAACTTACAAAGTTCAACATTGAAAAAATGAAGGCAATATCAGACATTATACTGTAAAAAATGTGTTGATCTTGCCTTCATCAGATGGGGAGATGTCACCCCTGTAAAAGCCAAATTTAGAAAATGCACACAAATTGTGAGTCAAAATGGGGATTTCCTGTCTGGTCCCATACCTAATGTCAACATGTGCTATCTCCCATCATGGGGGTTCAATGTACGTGTTTTGGGGGTGCAACCACTTCCTCTCACCTACTAGAGTTGCACCCACAAAACGCGTACATTGAAATCCCCTGATGGCAGATAGCACATGTTGACACACTGTGTGCATCTTCCAAATTTGGCTTTTAAACTGTTAAAAGTTTAGTTAAATGTTCTTAAAAAAAAAAAAAAGTGTAATCTTTGTTGGATTTAGATTCTCCCTAATACATCAATCATGTTCTTCATTCTGAAGAGGGCCGACTATGATGGGAAGCATGGACCGTACCTAATTTATTGGTATACAGAGGCCAGGACATACTGATCATCATTGTATGCCATGAAGAAACCTCCATTTGCTGGCCACTCCCACAGGTGTGCAGTAGCGTTGCCGCATTAGCACCGTCACTTTTACCTGAAGCACCAACAAAGCATCAAAAAAACACATTATCTGGAGCAGCCCCTGCCTGGATTGGATTTGAATTTTGGGCCCCATCCCTCCCTCCAAGTTTTTTCTCTGTCTTCTGTTCATTTTTTTATCTCATGGACGAAATGTGAGAAATAATGTATATATACAATCATTCCATAAACACATACCACATACACTGCCTATATCATTTGAGGAAAATATGCTTATAAAATACTTTACAGTTTTCCAAGTAAAAAATAAATAAATATTTCTCTGGATTTCATTTTAAAAATCTGGTCACCTTTATTAGACCCTGGATGTCTCCTCTGTACTCCACTGCAGCTGATGGAACACACATCATGTTCCTTCAGCCACTTCCCTGGACACTAATCTCGGAGAATGACAGCGCCGGTCCAGGAATGACAGCACTGGTGACGTGTCATACATGTCACTTCCTGGTCTGTGCACAGGAGGGGGGCTCAGTTGATGGATGTTTGTTGAGCTTCTGCCGCCCTTGCCAGCGACACCTGCCCGGTGCCTGCAGGTGGAACAGCAGAACACAGTAAACATGACGAGGTCTGATGGGGGCTGACGAGGTCTGATGGGGGCTGGGTGTTTCTCCATCTCCGGGGCTGCAATGTGCGGCAGTCCGTTCCTCCCCCTCACTTGACATGGGGGCGGGATCTGGCCTCCTGCGCATCGGTGTCATGCATCGACGCCACGCATGAGGTGTCACTGACGTCTCCAACGCTCTATTACCATCTGTGGCTGTGGGTGGGACAGGTAAGAGCACGCTGTATGGGGGCTCCGCCGTGCGCAGTGGGGTTCTCTCTTCCCGCCTCCCTCGTGCTGTATGGCCAATCAGGCATGGCGTTGATGGGGCCCCGCCTTGGATGGGGAGTACAAGGTGACCTGTAATGTTTGGTGGTTCATTTGCTTGCTTCATTCACAAGACAGCACATGAAGACCTGAGCCGGCTTACACATACAGTAACATGTATAGAACCACGGTGGGACTATTTCTTCCTCCATTTACATTCTACAGTCAGTTCTGTTTTTTGAAACGTTTTATTTCAGTTTCATCACACATTCACTCTCACGTTATCCCCCTGTGGGAATACATAGAGACATTTTTACACTCTAATGCCCCGTACACACGGTCAGATTTTCCCATGGAAAATGTGTGATAGGACCTTGTTGTCGGAAATTCCGACCGTGTGTGGGCTCCATCACATATTTTCTATCGGATTTTCCGACACACAAAGTTTGAGAGCAGGCTATAAAATTTTCCGACAACAAAATCCATTGTTGGAAATTCCGATCGTGTGTACACAAATCCGACGGACAAAGTGCCACGCATGCTCAGAATAAATAAAGAGATGAAAGCTATTGGCCACTGCCCCGTTTATAGTCCAGACGTACGTGTTTTACGTCACCGCGTTCAGAATGATCGGATTTTCCGACAACTTTGTGTGACCGTGTGTATGCAAGACAAGTTTGAGCCAACATCCGTCGGAAAAAATCCTAGGATTTTGTTGTCGGAATGTCCGAACAAAGTCTAACCGTGTGTACGGGGCATTATACTTCCACACCTTCACTAACCAACACCTTATCATTGATATTCTCCCACTTATTTCTCACAGATCACGATGCACGTTACCTGCACACACACCACATTGGATCACACTATGATCACCTTGCGGTCCCTTGTCTGCTTTCCCCGGTCCTTGGGGGGGTTCCCCGTCTCAGCCCTGGGGGAGATATCCCACCCGGTATCCCCACTCTCCTGTGCAGACATCGGGTCCAGCCTTGAGGCTGTGCAGTAAGTTATTAACTTATTCTATTGTCCCTATTTCTTCGAAATATATATTGCTGAAATCTTCTTTTTCCAGAGGAAATCTTTAACTATCAATATCTATCTTTCTTTATAGTATATTACATCATTACACTCCTGATGAATGGCTGAAATGCCAAGAAACGCATTGAGTGCTACCAGATGTCAAGCGATATTTGGTTATATTATTCATATTAATATTTTTTTCATGTATATTGTTTATACCTATTCGCCAATTGTATTGTATGTTATGAGCAGTATTTTTTAGTGTAAGTCATGACTACCTATATACTTGATATAATGTTTCTCTTTAGAATGTAGTATGAACTTGTATATGCAACAATAAATCTTGCATTGTAATTTTATTTATGTATTGATCCTATTTTGACATGGTGTGCCTCATATAAAGTCCCAGCTTGCTTTCCTTTCCCATATGAAGAGGGAGCGGCAGATCGGTAGTTGTGGAAGTGATCAGCGGCTTCAAAGTCACTTGTATCACTTGCACATTGAAAGCTGACAGTTGGCTTTACAAAAGTACACACACTTCCGGCTGGGAGTGTGTTAAAAAACACATGTCTGCAGCACAGTTAAAAATCTGAATTCCCAGAAAAATGTACTGCCCCCCCTTTTCCTATCATTGCGCCCTGAGGTGGCTGCCTAAGAAGCCTTATGCTGGCACTGGTCCTGGATGTAGGAGAGCTTACAGGTTCTGGTCTGGTCACTGGCCTGCACTATTCAATAGAAAAAAGATACACCTGTGGTCAAATCCAAATGGCATATATATATATATATATCTCAGGTGATAAAGCGGTTTTACCACCACATGTTAACACTGAAAATTCTGAATGAACACTCTACACACTGCTATACACCCTTTCTAATACACTTTGCCTAAAAACAGGGATTTTTAGTTCATACACACATTGCAATGTATGTTTAAGCTGGCCAACTGTGTCAAAGTAATCCCTTTCTGGCCAGTCCCTACTCTAATCTAATCTAATCATTCACCATACCTTATAAAACATGTCTTTGAGTGTAGGAGGAAACCGGAGTGCCCGGCGAAAAAAAACCTCAGGCACAGGGAGAACATGCAAACTCCATGCAGGTAATATCCTGGTTGGAATAGGAAACCAAGGACCCAGTTCTGCAAGGCATGAGTGCTAACCACTATGCCACTGTGCCGCCCATAATTAATGAGTACCAAACACACACACACCGCAAACACACACCGCAAACATACACACACCGCAAACGCACACACACCGCAAACGCACACACACACCGCAAACACACACACCGCAAACACACTGCAAACACACACACACTGCAAACACACACACCGCAAACACACACACCGCAAACACACACACACCCGCAAACACTGCAAACACACACACACTGCAAACACACACACACCGCAAACACACACACACCGCAAACCCACCGCAAACACACACCCACCACAAACACACACACAGCGCAAACACAACAAACTAACACAACAAACACACTATCTATCTATCTATGAAAACGGATGGCTTGGTCCGCAGTCATGATGATCATCTGTCCACAATTCAGCAGTTGTATCTGTGGGGAGAGAAGAAACATGTAAGGATTTCATTAAAGAAGTATAAATAACCAGCAAAAGAAACGTTCTAAATAATTCTACCAGCTAACAAAACAATCACTGTCACCCAACAATGGTCAAGGAGGCTGTTATGGGAGAAAAGACACAAATTGGAATTAGCCAAGTAACCCTTTGCCGTCACAGTGGACAGGTTCTTGTCTCTTGCCTTCATATCCTGATTCAGCCACATTAGCTAATGAATCATCCAATAAAATATTTTCTTTTTTTGTTTTCCATAGAGCAGGGAAAGCTTAGAACCTCTGTTAGGTTTTATTGCTTCCTGGGAAACTAATGGGCTCTACACACGTCCTTCTCGGTGACACCAGAAGCTTCACTCATACCTCCACCATTTACCAACAATTGGGGTATCAAATATTAGTGAATTAGCCCTGTAATGCCCCGTACACACGGTCGGATTTTCCGATGGAAAATGTCCGATAAGAGCGTGTTGTCGGAAATTCCGACCGTGTGTGGGCTCCATCGGACATTTTCCATCGGATTTTCCGACACACAAAGTTGGAAAGCAGGAGATAAAATTTTCCGACAACAAAATCCGTTGTCGGAAATTCCGATCGTGTGTACACAAATCCGACGGACAAAGTGCCACGCATGCTCAGAATAAATAAAGAGATGAAAGCTATTGGCCACTGCCCCGTTTATAGTCCCGACGTACGTGTTTTACGTCACCGCGTTTAGAACGATCAGATTTTCCGACAACTTTGTGCGACCGTGTGTAGACAAAACAAGTTTGAGCCAACATCCGTCGGAAAAAATCCTAGGATTTTGTTGTCGGAATGTCCGAAAAAAGTCCGACCGTGTGTACGCCCTATTAGAGCTTTATAGCCTTTGGCAGCTAAGTAGACAATCCAAATCAGTTGGTGGACATGATTCTGAGCAAATACTAAGCTAATGTTCATTTTGTAACTACCCAAACTTCCTTCACAGAGTAGAAGTTTTTTTTTTATCTAATTCACCAATTTATTGATAGATTTTATCCATCTAATCGTGTGGTAACAAGGATCTGCATTACAGCCAACCTCATCGCTATAATGGGATTCGGTGTTAATAGGCTCTATTCACAAAGCTATCACACAAGGATAAGGATCCCTATTTTGCAATAAGTGATCATTTTGTTAGTTGGAAAGAAAACTATTGTAATGGGGGAAATCTATCCTTCTATTAGGCATGGCTTACCTGCTGCTGCTGAAATTGTTTCCTTATTCATCTCTGGTGGGTGTATGAATTCGTAAAGTTAGTGCTTCACGATCAAAGTCCATCCTAACTGGTGGCTGTAGAGATGATAATAGTCTAGGGATGATAACAGCCATCCGTCCATAATTTGGTAGATCAAACGTGGACAGTAGGTGAGAGAAGAAAAGTTAGATTTATCAAAGGGTTTCTTAAAGAAAATGTTCTTAATGAACAAAATCATTTCAAAATGTTTTTTTTGCCAGATATTATAAAACAATCACTTGTACTCAGAAATAGTAAAAGTGATAGAAAAGATTGTAGGACACTTACCCATATATGATGATTGACCCCTTCCCGGCAGAGTGGACATGTTCTGCTCTGTTCCATCCACCTGGTGATGCAATCGTTGTGGAATTGGTGGGAACAGGGTAGTCTAGAGGATTAGTCTTCCTCTTCTATTTCCAGTAAACAGACGCTGCATTCAGGCAGCTCATCGCTGTGCTGGTTACATGGAGGAGGTGTTTGGGCACTCCCCGGTTCTTCCTGGTTCTGGTCCACCGTAGAGCCGTTTCTGTTAGTGTTCTGGTCGCTTCTGGAACTCTGGAGCAGTTGTTCTTCAGGCCAACGGGCCCATATTAAAGTTTTGGATTCTCTGATATGATGTATGGGAGAATCTTGGCCTGCAAAAACAATGATGTTTATTAAATTGGAGATGCTTCTCTCCTGTCTAATGCTAAAGATACATTCCAAATGTTATTTCTTTGCTTTTAACCTTTTCATTTGTGTAAAGTCTCAGCAGTGACCTTAGGACATTGTCCTCAGTAGAAGGAGAATGTCCAGGCAGAATGTCCTTCTATTATTTTCTGTATGTTATTACAGTAGGTGACGGCGATATTGTGTCAATCTCGCCGCTGTTATCGGCGAGATTTGACACCTGCGAGCCCCGTCGTGGGAGCCAGTGCCGAGCTGGCTCGCTCATCGGGAAAGGAAAACTGTTTTTTTCCTTTCCCGATGAGCAACAAGCATTGCTGACAGGTATCTGTTATGAATCATGAGGGGGAACGCTGCGCCAAATTTTAAATAAAAAACTGCATGGCTTCACCTCCAGAGGCATACCAGGCCCTTAGGTCTGGTATGGAATTTAAAGGGAACCCCCTACACCAAAAAAACGGCATGGGGGTCCCCTCAAAAGACCCTTATCCGAGCACGCAGCCCGGCCGGTCAGGAAAGGGAGTGGGGACGAGTGCCCCCCCTCCTGAACCGTACCAGGCTGCACGCCCTCAACATGGGGGGTGGGCACTTTGGAGCAGGGGGCCCCCCCTTGGGCCCCCCCACCCCAAAGCACCTTGTCCCCATGTTGATGAGGACAAGGACCTCTTCCCGACAACCCTGGCCATTGGTTGTCGGGGTATGCGGGCGGAGGGCTTATCGGAATCCGGGAGCCCCCTTTAATAAGGGGGCCCCCAGATCCCAGCCCCCCACCCTATGTGAATGAGTATGGAGTACATCGTACCCCTACCCATTCACCTGGGGAAAAAAAGTGTCAATAAAAAAACACACTACAAAGGTTTTTAAAGTAATTTATTACGCAGCTCCGAGGTCTTCTTCCGACTTTGTGTCTTCTTCCGACATCGGGGGTCTTCTTCCGACTTCTCCACTCTCTCCGGCCTCTTCTCCCAGTGTCCGGTTCTTCTCCCGCTCTCCGGCCTCTTCTGGGAAACTGTATCAGTGTTCTGCCTATCACAGACAAGGAGGAGGCGGGGCGGGCTTTGTTTCAATGGACAGCTGAACAGAATGCATTAAACAGCGGGAGACACACGCTGTTTTAGTAATAAAAGGTATGGCTCACTCGAGTATAAGCCGAGGGGGAGTTTTTCAGCCTAAAAAATGGGCTGAAAAACTCGGCTTATACTCGAGTATATACGGTATATATCAGTATATAAATTATATTAATTTAAAATGCAATGTTCTTAATAATATCCTAATCAAGAAATATTGTAATATTTAAAGAAGTTCTATCGTATACTTAAATATTAAAACTTTAGCATCTTAAGTAATATGAATCCTTTCTTCTCATGTGATGGGGAAGGTGAAAGGTCAGCTCACTCTTAATTACTGCCATATGTGGGCTCTCCCAAGAAATGCTTAGGAAATTATAAGAGATATAAATTATATTTTATATATACAATTCAATTATTATTTAAGATCTCATCTATGCATAAATATTCTAACAATTGGTCAGTGGAGTGCCCAGTGCAATCGCTGCCCAGCCTGCATATAGGTAGATGGCCAACTGGCCATCTATCCAGTGCTCTATCCAGGGCTGCTGATAAGGGGGACCCCTGGGCTGGGGGGGGCATAAGTTCATCAGGAGAGCTGGGGAGACTATAACTGGAGAGATTATTTTTTCTATTTCGGCTCCTATGCGGTTTTACACTGGCCACATTTGCCGATAGTAAGTTTAAAGTCCTGGCTCTCTCAGTCCCTGTGCTGCTGGCGGAGGAGTAAAGCAGGAGAAGAAGAACGGTGGCAGGCTCAGGTCCGTGCAGCAGTCCATGTCCTCCATCTATCTCCCTGTGACAGACTCGACAGGCAGCAGTGTACACAGAGGGATCCCTGGAAACACACAGAGAAGGTACAGTACATGCAGGGCCAAGACTGGGGGAGGAAGGGACACCTGCCATGCTATTGTCACTGTCCTGCCTCCTGCTACATCAACACCTTTAACCTCCAACTTTACTTCCCCCTCTCTCCATGTAATGGAAGTCTGTACACCTTCCCTATCACACCGATCATCCCCTCTCCCCCCTCCTTCACTTTCTGCCATTTGCTCTCCCCTCACATACAGACATCTCAAGTCTCCCGCGATTCGCAGGATACTCCCGCATTTGACAGTGGGCTCACAGACACCCGCGAGTTCAACACGATCTCCCAGATGAGCCTGCACTGCCACTCAGCCTGGAGAAGGGCTGGGTATCACAGGATGTGGACTATATCAGCTGCCTATCATCATACAGGACTTTGCACCATGTCACAGCTCAGAAAGAAAACTAATATAGACTCAAACAGGCTTCCCTCTGCCAGAAACCTCCTAGCGATGGTAACCAAGCAGTAGAAAGCGCCGCATTGGCTCAAAGTTAGACCGGAGGTGCGGCTTGGTATATCAACCTCATCCTGATCCAGTGTCCTCCCCGCATCCATTGGTAGGTATCCTGACATTCTTTCAACTTCCCGCCACATTAAGGGAGAAGCAAGTAGTGCTTTCTCCCTTTTTTTCCTCCTGTTTGGTGTAATTTCCATCAACGCCACAAGACGGAGCGTTACCGTGCCGGCGGCGTTCTGCGATCATCGCTGGACGCTCTATGGCGTCGCGCGCATGCGCAGCTTTCACGGCGCGTGGCTGTGACATCATATCGTCACACGTTTGTTATGGAAATGGCGGCAGAGGCCGGGGCGATGCCTTCTGGAACGACGAGGAGACCATGAGGATACCGCCATTATTGTGGTAGGGACACATAGATGTGTTTTGGGGGGAGGGAGGCCCTTGGAGGACAAACACCTGTACCTAATTTAAAAATTAAAAGGAAGTATATATATATAATGATACCAGTTCCTGTGGATCCTGAAGTGATCCCAGTGAACTGCTGACACACAGACATATTGGACAACTTCGCCATCAAGTAAGTGTTTGGGATGGGGAACGCAAAGCCAACTTTAAATCTCTAAAATCTTTGGAATGACTAATATGGAAACTTCATTTTAATTTACTTTAATACAGACATGGATGTTTGGAAGCTATTTACATTCCGCCATCTGCATTGTAGCCTTATAACTTTAACTGCGTGTCATAACGAACTTTCACACTACCTAAGGTATTGTTGGAGTTTTTCTCACTTTATTTATCAATTAGTAGTTTTTGCACCACTTCATCCATTCCTTTGTGCCTTAACATCCATTTATTTTATGTCAAAATTCCCACATTCACCTTTATAATATAGTACACCATTTTGCATTATCTCACTTTGTGATTATGTTATCACATTCACATCATTGGGTCACATTCACGTTTAATTCAATTTATTTTTTGATTGTATTCATTATTACTCTTACACATAAATTCATAATGACACCCATGGGGGTCTCCTTTGTTGCTAAGGAACATGAATCAAACTTTTTATAATGAAAATGATAATTAATGATTCAAATTTGATAAGTGGCTGTCTATTTTGGCAACATCTTTAATAGCTTAAATATACCCCCTTTTTTTTAACTCAATGTAAAAATAGTAAGTTTGTCATGATATACTACAGGTGCTTGCTTGCTCCCCTCCTCGTCTCCTTTGGGGGTCCATACGAACGGTCTCTTGTAAGTTCCTTGAGGGCGGGGTCCATGCCGTGGGAGGTGGAGACGACACACAAATGGTCTCATGATTGCTAAACCTAGCTTTTAAAGAAAATTCTGGCTATAGGACATGTCTTTCTCTCTTCCATCATCATGATTGGTAAATATACATCATTGTGTCTGGTTAGATACAATGTTAAAACATAAAATGATTATTAATTGGAAAAATATCTATTTTTCTCTGCATAGAATAAAATATCCCCCTTGAAGAAGACCACAATTAAAAGGGTCGAAACGTGTAGGGGTTTATGTGGAAGACCACTTTTGCAGTAAAACACAAATTTTATTAGGCTTTCATACAATATGTAGTTCCATTATGTTTTTTTTTTTAAATTATAAAAGGTTTTATTGCTCATAAGAAAAAACATACATTACATTTATATATGCATCATAGTCAGCACTTCTTTTTCCCAAATAGTAATATAGCCATCAATAAGGAGTTATAGTTTGCATCTTATGCCGCGTACACACGGTCGTACTTTTCGTCTACAAAAGTCCAACGGACGCTGACGGACTAAAGCTGGCTGGTAATCCGATCGTGTGTGGGCTTCTCCGGACTTTCAACTGACTTTTTTAGCCTCAAATCCGACGTACTTTAGATTTGAAACATGCTTTAAAACTTTACTTCGTAACTACGACGGACCCCGAAATCCGCTCGTCTGTGTGCTAGTCCGACGGACAAAAAGCCACGCTAGGGCACCTATTGGCTACTGGCTATGAACTTCCTTATTTTAGTCCGGTGTACGTCATCACGTACGAATCCGACCGACTTTTGTGTGGTCGTGTGTAGGCAAGTCCGTTCGTTAGAAAGTAGGCCGCAAGTCCGCCGCAAGTCCACCGAAAGTCTGCCGGAAGTCTGTCGGACAGGCTGTCTGACTTTTGTAGACGAAAAGTACGACCGTGTGTACGCGGCATTAGAACTGTCAGCATTCGGACTATATGTCCCATCTAATTAAATCGATAACATATTCTCCATTATCCACACACCCTCCTCCTCCATTCTCCAATACACACTCTCAATGTCTACCTGTCATATCTTTAAACACTTCTTAGCAGCCTCATCTGTACCAACTCCATTGGGCTTATTCCAGGCACATCCAACCACGGGTCCCACAATCTGTCAAATTTTCCAGGACTGCCCCTGTGCTGGTAAATATATTTTTCCATTATAAGCGTTTTCCCCATATTTAGTATCCATGTTTTGCTATTAGGTGGCACAGCAGACTTCCATCCCATCAGTATTACCTTTCTAGCCTGGAACAGTGCATGTGCAAAAGCAACTCTTGTCACCTCCTCCGCAATCACCCCCTCCAGAACTCCCAGTAAGCAACACAATGGATCTAGTGGGACATTGACCTGGAACACCTGGTTTAGCGTAGCCAGGACCTCTGTCCAATACCTATGGAGTTTGGGGCATCGCCAGAGGAGGTGAATCAAGTCCCCAGACACCGCCCTGCATCTGCCACACAATGAGTCAGGAGCCTTGCCCATTCTATATAACTTTACAGGGGTATAATGTACTCTCAACAGAATATAAAGTTGGGATACCTTCTGTGCCACGTTTAGTGAACAGGAGTTAACTGCTTGCAGGGCTTCTTCCCATACCGCCCCCGATAAGGGGCCCAAATCCACCTCCCACTGAGCAGCCGCCTTTGTGGGATGCCCCTCTAACAATGAGGCTAATAACATGTTATAACATTGTGAAATTATGCCCTTAGTCTCCGACGCCTCCTGCATTATATGAAAAACCGGTGTGGGGGATTGGGACCAATCAGTTGCATCCCCTTGTGCTTTAATTGCATGCTTCAATTGTAGATAGTAAAACAACATACTGGTAGGCAAGGAATATTTATCTTGTAAATCCTCAAACGATAGCAATGTTCCATTACTGAAAATCTGGTACATATGTGTGATACCCCTACAGCGCCATCTGTGCCCCTGTTCAGGGCCGGACTGGCCAACCGGGATACCGGGAAATCCCCCGGTGGGCCGGTGGTCTGGCTACCCCTGCGGCCGCCGGCCGCTGTGAGGGCAGCGGCGCCTGAAAGAAAAATGGCTGCGGGGGCCGGGCCGACGTGCAACTGCGCAGGCGCCAGCGCTGTTCCGAGGTTGGCCGTGCTCGGGAAAACCCGTACACGCTCGGCAATTTTCGGAAGTGCGGGCGCATGCGCAGTGACACGATGGCGCCGAGCGGCGCCATTTTTAAAGGTAAAGCGGTTGCAGCGCTCAGTGTCTGGCGTCTGGTGGCCTGTGCCTCTTCCTGCGTCCCCCCACAGCCTCTGACCTCCTGCCCGCCCCCCCCTGCAGCCTCTGATCACCTGTCCCCCCCCTGCAGCCTCTGATCACCTGTTCCCCCCCCCCCCTGCAGCCTCTGACCACCTGTCCCCCCCTGCAGCCTCTGACCACCTGTCCCCCCCCCTGCAGCCTCTGACCTCCTGTCCCCCCCTGCAGCCTCTGACATCATTGTCCCCCCCAGCCTCTGACCTCCTGTCCCCCCCCGCAAGCCTCTGACCTCCTGCCCCCCCCTGCAGCCTCTGACCTCCTGCCCCCCCCCTGCAGCCTCTGACCTCCTGCCCCCCCCCTGCAGCCTCTGACCTCCTGCCCCCCCCCCCCTGCAGCCTCTGACCTCCTGCCCCCCCCTGCAGCCTCTGACTTCCTGTCTCCCCCCTGCAGCCTCTGACTTCCTGTCTCCCCCCTGCAGCGTCTGACTTCCTGTCTCCCCCCTGCAGCCTCTGACCTCCTACCCCCCCTGCAGCCTCTGAACTCCTGCAGCCTCTGACCTCCTGCCCACCCCTGCAGCCTCTGACCACCTGTCCCCCCCTGCAGCCTCTGACCTCCTGCCCCCCCCCCTGCAGCCTTTGACCACCTGTCCCCCCCTGCAGCCTCTGACCTCCTGCCCCCCCCTGCAGCCTCTGACCTCCTGCCCCCCCCTGCAGCCTCTGACCTCCTGCCCCCCCCCTGCAGCCTCTGACCACCTGTCCCCCCCTGCAGCCTCTGACCACCTGTCCCCCCCTGCAGCCTCTGACCTCCTGCCCCCCCCCCTGCAGCCTTTGACCACCTGTCCCCCCCTGCAGCCTCTGACCTCCTGCCCCCCCCTGCAGCCTCTGACCTCCTGCCCCCCCTGCAGCCTCTGACCTCCTGCCCCCCCCCTGCAGCCTCTGACCACCTGTCCCCCCCTGCAGCCTCTGACCACCTGTCCCCCCCTGCAGCCTCTGACCTCCTGTCCCCCCTGCAGCCTCTGACCTCCTGTCCCCCCTGCAGCCTCTGACCTCCTGTCCCCCCTGCAGCCTCTGACCTCCTGTCCCCCCTGCAGCCTCTGACCTCCTGCCCCCCCTGCAGCCTCTGACCACCTGTCCCCCCCTGCAGCCTCTGACCACCTGTCCCCTCCTCAGCCTCTGACCTCTTCTCGTCCCCTCCTCAGCCTCTGACCTCTTCTCGTCCCCTCCTCAGCCTCTGACCTCTTCTCGTCCCCTCCTCAGCCTCTGACCTCTCCTGTGGTCCCCTCCGCAGCCTCTGACCTCCCCTGCACCATCCGCAGCCTCTGACCTCCCCTGCACCATCCGCAGCCTCTGACCTCCCCTGCACCATCCGCAGCCTCTGACCTCCCCTGCACCATCCGCAGCCTCTGACCTCCCCTGCATCATCCGCAGTCTCTGACCTCCTGCCCCCCCTGCAGTCTCTGACCTCCTGCCCCCCCTGCAGTCTCTGACCTCCTGCCCCCCCTGCAGCCTCTGACCTCCTGTCCCCCCTGCAGCCTCTGACCTCCTGTCCCCCCTGCAGCCTCTGACCTCCTGTCCCCCCTGCAGCCTCTGACCTCCTGTCCCCCCTGCAGCCTCTGACCTCCTGCCCCCCCCTGCAGCCTCTGACCTTCTGTCCCCCCTGCAGCCTCTGACCTCCTGTCCCCCCTGCAGCCTCTGACCTCCTGTCCCCCCTGCAGCCTCTGACCTCCTGTCCCCCCTGCAGCCTCTGACCTCCTGTCCCCCCTGCAGCCTCTGACCTCCTGTCCCCCCTGCAGCCTCTGATCTCCTGTCCCCCCTGCAGCCTCTGACCACCTGTCCCCCCTGCAGCCTCTGACCACCTGTCCCCCCTGCAGCCTCTGACCACCTGTCCCCCCTGCAGCCTCTGACCACCTGTCCCCCCTGCAGCCTCTGACCACCTGTCCCCCCTGCAGCCTCTGACCTCTTCTCGTCCCCTCCTCAGCCTCTGACCTCTTCTCGTCCCCTCCTCAGCCTCTGACCTCTTCTCGTCCCCTCCTCAGCCTCTGACCTCTTCTCGTCCCCTCCTCAGCCTCTGACCTCTTCTCGTCCCCTCCTCAGCCTCTGACCTCTTCTCGTCCCCTCCTCAGCCTCTGACCTCTTCTCGTCCCCTCCTCAGCCTCTGACCTCTTCTCGTCCCCTCCTCAGCCTCTGACCTCCTGTCGTCCCCTCCTCAGCCTCTGACCTCCTGTCGTCCCCTCCTCAGCCTATGACCTCCTGTCGTCCCCTCCTCAGCCTCTGACCTCCTGTCGTCCCCTCCTCAGCCTCTGACCTCCTGTCGTCCCCTCCTCAGCCTCTGACCTCCTGTCGTCCCCTCCTCAGCCTCTGACCTCCTGTCGTCCCCTCCTCAGCCTCTGACCTCCTGTCGTCCCCTCCTCAGCCTCTGACCTCCTGTCGTCCCCTCCTCAGCCTCTGACCTCCTGTCGTCCCCTCCTCAGCCCTCCTGTCGTCCCCTCCTCAGCCCTCCTGTCGTCCCCTCCTCAGCCCTCCTGTCGTCCCCTCCTCAGCCCTCCTGTCGTCCCCTCCTCAGCCCTCCTGTCGTCCCCTCCTCAGCCCTCCTGTCGTCCCCTCCTCTGACCTCCTGTCGTCCCCTCCTCTGACCTCCTGCCGTCCCCTCCTCTGACCTCCTGTCGTCCCCTCCTCTGACCTCCTGTCGTCCCCTCCTCTGACCTCCTGTCGTCCCCTCCTCAGCCCTCCTGTCGTCCCCTCCTCAGCCCTCCTGTCGTCCCCTCCTCAGCCCTCCTGTCGTCCCCTCCTCAGCCCTCCTGTCGTCCCCTCCTCAGCCCTCCTGTCGTCCCCTCCTCAGCCTCTGACCTCCTGTCGTCCCCTCCTCAGCCTCTGACCCCCTTTGGTCCCCTCCGCAGCCTCTGACCTCTTCTGTGGTCCCCTCCGCAGCCTCTGACCACCCCTGCATCATCCGCAGCCTCTGACCTCCCCTGCATCATCCGCAGCCTCTGACCTCTCCTGTACCATCCGCAGCCTCTGACCTCTCCTGTACCATCCGCAGCCTCTGACCTCTCCTGTACCATCCGCAGCCTCTGACCATCTCCTGTCTTATATCACGTCTGCAGTCTGGAGCGGAGTCAACAGTGGGAGTGGCGCAGGGATGGGGGTCATGGGAGAAGTCAGACATGTATGGACTGTGGAGAGGAAACTACAGGATAAAACCAGAGCCACCGAGCTGGAGCCGACTGACTGAGCCCTGTACGGTGCACCTGAGAGGAGGTCAGTGACAGCGCCGCCAGGCCTACCTGAGAGGGGGGGGGGGTCAATACAATATTGTAAGGGGGCACTGATATATAGGTTTCCCCTTATATCAGTAAACCCCCGTACCTTAGTGTTTTCTTTCTGCAGAAGGTGGTCTCTGGTCACCAGAGTCCTCCCCACATTCCCAGAGTTCCCCTTTACATCATAGTCTGCAGGATTCCACCTTACAGTGCAAGGGGGGACTCTGATGTAAAGTGCAATGCTGCAGACCCTGATGTAAGTGAGAACTCTGATGTAAAGGGGAAAGCAATGGACTCTAATGCCGCGTACACACGGTCGTACTTTTCGTCTACAAAAGTCGGACAGCCTGTCCGACAGACTTCCGGCAGACTTTCGGTGGACTTGCGGCGGACTTGCGGCCTACTTTCTAACGAACGGACTTGCCTACACACGACCACACAAAAGTCTAACGGATTCGTACGTGATGACGTACACCGGACTAAAATAAGGAAGTTCATAGCCAGTAGCCAATAGGTGCCCTAGCGTGGCTTTTTGTCCGTCGGACTAGCACACAGACGAGCGGATTTCGGGGTCCGTCGTAGTTACGAAGTAAAGTTTTAAAACATGTTTCAAATCTAAAGTACGTCGGATTTGAGGCTAAAAAAGTCAGTTGAAAGTCCGGAGAAGCCCACACACGATCGGATTACCAGCCAGCTTTAGTCCATCAGCGTCTGTTGGACTTTTGTAGACGAAAAGTAGGACCGTGTGTACGCGGCATAAGAGTTCCCGCTTAGATCATGATCTGCAATGTTCCCCTTTATGTCAGAGTTCCCTTGCACTGTAAAGGGGAATCCTCCTGATGTATGGGGGGAACTCTGTGCTGGGTTATATTAATCTGACCTTCATGTAAGAGGATAAATATGGTGTTTGACTTTTGTTTAACTTAACACATTGCTAATAGCAGTTTATAGCTTAAATATTGATATTTGCACTGAAACCTGCCATTTACGGCACCTTTTTTTTGCAGTATCAGTAAAAAATGTGCCAGTAAATGCCATGATTTTTGCCAGTAAAAAAATAAAAAATTGCTGCTGTTTGTAAATTCCATGTCTCTCTTATCTATAGATAATACACTCTTCAAATGTGCTTTAAAATGCATGGTTTTCCCTTTTGTGAACAAAAAAATAACGACGTTATGCAGTTGGGCTGGTATAAAAATGCTATGGGGCTGGTATGAAATTATTTCCAGGGCTGGTTTTTATTCCCAGTCCGGCCCTGCCCCTGTTGGAGCTTAGCAAGCTCAACATATGTTTTATTTTCCCATATCGGGCTATACTTAGTAAAGCCCAAAACGTTTTGTAGTTGTTTAGCTTTGTTACATACCTTCTGCAGAAGTGTATATGTGGGCATTTGTTTATTGGGTCTTTGGAAAAGGTGGGCCTCCAATCCCTCGGGTATTGACTCCGCCCCTGTGCCCACCAGCATAAGCTTAGTTCCATTATGGTTGATGGTTTTGCCATTTTTATGTAAATGCCAGAGCTCAGTTTTTTACAACTCTTATCTAATTTCCAAATTGCCTTTTGATACAATAAAGAATTTTTAATATATAACCTCTGAATTTTTTGGCTGCTAAAAAACCTCATGAGGGAATCTTTCCAATATATAAAAGCTTCGGGGTGTGCAGCACGAGCAGCTCATATATATGTGTTTTTTCTTTGGTATATCAACTGTTTTTTATGAAAAAAACAAACTTTTTATAATGTACATTGTTTTTAAATATAATGTGAATGTGCATTTTGACTGTAAAAAACATTATTATGTGTGTAATTCATTGTTACACAAGTATTCAGTAAGTCAGAGCAATCCTCCCTCCTCACTCCTCATCCCCCTTCACATAATTCAATTATCATCCAGGCTGGGCTTCTGATCCTTAGCTGGGGTATAAAGTAAGGCAGTGCAGAGGGTTAAATATTAATTATATAGAATACTATATAGAATACTATTTTTTATTCCAGCAGGGATTAAAAAGTAATTGTATTAAATATTTTTTTTAATAGAGCCTTGTGGTAAATGTCTCCCTCAGTACCAGCCTTCAGCAGGAGCTGCATTACGCACTGTTCTTTGGTGAGCTGAGCCCTATATTCCGTCCACAGCGCATTCTCTCTCCAGTTCAGCCTGCACACCATACTGAGATTTTCGTATCCAACTGAACCAAGAGCTATCATGTATCTTTGTTAGAAGTGTACAAAATGGATAAGATATAACAAGAGACAAAAAAAATCATACAAAAAATGTTACATTTAGAAGAACCAAAATTGCTAATAAAGAGTTGACATCGCTTGTCCTTTATAATCATTTCCTGACATCTGGGAGATCTAAATTATCTACACATCACTTAAAGTCCAACTCCAGGACTTCAAGCTACATCACCAACCTCATCTGCAGAGGTCGCTCAAATTGTCCTCTCTGCTCCCCCCAAGACCTCCTACTCCTACTCTAGCTCCCTTGTTACCTCCTCCCATGCTCGCCTCCAGGACTCCTCCAGAGCCTCTTCCATCCTCTGGAACTCCCTGCCCTAGTATGTCCAGTCAGCTCCAACCTTGTCCACCTTTAGGCAATCCCTGAAAACTCAACTATTCAGGGAAGCCTACCCCATCTCCACCTTAGATCTTTACCCGAGCCACCTCCATCAGATCACCTCCCGTATTTTTTATCCTTTGTACCATTTCCCCATCCCTTTAGATTGTAAGCTCAACAAGCAGGGCTCTCCTGTCCCTTCGAAATTGAACTGTATTGTAATTGTACTGTCCCCCTCTACATTGTAAAGTGCTGCACAAACTGTTGGCACAATATAAATCCTGTATAATAATAATAAAATAATAATAAGTAGTCTTTGTGGCACTGTTCAGTACAATCTCAAATAGCTCTTTTACTCAAATGGCCTTTACTTCTGTAGACATGGTTGGTTACAGCACAGGGAGTGTCTCCTGAAACTAGGGACGTCTGGTCAGCCTATCGTGGGCACTCATCATTGCCAGGGGGACTATAGTGATACGATGTAGGATTACTAGTTATTAATCACCCATTAATCACCCATAAACAGGTGTCTAACTATGGGGGATTGGCACTATGGTTTTTACTGTATGTGAATGATAAACACTTGATAAGTTATAAGTAAAGTATTCCAAAGGGCCCTTTTTTCTGCCTGTCTGACTGTTCCTACCTGTATTGTATCACTTTGGTCTGTTCATGAGTCTTAATTAAAGCTTAATTGAACTGCATTAAGAGTGCTGGCTGTTGCTGAAAAGTTGAAGAGTCAAGAGGATAAGACCTCATCCAATACCCCATCAGTCATTTCATATACAAATGCAGTACTGGTACAGTGTGTTCAGATAAGTCGTAGCAAAATGTTTAGGGAACACTTGGATTTAGTTTCCTAAGCCTGAGTGCATGTATAACCTATCCCCTTTTTCTAGTCTTGGATGGAGTATTGGGGATGTGGGGGGGTAGTGCCTCTTTTACCCTCTACTAGGGAGATTTACCGTGTCTAATTGTCTGGTAACCATTTTCAAAGAGACAGAAAGTGGTGGGAAACGCAACATTGTTATTTGTCTCTGGAACCCCTGCTAAAAATTACTATATTTGCAACTCATGATATATTGATGTGATGGTCAGTGGGAAGGATGCTCCTTACACTTGTGGACATTGGGAAGAATGACCCCCTTACAGATAGCTAATAAGATCATTGGTGTCAGTGGGAACTTATCTGAGAGGCATAAATTGCTCATTGCTCAAGGAACCCCTAAAAACCTCTGGAGGAACCCTAGGGCTCCATGGAACCCTGGTAGCAAAACCCTGCTCTAACATCTACTTTATATTTGTTACACAATTCCATTAACATGCATAACTTTAAAATACTTAAAAAATGCTGCTTACAATATTACTTGCTTAAAAATCCTACATAGTTTCTTCTTCTATGTAATTTTATAAGGGAGGGGTCTGGGCAGTTAAGTTTAATATAATTAACTCTGTACTGTGTTGGTAGATATCACTACAGTTGTAAACTAGATTTTAACACTTTCTGTCCTAACAAACGATTAAATGTCCCAAGGCTTGGATTTCAATGCACTTCCCCACAGTTTGTCCCTCTAAGACACCTTTCACACTGGAGCATTTTTCAGGCGCTTTAGCGCTAAAAATAGTGCCTGTAAAGCGCCTGAAAAATGCCTCATTTGCTTTCACACTCAGGCGATGTGCTTGCAGGATGTTAGAAAAAGTCCTGCAAGCAGCATCTTTGGGGCAGTTTGCGAACAGTGTATACACCGCTCCTCCAGTGCCCCTGCCCATTAGAATGCATGCAAAGCGCTTCGGCAGCGGCGCTACAGGGGAGCATTTAACCCTATTTAACTCCTTCTAGGGGGCTAAAAGCACCCTGCTCCTGCCCGAAAAGTGGCGCCAAAGCGCCGCTGTAACATCGGTAAAGCGCCACTAAAACTAGCGACACTTTACCGCTACCGCCCCCACCGCCCCAGTGTGAAAGGGCTCTAATTGCACTTTGAAATTGTTCAGAATAGCTTGCAAACTGCCAGTAGAGTCCTATGTATAAACCTGCTCCAAAAAAAGAACTAGGAAGATTTAAAACATTTTTTTTTAATATTATTAGGTATGCTGCATTAATGGCAACAGATATCAAAAATATAGTCGATGTTTCTCAAATTTGAATGCAAAAGGGGAAATACACTTTAAATAACCGGAGAGTTCAAGTGCAAATCCCCTGCCATTCCTTAGTTATGAAAGCGGGTATAAATCTCTCATAGTGACTTGCAGCTTAAAGTGGAACCAAAGTCTTGCTGTAAAAAAAAACTGTTAGCAGGGAGGTGTTAGAAGCTTTCCTTATTCTAATATTTAATATATGCTTATTAACATTACTAACATAAGTATGAAGGTGTTGAATCTTAATAGTATCATTGAGTTGTAGATGTTTATTTCTTCTAAAGTGAGAAAAGTAAAATACACAGACTTTTTAAAGTCTTTGTGAGAATTAGGCAGTGCATCTCTTTGGAAAAGCTTGCATATGGTAGTATTTAGTTTTCATTCCCCCAATCTCAAATGGTATAGGATAAGGTTACACATTTTTTTAAAAGATGCATAAAGGTTTGAATATGTATGAGTTAAGAATATACGTTATTTATACTGTAATATTTCTTGGTTAGGATATTAATAAGAAAAAGGGCTTTTCATTGAATATATACATACAGTTGTGCTCATAAGTTTACATACCCTGGCAGAATTTATGATTTCTTGGCCATTTTTCAGAGAATATGAATGATAACACAAAAACTTTTCTTTCACTCATGGTTAGTGTTTGGCTGAAGCCATTTATTATCAATCACAACTATGTTTACTCTTTTTAAATCATAATTGACAGCAGAAACTACCCAAATGACCCTGATCAAAAGTTTAAATACCCCAGTTCTTAATACCGTGTATTGCCCCCTTTAGCATCAATGACAGCTTGAAGTCTTTTGTGGTATTTGTGGATGAGTCTCTTTATCTTCTCAGATGGTAAAGCTGCCCATTCCTCTTGACAAAAAGCCTCCAATTCCTGTAAATTCTTGGGCTGTCTTGCATGAACTGCACGTTTGAGATCTCCCCAGAGTGGCTCAATGATATTGAGGTCATGAGACTGAGATGGCCACTCCAGAACCTTCACTTTATTCTGCTGTAGCCAATGACAGGTCGGCTTGGCCTTGTGTTTTGGATCATTGTCATGTTGGAATGTCCAACTACGTCCCATGCGCAGCTTCCTGGCTGATGAATGCAAATGTTCCTCCAGTATTTATTTCATCTTGCCATCAATTTTGACCAAATTTCCTGTGCCTTTGTAGCTCACACATCCCCAAAACATCAGCGATCCACCTCCGTGTTTCACAGTAGGAATGGTGTACCTTTCATCATAGGCCTTGTTGACTCCTCTCCAAATGTGGCGTTTATGGTTGTGGCCAAAAAGCTAAATTTTGATCTCATCACTCCAAATTACTCTGTGCCAGAAGGTTTGAGGCTTGTCTCTGTGCTGTTTGGCGTATTGTAAGTGGGATACTTTGTGGCATTTGCGTAGTAATGGCGTTCTTCTGGCGACACGACCATGCAGCCCATCTTTCTTTAAGTGCCTCCTTATTGTGCATCTTGAAACAGCCACACCACATGTTTTCAGAGAGTCCTGTATTTCAGCTGAAGTTATTTGTGGGTTTTTCTTTGTATCCCAAACAATTTTCCTGGCAGTTGTGGCTGAAATTTTGTTGGTCTACCTGACCATGGTTTGGTTTCAACAGAGCCCCTCATTTTCCACTTCTTGATTAGTGTTTGAACACTGCTGATTGGCATTCTCAATTCCTTGGATATCCTCTTATATCCCTTTCCTGTTTTATACAGTTTAACTACCTTTTCCCGCAGATCCTTTGACAATTCTTTTGCTTTCCCCATGACTCAGAATCCAGAAACATCAGTGCAGCACTGGATGAAAGATGCAAGGGTCTGTCAGGAGTCCAGAAACTCATTGACCTTTTATACACACACACACTAATTACAAACAAACAGATCACAGGTGAGGATGGTTACCTTTAATAGCCATTCAAACCCCTTTGTGTCAACTTGTGTGCATGCTATCAGGCCAAAATCACCAGGGTATGTAAACTTTTGATCAGATCATTTGGGTAGTTTCTGTTGTCATTATGATGTAAAAAGAGTAAACACAGTTGATTAATAATAAATGGCTTCAGCCAAACGCTAACCATGAGTGAAAAAAATATATTTTTGTGTTATTATTCATATTCATATTCTCTGAAGAAATCATAAAGTCTGCCAGGCTATGTGAACCTATGAGCACAACTGTATATTGATTTATGTAAGATTATTTGATTTAGATGATATATAAAGTTATATTGTATAAGGTATATGATTGCATACAAGGCCATCCCCAACCCTCCCTGATTCTTATGGAATGCCAGCATAGCTGTGTATAGAATATTGTATTGTATTTCATTGGCCGTCTCTTCAGTGAGGGGGAGGGGAGTTAGGCTGAAGGTTCGTTCAATATATAGAAGTTTTAAACCAGTCCATTTTAGAAGAAGGTGGGGGTCTGAATTTAGGAGTAAAAAAGGCTTGCAGGTCAGACTTACTTACACGAGGAAGCTGCGATTAGCTTTACACAGAGACACACATATATGATTAGACATATGTATCTCAAGAATATAACTACATTATTGATATTATTTTTAAATTCTGTATTTTAATATTGTTCTTGTAATATTATGCTATTTTATTACTAAATCCATTTTTGAGTTTGTACACAAGAACTAGAAGGACTTTCTATTTTGGGACTTTTATCATCAATATAGGTTTACAGAATATCGAGAGAATATTCATATATTCTACAGCAGGCTTTTATTGCAGAAGAGACATGCACTGTCTCTTCTGCAATAAAATGTCCCTACTTGTGTCCTCCAGCACTGTAAACTGAGTTGTGCATGCGCAGCTCAGCTTACAGTGCGGGGCTGGTCTCTGAGTGCCAGGGTGATGCCCTCCTGTACATGCGCAGGAGTGACGTCACCCCCCACTGGCCAATAAAGAGACCCAAAGACCAGCACTCAGAAGAAGATGCTGGCTCCGGCACATGTCCAGTGGACAGTTAAGTATGAAGACTTTAGTTCTGCTTTAATGGTAAAGGACCCACAGGGTTCAAGGGTGTGCAGACTTTATGTACGTGAAAGTGGAACTATACTGTCTGTAATTCTTCTTAGAATGGGAGGGAGGGGTGTTACAAGCTTATGTTTTTAGCTTAATTATTCACCTAAGCATAATTCTAGAGCTGGGGTCTCAAACTGGCGGCCCTCCAGATGTTGCAAAACTACAAGTCCTATAAGGCATTGCAATTCTGACAGTTGCAAGCATGACTCCCACAGGCAGAGGCATGATGGGACTTGTAGTTTTGCAACAGCTGGAGGGCCGCCAATTTGAGACCCCTGGTCCAGAGATTCTCAGACCATGGCCTGAACCACGGAGGTACTTGAAAACTAGAGCTGAGTAGCCATGGCTTTGGAGGAAATGTTTTTCTATGAGTTCCTGAAATGTGTTTTGGAGGAAGCTCTTTCGTTTCCGGGCAGCAATTGTTATGAAGAAAATAAATGGATTTGGTTGCAAGCACAGCTTGAATGAGACACTTATTTTGATTGAAAGTGAAAGTCGGTACAACTGCATACATTCATGCTGGACAGGAGATTGCTGATGCTGACAAGAAGGATGCTGTGTGACACTGGTGGCAGCGGTGGGACACACATGCCTTGTGGCAGTAGGAGACAGTACATTAGTTGATGGCTTCTTTGAAGTAGGCTATAATCTGTCACCAGAATGAGGCTTGGCATACATAAATCATAATGAAATGAATGGAAGATGTAGCTTTTTATCTAGAGAGAAAATAATACCGTGGAATGAATAAGCAGGAGTGAAGGGATCCGTCATGCAAGCTTGCCGCTGTTATTTGAAATAATGAGAGCAACCAAAAGGATTATATTTGTGTCTTAAAAATTAAGCTAAAAAGTAAAGTTTGATTTTATTTTAATTAGAAACTCCAGGGAGTATGTATATCCAACTAGTAAGCTGGCAGTAAGGTCCCGGAAATGTTAGTTGTCTATTTATTGTTCCTCTGAAATGTAATTCCTGTTAGAACCTTTTCCTTAGTTGAATAGCGTGGAGTAAAAGTTAGAAGCAATATCAGTTTTATATTGTTGGAAATATAAGTGAAAAAGGGTGCCAGGTACTAGAGCCAATTGAGTTGATTTACTAAACCCGGAGAGTGCAACCATCTGGTGCAACTGTGCATGGTAGCCAATCAGCTTCTAACTTCAGCTTGTTCAATTAAGTTTTGATTAAAAAAAATGGAAGCTGATTGGTTTCTATGCAGAGTTGCACCAGATTTTGCAGTCTTCTGTTTTAGTAAATCTTCCCCATTGTGTCTCAGGGGCCTATACTGTACCCCTTCATACAGGCTAAAATATCAACAATGTATATATACACGATATTGCCAAAAGTATTCGCACGCCTACCTTTACACGCACATGATTTTTAATGGCATCCCAGTCTAAAGCACCAACCACACTATTAGATTTTCTGCAGATTTTTGTCTTCAGATTTACCAAAACTATATAATATGAGGTCAAACCCTAGTGCCCTGTACACACGATAGGATTTTCGGATGGAAAATGTGTGATAGGACCTTGTTGTCGGAAATTCCGACCGTGTGTAGGCTCCATCACACATTTTCCATAGGAATTTCCGACACACAAAGTTTGAGAGCAGGCTATAAAATTTTCCGACAACAAAATCCGTTGTCGGAAATTCCGATCGAGTGTACACAAATCCGACGCACAAAGTGCCACGCATGCTCAGAATAAATTAAGAAACGAAAGCTATTGGCTACTGCTCCATTTATTGTCCCGACGTACGTGTTTCACGTTACCATGTTTAGAACGATCGGATTTTCCGACAACTTTGTGTGTATGCAAGACAAGTTTGAGCCAACATCCGTCGGAAAAAATCCATGGATTTTGCTGTCGGAATGTCCGATCAATGTCCGACCGTGTGTACATGGCATAAGAGTTTCAATTTGTATCCAATCAGGCAGGCCCTTGCACTACATGGTTTTGGTAAATCTGAAGACAAAAATCTGCAGAAAATCAAATAGTGTGTATGGGGTCTTAGTCTGTAGGGTTCAATATTGAGTTGGCCCACCCTTTGCAGCTATAACAGCCTCAACTCTTCTGGGAAGGCTGTCCACAAGGTTTAGAAGTGTGTCTATGGGAATGTTTGACCATTCTTCCAGAAGCGCATTTGTGAGGTTGGGCACTAATGTTGGATGAGAAGGCCTGGCTCGCAGCCTCCACTCTAATTCATCACAAAAGTGTTCTGTCGGGTTGAGGTCAGGACTCTGTGCAGGCCAGTAAAATTCCGTCACCCCAAACTCACTCATGCATGTCTTTATGAACCTTGCTTTGTGCACTGGTGCGCAGTCACGTTGGAACAGGAAGGGGCCATCCCCAAACTGTTCCCACAAAGTTGGGAGCATGAAATTGTCCAAAAGGTCTTGGTATGCTGACACCTTAAGAGCTCCCTTCACTGGAACTAAGGGGCCAAGCCCAACTCCTGAAAGACAACCTTACATCATAATCCCCCCTCTACCAAATGATTTGGAGGGGTGGCCCAATAATTTTGGCATAATAGAGTGGATGAGCGAGTTTGGGGTGGAGGAACTTGACTGACCTGAGTCCTGACCTCAACCCTATAGAATATCTTTGGGATGAATTAAGAGCGGAGACTGCGAGCCAGGCCTTCTTGTCCACATCAGTGTCTGACCTCACAAATGTGGTTCTGGAATAATGGTCAAACATTCCCATAGACACACTCCCAAACCTTGTGGACAGCATTCCCAGAAGAGTTGAAGTTGTTACAGCTGCAAAGGGTGGTCCAACTCAATATTGAACCCTATGGACTAAGACTGGGATGCCATTAAAGTTCATGTGCATGTAAAGGCAGGTGTCCCAATACTTTTGTATATATATATATATATATATATATATATATATATATATATATATATATATATATATATATATACACATACATATACAGACAAAGAGTTGGGGGAGTTGGGGGGGCCCACCCTAAACCTGAATATCTAAAGTTGGTGCTGCTGTAAAGACCTATATATAAACCACAGAGAATAGCACACACATAGAAAAATGCAAAAGGAGTAACTTTTAAATGGCACTAGCCGTGTCTCGGCACTAACTACACAATATATACAGGTCCTAACTACCAGGCTGAGCAAGCCTACAGCTTGTTGTCAGCTTCCACAGATACAGCTTAACAGCTTTTTACTAACCTTTTGCTCTCACAGACCAGTGTTGTCTGTGTTTCCGAGCAGAGAGCAAAGGCTGTCTGTCACAGGTGAGTTTAAATTGGGCTGGGGGAGAGGACCAAGATCCGAACTGGATCGTGGATCAGAGATCCTTGAACGCGTATGAGAGGAGCCTGGGAGACGTATAAACCACGAACAGGACTTTTCCTGGCTCTCTCTGGGACGCCCCGCTATAAGGGATATAAGTAGCAATGCAAACCCTAAAGTGCCTATTACCCTACCCTTCTCTGTTGAAAACGAAATAAAATAAAAAAAGTTTAGCCTTCCTAAATAAAGCATAGCAGTTGGAATCGGTATATTTTTTACAACGGTTTTGGGTGGAACTCAGTAATTCTGTGCTGTGCAATCCTACCCTACAAAGGTTGGTGGTTGGTGCCCATAGTCAGTGAATACAGTGCGGAAAATAATTAATTGATCCCCTGCAGATTTTGTAAGTTTGCCCACTTACAAAGAAATGAAGGGTCTATAATGTTTATCATAGGTGTATTTTAAATGAAAGAGACAGATCCCTAAGCAAAACATGACTTAGTACTTAGTGGAGAAACCCTTGTTGGCAAGCACAGAGGTAAGACCTTTTTTTTTTAAGTTGGTTACCAGGTTTCCACACATCTCAGGAGGAATTTTGGTCCACTCTTCTTTACATATCTTCTCTAAATCCTTAAGGTTTCTTGACTGCCTCCTGGCAACTCGAAGTTTCAGCTCCCTCCATAAATTTTCTATAGGGTTAAGGTCTGGAGACTGGCTAGGCCACTATATGACCTTAATGTGCTTTCTGTGCCACTCCTCTGTTGCCTTGGTGGTATGTTTTGGGCCATTGTCATGCTGAAAGACCCATCCACGACCCATCTTCAGTGTTCTGGCTGAGTATTGACGTCATTGCGCCGACACCTTGTGTTTTCCATCAGCGTCTTCCACAAGGGAGTATTGGTGCCAACTGCCGAGTGGTTATACCGCTCAGGTGTTGACGCCTCCCCTCTAGCATTCGCCAGCGTGACATTGGTGGTATATATACCTCACAGTCGGAGCAGGCCATCTACCTGGCTGGTTCCTTCTGTGTGTTTTTGCACACCAGCTAGTTCTGCTGGTCGTTGCATTGATGCATCATTATGGTAAGCTCTTTTTGGTTTGAAGATTCTACTTTGGTGGCTAGTTCAATTCCATTTACTCACACTTGTTCTCATCTTTTATTTTGGAGTACACTCTATCACTTTGTACTAGCACACATGTATATTCTTTTATCTACTCTTCAGTCAGTGGTTCATCACCATCACTTTTTCATTTTTCACCCTTCATTACCTTTCCAGGAGTCACATCGGGTTCATCATTATTTACAAATATATACTTATTATTATTGGAATACTTATACACATATTTACTACTTCCCAGTCTCCGTTGATGATTCATATACTATCCCCGTTGGATATATGGGGATTACATTCTCAGTGTCACCCATCTTTTAACACTGTTCGATGTTGCGTCATAGGTATTTTGCCGTCCCAGCTCCCAGGTCCCAGCTCCTGTGGCTGTCCCAAGTTCACCCTGTGCCACCACATGCCACATTCACTATTGTTGTTTGTAAGTATGGGTAGACAATTATATACCTTTTTGTCCCCCTTTCCTTATACCCCCCTTTTTTTCTAGTCAGACTGTGATTTATTTAATTTATATATATTCTATAGATACTTCTGTCGCATTGGCTCCTGATAAGTGGACATACCGACGAAACGCGTCGAGCCCTGTAGATGCCACAGCTACGTTATATCTTGGAACATTATTTACCTAGCCATCAATCATGTCTGACAATGCCGTAGATCTTTATAAATCATTTTTTGGTCTGTAAATCATGTGAACTATTATGTCAATACTGGGCATTCACCATCTGTACCTCCATGCCATGACGCCATGTGTACATATATGAACTTTCAGTATTTATTTATGTATATTTTTATACTTGCATTGTGTATTTACTCTATCTGTATTGTCATATGGAATAAACATTTTACAGACACACAGTGTGTATTTGCTTCCTTTTTGCTTGCTTCATTTAAAGTCCCAAAAAAAAACCTTTGTTCTCTGGCTGAGGGAAGACGGTTCTCATCCAAGATTTTACAATACATGGCCCCGTCCATTGGTCCCTCATTGCAGCAAAGTCGGTCTGTACCTTTAGCAGAGAAACAGCCCAAAGCATAATGTTTTCACCTCCGTGCTTGACTGTAGGGATGGTGTTCTTAGGGTCATAGTCTGCATTTTTCTTCCTTCAAACACAGCGAGTTCCCCTCATCAAGAAGGCACATGTACAGTCATGCCAATGAACATCTAAATGATTCAGAGAAGGATTGGGAGAAAGTGCTGTGATCAGATGAGACCAAAATTGAGCTCTTTGGCATTAACTTACAGTGTTTGGAGGAAGAAAAATGCTGACTGTGACCCTAGGAACACCATCCCTACAGTCAAACACTGAGGTGGAAACATTATGCTTTGGGGCTGTTTCTTTGCTAAAGGTACAGGCCGACTTTGCCGAATTGAGGGGCCAATGGGAAGGGCCATGTATTGTAAAATCTTGGATGAGAACGTTCTTCCCTCAGCCAGAACACTGAAGATGGGTCGTGGATGGGTTTTTGAGCATGTCAATGACCCAAAACATCCCACCAAGGCAACAAAGGTGTGGTTCAAGAAGAAACACATTAAGGTCATGGAGTGGCCTAGTCAGTCTCCAGACCTTAATCCTATAGAAAACTATATGAAGGGAGCTGAACTTCAAGTTGCCAAGAGACAGTCAAGAAACCTTAAGGATTTAGGGAAGATCTGTAAAAAGAGTGGACCAAAATCCTTCCTGAGATGTGTGCAAACCTGGTCACTTACAACAAGAAACGTCTTGTTAACAAGGGTTTCTCCACCAAGCACTAAATCATGTTTTGCTTGGGGATCAAATACTTATTTTACTCACTGAACTGAAACCTAATTTCTAGCATTTGTTTTATGTGTTTTTTTCTGGATTTTTGGTTGATATTCTGTCTCTATCATTTAAAATCCAGCTGTGATAACAATTATAGACCCTTCACTTTTTTGTAAGTGGGCAAACTTACAAAATTTGCAGGGGATCAAATCATTTTTCCCCACCGTAGGACCAAATTTACCACCACTAAAAAAAAAAGAAAAAATACAGAACAACCATAGAGTTTTATCTAACTTGATAGGTTGATTGCTGGGAAGAATACTGGTGGTAATATTTATGAAAGCAATATCTCCTGAGTTTAATTTTAATATTTAACCGCATTGTGACTTAAAGAAAAAGCAAACCATTGTCAAGGGCAACTGAAGAGTCAGAGTGGCATACTTTAGTTTGAATTAAATGCTGGGGGCTTGAATTCCAAGGCAGCGAGGTTTCTGGTAAATTTTCAGCTTTGCTTTGTGCCATGGCTATTGCAAGAAAATCGAATTCTTCTCCCTGTTGGATTCTCCAATTATGTTATGTAACAAAGAATCCAGCAAATAAACATGACATCTCCTGCTGTAACCCAAGCAATGAGATCCCATAGGGGTAAGAACAGCATGGTAACATCCAAGTGATGACAATGACCCAGCACTAAAATATATACCGTAATATATTTATATATATATATATATATATATATATATATATATATATATATATATATATATATATATATATATATATATATATATATATATATATATATATATATATATATATATATATATATACTTTATATACTATATATATATATACACAGAACGGGCCATAAGCAGTAAATTATAATGGTTATAATGATTCCAAGGGAAATGTCATGATTATATAAATGCAAAAGTTTGTAGGCCAAGTACATTGGTAAAGGGCACTGAATGTTTATTATGGTTTTATTACAAAAATGTGTCACTCCTTTTTGTGCATAAAACCCAAAGAATGAAAGACAATGATGAACACAAACTGACAGAGATTGATGAACACAGAACACAATCTGAAAGACACTGATGAAGTGAGCATCTGCCTTTGTCACTGGTTGGACAAAGCTGGTAGCATATTTCCATTAGTGTTTCAATGCAAAAAAAAAACATTATTGCAGATATTGATATACAGAACTGCCTGGGTGAATTCCCAGGTAAAATTAGGCTCCATCCTTGGCATGACAAACCATGCCTAATTTTGAAAACCTCACCCATGATCACAAACAATTTCAATTTAGGTGATTTTTTTTTTTTTTGCTAAATTTGATCCTTTCAGGCTCGTTCTGCTTGCATTTTGACAATGCTTTAAGTTGGTGTGACAGCTCCAGGCCCTGCCACTGTGAAAGTATAGGCAAAAGTGACACAGGGTTCTCACAGTTACAGAGTTAGGGGGTCACTTTTTATATGCCTGTTTTTTTCATGTCTACTTTTTGTGATGTGTTCCATTGCCAGGTTTCCCTTTTGCATTTTTTATTCACCTGTGTTGGTTAATCATGTGACTTTTGGATATACTATTTAAGTGTTACTTATTTTGTTTTTTGTCAGCCATGACTAAGGACTAACGTCCGAAACGCGTAGGATATTTTACAGCTCTGTACATGTATTTAATAAAGGAATACTATTTTGGATGTCATGCTGAGTGCCGACCATCCCTTTCCTTATTCTGGTATGTTGGGGGTGTCAGAAGCCTCAAGGTCTGAGCACCGAGCGGAGCTTTTATGTGGGAAGGTTGCAGAAAATATACACTTGTTTTCCTTAGGGGCTCCAGAATGTCAGTTCTGAGTGGAGAAAGTTTTTTCATCTCGCTGTGGGTTCTGTGGACCCGGATTAGGGTCTGTGGTTTGGAGACATTTAAGAGCTTTGAGAGGGAAGAAGCCTCCAATTCAGTGTCCAAATCCTGCCAGAGATCAGCAGGATGTGTGAGCAGGTGTTTACGGCTTATAATCTAGGACAGTGGTTGTCAATTTATGAGCTAAAGGGGGCCTCAATTTCAGCCCTGACATCATCAAAGGACTGCACATAATGTTTAATATATGTAAGGCTTGTGAGGACTGTCAGAAATTGCAGACCTTATAGAGCAAATATTGGTCAGAGAGTGTGGACATGCTACATTTTTGGAGGGGGATAAACTGCTTTAGGTCCGAGAGACTCACATCATATACCATAGGGTCCCATGCAGACAAAGGCCCACATGCGGCCCTCAGACCACAGGTTGGGCACCAGGGATCTAGGACCTGTAAATAGTTTGAGGCTCCACCCTTCTCCAATAGTCCATGAGGCTGTAAGGTGGCAGCCAATGCTGTGCCTTTTTAACACAGGCCCAGCTTAGTCTGTGAGGATAATTACAGAGGTTCTAAGCCAGTGGGCTAGGTTAGCAAGAAGCTGAGAGTGCAGTAAGAGCACAATGTAAGGTGCAGAGGTTGTGCAAGAGCACAACAGTGCTGGGAGTTGGTCTGTAGGACCAAACCAAAGACTTAGGCCTGAGGCCTGAGCAGCAGCACTGCAAGAGAGTGCCAAGAGGCTGGTTATCATTTATTTTCATGTCTATGGTGGAAACCCCTGCAATAAAAACAGCTTGTGTTCCTTTTCCATAAAGGTGGGCCAGAGGCCCTGAAACTGTACTTCCAGGCTGGAGTGGACTCACGAGCACTACACTTGAGCTAATAACCAACACATATCACAGTGGATATTGTTCAGACTTTATTGACAGGTCCATCTGAACTGCTGTTGACTTCCTCCTAAGCCACATCAATCTGCTTGAAGCTGCTATTACCCTGACCTATATAGGAAGAGACATGTCAGGAAAGGAAAAGCACCTTGACACAAGCCCTCTTTGGGTAGGTAGGACGTTTCATTGTGTATGGCTTCATTTAAACGTGTTTAGGGCAGCTTCTGTCATTAACTGCTTCAGCCACGGAAGAATTTACCCCCTTCCTGACCAGAGCACTTTTTGCGATTCGGCACTGCGTTGCTTTAACGGACAATTGCGCGGTCGTGCGACGTGGCTCTCAAACAAAATTGACGTCCTTTTTTTCCCACAAATAGAGCTTTCTTTTGGTGGTATTTGATCACCTCTGCGATTTTTATTTTTTGCGCTATAAACAAAATAAGAGCGACAATTTCGAAAAAAACACATTCTTTTTTACTTTTTGCTATAATAAATATCCCCCAAAAATATATCAAAAAACATTTTTTTTTCCTCAGTTTAGGCCGATACGTATTCTTCTACATATTTTTGGTAAAAAAAAATCGCAATAAGCGGTTATTGATTGGGTTGCCCAAAAGTTATAGCGTTTACAAAATAGGGGATAGTTTTATGGCATTTTTATTATTAATTTTTTTTTACTAGTTTTACAGCGATTTTTATTGTGACTGCGACATTATGGCGGATACATCGGACATTTTTGACACATTTTTGGGACCATTGTCATTTATACAGCAATCAGTGCTATAAAAATGCATTGATTCCTGTGTAAATGACACTGGCAGTGAAGGGGTTAACCACTAGGGGGCGGGGAGGGGTTAAATCAGTACTAGGGAGGTGTTTCTAACTGTAGGGGGGTTGGGCTGTGTCTGTCAGTACACTGATCTCTGCTCTGATGACAGGAAGCAGAGATCAAGTGACACTGTCACTAGCCAGAACGGGGAGATGCTGTTTACATCAGCATCTCCCCGTTCCTGCTCTCCGTGAGACGATCGCGGGAATCCCCGCGGCGATCGAGTCCGCGGGACCCGCGACCCGACTCACGGAGCTCCCGGCCGGCGCGCACGCAATGGCGCAGCGGGGAATTCAAAAGGACGTACAGGTACGTCCTTTTGCCCAGCCGTGCCATTCTGCCGACGTATATCGGCGTGAGCCGGTCGGGAAGCGGTTAAGAAATACAATAAAACAAGTCTGACCAATTAATAAGGGGCCAGACATGCTAAAAAATAATGTAAGAAGCAAAACAAAAAATAAACCCCAAAATATTTGTTTTTGAAAATGTCCATGCCTTGAAGGAAGTGATTTGCTTTCTTTATTGTTTAATGAGAACGTAGAGGAGAGTAGACATTAAGCAAATAGAAGAAAGTTGTTCTGATTGGATGTCATGAGTAGGCTGTTTTGTTCTTTAAATGGACTGCAAAGGATGTTCTTCATCTGCTTTTGTTTGATTAAGTTAGACATCTTTCCAGTTAGCTATTCCCTCTCTCTTTCTACTGTCTGCATGTTTTATAGCTCAGCCTTAATAAATATTGCAAT
The DNA here is from genome assembly GCA_037952835.1 of Lithobates septentrionalis. Taxonomy (NCBI): domain Eukaryota; kingdom Metazoa; phylum Chordata; class Amphibia; order Anura; family Ranidae; genus Lithobates; species Lithobates septentrionalis. Next base: position 1,231,625 of record JBBDGP010000800.1, read on the forward strand.
ATAAAGGTGCAGCAGAATATATATGTGCAATGCAATGTGAGAAAAAAAAAACAAAACACAGGCAATTCGCTGCTGCTAGTGCATAAATCAGGTCCACAAGCCCCATGCTGACCACCTTTCCTCCTTGTTATTTTTAGTGATTGTGATTGTGTCTGAAGGGTCTTCGGGAATAATATTCAGGTAGAGCCACCAATCATCTTCTCTACCTGACCTCCCAACCTGGCCATAGATGGAACAATTTTTTTTCCTGCAACCACGAGTTGCAGGGGGAGCTGTCCTCACCAGGAGAACACAGTGATTACCGCTAGCGGCTATAATAGCCGGAGGCAATAATCACATGTAAAATCCGACAAGCTCGATCAATCGATTAACTCAGGTACAATCAGCCAGCCCAAACATGGTTCAAATCTCAGCTGGTCCCTGCTGAACCGGTCGAGATTTGAACCGTCTATGGCCAGCTTTATTCTTCTTCCCTTTAGCTGGGATCACATGACTAAATGCCTAAGCACATGATCACATATCAAACTGCATTGGAAGACAGAAGCAGTGTTTTTAACAGTTAGTAGCATATTTTCATATGGTGAAGCCCCTGATGCTACCCAGCTGGCTGGTTTCAGGGTGGAAATTAATCTGATAAACTTCCCCATTCTCTCTTAGTGGGGTGGGGCAGAGCGGAGAGCTGCTGATTGACAGTCAGCAGCTCTCCGCTCGAGGATCTGTGAGAACCGAACCATCGGCGGTGTTCGATCGATCGGTTCCCAGTGCAGAGGCAGCGGGGGACAGATGCAGCATTGGACTGCAAAAAACTGCAAAAAACAAAACATAATTCTATTTTAAAGCAGACCTAAACTGTATCTGAGTACCACAAACTGGAAATAATACTGAAATGATTTTTAATTTTCAAAGCAATCTTGCCCATCCATCCATGTCTCCATGCTTTATTTTGTTGAGAAATCACTTTGAAAAACAAACCCCACGCATTTCTGGCTGTGGCCATCTTGACTAAGGGCAGATGATTAATGAAGTATTTATTTCATGGATTCCATCTGCCCCTATCTCAGGCCTGTAGGCAGGAGGGTGTGCTTAGCTGAGAAAGCCCCTCCTTCCCTCCTCCAGATGAAGGTAAAAATATGCAGATGAAGATTCCTGGAGTGTATGACGTCATTTTGGTCTAGGCCAGAAACCAGGAAGCAACTAAAGGAATGTAAAAACAAGTAAATATAATATATCTTCCTATTTATTTACTAAGGAGAGCAGCATAAGGATTGAAAAGTTAATATTGATTGAGAGAGATTAGTTCTGCTTTACATTTCCCTTGCCCCCTCCCTCCATTTACTGCCAGGAGCAGGTAAGACAAGAAGTCTTCTGAAGATTTCAAGTAGGATTGACTCGGAGCTTAAATGGGCCTCCTCTCCTTGTACCAGGCAGGATATGAAGCAGCTATGGTTGCCACCTTGTATTCAAGCCAAACCTGAACAATTTAGCGGCGCACAGGAATTATTATTTTTTTTTAAGGGGGAATGCTGTGGACTCTAGTGTAAAGGGGAACTCTGATGTTAGGGGCTTTATGCTCAAAGCCCTCATTTACATCAGAATCCCCATGCACTTGGTGGTTCTGGTACTCGGTTACTTGGGGAGCCACAGCCCAGTCTGAATAATGTGTCCGGGCTTCAGGCAGTCTAAAACCTGGACACATGGTTCAAAACCCGGACTGTCCAGGTGAATCCTGGACAGGTGGCAACCCTAGGAGCAGCAAGGGAGTGAAAATAAGTATAAGCAGCTGCAGAGGCCAACAATAAAGCGCACATGTTTCTTTGCCCTGCATTTGACATGGTTAACTTTAAATTTTATGTATGAAGTGCCACAACTCCCTAAACTAAGGTTAACCTGTTGCCAACCAGCCGTCGTTGTTATATGGGGGCAGGTTGGCACGGCTGCGCAAACCGCCGTAGGTGTACCCTGACTGCTTTAAGAGCTGTGGGAGGCGCACGAGTGTCTGCGGTGCAACACTGGAGCTGATACGTGTGGCTGGCGACCGCGATGTCCGCCGGCCACCCGCGATCGCTCCACAGAGAGCCAGAACGAGGATCTGTCAATGTTAACAGACAGATCCCCATTCTGACAGGGGAGGAGAGAGAGATCTGCTGTTCCTAGTGATCAGGAACAGCGATCACCTCTCCTCTGCCAGTCAGTCCCATGCCCCCCACAATTAGAGACACCTCCCAGGGAACACATTTAAACCTTTGATCGCCCCCTAGTGTTAACCCCTTCCCCGTCAGTGACATTTACACAGTAATCAGTGCATTTTTATAGCATTGATCGCTGTATAAATGTCAATGGTCCCAAAAAAGTGTCAAAAGTGTCCGATCTGTCCACCGCAATGTCGCAGTTCCGCTAACAATTGCTGATCACCACCATTACTGGTAAAAAAAAATGTATAATAAGAATGCCATAAATATATCCCCTATTTTGTAGATGCTATAAGTTTTGCGCAAACTAATCAATATATGCCTTTTGCGATTTTTTTTTTTTTACCAAAAATATGTAGAAGAATACATATTGGCCTAAACTAATGAAGATTTTTCTTTTACATTTTTTGGGGATAGTTATTATAGCAAAAAGTAAAAAATATTGTTTTTTTTTTTTTTTTCAAAATTGACGATCCTATTTTGTTTATAGCGCAAAAAATGAAAACCGCAGAGGTGATCAAATACCACCAAAAGAAAGCTCTATTTGTGGGAAAAAAAGGACATACATTTTGTATGTGTACAACGTTGCATGACCGCGCAATTGTCAGTTAAAGCGATGCAGTGCCGTATCGCAAAAAATGGTCAGGAAGTGGGTAAATCCTTCCAGGGCTGAAGTGGTTAAGCTAGGTTATAGATACCAGACTGCTTGGGAAAACAGCATGATGTGCTAATAATCAGATTTAATCTACAAGAAATATCAGGAGAATTTTAGAGTGGATATGTATTATTACATAATAAAGTAGAATACTTTGAATGTTCTTATGCATTTGGATTTCTCTCCATATTAGTCAAGTTGTTTACTCTGTACAGTCACAGTGTGCGGTGCTCCAGCCAGCTGGTCACTTCTGCTCAATCCATTCTATCAATTGTTCTAATGTGCAAAGCAGCTCCATCAAATCCCTGTTGTTCACAAAATCCCTTCTGTGTCTGGACCTCTGACAAACAGCCGTTCAATCTTACGGCCCTGGGTTTTATTTTATTTTAGAATGTGTGATAAATGTGTCTACCTTACTCTGCTGTTCCAGAAAGTTTGCCAAATGTTGCTTACTTACTTATTGATAATATGCTCATAATCTGCAATGGCAGGGTTTCTCATTAAGGCTGAACTCCAGCATATATAAATAGTATATACTGTATATATATATATATATATATATATATATATATATATATATATATATATATCCTGTTTCCCCGAAAATAAGACCTAGCGTGATTCTTGGCCAAGCTGTGCTGCTGCAGTGAAGGTAGGTGATCAGGCCATATTTTCTGACAGGGGTGTCTAAAATCACAAGACTGGCTAAACAGAAATACATATCTTTTGTCAGGTAAAACAATCCCCATAAACCAACAAAAAGGAAATGATCCATAAGCTTACATGTAAAACGTGTTCTTGGTTTAACCTCCCTGGCGGTATGATTATTTCAGACTTTTGCATTTCAAAGCGGTACAATTATTTTGCATAGAAATTTGGCATTTTATATTGTAGGTCTGTAATTCTTAGCAATAACACACTTATATCTGTCCACCAAGAGTCTAGTAGATATCCCGGGTTTGATGAAGTTTGAAACACAAAATCATAAATTATAATATAATAAATAAATATAAATAATTAAAAATATATATATATATAATAACAATAAAATAAATTTCCCCACGATTCACTATTGATCAATTCTGCAAGTGATTCTAATTTACTATCGCTGTTTTCTAGCTGGTCTAAAGCCACTTTTGATGTAAAGGGACACTTTTTGGTTGCTATGGACAATCTCAAGCTTCCAGGCAGAAAGAACAGTATATGTAATATAAAACTGCATGCAGGGCATGGGCTCTCTCCCTGTGTATGTGTTTGGGGGGGGGGGGGTGGATTGTTAGTGCTGGCTTTGGGCAGTGTGAAAAAGTGTAACAGACACTCTCAGCTTAGACAACTGCATGCAGCAACCCTGCTGGGAAGCCATAGTCCAGTCTAAATAATGTGTCCGGGTTTCGGCAGTCTGAAACCTGGACACATGATTCCAAACCTAAACTGTCCGGGTGAATCCTGGACAGGTGGCAACCCTATTTAGGACCTTGAAAACCAATTGAAACTGCCAGCTCCCCTTTTTTAGGCCTAGCTGCATAGTAAAAAAGATAGCACAACCCTTGTGTACGTATGAGAACATCTGGTTAGCAAGCTTCTGAGGAAAGCAACCCCACCTATAACGCTACTGCTAAGGTATTTTCTATCCTCTTGCTGAACCAAACCTCCCTAATTAAAAATGCCTGTTTTTTATCATTATTATTTATATATTTTTATAACTAGTTCTATAGAAACCAGTGGTCTCTTCATGGCAGTGAGAGTGGCTTAAGTCTCAGCCTCCTTGCTCTATACACTCCACACATATACCAGTATGCAATGCGCAGCATATACAGTGCAGTTGTCAGGCCTATATGATTCTCAATATAGAGTATACAGAGTATACAGTGCAGCAGTTAGAACTCTGTAATGTATTACATAGTGTGAAATGTGCAATGTTTAGGCCTAAGACCCCTTTCACACTGAGGCGTTTTTCAGGCATTTTAGCGCTAAAAATAGCGCCTGTAAAGAACCTGAAAATTGCCTCTCATGCCTCTCTAGTGTCAAAGCCCGAGTGCTTTCACACTGGGGCGGTGCACTTGCTGGACGGGAAAAAAAGTCCTGCAAGCAGAATCTTTGGGGTGGTGTATGAGCACTGTATACAGCGCTCCTACACCGCCCCTGCCCATTGGAATGCATGGGCAGCTCTTTAGAAGTGCTTGTAAAGTGCTTCCGAAGCGCCACAACACGGGCTGTTTTAACCCTTTCTTCGGCCGCTAGCGGGGGTTAAAAGAGCCCCGCTAGCGGCCGAAAAGCGCCGCTAAAACGAAGGTAAAGCGCCGGCAAAACTAGCGGTGCTTTACCACTAAGCGACGCGCCGCCCCAGTGTGAAAGGGATCTAAGTAACGTACAACATGCCTAATAAAGTGCAACGGTCAGGAATTTACAGTATGACATAAAAGATGGTGTACAGAGTGTAATGATCAGTGCTAGCATATAAAGTATAGGAGTGTAAAATACAACATAGCATATGGAGTGAGTGATTCGGAATATATAATGTACAAATTGAATTATAGAGTGCAGGGGCCAGGAAACAGGAATATATAATGTACAAACTAGTAAATAGAGAACAAGGGTCACAACTACTGTATGTGTGGTATGAAAAGTGTGCTGATCAAGAATAAATAACATACAACATAATGTATAAGTGCAGGGGTTGGGACTATGTAGAGCAGGGGTCAGCAACCTTTTTCCACTTATGGGCCGGATTCAATGTATGTACATGCATGGAGGGCCGCATTCACCGGCTAATAAATTAAGATAATAATAATCCCCCTTTACATTACACAGCACCTCTGGTTCCCTTTACATTACACAGCTCCCTGCACCTCTGGACCACTTTACATTACACAGCCCCGCACCTCTGGTTCCCTTTACATTACAAAGCTCCTTGCACCTCTGGTCCCCTTTATATTACACAGCCGCCTGCACCTCTGGACCCCTTTACATGACACAGCCCCGCACCTCTGGTTCCCTTTAAATTACACAGCCCCCTGCACCTCTGGATCCCTTTATATTACACAGCCCCGCACCTCTGCACCCCTTTACATTAGACAGCCTGGCACCTCTGGGCCCCTTTACATTACACAGCCCCCCTGCATATTACACAGTCCCCCCTACACATCACACAGCCCCCCTGCATATTACACAACCCCCTCTGCATATTACACAGCCCCCTGCATTTTACATAGCCCCCCCTACACTCACCCCCTGCATATAACACAGTCCCCCCTCCCAGCAGCTTTGCACGTTCCTACCTTGCCCCATGCAGAGAGGGAGACAGAGCAGAGCAGAGCTGGGAGCAGGAAGCTTAATGAGAACATGGGAGAGACACACAGCAACACTGATAAGACAATGGGAGCTTCCAGAGTTAATTTTTCATATTAACAAGCTGATGATTGGTTACTAGGACCACCTAGCAACCAATCACCTGGAAAGTTAACTCTGGAAGCTCCCGCTGTCTTATCAGCACTGCTGTGTGTCTCTCCCGTGTTCTCATTCAGCTTCCTGCTCCCTGCTCCACTCTGCTTTAACGGGTGTGCCCGCGGGTCGTAGGTTGCCGGCCCCTGATGTGGAGTATATAGTGCAGCTGTCAGAACTATACTAGGCACAACATAGCACATACCAGTGGTGGAACTACCAGGGTCACAGCAGTCGCACTTGCGACCAGGCCCTGGCATTCCGCCACTGTTGGGGGCCCCAGCAGGGTTGCTAGTCCCACGGCTGTGAGCGGAGAGGGTATCTCTCATACAGCTCAGAGCTGACAGTTCTCCCTGCTCCCCCCTCCTTCCTCCCTCCCTCCCTTCTCTCTCGCTCGGGATGGCACAGGAAATCTGCCGCTTCTCCCCCCTCCCCTCTCCTGTGTTTGCTATGGGGGGAAGTTAAGTGTGAAGCTAACAAGCTCACACTTCCCACGGTACACATACAGGAGAGGGGGGGGCAGATCGGCTGTGCCATCCCGTGCGAGAGGGGAGGGAGGGAGGACAGTGGGGGGAGCAGGGAGAACTGTCGGCTCTGAGCTGTATGAGAGATGCTCACCGCTCAGAGCCGTACTGAGGAGGCAGGCAACATTGATAAGCACTGATCGGCTGCACTGATAGGCAGTGCTGATAGGAGGCATTGATAGGCACTGGTGGGTGACACTAATACGGAGCACTGATAGGTGGCATTGATGAGTAATGATCTGTGGTATGAATAGGCAGCATGGCACTAATGGGCATTAATGAGCACTGATAGGCAGCATTGATGAGCACTGATAGGTGGACCTGAATGGCACTGATAGGTGGCATTGATGAGCAATGATAGGTGGCACTGATGGGCATTAATGAGCAGGAAGGGAGGACAGAGGGGGGAGCAGGGAGAACTGTCAGCTCTAAGCTGTATGAGAGACGCTCTCCGCTCAGAGCCGTAATGAGGAGGCAGGGAGCATTGATGAGCACTGATCGGCTACACTGATAGGCAGTGTTAATAGGAGGCATTGATAGTGACTGGTAGGTGGCACTGATACACAGCATTGATGGGTGGCATTGATGAGTAATTATCTGTGGCATGGATAGGTGACATGGCATTGATGGGCATTGATGAGCACTGATAGGTGGCACTGATAGGCAATGGTAGGTGGCACTGATAGGCAGCACTGATAGGTGACATTGATGAGCAATGGTCTGTGGCATGGATAGGCGGTGCGGCACTGATGGGCATTGATGAACACTGATAGGCAGCTTTGATGAGCACTGATAGTGGGCACTGATATGCAGCATTGATGGGCATTGATAGGTTGCACTGGTAGGTATTGAGCACCGATTAGTGGTACTGATAGGCGCTGATAGTCAGCATTAATGAGCACTGATAGGTGGCACTGATGGGCACTGATAGGCGGCATTGATATGCTCTGATAGGTGACACTGATAGGCATCATTGATGAGCACTGATAGGCGGCACTGATGGGCATTGAGCACTGATAAGCAGCATTGATAGGTGGCACTGGTGGACACTGATAGGCGGCACTGATAGGCGGCACTGGGAACTTGTAGGCAGCATTGATGGGCACTGATAGGTGGAATTGATGGGCACTGATAGGCAGCATTGATGAGCACTAATAGGCAGCACTGATGGGCACTGATAGGCAGCATTGATGAGCAATGATAGGTGGCACTGAAATGCAGCACTGATCGGCGGCACTGATAGGTAGCATTGATGGACACTAATAGGTGGCATTGATGAGCACTGATAGGCAGCACTGATTATCAGTGTAAACAATTTACTGACATTCTTGGCAGTTAAGGCTTCTCCTTTCCTTACACAGACACGGTGTGGGAGGAAAGGGCTGCCGGTACCCAGCAAGTCTGTTTACATGTGATCAGCTAATCACATGGTAAAGGGCTGCCGGGATTGCAATGGATGCACGTACCAGGGGGCATTTGGGAGGCAGTTCTAGTAGAATATCCATGGACACCTTCACAAAATTGAAAGCCCAAGGGTTGGATGGAAAGGGGGGGGGTCGGGGGGCCCATCATGGTTTCTTGCACCGGGGCCCTGAAATGCAGCACTGATCGGCGGCACTGATAGGTAGCATTGATGGACACTAATAGGTGGCATTGATGAGCACTGATAGGTGGCACTGATAGGCAGCACTGATTATCAATGTAAACAATTTACTGACATTCTTGGCAGTTAAGGCTTCTCCTTTCCTTACACAGACACAGTGTGGGAGGAAAGGGCTGCCGGTACCCAGCAAGTCTGTTTACATGTGATCAGCTAATCACATGGTAAAGGGCCGCCGGGATTGCAATGTATGCATGTACCAGGGGGCATTCGGGAGGCAGTTCTAGTAGAATATCCATGGACACCATGGGCCCATCATGGTTTCTTGCACCGGGGCCCTGAAGGTTCTAGTTACGCCCCTGACACATACAGTGTAGCAGGTAAGGGTTCAGAATGAAAGGGTCATGACTATGTAATTGTGTAGCACAGCTTTCACTGTGCAGTGGTCAGGAGTAAGTGCCCCCGTTGTGTTGGTGGTCAGTGTGCACCCTTCATTGTTGCCCCTTTATACCAGTGCTCAGTGTGTCCACTTACACTTCTACTAAGTGTGCCCCTTTACATTTGTGGCCAGCTTAGTAAATGAGGGGAAGCTTTGTGGACTTTCATCACCCAATCATGTACAAGCAAAACTTATTATTTTTTTTCCTTACACTTGATTAGATATTATTTGCAAAGTAAAGCTTCATCTCATTTACTAAGCTCTAGAGCAACTGCACTTGCAGAGTGCAACCACACTTTTAAAGGGCACGGTTTATTTGCCTTTAGTAAACCAACCCTAGTGTGTTCGCTTACATTGGCATGCACCCTTACACTGGTGGTCGGTAGCTTAGTGTGTTGTCTTACATTGCTTTGCTCCCTTATATTAGAAGTCAGTGTGTCCCCTTACATTGGTGGTAAGTATGCCCACTTATATTGGAGGTCAGTGGTCAGTGTGTTCCCATATATTTGTGGTCATTGTTCAGTGTGCCCCCTAGATTGGTGGTCAGCTCTCAGCATGCAACCTTACATAGGTGGTCAGCGCTCAGTTTGCCCCCTTACACTGGTGGACAGCACTCAGTGTGTCCTCTTACATTGGTAGTCAGTGCTCAGTGTGGCCTCTTACACTAATAGCCAGGGCTCAATGCCCCTTACTTTGTTGCTCAGGGTGCTCTCTAATATTAGTGAATAGTAGATAATGATGAGGTCTGAGGGCTACAAAACTGTGTGATAAAACACAAGGAGGAGGGAGGGGGTGCTGGGGAAGGAAAGGTGTTGGATGTAGAGGCTTGGGAAGGGTGGTGCGTCTGTCACAGACTTATCAGCAAAGGTCGATATTCAGTAATACAGTAAAGTCAATCCAATAGGACCATGTCAAGTCAATTACTTCACTTAGGGAAATCAGTCAAATAATTGCCAGACCATTGTTTCTAATTTTTACTGACAGTCTACTGACTGGAATGGTACCAGCGGATTGGAGAAAAGTCATGGTAGCACCAATATTTAAAAAGGGCCCAAAATACATCCCTGGGAATTACAGACCAGTCAGCCTAACATCAATAGTATTCAAGCTCTTGAAGGGGATGATAAGGGACTATATACAAGATTTTAGTAATGAAAACGGTATCATTAGCAGTAATCAGCATTGATTCATGAAGAATCGTTTTTGCCAAACCAGTCTATTAACCTTCTATGAAGAGGTGAGTTGCCATCTAGCTAAAGGAAGGCCCGTAGACGTGGTGTATCTGGATTTTGCAAAAGCACTTGACACAGTTCCCCATAAACGTTTACTGTACAAAATAAGGTCCGTTGGCATGGACAATAGGGTGAGTACATGGCTTGAAAACTGGCTACAAGGACAAGTTCAGTGGGTGGTAATAAATGGGGAATACTCGGGATGGTCAACGGTGGGTAGTGGGGTCCCACAGGGTTCTGTGCTGGGACCAATCCTATTTAATTTGTTCGAAAACAAACTGGATGATGGGGTAAACAGTTCAATTTTTGTATTTGCAGATGATACTAAGCTAACCAGGGCAATAACTTTTCTACAGGGTGTGGAAACCTTGCAAGAAGATCTGAACAAATGAATGGGGTGGGAAACTACATGGCAAATGAGGTTTAATGTAGAAAAATGTAAAATAATGCATTTGGGTGGCAAAAATATGAATTAAATCTATACACTGGGGGGAGAACCTCTGGGGGAATCTAGGATGGAAAAGGATCTGGGGGTCCTAGTAGATGATAGGCTCAGCAGCAAGCTGCAGCTAACAAAGCAAACAGAATATTGGCATGCATTAAAAAAGGGACTAACTCCGGGGATAATATTTTTTAATGTATGTAGACCCATACTACTAAATAAATATGTTTATATTGTAATCCACCTCCACTACTCAATTGCTTCATATAAAGTCCCAACTTCCCTTTTTTCATGACTCAATATAGGGATGGAGGCACCTTAGGGTGCTTCATATAAAGTCCCAAACTCCCCCCTTTTATATAACTCCAGGGATAAAGCGATAATTCTCCCAATTTACAAGACTCTGGTCCGGCCGCACCTGGAGTATGCTGTCCAGTTCTGGGCACCAGTCCTAAGGAAAAGGGATGGGCTTTATGTTCGGGTCGAACATGAGTTCGACTTGAACATCGGCTGCTCGCCCGTTCGCCGAACAGCGAACAATTTGGGGTGTTTGCGGCAAATTCGAAAGCTGCTGAACACCCTTTAAAAGTCTATGGGTGAAATCAAAAGTGCTAATTTTAAAGGCTTATATGCATGGTATTTTCATAAAAAAAATTGGGGACCTGGGTCCTGCCCCAGGGGACATGTATGAATGCAAAAAAAAGTTTTAAAATGTAAATTTTTTCGGGAGAAGTGATTTTATTAATGCTTAAAGTGAAACAATAAAAGTGTAATATTCCTTTAAATTTTGTACCTGGGGGGCGTCTATAGTATGCCTGTAAAGGGGCGCATGTTTCCCGTATTTACAACAGTCTGACAGCAAAATTACATTTCTAAAGGAAAAAAAGTCATGTAAAACTAGTATTGCTAGTGCCAGCTATAATGAATTGTCGGTCCGGCAATACACATAAAAGTTCATTGATAAAAATGGCATGGAATTTCCCCACAGGGGAACCCCAAACGAAAGTAAAAAAAAAATGCGTGGGGGTCCCCCTAAAATCCATACCAGGCCCTTCAGGTCTGGTATGGATATTAAGGGGAACCCCACGCCAAAAAAAAAAAACAAAGGCGTGGGGGTCCCCCTCAAAATCCATACCAGACCCTTATCCGAGCACACAACCTAGCAGGCTGCAGGAAAAGAGGGAGGGGACGAGAGAGCGTCCCCCCCTCCTGAACCGTACCAGGCCACATGTCCTCAACATTGGGAGGGTGCTTTGGGGTAGCCCCCCAAAGCACCTTGTCCCCATGTTGATGGGGAGAAGGGCCTCATCCCCACAACCCTTGCCCAGTGGTTGTGGGGGTCTGGGGGCGGGGGGCTTATCGGAATTTGGAAGCCCCCTTTAACAAGGGGACCCCCAGATCCTGCCCCCCCATTTGAATTGGTAATGGGATACAAATGTACCCTACCTATTCACAAAAAAAGTGTCAAAAAGGTTAAAAAACACAAGACGGTTTTTGACAAGTCCTTTATTAATTTCTTCTTCTTCCATCTTCTTTCTTTTGGTCTTCCTTCGGTGTTCTTCTTCCTCCATCTTCTTCTTCTCCATCTTCTTCTTCCTCCGCTCTTCTCGTCCCGCATCTTCCTCCGGCTTCTTCTCCGCTCCGTCTGCGCGATCCACCTCAGTGGGAGTCTTCCGCCGTGTGACGCTTCAGTTCTTCTGACACTTCTTATATAACGGAGGACGGGGCCACCCGGTGACCCCGCCCTCCTCTGACACACAGGGACTTCACGACGACTTCCCTGTGTTGTCAGAGGGGGTGGGGTCACCCGGTTATGTAATTCCTGGTATGGAATTTAGGGGGACCCCCGCACACTTACAAAAAAAATTTTGGTTCGGAGTTCCCCTGTGGGGAAATCCCATGCCGTTTTTATCAATGAACTTTTACGTTCATTCCACTGCTTCCATTACCCCTTTGGGCAATTTAAAGCCCATTACATACTTACACTGAGCAAAATTATAAACACAACACTTTTGTGTTTGCCCCTATTTATCATGAGCTGTACACAAAAGGCCTATTTCTCTCAAATATTGTTCACAAATCTGTCTAAATCTGTGTTATTGAGCACTTTTCCTTTGCCGAGATAATCCATCCACCTCACAGATGTGGCATATCAAGATGCTGATTAGACAGTATGATTATTGCACAGGTGTGCCTTAGGCTGGCCACAATAAAAGACCACTCTAAAATGTGCAGTTTTAGTGTATTGGGGGGGTCCGAAAACCAGTCAGTATCTGGTGTGACCACCATTTGCCTCACGCAGTGCAGCAAATCTCATTCGCATAGAGTTGGTCAGGTTGTTGGTTGTGGCCTGTGGAATGTTGGTCCATTCCTCTTCAATGGCTGTGCGAAGTTACTAGATATTGTCAGGCACTGGAACACGCTGTCGTATACGCCAATCCAGAGCATCCTAAACATGCTCAATGAGTGACATGTCCGGTGAGTATGCTGGCTATGCAAGAACTGGGATGTTTTCAGCTTCCAGGAATTGTGTAAAGACCCTTGCAACATGGGGCCATTCATTATCATGCTACAACATGAGGTGATGGTCGTGGATAAATGGCACAACAATGGGCCTCAGGATCTCGTCATGGTATCTCTGTATATTAGAAATGCCATCAATAAAATGCAACTGTGTTCATTGTCCATAGCATATGCCTGCCCATACCATAACCCCACCACCATCATGGGCCACTCGATCCACAACGTTCACATCAGCAAACCGCTCACCCACACAACGCCATACACGCTGTCTGCCATCTGCCCTGTATAGTGAAAACTGGGATTCATCCATAAAGAGAACACCTCTCCAAAGTGCCAGACGCCATCGAATGTGAGCATTTGCCCACTCAAGTTGGTTACGATAACGGACTGCAGTCAGATTGAGACCCCGATGAGGACGAGGAGCATGCAGATGAGATTCCCTGAGAAGGTTTCTGACAGTTTGTGCAGAAATATTTTGGTTAAGCAAACCGATTGTTGCAGCAGCTGTCCGGGTGGCTGGTCTCAGACGATCTTGGTGGTGAAGATGCTGGATGTGGAGGTCCTGGGCTGTTGTGGTTACACGTGGTCTGCGGTTGTGAGCCCGGTTAGATGTACTGCCAAATTCTCTGAAATGTCTTTGGAGATGGCTTATGGTAGAGAAATGAACATTCAATTCAAGTACACTCTGGTGTACATTCCTAGGGTCAGCATGCCAATTGCACACTCCTTCAAAACTTGCGACATCTGTGGCATTGTGCTATGTGATAAAACTGCACATTTTAGAGTGCCCTTTTATTGTGGCCAGCCTAAGGCACACCTCTGCAATAATCATGCTGTCTAATCAGCATCTTGATATGCCATACCTGTGTGGTGGATGGCAAAGGAGACATGCTCATTAACACAGATTTAGGCTGGGTTCACACTGGTGCGACACGACAGCCGTCCTACTTTGGATCCAACTTTGCCTTGCGACATGAAGCCAGCATATGTCCGACTTTCAATGAACGGGGATCCGACTTGGATCCCCGCCAATGTGTTTGGTATGAATCTTTAGGGGGAACTCTGCGCCAAATGTTAAATAAAAAACCGGCATGGGTTCCCCCCCAAGAGCATACCAGGCCCTTGGGTCCGGTATGGACCTTAAGGGGAACCACCTACGCCGAAAAAAAAACGGCGTGGGGGTCCCCCCCCAATCCATACCATTATCCGAGCACGCAGCCCGGCCGGACAGGAATGGGGGTGGGGACGAGCGAGCCCCCCCCCCTCCTGAACCGTACCAGGCCGCATGCCCTCAACATGGGGGTTGGTGCCTTGGGGGAGAGGGGGGCACGCTGCGGCCCCCCCCCACCCCAAAGCACCTTGTCCCCATGTTGATGAGGACAAGGGCCTCTTCCCGACAACCCTGGCCGTTGGTTGTCGGGGTCTGCGGGCTTATCGGAATCCGGGAGCCCCCTTTAATAAGGGGGCCCCCAGATCCCGGCCCCCCACCCTATGTGAATGAGTATGGGGTACATTGTACCCCTACCCATTCACTAGGGAAAAGTGTCAATAAAAAAAAAAACCACAGTACACAGGTTTCAAGATTAATTTATTAGGCAGCTCCGGGATCTTCTTCCGACTTCGGGGGGTCTTCTTCCGACTTCTCCCGGTGTTCCGCCTCTTCTCCCGGGCCCCGCCGCTATCTTCTTCCAGCTCTTTTGCCAGCAGGGGGCCCCGGTCTGCTGCCGCTGTCTTGTCGCCGCTGTCTCGCCGCTTCTTCTCTTCATCTCTTCTTCCGATGTTGACACGACGCTCTCTGGGGCTGGAATGCTCTCTGTGCGCTCTGCTATGGCTTATATAGGCGGTGACCCCGCCCCCTTATGCCGTCACAGTCCCTGGGCATGCTGGGACTGTGACGGCATAAGGGGGCGTGGTCATCGGGTGATGACCACGCCCCCTAAAACGTCACAGTCCCAGCATGCCCAGGGACTGTGACGGCATAAGGGGGCGGGGTCACCGCCTATATAAGCCATAGCAGAGCGCACAGAGAGCATTCCAGCCCCAGAGAGCGTTGTGTCAACATCAGGAGAAGAGGGCAGAAGGCAGAAGATTGAAGACCGGGCTCCTCCGCTATAGCAAAAGAGCAGAAAATAGCGGAGGAGCCCGGCAGAAGAACCGGAGAGACCCCCGAAGAGAAGAAGGCAGCAGACCGGGCTCCTCTGCTATAGCAAAAGAGCGGCAAAAGAGCAGAAGATAGCAGAGGAGCCCGTCAGAAGACCCGGAGAGCGCGGAGAAGAACCGGAGAGACCCCCGAAGTCGGAAGAAGACCCCCGGAGCTGTCTAATAAATTACTTTAAAAATCTGTAGTGGTTTTTTTTTTATTGACACTTTTTCCCTAGGTGAATGGGTAGGGGTACGATGAACCCCATACTCATTCACATAGGGTGGGGGGCCGGGATCTGGGGGCCCCGGATTCCGATAAGCCCCCCGCCCGCAGACCCCGACAACCAACGGCCAGGGTTGTCGGGAAGAGGCCCTTGTCCTCATCAACATGGGGACAAGGTGCTTTGGGGTGGGGAGGGGCCGCAGCGCGCCCCCCTCCCCAAGGCACCAACCCCCCATGTTGAGGGCATGCGGCCTGGCACGGTTCAGGAGGGGGGGGGCGCTCGCTCGTCCCCACCCCCATTCCTGACCGGCCGGGCTGCTTGCTCGGATAAGGGTCTGGTATGGATTGGGGGGGACCCCCACGCCGTTTTTTCGGCGTAGGGGGTTCCCCTCAAGGTCCATACCAGACCCAAGGGCCTGGTATGCTCTTGGAGGGAAACCCATGCCGGTTTTTTATTTAAAATTTGGCGCGGAGTTCCCCCTCAAGATCATCTCGCGTGCCGAAGTCGGATCATGCGAGACGGCGATCCGACTTTGATCCGACTTCAATGATAGTCAATAGGCTGAAGTAGGATCAAAGTCGGACCAAAGTAGTACAGGGAGCATTTCTAAAGTCGGAACGACTTGTGTCGGACCAGTTAGGACGGCTCCCATAGGGAAAGATTGGATTTCACACGTCATGCGACATGAGCTCCCAATGTCGGAGCGTTTGTCGGACCAGTGTGAACCCAGCCTTAGACAGATTTGTGAACAATATTTAAGAGAAACAGGCCTTTTTTTTTTTTTTTTAAAGTCGTAGATCTTTAAGTTCAGCTCATGATAAATAGGGGCAAACACAAAAGTGTTGCGTTTATAATTTTGCTCAGTGTATATTCAATCACAAACCACCTAGATTAAAGTGGTTGTATACCCTATTTATTAATTTTTACCTACAGGTAAGCCTATAATAAACCTGTACGGTTTAGGAGATATTCACTTTGCATGCAGCCGCTGACGTCAGTGGCGCATGCGCTGTGAATGCCCGGCTGAAGGTCCGGCAGATTCCCATATGTGGGAGTGACGTCATTGCGGCTCTGGCCACTCACATCGTCGGAGCCGTGAACCCGGAAGACACGACGAGGGCAAAATGTCAGCTCCCTCGGCGTGGGCCGGGATTAGATACTGACGCCTCGTTCTAAGGTAAGTATTTCATAATGAGCTAGTATGCTGTGCACACTAGCTCATTATGCCTTTGCCTTACAGTTTTTTATTTTCCTGCGGGTATACAACCGCTTTAAGCATTTCACACAGTTTCCATGTAAAGTCAAACCCATTGATACTCACCAATCCAATGCTCCTTTTTTTGTAACAGCTGCCTCCAAAATACCCAGTGTGGGCCAGTATAGGAATCTAGAGGGGGTGGTGACATTGTCCCCTCGGTCATGTGACAGCACTCGCAAGCACTGCATTATGGGGGGGAGGTCATTTACTCCCACATACCCAAGAGCACCAGATATTTTGCACTGGATCCAACACAGGAAAGAGCAGTGGGGGGGGGGGGGGGGTTGCCTAAATGGACAAAGTGACAGCACCTCTTTACCTTATCTAGTGATTTCTATTAATGTGTTTTGCTTCATTGTGACAAATATATCCACAGTCAGCTGGTTTGATAAATAACACAAGTGTATAAATGATCTAATACCGTGTATTACCCTCCCACCTTTCCCACACATTTATCTCTGTTAGTCTTTATGTGGCACAAATACATTCTAAAAAATATAAAAAGAAACATAATAACTCTTATAGACTCATTTAAAAAAAAGCGATGAATCATTTATTTTCCTTTTACATAACACTGACTTTATCTCCTCAGAGCTTTACAGAGAACATTGAGCCATGCACATCACTCCCCACTCCCGAAGGAGCCTACAGCCTAATTTAGGTGGAAGCCAATGAGCATCATGCAAATGCTGCAAGAACTTACAAACTCCATGCAGATAATGTAATTTATGGTGAGACCCTAGAGAGCTAATTACCTGTCTGTGATCTTTCCAGAATTCCCAGAATAGGGGAGCATGTGGCCTTCTCCCCTTTATCCCAAAGAGCAGCGCTTGACACTTGAGTGGCCAATTGTCAGGCCAGCACATCGTCAGATTCATTAGCCCCGTATATACTACAATATACTATAATAAAGACAAATATGGAGTTTGCACAGGACTTTGGTAACTCAGGGCTCAAGCAACAAATAGAGCAGCAGAAGAAGCTGTGGTGGGAGAATGAGGGGTTATCAAGAGAACCTGTCAACTGACTTTGAATGGGCAAAG
The DNA here is from genome assembly GCA_037952835.1 of Lithobates septentrionalis. Taxonomy (NCBI): domain Eukaryota; kingdom Metazoa; phylum Chordata; class Amphibia; order Anura; family Ranidae; genus Lithobates; species Lithobates septentrionalis. The sequence continues at coordinate 1,249,337 of JBBDGP010000800.1, forward strand.
TAACAGACACACTTTAAAGTGTTACTAAACCCACAGTAAAATCAGTCTGTATATGCAGCATAGCATGCTTGTTATACTCACTGTGGAACTTAAGGGGTTAATCGTCTGCATTGTGTAAAAATGCTGTAAAAATTCTGTATGTACAGATCCTTCCCTCCTGCACTGTCTATCTGGGGAAGGCAAGCTAACACAGCTGACCTGCACATGCTCAGTTGTGTCTTTTATGCTGGAGAGAACAGTTTCTTGTTCTCAGAAATAGCCAGGTCACATGATATTGACATCACACATGTGGGCGTGTATACAGGCTGCAGTGGAAATCTCCTCCTTCCTGAACTCTCAGCACTGGAGAAACTCTGCAGTTTATCATGTGACTGTGGTATACAGATCATACAAAAAGGTATATAGTGACAGTATTTTAACCACTTGCTGCCCACCATATAGCAATATGACGGCAGCAAAGTGGTTTAGTTATCCTGATCGGACGTCATATGACCTGATCAGAACAAGAAGCCGACGCACGCCCACAGGGGCACGCAGCGCGGCGTTCGGAGTTGCGGTGTGTCACTCTGACACACCGCAACTCCAATTGTGGTATAGAGCCTCTGACGGAGGCTTCTTACCATGTGATCAGCTGTGACCAATCACAGCTGATCATCGCGTGAACCAGGAAGTGTCCGTAAACGACTTTCCTCAGTTCACGCTGACAGGGAGAGCCGATCACCCTCCCAGCTTTTGATTGTCGGGGGGGGGGGGTCTGTGCTGATGATCAGCACATTGATTATCAGTGCAGCCCCCATCGGATGTGCCCATGACCTGCCAGCCTGTGCCCCATAATAAACGCCTGCCAATGCCTATAAAAGTGGTAAACAGTGCCCACAACAGTGCCAATCAGTGTCCATAAAAGTGCCAATCAGTGCCCCATCAGTAATGCCTGTCCGTGCCCTTCAGATGCCACTCAGTCATGCCTGTCAGTAGCTCCTCATCAGTGCTGCCTATCCAGTGCCACCTATCTGTGCCCATCAGTGCCACCTATCAGTGCCCATCAGTGCCACCTATCAGTGCCAACTATCAGTTCCGCCTATCAGTGCTGCCTATCAGCGCCCATCAGTTTTTTTTTCAAAATTGTGTTTCTTTTGTTTATAGCGCAAAAAATAGGAACCGCAGAGGTGATCAAATACCACCAAAAGAAAGCTCTATTTGTGGGAAGAAAATGATAAAAATTTTGTTTGGGTTTGTGTTTTTTTAATAATAAACATGTTATACTTACCTGCTCTGTGCAATGGTTTTGCACAGAGCAGCCCTGACGCTCCTCTTCTGGGATCTCCCACCGGTGCTCCTGGCTCCTCCTCTTCTGTGACTGCCCCTATAGGAAGTCGCTTCCACTCGTGCCGACTCCATCGCGAGCCACTCTGTCTTTAAACACAGACAGGGGGGCTCGGCCCCGCCCCCACACCCTCACCAGAGAATTTGATTGACAGCAGTGGAAACCAATGGCTCCCACTGCTATCTACCTGCCCTGTGAGGAGAGAGAGAGAGCGGAAAGAGCCGCTGCTCTTAGGCACAGAGCTGGATCAACATCGGGCTCAGGTTAGTATGAGGGGGGGTAAACTAGGCAGACTTTATCTGCACAGAAGGTTTTTACCTTAATGCCAGAGAATGCATTAAGGTAAAAACCTTAAAGCAGAGCTCCACCCAAAAAAATTTTTTGGGGGGGGGACACACACACACAGGTCCCATTCACAAAGCACAGCGCAGTGATTCTTCAATTGGCTCGGGTGCCGACATCGCTGGATCCCTGGACAGGTAAGTTTCCTTATATTAAAAGTTAGCAGCTACAGTATTTGTAGCTGCTGACTTTTAATTTTTTTTTTGGGAGGGGGGGGGGGCAACTGGAGCTCTTTAAGACTTTAGAGCCCCTATAAAGGCAAATTTTTTTAAATTAAAATAAAAAAAGATGTCGTCCCTTACCTCTTTTATGATGGTCCCCACCACTGTCTGCTGCTTCTTCTTTCCAGTGCCCCCCGCAGCACACCATATGTTCACAGACAAATGCAGAGCGGCTCAGCCACACCCTTTTTCCCTTCATAGGGTCCCCCTTTTGAAACCAAAACCCTCTGCCCCTCTTTCCTCCTCAGTTGTCCTTCTATCTGTTCTAATGTACAAACCTTAATAAGGCCTCATTTGAATGGCCATGTAGGGCCGTACAACTCCAAGAATTAGCATATTTGAACAGCAGCCAGCACAGGTGGTTTTGATCAGCCATGGTCTGCAAGACTATACAAATCAATGAAGAACTGACAGTCGGCCATGGTTGTCAAAACATAGTCACATATTGAGCAGTTACATGCAGTTAGGGACAGAGACTGTTTGTGTCCAGAGCTGCTCATCTGTCCCTAATTGCATGTAATTGTATGATGTGCGATTACATGTGAACACATTCACCAGTGCCCCCCACTGCAAAATAGGCTCATTCTTGACCTACACCAGGGGTCTCAAACTGGGGGCCCTCCAGCTGTTGCGAAACTACAAGTCCCATCATGCCTCTGCCTGTGGGAGCCATGCTTGGAACTATCAGCCTTGCAATGCTTTATGGGACTTGTAGTTTTGCAACAGCTGGAGGGCCACCAGTTTGAGACCCCTGGCCTACACAGTCATGTACTCTAAATGAGGCTTAAAACATGAACAATTAAACTTACAACTATGTTAGAACACACGTTTCCCCCATCAAAGATCTAAATGATTGTATTTGTTATTTTCAAAGCCAGTTATGTTTGCTTGTTCAATTATGTTAGAAAGCTAGCATAGGGAGACAACTATTCAGTCTCAGGTCACTTAAGAAGACACGTGGCCTCATTAAAGTTGAAGGAGAAGTGGTTTACCGTTGGCTGCATAGAGGATTATTTATGGTTAGAGCAGTAAGAATGTAGAACTCCCTTCTACAGTTGGTGGTGTCAGCGGGAAGTGTGGGTAATTTAAAAAAACCTTCAGATGGACATGTGCGGAGGTGCAGCGTGGTGCAGGAGACAGTAAACAGTCCATTGAAGAGAACAGAACTTGTAGTAATGTACAAACCAATAATAATTCACAACAAACCTGGCAGGAAGGCAAACGACTGGACACACACACACAGAATATATCAGCAGAGTGTAGCGGAGCAGGTCTTA